>ML675622.1:33454488-33486547 GCA_007922155.1 Mesoclemmys tuberculata
GGGAGCCTGGCGCGGTTGGCGCCAGCCAGGTGTGGTCAGCGGGAGCAGGTGCAGTCGGCACCAGTGGTCAGCGGGAGCCTGGCGCGGTCGGCGCCAGCCAGGTGTGGTCAGCGGGAGCAGGTGCAGTTGGCACCAGCGGTCAGCGGGAGCCTGGCGCGGTCGGCGCCAACCAGGTGTGGTCAGCGGCTGGGGACTAGGCAAGCCCCGGAGGCAACAGAAGACAGCTACGGAGGAGGCCTGGTCAGCCGGTGGCCAGGGGGAGTTGCAGAGGGGCAGACTGAGCCCCCAACTAGACATTGACACTACGATGGTCAGTACAGGGGAAGGCACGAAGGGGGAGGCGAAGGACATGCCCTGTACTCTGGGGTGGGTTTTAGCTCATTGAGTTCATGAATTCTTGTTCGCACTGGTTCCCAGACCAGTGCTGTGTTCTCTCTCTTCTGTTATTAAAAGGTTTACTTTCTGCACTCAGACTCTGTGCTTGCGGGAGGGCAAGTATTGCCCTTTGGGGCGCCCAGGGGATAGTGTGTGATTTCCAGGTGACTGGGCGGGGGCGCGAGCCAGTCTGTTGTTGCATCATTGACAGGGACCCCTAGATACAGAACCCGGCCCTTGCTGCTGCCCTCTGCCGTGGTTCTGCTCGTGGGAGCCGTGCCAGTGCTCGCTGCTGCCCACCCGGCTCGGGCGCATGGGGGCACGTCCGTGGGGCGGGCAGCCGACAGGCCTGGGCGGGCGGGTAGAGGTGGGCTCGGAAAGGGGGGGAGGGCACAGAGCCCTGCCCGCTCTGAGCACACGGGTCTGTGTGGACACCTCAGGGAGGGAGCCTGCCGGGCCTGCACCCCCAGCGCACCGGGGAAGGGGCTCCTCGGCGGGCCGGTCCCAGGCGGGGCGGCCCGCCTTGCCCTGAGGGAGGGTCGGCCTCGCTGAAACCGCCTCCGGCCCGCGCGCCAACACCCGCCTCAGACCCACAGCGGGGCGTGAACCAACCGCCACAGGACCCCCACCGGCACCCCTGGGCACGCGCACACTCACGTCACACGGCCCTCAAAATCACCCTAATGCGCCTGCGTGTAGGCGTCCGGCAAACTCCTCCCCCGCCCCGCGAGGGAAGGTGCGCATGCTCAGAAGGAACGCCGACGCTCTCGTGAGGTCAGCCGTTGTCCCACCAATCCACAGCCGCGCGCTCAGCTCCGTGCGTCCAATGATCGTCATCTCCGCGCGGTAACGGTCCGGTTTTGAGCGACCTGCGCATGCGTGGGGGAGTGGCGCGGCGATTTGAACTGGCCGGGAGTTCGGGACGGTTACAGTCAACAGCAGGGGACTGAGGTAAAGGGGAAGCGCGGGTGTCAGTTACCATGGCAGCGGGGCAGCCGCCTGGGGCAGGAGACAAGTGGGGGCGGCCGCTGACCCCCCACAATCCCCCCTCCCCGGGCCGGGCCCACGGGGCGGTTGCAGCGCCAAGTAGCCGCGGGCTCTGCGCCTCGCCAGGGCCGGCGTCTGCCGGGGTGCCGAGCGCAGGAGACGGCGCTGGGGGGCCTGGCCTGGCCGCTGGACGGCGAGCAGGGCAGGGCCGTTGAGAGCTGTGCGCTGTTTACAGGGGCCGTGCCAGGCTGGTCTGGAACGCTCGGGTTCTTGGTGGCCTGCGGCCTGTGCTTGAGGAGGCCGGCAGAGCTGGAGCTCATCCGCACGTTGAGCCAGTCAGACGGGGTGTGCCCAGGGCTCGCAATCTTCTCTCTGCAAGATGCGTCCCTGCCCGCCCATTCCCACCCGCTGACCAAGGGCTGTGGACAGGCCGCAGCTACTCTCCCTGAACGGGCTTTCCTACACCTCCCCTCCCCACTGTCCTTCCTTACCCTTGGATGTACACACCCCCCCCATCTGGTTTCCCGTCCTTTGTCTGACGAAGTGGGCTGCAGCCCACGAAAGCTTATTCCTGCAGAAATTAAATTGGTTAGTCTTTAAAGTGCTACAGGACGCTGGGTTGTTTTTTCTGTGTACAGGCTAACACGGCTACCCCTTTGGAAGAAAGCATCAGGTGCCTGGCTGTGGCAAAATTGCAAATTCTATCCTGTAGGAGTCATAACCCACAAATTGAGGATCCTTGGGAGTAGAAATTTGTCCTCAACAAAACAGCAACACTGACTGTGCACAAATGCAGGCAAATGCACAAATAAACTGGAAAAAAAGTGATTACTTTAGCTAATTTTTTCTGTTTTAAAAACCTTTCTAGTTTTGTCTTAAGTTTTCTAAGTAACTGTAAATGTTTTTCAGACACTAATTTTCAAGTTGATAGGTTCTTCTTTAAAAATTCCAACTTTTGAGCTTTCCTTCATCTTTTTCTGTTGGAGGGAAGAATTGGGCTTGTATGCACACACTGGATGCTCTTTGTATATAGGTACTCTTCTAATGGATTATCTGAGTTTTCTGGGGCATATATGGCAAGTCATATTTACTGTTACTTTATGCCGGACCCTTAAATTGATTTGTTGGAGAGGCTGTGGATTAACTGATTTTCATCTTCTTTCAGGAAAATGGCTCTTTGATGTTCCTCAACTGCTATGGGTATATCTGATTTTGGGACCTTACATTTTTGCCTCTTTGGGGGGAAGTTTTGGAGCCACACTGGCAGATGAGTGAGTACTTAATTCGCCCTTCCCAGCTGGGAGACTGAAGGGATGCCGCAAAGAGAGAGTGCCAAGAATCCAAAGCAGGCTTTGTGGGTTCGACGTAGTAGCCAAACTAATCTTTCTGCATGGCAAATAGGAGAGAAAACAGCTGGCCCAAAAACTGTGGACTTGAAAAGTGCTGAGAAACATGAGAAAGAGGAGCAGCAGTCTGCTAGTGATCAGGCAGGCAAAAGCACTCAAGACCATCTGGAGCAAGCTCTGACCTATTTTGAGAGAGGTAAGAGTAGCCATTGGATTTTGCTTTTGATATTGAAAAGGGCACTATCAACTTGAAATCTAGTTCATTTTTAAAATAGTTTCTGATGAAACTACTGCCCCTGAGTCCCTCTGGCTGCTTTTGTGATTTTATAATAATTTTCATATCTTTCTTTATTCTTTTCCCCTGTTGCTCTGTAAAACATCCAGACAGAGGACAAACTATACCCCGGGGTGGAAGAAATGAGAGCAGTGGGTGGTCAGCACCTTTAAAAACCAGGGCATTTTCTCTTAAATGGTAAATTAAGAATAGAAGACAGATTTGGGGGCAGAATGCATGTGGACATACACATTTCTCAGGAGACTGATTATTAGGATGCGTTTTAATCTCTATATTTTTTACTTCTTTTAGTTAAAGACTGCATTCCACTGAAAAAGAATGAGGTTCTACAGAAACACTTGGCTACTGTGGAAAGCATTGCCCTGCAGAGAGGGTTATCCGCAGAAGGACTTGATGTGTTGCTGAATGTGGCACTCAGTGGCCGATTTGGTAAAACATTCAGAAATTGCTAGAATGTCCACTGTGAATGCCTCTTCCTCCCCTCTCCCTCTTCTTACCATCTCCTTGGCTTTGAGAGAATGTTATGGTGGTTGTATTGTCATGGTTTGGCTCTTACTGTAAATTTACTGCCTCCATAAAGTTCTTCAATGTAAATTCTGAGTTCTTGCTAAAATAAGTATGGCAAGCTTGGTGGGGATAGAGAATACTTCTGATAATTATAAATATATATGTAAAAATTATTAGATTACTGCTCGTCTTCAATATTCAAAAGAATATCGCTGTCATTTATTTTGTCCTTACTTTATAAAGTCTCTTAAAGGCTTGAAGTCCCTGGAAATCTTTTTCTCCTTTTCCATGTTGGGGATTGTTTGATTTTTGTTCTCCCCTTTTTCATAATGACTTCATGGAACAAGGTGACATGGCTGCTTATTTTTAACTTGAACTTTTGCAGTGTTCCTTTCTCAGTATAACAGTGTATCTGTGCAGAATTGATGAGTGTGTTCTTCAAAATTACTCACCATCATTTTGCTTTTAAAGTAGTGGTGAACCACTGGATTTAAAACAAATAACTATCCTCTATTACAACTTTAGTAGATCTTTTTTTGGCCTAAAATAATTGGTGCTTCTTTTTAAAAAACTAAACTGCTGATGTGAAACGAATCTCATATTTTATGTGTTATTAATAACATTACAAATCATGAGTGAAGTTTTAAACACTTAATTTGCTTCTCACGTATGCTGACTGACTTTTTACTTGTCTTGATTAATCACAATAGACTAGTCTGTTTCACTTTCCAGCTCTTGTGTACTAGCACCATGCTGAAGATGCTGTAAGAGAATGCAGTTCAGTATGTTCTGTTTGACATTTTGAAAAGAGTTAAGGAAACATTTCTCTTGGTCTTATGCTCTGGAATAATTTATGTTTACATAACCCAAATTCAGTCCATATTTGACCTGTCAGTTTCATTTCAATTTTCCCCCTAGTCAGATTGGCAGAAACTTGGGGTTTTTTCACCTTCCTCTGCAGCATGGGGCATTAGGCCACTTGCAGGTTTAAACTACTGTAAATGGTGAATTCTCTGTCACTTGAAGTCTTTAAACTCTGAAGTGAGGACTTCAGTAACTCAGCCAGAGGTTAGGGGTCTATTTGAGGATTGATTGGCTGGATGATATTCTGTGGTCTGCAACGTGCAAGAGATTGGACTAGATGATCATGATAATCCCTTCTGACCTTAAAGTCGATTAATTTAAAATAGGCACTTTAGTGCTTTATATACAACAGTACTAAGTAGGGTTGCTTTGTAGTCCTCTGTCTCTCTCAAGCTGTCAGGCCATGGCAACAAAAGAACAGCTGCTAATGCATGCGTGTTCTATTGTTTTCTCATGACGTTTGTTCCTTAGTCAAATATTAGTTAGTCAGGCAAAAGAAACAGGAATTCTAACTAAAGAACTAAACACTCTTTCAATACTAAAATCTTGAAGTGGTTTAATTTTATTTCTACTGGGCAATACCTGTAATTAGAAAGAATGTACTTGGCGTTGGCTATAGTGGCTAACAATATATGAAAATGAAGGTGGTGGTTTTAGTTTTCAGGCCACTTGAATTTATAGTCTGAAATGGTTTCAGATACTCTGACCTTATGCTGATTCAAAGGAAATTCCTTTTTTCTCCAGCTTACTTCCATAAAATTCCAGGTGATTGGGCTAATAAGGGCAGTATGCACATCTCTAGGTTGGGGTTTTGTTTTGTTTTTTGCTTTGTTACGCTGCTATACATCCAGAGTAACTGCATTGAAATTAATGGAGTTGCACGTGTGTATAAGTGGTCTGAGGAGAATCAGGTTCCCACTACTTGATGATTAACTAGTCTTAAAGATTTCTGTAAGAATTTTTCCCCTATATTTTTTGTTTAAAAATAAGTCTTTGTTAGATTCTTATTACAGCCTACAATAGCTGCAAATAGGTAAATAATCTGTCCCAGAAGTGATATGATGGTCTCACCTGCATAAGACAGGCCAAAGAACCTGGAACTTGCAGCAATGTCTCATTTAGATGTTCTCTTTTCTAGCTGATACAGTAAATAGTCGGATCTTGAAGAGCCTGATTCCAGCCTCAGTAATACCAGAAAGTTCGGTGGTTTCGGCTGTGTCCTGGCTCTGTGTTGGCAAATGTTCTGGCAGCACCCAGGTAACTTTACAAACACTTGCTACTGTATAGCTGTACAGTGATAGCTACTGGGGATAGATAACTCAGAGCAGGCTTCTTTTAGGAAGAAGAAATCCACAGGCTTAATGTGCAAATTCATCCCTTAGTTTGGTAGCCTTTAGCAAGAGTGGCAGAGAAACCTAATACTGAAATACCAGGTCTCTGAGCAGAAGTTGTGCATACTTTCAACATCACTCAACTCTGCCGTTCCGTACTTTTGAATTTCTTAGGGAAGCTACTAACATCAAGATATTCAGTGTCTCTCTGTGTTGTCAAGCATTTCCCCAAAATTCAGCCAGGTGTTCCTGCCTATCATGATCATTAAAGATCTGAACAAAATATTGCCTCGAATAATCCTTGAAGGACCACAGACTGAAGTCTTTGTCTTGGAATCCTTTGTCTTACTGGTCTGCATGGGAAACTAGGTAGAGCAATCCAAATTCAAGTGATCAGTTCCCTAGAGGTTAGCATGTGCTCAAAACTAGGGCACTTCCTCCATTCTAAGTTTTGTGTTTACTGCTTTCACTAAGCTTTAGCTTTGTAACCAGGAGATTGGCTATAGTAAACTGTTCAATAATGTCCCCTGGCTGCCTTGCTGATCTGAAGGACAGTGTATAACTTTAAATAAAATCTCTGTGGAATGTGGTGGTGGTCTGCCTCTTTTGGTTTCTTCCCTCATTTACTGCAGGGTGACTCTCTTGTTTCTCTGCAGCTGCTGTTCTTAAGATGGCTGATTGCAATGTTTGACTTCATTGATCACAAAGAAAAGCTTCATGCCCTCTATGGCTTTTTCTTCTGTTCCCTACAAGATGAGAAGCTGGTAAGAAGAGGAGGAAAATGCTCCTTTTGGTTCTGAACAAACTTAGTGTTCAGCTTCACTGTACCTCTTATTACACCTAGCATTTTTATTACATGCTAGAATGGGGTAGCTAGGGAGTGGAGCCATTTCCTCCAGTACTGGAGTATGTGTTTATGGTAGAGTGACTGGTCCTCCTCACTCCATTGTTTTTCAGTGATTCCAAGATCACTTCTGAACCTAAGTCATCTAGCATGGAAGTTCAACATAAGATTACTCTAGTTAGGACACCTATGTTCTGGTTGTATAAAGAAGCATCCAGGACTCCATGCTTTATAGCAAGAGCAGAGTGACAGTGAATGCTGTCTCAATTCCCAAGAGACAGTGTGACACTGCAGTGTCTAGCGTTTTTGTTGTCAGACAGTGAACAGGTAAAACCTCTTGGTCCCAGGATGGAACTGACTGTACACCATAGGCAAAAAAAAAACATGTTGAAGTAATGCTTAGTTAATAAACAGAGAATCCAAATGCCATTCCACCTAACTAAGATTAATGTAACTTAAGTGAGAATCAAGCAGTCTTGTGGCTTATTTTTATATGGTAGTTACATAAATTCCAGAGAATAAAATGCTTAAGATCACCATTATCTCATGTCCGGAAAGTATAAAGTACTGATCTCTTCAGAACTGTACTTGGGGTCAGAAAAGCATGTAACATTTCTAACAATCCCAGAAGGCAGCATAGGCTTTATGGAAAACTTCAAACAGAAATGAAATTAAATAGATTTCTATAGAAATTACCCTAGAAACCTATAGAATTTGAGAGAAATTTTTTTTAATTGACTTATGGAATATTCTAGCAGGAGCATCATTCTATTTCTGCAGGATTTAAAAAAGTATAGTGAGTATTTCTATTAAATCCTATAGCGATTTTCCATGAGAGAGCAGAGACCATAACTGCTGCTAATTATGAGAAGTCCTGCATGATGTTTTTGATGTTTAAAATGTATTGCAGTACAGTAGATTTGCATGAAAGGGACTACATTTCCTGTAGTGTGTTTTGCTGGTTTTGCTCAACTTTGCTAATGTCCTCTGCTGAAAACTGGATGCCGACAACTGAATTCCTATAATTTAAATACTAGTTTCTGGCACAATAGGCCAGTTCAAAGTGCTGCAAAGATTGATATTTGGCACAGAGAAATCTGTGACAGACCCCTAATGCATTTGCTGCAATTATAAGATGTGATAAAAGAAGTTGCTTTTGATACAATTGTGAACTGATTTTATGGACACTAATTCATGTCCATTTGCTCCCCAACTTCTGAATTGTTTAGCCCTCGTTTGAGAAACAAAGGCCATCTACCAAATAGACCCTGACTGAACAGCTGCACCAATGAATGTGCATAATGGTGTCAAATGAAACTATTGACATACATACACATTCAGTGTTAATGCAGAGTTGTACTGCTACTGTATACATATGACAGCGTGGCCTTATAAATACTGTTGCTTCCTGAGGAGTCTGGTACATGTTCTGTATCATGGGAACTGACTGAAGCACTTCAACCTCAGTATGACAGCAAGATCCTGAGGAGGTTTACAGAACCTCTTAAGTATGTCCAGTGGAAGTAGTTTCTGAATTTAGCCTGTTAGCAACTTGATTCATCAGGATGGTTTATTGATGTTTTTTCTTTGCAGTGCCCGTATGTTTGCCATCTTCTGTATCTGCTGACCAGGAGAGAGAACGGTGAGTCCATTCAGTTAGCTTCCTAACAGTTCCTTTGAGTCTAGTTGATTGGCCGTACAGAACATAAATATGCATTTAACCATCCATTTGTGTGAAAAGTTTCAACAAAAACAAAACAAAAGTTTCAAGTGATCAGAAAAGGGATGAGCGTTATCTTTCCTAGTGCTTTCTTCTTACAGCACTAATATGATGACTTCAAAAATTCATCGGTTTTAAGGCCAGAAAGGACCCATTATGATAATTTAGGCTCACTGCATAACAGGCAAAAAAAAAAAAAAACCTTGACCAGTAATTTCTGCATTAAGCTGATAACAGGTCTGTCTATTCCTGCTGTTTCTGTCCTTTTTCTTGTGTAACTTAGTCTGTTCTATCACAATATAAACAAATGTCTGATATGTTGTATTCTATCCATAATAGTCTTAATTTTTTTTCTCTTTTCCCAGTTAAGCCCTTTCGCGTGAGGAAACTGATAGATCTACAAGCAAAGATGGTGAGTCACTAGAAATCCTGAAATGAGTAAGCAGTGTAAGTGGAGTTAGGCTTGCAATTCTTACGGCTAATGTTTTCACAGGGCATAGGAATGGCAGGTATCATTGCAAAGGATAGGGTTGTTAGACTTCAGAACAGTCGTTTCCAGCCTTTGGAATGCCAGGGGCTGCATACACGGCTTGCCATTTCACACGAGAGCTGCATCTAACTTCCACACATCCCTAATTTGGACTTTCTCTTCTAAGCACCCACAATGGCACTTATTAAAAAAAATACACATTTTACAGCTAAGAGTAATTAAAATATACAGAAACTTGAAAGCGAACTCTTGGCTCCCCCTTTCCTTTCCTGCACTCCCTTCTTTCATCTTTCACTCTCCTCTTCACTTCATATTTCTTATACTTCTGTAGCACTGTTATCCAAGAATACCAAAACAGTGGGCAGATATCTTCATTATATGAAAGGGAAACAGAGGCACAAATTCTGTGACCCGCCTAAGGGTACCTAAGTCAGAAGCAGAGCCCAGAATAAAACCTGGAATGCTGACTCCAGGTCACTTATTTTAACCACCAGCCTTCTGCTTCTTTCCTGCTTCTGTTTCCCAACCCATACTCTCTGTGCATCTCTGTGCGCCTTTTTTTTTTTTTTCCCCCCTGTTTGGTTTTCTTGTGTTCTTTCTCTTGACTGCCACTTCTCTAGGTATCCTCCATTTCCCTGTCTTCTCTTCCCCCCTCTCTTTCCTCTATAATCAGTCTTGGCCACCACTTATTTTCTTTTGGCCCACTTATCCTTTGCTTCCTACTCTTGGAATAGCCTCCCAACGGAAGCAGCATCTTCGTTATCCCAACATCTCTTCTTCCTCTTACTAGAAAGGTAGTTAGAATCTGAACCCAGAAGAAGGAGCAGCTAGTGCACTTCCCTCTATCCCCTATCTCAGACAAACTGAATTTTTAAAACATCTACCAAGTGATATGCACCACAGAACACATGCTGATGGCTAACAAGCTGTCGGTCACAGAATTAGAATGTGACATAGAATGCAATGTGTCTGCAGATATGCAGATGTGGATATAAATGATATAGGATAGAGCTTTACTCCACTCAACAGTAACGCTTCTAGTTTTTATGGACTTTGAAAAGTTTCACACAGTACTCAGTGGGAATAATGGTAACTGTGGTGTCCAGGATGTAGGGGGTAAAAAACTGAAAATGTGGAAGATCCTGAACAATTGGATGTTGAGGACTTTCTTTTTTCTTCTGTCCACCAAAGCTATTGACATTAAAATAGTTGTCATCACCTTTATATTAGCCTCTCAGAATACAAACATTCCATGAAAATAATTTAACTTTTAAAAATTATCAAGCTGTCCTCTTTCAGCTATGCTGTCTTTGATTAGGATCTGACAATGGCGGGAAACAAATGACTTGAGACTTTGCTGCTGAAGTTCTTACAGAAGGGTTAATTGTGAGGGTGGAGTTCTATTCCAAACTGCTCAAGGCCACTGAAGCATTAAAGACCAGAGTCTCCCTTGTTCTGTTATCTGACCAATTCAGTATTAACCTGTCTGGATTGGCTATTGAGCAGTTGGCAACTGTTGAATTCTGGGAAACAGACAGTTTTAGAGAGTGTTCAAAAGATGGGTACGCTCATATAGCAGCAGCCACCATCCCAAGTTCTGGGTCCTTGATTGACTTCTGTGGAAATGTCAGAGCATCAAGCTTACTATGAAGCTGTGGATCTATAGGACTATTGTACAGCAGTGAAACGTGGGTGCTAGGGAGGCTGAAGAGCACCAGACTGACGTCTTCTATTCTCCTTGTCTTTATCAGCTGCTCCATATTAAGTGGCAAGACAGGATCATATGAACATAGTGGTAGCTGAACCATCCACCAACTTCATCAGCATTGGTTTAGTCTTGCTGACTTTTTGGTACAGATATATTAGGATGGAAGACCAATGAATTGTGAAATGCATTTACAAAGGAATGTAGTCTGGCAATCACGTATATGCTAACAATTTCTGTGGTGCCAAAAGATTGCTAATTGGGCCTAGACTGAGCATCCAGCTAGTCCATTTTAGGGACGTAGCTAGAAATTAATCTCAATGGCATTTGATTTGCAGGGAGGCGATATCTGTTTGGGATTTACCATGATGCAAAGTGTTCTTGGGATACTTCATGACTGGAAATAAGTGTGTTTGGTAGGATTGTGTAGAGGGAAAGAGTAGGCTGCAAAATGTGGGGCTGTGGCTATATTTAGGTAATCTAACTGGAGACCTCTATCACGGAAGGATTGGTATTATTCACAGAGGTTTTAAATGGTGTTAAACTCCTGCACTTGTCAGTTTTTTTTTCTTATTTGTGTGTCACAACACCCCCTTTCTTGCCCCCAAGCTTTAGTGTCAACTTAACATTTACATGGTACCTGTAACAGATAAGTTTAAAAAATGTCATCTTATTACTGTATACATCTGACAGATTGCACAGTGAGAACTCTTCTTCTCCGAGCTTGCTATTAATATAGTTTACAAAATCAGTAGCACTTCAAGAAGTTTAACTGTATAATGCTACGTTCACTACTTGCATAATGGGTTGCAATGGGGGAGTATGGCTATCCTAATAAAACCACTTGTGTGTGTATTTAGGCAAAATAGATATAACTTATACATTTTATACAGTAATTTTGATTGATTAGTCATCTTATGTATGCCAACTTAAACTGCATCTTGTCTTCCCATCCCAACTCCCTTACTATTTCCAGTCCTCAACAGAGATGTTCTTTTCTTCCTCCTTTTCCTCCCCCTGTCCTCAGTTGCACAATGTGATTTTAGTCTAATTAATGACACACTAGTGTGTAGACTTGCAGTATCAAGTTGGGGTTTCCTTGCTGTTTCTTATGGTGCACATTTTAACTCATTTCCTTCCTATTCCAGGGAACACAGCCTCATCTGCAGGCTCTGCTATCACTGTACAAGCTTTTATGTCCTGAGCTGGTGTCTATAACTCTGCCTGCAAAGATAAAGGTGAGCAATGGGGTGATTCTGATAAGGCTGTGTTGGGATTCAAGTCCATACTGTGCTTCCTACATAAGCAGCTTTGCTTCATATTCTGTGGTGAAAGAATAATTCCGTACCCTCTTTCCATTAAATAAAATGAAACCATTAGAGTTTTCTATGGGAATTGCTACCATATGTTTATACCGAGGTGAGAGACACACAAATGATTCAGCAGAGAAGGGCACATAGCTAGCAGGGATAACTGCATTTTTATTACTTTCACCTTCCCTTGCCTGTTTCCCTCCTATTGCCATGCTGTTTTTATGTCTTGTATATTTGATCATAAGCTCTGTGAGGGAAGGGAATATATTTCTATGGCCTGGTCTACATTTACCGTCAAATTCAGCGGCAGTCAATGGGAGTTACACAAGCTATGCAGAATAGCTTGGGTACCTCCCATCAACTTTATAACTCCTCTTCTAAGTGGCGTCTTCACTGCACTGTGCCACTTGAGGGGGTGGGTTTGATGCGTTGATTTCCGGATCGATTGAGCTTGAGTCTTCACTGGCCGCCCAATTGATCTGGATAAATTGATCTGACAGTGGCGAATTTGCCGCTGTCAGTGAAGATGTACCCTATGAGTTTGCTGGGCATTGTCCAAACCACCTTTTGGATGCTACTGCAGCACAATAGTAATAATGGGAGACACTAGTCAAAATAAACATTAGGTTGTTTGACAGCCTGATTTCTAAGTTGGAAAGTTTTAGATATGTGAAAAGTAATGGTGGGAAAGCTGACTGTGTGTTCTCAGATGGATCCGGGGGAATTCAAAGTAGGAATAGACTATCTGACTTTTTTCATACATGTTTGTGTGTTGTGTATGCAGCAAGGCATTTGGTGGAGTTAAGATATGTACACTATATATTTATATGCTTAATACTAAGTCAGGTTTTCCTTGTGGCATTTGTTTTTTTGTTCATTTCAGCTTATTTTACATTGCCCCAGATTTTCAGTTTTCATTGTCCTGCAGATTTATCTGTGGGAGTAGTTGGAACTTTTGTTACCCTCCAATGCATGGGAGATTGGCTTATCTGTCTAACTGTTTCCAGGATTAGGCCTCATTTATACATACAACTTGCATCAGTTCATCTAAAAAAAAGTCTAATCTATTTTAGCTGATTTAAGAGTTCCCACATAAGGGTTTGCATTAATTAAAGGTTATAGTTTAAAAATTGATTGTAATTTCAGTGATGCAAACTTTGTTCAGACAAAGCCTTATGCAGGCAATTGTGCATTTGATTTGTATTTCAAAAGTTTTCTTCACAGCCATGATGTCTAGAAACAGTAATCCATTGTTCAATGAAAGCTTTGATTTCCCAGTTCATTTCTGTGGCCGATTTCTCTTCTGTTAAATACATGGAGTCTTCACTACAAACACACACATACCTGGGCATGTTTTCTTTAATAAATGAAATACTGTAGCTCCAGTCTTATGAATGGACTGCTTTATAAATGAATATCAGCATCAGGAATGTAAAAGAGCTGCAAATTCCCATGCTTTTGAGATTCCAGGAACATTTCTTCTTACGTTTGAGAAAGGGCATATGCCTTCAGAAATGACTTGCGCATCTTTCAAATTGTAGTCAAAGGGTATTAAGTCCAGAGAAATAAAAGCTGTACCGTACTGTGATAGAGAAACCTAGCACCTTCTGGGCTGTCTGGTACAGCCATTACAATAGAGCACATAAAAGTCACTGTAGTGACGTATCAAAATGGCAGTTGATTTCTCTGTCACCTTGTCTTTGAGCTTGGCCTCACAAATAGATTGTGTGTTTTTTTTTTTTTTCAGACCTACTTCAGAAACTCGGAAAGCTTGTGGAAGGCAGCAGTCAGCGCCATAAAGCGAAGAAATCAGGGAACGTCTCCAATATCCCAGCAACTGATTCTAGGCTCAGCTCCCCCTCAGTCCCGGAAGAGAGTAAGTTATGGGAACTTATGTGAATCCTAGACTAGAGAATGTCATGTAGCCATTTTATGCTCAATTGTAGAAGGAGTCAGGATCTGGGTGGGCACTGGGGAACGTAGTGAAACTTAATGGGAAATGAGTGCCCCATTCTGCCTTTACATTGCAAGTCTGGGATGTTTTGCTGGATAGCAAGTGAGTGAATGACTCCCAGTTTGTGCCGATATTAGTTGTCTTGTTTATACAGTGTTTTTATTTGACGGCTTTGAAATCCTGCTTGCTACTGTTAATTTTGGTTTCCTGTTTCTCTCTCCAGAAATGGAATACCCAGTTGATTTTGCCTGTGTGCAACACAGACACAAGCAACCCAACTAGGAGCAAGGAGATCAACCATCCTGACATCCTCAGTCACAGTGAATCCTTCCCAGTGGAGCAGCTACACACCTTCTCCCAGCTCTTACAGAACATCCACTGCCTAGAGGTGAGTGGCATGAAGGCCTCAGGATGAGCATGTGTGATCTTAGAGGTGACCAAGGAGGTTTATATCAATAACCTATTTATTGGGGAATAGGGGCACATGTTATCCTCTTCCAAAGGGATATACAGTATTTATTGGGGAGTGCTCTGAATGCCTGGGACCTGTATGTATTCCCTGTTGCAGAGGGATTGGGCTGGTCTGATAGCATCAGCTTTGTTTTGACACCTTTCAGAAGCAGACACTCAGTAGTTGGTTGTCCTGGTTTCTCTTGCAGTTTCCTTCCCAGATGGGCTCAGTGCTAAGGAACTCGTTGCTGCTTCACTACATTAATTGTGTCAAAGATGAATCTATCTACCTGAGGCTTTACTATTGGATGGGCCAGACTCTTCAGGAAGGTAGGCACTGAACATTACCAGATATGGCAGGGAGGCGAAGGGGTATATTTGAGGCTGTAATGCAGTGGCTGTCAGCCTTTCTGGACTGCTGTACTGATTTCAGGAGTCTGATTTGTCTTGTGTATCCCCAGTTTGACCTCACTTAAAAACTACTTGCTTACAAAATAAGACACAAAAATACAAAAGTGTCACTGTGCACTATCACTGAAAAATTGCTTACTTTTTCATTTTTACCATAGAATTATAAAATACATCAATTGGAGTATAAATATTGTACTTACTATACACTGAAATGTGTATATATAGGGCAATATAAACAAGTCACTGTCTGTATGAAATTTTAGTTTGTACTGACTACTGTTTTTTATGTAGCATGTTATAAAATTAGGTAAATATCTAAATGAGTTAATGTATCCCCTGGAAGACCTCTATTTACCCTCAGGGTACACGTACCCCTGGTTGAGTACCACTGCTGTATTGGTACTTAGCTGTACAGGCATCTGTGATTATTTTACTGGTGCATAAAATTACTTTCTGAGATAACAGCAGCATTGACTTTTAACATGGGGATTCTCAAACTTTTTTTCCTGGGGCCCCTTTGAAAATATTTCAGGCTGTGACACCTTCCCCACCCCTGCCCCATGCCATGCTGCTCACACCCCTATGTCCTAGTACCGTTACTGCTGCTGGGGGTGGCACTGCCTTCAGAGCACCAGGCCAGCAGCTGCTGCTCTCCGGCCACCCACATCTGAAGGGCTCTGGCTGTCAGCCATGCACAGGGCTGACTGCCGCAGCCACAGGATATGTGGGGCTGACAGCGTGCCACCCCCCTCTTCTCCCCATTATAATCTCGTGACCACTTGAGGGGTCCCAACACTCAGTGTCAGAACCCGTGCTTTAACAGTACCAGTCCAGGGAAGGGGGTTGTTGCGTCTGGTTGTTGCTTCCTTGTCTGTACTCCTCATACTCTGTTACCTTATTCCCTCTGGTTTAGAATGCACTTGGTCTAAGATTGATAATGAGCAGTATGAAGAAGAGTTCAAAGACTTCCTGGATATTGTCTACAAGACAGAGTGTTTCTTGCAGGTAAGCACCTACTTAATGAAGCCCTCTACTCAATCAAGCCTTTGGTTAGGCTGTATTTGGGGCTCCTCCATTTCCTGTGGGATGCCTTAAAGATTATGGTTTTAGAAACAGCAACAAGAGATCAGCGAAAATGTATTCAAAGGGTAAGTCCAGGTTTCCTGAACTGACCCCTCTTTCTGGAAAAATGATAATTTGGGAAGCTGCGGTCATTAACTGATGGATTACATGGGGGAGGGAAAAAGGGGTGCTCTCTGCTCTTCTCTAGTGAATTGTGGCAGGGAGTGAGAAAAGGGAAGGGATTATGATGAATTTTTTTTGAAGGTTTTAATCTTGTACCCTTCAGGAGGGATTCTCTTCCTGTGAAGAATTCTTGTATAAGAGCCTTCCCCTCTGGGATGGTTTCTGCTGTCGATCGCAAATCCTCCAGCTGGTGAGCTGGATCCCCTTAAGCAGCTTCTCGGGTATGTGGTCTAGACAATGAATGATCTTGGACTGTATTTGGTCTGGGTGGATTGGCGTCTTCCACAGATATTTGACTTCTCTCCTTTGTTTTCAGAAATGAAACCACTACTTTGTGAACCTCTGGCACAGCTTTTTTTCACATCATCCCTTTATTTTAAGGTAATACATGGTCATTATACTGGTCTCTCATATATTTATTTGGTATTACCATTCCCACCACTTGTGGTAGGTGAAGCAATCTACAAACAGTAATATGGGCATCCCAGTTTGGCATTGGGTCTGGATGTATCCAACATGGGCTTTCTCCAGTTTACAGAGAGGGTTAGAAGATGTAGTGGAGAGGTAACTCCCTCTGGCCTTGAAATTCCTTCTCCCCCCCTTAACACTAGAAATTGGGGTGTTTTGAATTGGAAATACAAATATATTTTGCACACACCATGCTGCAGATTTAGGATGGTACACTCCAACAAGACAACTTCTCTAGTGTTTCATCATTTCAGCCTAAGTGCTGTGTCACTTGTTACACCCTCTGTTAATCTCCCTGCCTTGAAGGCAGGTATTAATCTGACCTACCTGGAGGTATCAGCTAGCTCTCTCATCAGTCTTCCTCATGCTCCTGATGATAAACTGTCTGAAACCTTCCCAGTATATTTTGAAAACGATGGCTCATTTTTATTTAGCATTTAAACATTTCCTTTATGGTGTACGTAATCCACTGCTTGCTTTCTCTCCTGCAGTGTAGTGTTCTTGAGAGTCTGAAGGAGCTATTGCAGAACTGGCTGAGTTGGCATGTGATGCAGTTGGATATGGAGTCTGATCCTAAAATCAGTCGTTTGTAAGTTCATGTGTATTGCACACAATGCAGTATTTGTGTATGTTGTGCATGAAAATATCCTGTTTTAATTACCTGCCACAAAAGCTGACGAGAGAGATAGATAATGCTTTATTGCTTCCGTGAAAATTAGCTTAGTTGTGAATCCTCTTCTTTACTTTTTTAAAATGTATTACAGTCACTTCTATTAAGGTTATTATCATAGAAGATTAGAGTTAGAAATAATCTCAGGAGGTCAATTAGTCCAACCCTCTGCTCAAAGCAGGACCAACCCCAATTAAACCATCCCAGGCAGCACTTTGTCAAGCCGCACCTTAAAAACCTCTAAGGATGGAAGTTTGTTTGTTTATGGTTTATTCGTAACTTCACTTTTGCCATAACTTCACTTAAATGTACATATCTTAATATTTTTGCATGTCTTTTCAGCACTGTAGTACCCAAAATAGAATTAATGTACCAATAGCATGAACTTCTTAGAGCATTATATTAAGGGAGTTCTGAAGTATGGTTGGACTGCCTCTACATAATCCTTGTGTTCCCCAAGTCAAAATTACTTTTTCATTCATTTCTACTTGACACAAACAGCATTTTCTAGGCTTAGGAAAAGAACAAGTGTCTGCCTAGGTTCTCATACTATGAGGAAGAGTTGGGTATCAGAACATTTAATTCATATACCTTCTTTTTTGACCTATGAATGCTTTTCAAATGGTCAAAGTAGCAATTGGGGTTAGTTTTGCCAAGCAAATTGGGGTTAGTTTTGCTAAGCCATGCTTGAGGTTATAACTCTGAAGTAGTGATGCGGAAAGCTATCTTCATAAAAATACTAACACTGAACATACATGTTCAGCAAATTGAAGAGTCAAGATCCCTCCAGCAATGACACTGTGCCATGTTTTGTGTAGTATTTTGGATAACTCTGTTCTGTTTAAATTGAATTTTGTGAATATATTCATGTTGCTGACTTCAACATTGAGGGTGGGGAAACCTAGATTTCCCTTGTCCTTCTGCTTAATTCTACTCTGTATTTTAAAGCTGCCATAACTTTAAAATACAGAGTAGAATTAATGTCAGCTTTAAAATACAGAGTAGAATTAAACACTGTCTGTATCTCCTACTGCTGTTCTAGGAACACCACTCTTTCTGGACTGGTGAACTCTGTAGCTGAACTGATCCACTTCGTAGGATGGATCTCCACTGTTGCACTGCGCTTGGAGAACAATGCTACTTTCTTGCTGTACTTTATTCTTGATTTCTATGAGACAGTATGTATATCCCATTACTCTTGGCATTTAAAGATGTCCTGCTTTTCTAAAAGCAGTTTCCACTCATTGTTCAAGAGCATAACATTTTCCTTCCTTGTAATAATTTGTAGATATTATCCCTGATTAAGTACTAGACCCTCCTAATTACTGTCCAGGTCCACTAGTCATAGATGATAGCTGTTCTCTCAGAGTTTAAGGCGAGAAGGGACTACCAGATTATCTTGTTTGACCTGCACATTCAGGCCACTAAACCCCGTCCAGTTATCCCCAAATTGAGCCCAAAAGTCTGGATTAGACTGAAGTAATACGGTTCTCTGGAAATTAAAATTGTGTGCCACAGGCAGAGAATAGGATGGACCAAGATGTACTAATGCCCAGGGCCTCTCTAATAGCAGGGAACTGAGTAGGTGAGAGAGACCCAGAGGATCCTAGCAAGCAACACAAGCCTCATGTTCCAGTGGAAGGCAAAAAAAATCCCTGGGTTCTTGCCAGTCAAACCTGGGGAACAATTCCTTCTCAGACCCAAAAATGGCAGGCATGTGTGAAAAAACCCACAAGCCAAGCATCTGAGAGAGAATTTCTGTGCTGCCTCAGAGCACCAGCCCATACCACCTGATGTCCCTTCTCCAGCTGGGGTCATCTCTGGTGCTTCAGAGAAAGGTGGGGGAGGAGGAAACTTCCTTCCTGACTCCTCTAGGAAACCAGCTGAAGCATGGATTCGAGTAGTGATCATAGATAATTTTTATTGTTTTTAAGACGAAGGGTTGGGTGGACATACATGCATGAACAAACCCATGCAATAGCAAAATATTAAAGGAATACTGCCAAACTGAATCTTTTAAAACTAATTTGAAAAAAATCAAATTTCAGGTAGAATACCCTTTAATTTTTAATATTTCTCTGATTTACTTTTCTTTTTAAAAATCTGTTTGAAATTGACAATAGTTAAAGTCTAAATTTATTATAATCTGTTAAAATCATTTAAATTAAAAACAACACTCAACCAGTTCATGTTTCTGCCAAAGCTTTTTAAATAAAGTCAAACTAAAGAACCTGGAGTAAGTTACTGGCTAAGAATCTTAGACCAGAGTTTGCTGAAGTGATAAACCAGCTTTTGACAACTGCTTGAATCAACTAATTCATTCAAAGTTGAGAAATCTGTAAAGAATTGAAAAAGCAAGAAAACGTGTCTTCCCCTTCCGATCAGTGAATAAAAATGTTTGAGAGGATGAGAGGTCCTAGTTCTAAAATATTAAAAGACATTGTGACCAGAAATAATTAGTTCAATTCACTAATACTTCCTTTCTTTAACAAATCAGTTAGTTATTTAAATGTAAAACGTATTTTGATAACTTTTTTCTTGTCTAGCACATTTCAGGTAGTTTTATTAACTAACAAAAACCATTAAAATGCTGTTTTTGTGTGCTTTTAATTGAATTCCAGTTTCCATCCACATAAACTTGACACACATTGCGAATGTCAAAAATTTATCTATTAAATATAAGAAGACATATATGATAAATATATTAAGAATATATATATATATATATATACAAATATAAAAATGTAAAAATTAAGAATCTGAATAAATGTATCTTAATCTATGTAATTGATTAAATAAATGCATATAGCTATAGTGTGGTGTTTTCGGTTGACAAAATGTACCAAACTTAACATAAAGGCTTTATTTAGTTCCAACTCCCACATGTTTTAATGGTTACCAATCAATGAGACTCAAACGCTTTTTAGGAGAATAACTGAAAAAGTACAAAGGCAAAACAAGATTAAAACTGATTTAAATTAAGGTTTCCTGCTGGCTGATTTTAATCATGATTAAATCCCACTTTTTGTGTATCAGGCTATATGTGGATGGAAACAAATTCAATTCAAAGTGCACAAAAACAGAATTTTAATTTTAAATCTCTTGGGGGCAAAACTTTTTGCTGTGACCATGGAATCCCAAAAGGCCAATTATAAGTACTTTAAGGGTCTAACTGATAAAAATTATTTGGTCTCAGTTATGTGGTTCACTGTAATTCCTAACCCCGACTTGCTGTTAGATTAGATCAGGTCAAGTCTAGTCCAAACTACAGATGCAGGAGCAGAGAGAAGGTGGCTTCTGTATGTTTGTACCATCCACTGCTGGAGTGTAGGTTAATTTTGCAAGGGTTAGGCTTTACACAAGCTCCTGCACAAGGGTCGTGGTGGATTCCATATCAGTGGCAATTTTTAAATCAAGATTGGATGTTTTTCTAAAAGATCTGCTCTAAGAATTATTTCTGGGAAGTTCTATGGCCTGTCTTATACAGGAAGTCAGATTAGATGATCATACTGGTCCCTTCTAGCCTTGGAATCTATAAAGGATTTGATGTGGTTGGGGAGGGAACAGATGGAATTGCCTCTCTCCCACCTTCTCTTCCAAGGTGTCTGAGTTAACAGGTGGGCAGACAAGTGATGTAATGCTCATTTTTTTTTCTGTGGGTATTGTGGGGGTTGATAATGGTGGTGATAACCCATCTGGATTTGTTTTCTCCTGTAGGTATGCGATGTGTATCTTAAGTATAACCTACCTTTGTTGGTGATGCCTCCTGCTGGAGTTTTCTACCCAGCACTGCTCAGCATGGATTCTGTCAGTCTGAACCAGCTCTGCTACATTATGTACAGGTACCAAAGATGGGGGAGGGCTTTCAACTTATCACATCTTCTATTCTGATCATCTGTTGAGGAGATGCCACTCTTAGTGTTGGCAAACAAGCATGGGAATTCCATGAAATCTTCTGTGTTCTCTCCCTTGCTTTCTGTGAAAGGGGCAGGAGGTGGCGTTCTTAGGCTATTCTGACTGCTGGGCACATACTTTGCGGCAGTGTTTCTTCATCTTTTCCATTCTATTATCCCAAGTAACAATAGAAACAAGTTTCAGGACACTGCTGCTGGCCCCAGATGCCACCTCTGAGGTAGGTAGGTGTTCCCATAATACTTTGAGAGAGCTTAAGTAATTCATCTAATAGGCATCAGTCAGGAAACGAACATAGAATTTCTTACTCCCAGGCTGAAGAGGAGCACAGTGCAGTGCTGTTTAGGGCAGCACTGAGTTTGAGGTGTTTGTTGCCTCTGAGTTTAGGGCGCCTGAAGGCTGCCTGCAGGTCTGGAGAGTGTGTTGTTCATTTCTCTGTAGGCCCTATTGAACTGCTGCTATTCTTGGTGGTAGTTCCAATGGCTGCATCTGATAAGAAAAGTAGCCAGTTGCTGACAGCTGGTGTAGGGCTGTCCATGTAGCTTTCTCTCTGAGGAGACTGCAGGGTAATTAATGTGACAGGATGCTCTTGGGAGATAAGATCAGCTAGTGCTTATTTATACAGAGCAATTGCCAGGTTCCATTACTTCCAGTGGCTTCCATTTTCCTATACTCACTGAATGAAAGACTCCTTTTTAGAGGCACACTGATATTTGTGCTAGATTTCAGGGCTGCACGCTGCTCTCTGCATAGAGCCTGTTGAGTCATTGTCCCTGATTTGCTTGGAACACATTGCTCATGCAACAAGGAGGTCCCTTCTAGTCCTGCGTTCTCTGTTAGTAACAGACTTTGAGGCTCCTAAGTAAGAGATGAGCTCTCATTCAAGTATCGTCCTTCTCCCTAGTCCCTTGATGGAGGCTGGCCCTCTGCCAAGTGGTGAAGTCCCTTTTGAACTCCTCCTTCTGTCAGTCTTTATACTTGGAGGAGGAGGAAAGCTCAGTAGTCATGCTTGTGGAGGATAAAAGTTGCCTTTTAAATTGCTCTAAAGCAGCAGTCCTATCCTTCTCTAATATTTGTCTGCATTAGAATTCAGAGGGCACTTAAGTCTTTTCTATTTGTTCATTTCTTTAGGTATCGAACCAACTTAGTAGCTGCCAAAGAAAATGAGCAAGTTAAAAAGGTACCATGAACAAAGCTATGTGGTAAAGTACTGAGGACAGTAATAAAGTGGTTATAAACAAGGAGTTGGGGAGGCAGGGCTTTAATGATTCAGTTGCAGGGAATGAGGGTCATACACTAGTGCTGTAAGGAAATTACTCACTGAATTGTTTCCTGGTCCTGTCAGACAATACTGCAATTCAAGTTCAGTAGCCAGACTTACCAAGAGTACAACCAGTACATAATGGCAATGGTGGGCTGTCTGTGGACATCCAGTGCATTCCAGAAGGATATTCACCCTCAGGGTGTTCGCCTAGATCCGGAAGTACTAAAGAAAACCAGAGTGCAGGAGGTCAGGAGCAGCTTTAACATTGTTCACCACCCAGCTCTGATGGGCTATGCTATCCTCTTCTTGCAGCAGGTAAGGATGTGAGTCATGCTTGGCAGCACAACAATGGGGCCACTCTGAATCAGTCACTCCACCTTGAAAATGAAGCTAGAGATCTGTCCCCCTTGGGCACTTATTGAGTAATCAAGTTGTTTTGATTTGAGTGATCAAGTCAGCTGTGTTTTTGAGCATTGGCACTCTGCTAGGTGGGCTGAAACCAGTGTTCTATGTTCATCTCAGCCCAGCAGTTCTGTCTGAACAACTTAGTTTTGTTCATTTGCTTGGTATAAAAGTGCAAAAGTTAGTGAGGCAGTGGTTTTAAACAAGTTTTGCTTTTAATCTCCATGATTGTAGTGTGGTCAAATCATTATGGGAAATGGGTAGAAATAAAATGGCTAAATATTAAATGTCCAGCAACTTCATTAGTGCAGAATTAAGTTTGTCTAGTGATGCCTTGTGCGCTTCTAGTATGTGGAGAGTGGCTAAACTTACACCTCTGAAAAGCAAGGGAATACAAAGCTAAGGTACATGCCACTCTTGCAACACAACCTTAACTGTGTCCCCCTGGAGCTGGCACTAACAATTGGCAATGGTCAGGGAGCCCATAATAAGTAGACATGAGGATGTTATATGAGAATTTGTGGTGGGCTCCACAGATTTGAATTCCAGCATTTCTCTACATGTGCTTCCAACTGCCTTCACTGTGTTAGGTGTAGCTGTATTAACGTGGGGAAGAGAGAAGTTGAAGCAAGTTGGTAGAGCTGTTGTGATATCACAGGGTGCAAGTGTACTTCAGAGGATCAAACATACGTCATTTCAGCACTGAGTTTTGTACATTGTGTCTGCAGAGGTGCACTCAGGTGTCTTCTTGCTTTGGAAATTGTTAGCATTCTGTGGCATACATGACAATGGTCTTCAGAGCTTAGTGACAAGACATGGGTGAAAGGGATGTAACGTTGAGCAAGTCTGGGGTGGCCTATGTGGAGTAAGTGCAGGGTATGTCTATGCTGCAGTTAGACACCTGCAGCTATGGCTTTGTAGGGCTCGGGCTAAGAAGCTATTTAACTGTAGTGTAGACGCTCTGGATGGATCCTGGGCTTTATGACCTTGTGAGGTGGGAGGGTCCTAGAGTTTGGGTTGCAGCCTGAGATGGAACAGCTGCACTGCAATAAAACTTCGCCTGATCCCCATGAACCCAAGTCAGCTGGCATGGGCCAGCTGGGGGTTTTTACCTGTAATGTAGGCATAGCCTCAGTGTTTGAGTGTAGACCAGGTGTAAGTAGCTCCTGTTTGCTACTCCTGTCTTAGATATGAGTTTTGCTACAGCAAACAGATGTTTAGACTTGCAGTGCTCATGTGCTGTCTTGCCAAAGGGTCTGCAGCATCTGTAAAGACAGTGACAGTACATGTTTTATTGGCATACTGAGACCGTACTCTGCCATCTTTGAGCTAAGATCCTGTTGGGGGGTGGCATGTTTCTTTACGATGTATTCCTGGTTTTCAGAGTCTAACTTCAGCACTCACATGGGAGGCAGGGAGAGGGCTTATTCTCAAATAAGTGTCCACACATGGAGTGGTTAAGCTTCAACTTCACACTCGACCTTAATTCAAGTTAACTTTCAAGTGTAGCCAAGCCTCATTTTCACTGTTTAGGAAATATCATTACATTATCCTAACTGTCTTTTCCCTTCCCTCACTAGTCACTCACTGCTAAATTCCTTGACAATACTAATGTAAAATCAGAGTCTGCACATGAGTTTTAGAAAACTTTAAAATATTCCTTTTAAACCACAAATCTTTGGTCTTGGGGCAGAGCTTCCAAAAGGAGCCCCTGCAGAATGCAAACAGAGCAAGGGACATGCACGATACACGTTCTCTGAAAACTGCCAAGGGCACGGCTGAACTCTCAGTGCATAGGTTCAGCTTAGATTCAATGACCACTACCTTGAGCCACTCAGTTGCTCTAATTACAAAATGTAACTGTGCTGCTTATTCACTTACCTGAGCTTCGAAGGGATTTTCATTATATTGTTAAAAATGCTTTTACATAATAAACAAAAATTGGGAGAGGAGAATTCTCACTTCTCCAGCATTATAGCAAGACTGTTTCTTTGTCAAGTTCTTCCCCTTCCTTCTTTGTCCTCAGGTCCCCTTACACCTCTCCCAACTCTTGTAGAAATAAGACCTTGCTAATGGGCAGTGCTAGCATTCCTTTTGCAGCACTGACATTTCTCTACATGGAAACCATGAACAGGTTTAAAGATTGTTAGGAAAACAAAGGAGAGGAAAAGTTCTTGTGTGTAGTGACAGCTTTTCCTGAAAACGTGCTCCAGTGTTTAGTAAATCTTTCTAGAGCACCAGAAGGTTCTGCTTTGCAGCAGACTCCGAGAACGGTGCCTAAAACAATGAGGCAATAAACTACACCTCACAGGGTTCTCTAATTTAGCTCCCTTTGATAGTGTTGAATGTTCGGATGGTGGATCTTGAGCCTTTGAGGCACAGGAGTTCGACAAGTCTATAAATATTCCTTGTTTCTGCTCAGAAGTATTGATTTCTGGCAGAGTGCCCTGGGTGGTACCTTGCCATTTATGGACTGGTTTAAGGAGTCCTATGCTACAGCTCCATTCTAGTGCATATTCACAAGTGCCATAGTTTCCTTGCACACCTGGAGCTCCTGCCTGAAGAGGGGACTCAGCAGGGCTGAAGCCTGGCAACTCAGGACAGAGGGTGTTATTTGATCTGACTTCTGTTTACTAATATGTTTTTCCACCCCACAAGGCTTGGCCAGAAGATAAGACACTGAACTTCAATTTAATTAAGGTAATGAGTTTTTTATTTTTAAAAATTCCCTGAAAGCAGGCTGTATTTAGCTATAAGTTCGTAATGAGTGCTGTTCACCATCTTCAAAAATAACCTGTCCAAGAGGAGCGCTAAGGCGCCTGAATGCTCTAATCCGGTCATGACATGTGAGAACTCAAAGATGAAGACTGACTTGGGACCCAGAGAAGTTTGTTTCAGTTATGTCAACTACAGAGCTCCAGCTCTTCACAATAAAGACACGACAGCGTTATTTGACTACTAGAACTGTGTGTGTACTTTGGTCTGGGAGCATTCTGGCATAGCAGCCATGTGCAGCCAGCGGACTCAGACTCTTATTTATCTTGACCTACAATCATTTCAGCCTCAGGACAGAGAAGTTCTAGTTACCTCTTTATTATTGGAGAATTTGCTCCTGAGGAAATTCTGCTCTCACAAATGGATTAAGCTTGTCAGAATTTCCAGTGTCAGTCTAAGTAGTGTTCCCATTTTGGGGTCACTGTATATCTTTTCTTTAATTATAAAGTGAACGTACTGCTAGTGAATGGTGCTAAAAACAGAAATCCTCCACTGAATAGGTTCTGCCTGGGCTGGGCAGTGGTGGTTCAGACTTCCCCCTTGTGCTGCCCTGCCAGTGTGCCTCAAACCTGAACTAGGATAACTCCTCATTCTGGGAAGAAGAGATCTGTTTTATGGCTCATTTAGTCCTCAGCCACTTTGCTGGGCCTACCGAGGAGACAACCAATGGGCTTCTGTCTACCAGAAATGGGATTTAAGTAGTTATCAAATGGCAATGACTTTAGATCATTATCAAGGTAGGCCAGATTTAAAATGGTGACCTACAGGTAAAAGGCTTGGTCGATCCTATGAGGCATCCAGTCACTTGGGAGCCTGTAGTGGGATGTAATCTTTGTACAGGTGCATAATCCTGTGGCAGGGTAGGTTTATTCAGGCTTTTACATATTTCCAAGTTGAGGCAAAAGGATGGTACACCTGCGTCTATGGCCCAGACTCTTAACTGCCCTATTTCTGTTTCTATAGGGCAGGAGGTGGAACTGGTATCTGGAGTATCTGTACACACAGGGGTTCCAAGGCCTGAAACTCTTCATTGAAAGCAGCATCAATCGTGTTTCCCAGATCTCCCAAACCAAGTCGGGGAACATTCAGGTGTAACGAACTGATTCGTATGGATCCTTCCGATTGTCCAGATCAGGAAAGCAGAGTATAGCAAGCCCTGCCTCTGACACCTCTTGTCTAGGGGAAGAAGTAGACGGAGCAGCTAGTCATGTTACATTTTGATACTGGCATCCCCTGAAGAAAACAAGGATAGAGAGAATGGTTGAACTGGCCTTATTCCACAGCACACTGAATCTGGCTGTCCCTGCCAAACTTCCATGATGTGATGCTGCTGCATTTGTGTCCTGTGCAAGGACACTTTTTTCACTATCAATTTCCTCATACGGGATGTCTTCTTCAACTAAGCTGTGAACACTTCTGCTTTTCTTAGTTCATTATGGCACTTAACAGTGCTCTCTCACTTACAAGTGATTCCCAACCTCTGACCTGCTCTGTCTTCCTCTGTATTATGTAACGAGGAACACCATGTGTGTGCGTGCGTGCACATGCATGCATGTGAGCACATGCACCTTTCTAGGGAACTGTAAGGAACCTGCTGGATTTTCTGTGGTGGTATCTGTAGGTACTCGTTTTGAGAGTTTGTAATAGGCTGGCCTAACTAACCCCTTAGATTTTGCTTTCAGTATGAAAGCGCCTGAGGATGCTTTCCTTTTTACCACTGTCTAGGACATTTTTGCATGACAGCTGGAAGATTTAGTGATGAAGTTCATGTTTTATGGATGCTTTGAGCACCCGAGGGGCATTGCTAACAGCTCACTATTTTTTAGTGACAAATCTAAATGCAGTTTTCTCTTTTGTGCTTGTAACAATGTACATAGCTGTATATTATATATATTTATATTGTGTAAAATATTGCCTAAATGCCACTGCAGAGGAACTCTCTTGCAAAATGTTTCTTCCTTTCCACCCTTTTTAAAACTCTCATCAGTTAAAAGAAACTGCATTCCCATTTCCCCAGCTGGATATTTTAGGTGAATTTCCTGCTGGTGGTCAGGTAAAGCAGGGTCAAGATTCTTCAGCAACTTCCATGCTCAGGAGAGGAGAGAGAATGCTGATCATGGTTCCAAGTAGCTTGGTCAATCTGTGTACTTTCTGGAGCATCTCCTTTTCAGAGGCAGAAATTTTGAAGTGTTTTCATTTTTCAGCAGTGGTTACCAGCACATGGTGACGTGTTGTCTCTGAAAGATCCTGCTTGTTCCTTTGTCTCCAATACCGTATTAGCCTTGGGTCATGCTGGTGCACACTAATGTCCTTGCTAATAAATTCTTATGCTCAAACAGTGGGTCTGAGAATGGTTTGTTTGTTTGTTTTTGTTTTTTGTTTTTTTTTACTTTCATCAGTGGCCATGTCCACCGGCCACATAGCCTTTTGGTCCTGTTTGGCTCCTGCCAGCCAGCTGGGGCCTATTTTCCTCATGAGGGAGGAACCTTTTGTTGAAGGACTTTCAGAATAACTCTTAACAGAATACATTTTTATTGATATTTTGAGGCATTTTTCCCCCCTCTGGGGCATAAAACTAGGTCCCCTCATGGAGCCCTAATAGGAAAAGACACTTCCTCATCCTTTAAAGGGTAGCTCATGGCCCAGAATGGATCCTAGCGACACTCACTGTGCTCCAGTATCCCCTCAGGTTGGGCTCTCGTACCTGGTTACTGAACTCTGCCTGCAGGTCAGATCTGGAAAGCATGGGGAGGAGGAAATATCACATTAGGAAGACTGCTATGTAGGTATTGGACTGGATTTCAAGTTACAGGATCAGATCTTCAGCTGGTATTTATAGCTCTACTGACTTCAGTGTTGCTATGCTGATTTATACCAGCTGAGCATCTGATCTGGTCCATGGTTTGAAGGCCAAAATCCCCTAACCCCTCCAGTGTTAGGCATATTGATCTGGCCAAATGCATCTGGATATGCAGATGCCTCAGACTGAACTGGTTTCTGAAGCCATCTTAGCTTATGGTATCTGTGAATTAGAATTTTCTTTTGTGGGGAGAGGCTTCTATTTGTGTGTTGTCTTTAATTCAGGGGGTTCTCATTCCTTACCCAATGATGGCCTCTCAGAGCCGGTTGGCCTGTTTTGAAAGAGTTAATGATTTCAACCTGTTTTCTGCTGGAATAAAGAAACTGGTTCCTCTGTGTTCCTGCTTTCTATTCTCTTGTTGGCCTACTTCCCTGTGCTTGCATTTTGCATTCGTAATGCTATGAATAAATCAGGACCCAAGGATTTAGAAGGTGGCACAGCTGTAGCCACTCAGAAAATTGAACCTCTGAGGTTTGGATAGCAGCTCTAACAACTGCCAATGTGTGTGCTCATGAAGTCTTCTAATGGCATGTAACTGGTACCAAAGGCCAATGATTAGTGCTTGCTTCAGTACCTGTATCAATTGAGTTAACCCCTCGCACTTACTTTAACCACCATTTCCTCCTGCTGCTGCTGCCTTTTTCTGAGTTAATGCTCCATTATAAACCCCAGGGCTAGGCAGTAACCTCCTGGCACTATGACAAAATGATTTATTGCTGATCTTTGCCCACAGAACAAAGGAGAAGAATTAAGATGTTAATTAGGGGATCAGCCCAGCTGGTCAAGTGTCCTACTTTGTCCACACAAAACCTTTGCTACCCAGGCCAGCTGCTTGTTTCTGTGGTGAAGCAGCTTCTGAGTGGAAGGGGTGAAGTGGGTTCCATCTGTTTTTCAGCCATGGGAGGCGCATGGTCTGTAAAGAACAAAGAGTAGAAGCAAGCTTGCTCTTCATGATGATGATTTTGAAAGGTAGAACAGAGTCCTGGTGCACTTCTTCCCTCTAGAAAAGCTCAGCTCAGAGCTAGCAGCACCTGGCTCTTTTTTAATGCACTGATTTTTCACTCAGTAGTTTCCAGCTGAGTAGACTGAAGGGGGAGGAAAGTGGTTTCGCAGGTCATGCAATCAGCAGCTGGTTCACCGAAGATTAGAACCCAGGTTCTTCCCAGTGCTTTTACTCTAAGCCCGGTGGTTTCTTCATATTTGGCTTCTTGAAACAGTTTATGTATATAATAAGATCAGTGAAGTTCTCAAGATAATTACTGGTCTCTGGTGCTGGCTTATGCTCTCAGACTTTATTTTAGAGAATCGTGAAGGTAATGGTGGTGTGGATCCAGCAAAGGATTACCCAGGAGCTCTATGACAGCCCAATCCTGCAGTCAACTGCCTGTGTGGGTAATTCCGTTGACTTCAGAGGGATGGACTTCCTGTGCAGAAGTTAAGCATGTGCATAAGCAGTGACAGTATTGGGCTTAAGGCACTGGACTATGCCTTAGGAGACTTTACTCTGTTTCTGATTCTGTCACAGACTTTCTATTTTTGGGCAAGTTGCTTAATTTCTCTGACTCAGTTTCCCCAACTGTAAAGTGGGGATGGTACTTTCCTGACTCGTAGGGGTACTGTCTTAGGGATGTCTACGCTACATTTCAAAACCTATAGCCATGAGCCTCGGAGCCCAGGTTTGCAGACTTGGGCTCCTATTACAGTGCTATAAACAACTGCTTTGAAGCCAACCCCCTTCCCTGGACGTCAGACCAAGCTCCAGACCAAGCTACATGTCTGCACTGCTGTTTTTAGCACCGTAGCACGAGCCCCCCAGCCCGTCTGGAGACCTGCGCTCTGAGATGGGTGCTGCAGATTTTAAAATGCAGTGTAGATACACCCTTCGTGGCTCAGGGTAAAATGTCCAAACACGCTTAAGTACCATTTTCAGAAGTGACTCTGGCACTAAGGAGCTTAAGTCTCATTGAAGGTCAATGGCTTTTAAGCTTCTAAGTCACTGAATTGCTTTTTGCCAACGTTACCCTCTAGGCCCTAATATACTCGAGCGCCTCACCTAGAAGGTTCTGTATATGTGTACAGTTAGCGGTTGTTCCCAACCTTTTTTACTCGAGGGCCACAAATATAATTTTTACAACCCTGAAGGGGCCACCAGTCTCCGTCAGCAGCCCCCTGGCCCCCCACTGCAGCCAGAGGGAAGGAGCTCAATGCGGGGGATCTCCCGTCCCCTTGGCTGCAAAGGGAAACCATGCACTCCACCTGACCCTAGGCAGCGGCTCCCTTCTGCAGCAGATGGGGAGATCAGTGCTCCCCTCCCTCTGGCTCCAGCAGGGACTCACACAGAACACTTTGCCATGCTCCCTGCTACAGCCAAGGGGAGGGGAGCGCTGATCTCCAGTCCCTTTGGCTGCAGCAAGGAGCCAGCACCAGCAATGCACCCTGCCTGGGTACTTAACAGCTCCGTTTTGCAGCCATGGGGACGGGAGCTGCAGGCTACTTTTGGCCCGTAGACCACAGGTTGGGAGCCACTGAGTTAGAATGTTCCTTGTATTTATTTTTCATGTGGAAGTTGCACTGTCACGCTGTTTAAGCTGCTTCCCCCTAAGGGCTAGACTTCTAGCAGGCCTGGCCTGGATGTGATCTCACTGGGGAGAGAGCGATCTCTAGAGAGGGGCCAGGAGAAAGCTTCAAGACTTTCTGGGCCTGCAACTCGGTGCATTGTACATGCATTGCTAAGCAGTTTCCTTTCTCTTAGGGCACCTCTGTTCTGTGTCGAACTGAATTTCCAGCAGCTCCTGTGTGATGGCTCTCATCCTTCTGTGTACAAAACCTGGTAAATAGGGAGGGGACTAGAAAGGCACAGCATAAACATACTGACAGCCTTTGAAGAACAAAAAAGGCCATGAAAGCTGTCTGTGCTCCCCCCCCACCTCTCTCTCCTGCTACCATTGTCTCCTCTCTCTTCCCCTGGTTTATCTCCTTTCTATTTCTCTTTGGCCCTTTCCTGTTGCACTCCTCTTCCTCCCTTATTCTTGGTTGCTCTCAGCCTTGAAAGGATTTTTGCTCCTTTCTATAATCTTTCTCATTTCTGCTTATTTAGTAAGGACCGCTAGAGTTGTTATGCTGGGGCAATCACAAAGGGAGCCAGCTGGATTTCTGAGCATGGGTAATCTGTCCGTTTGTATCTGTTCCACCCCGCTAAAGTGTCACTAGAAAGGACCCTACTGTTTTTTTCTAAATGATTTTAATAAGTGTTTGTCAGGACAGAATCAGCACTGGGGGGATTCCCTTTATGTTTGTTAGTGCTGGGGAGGGAGGGAGGGATAACAATTATTCAAACAAAATAGCAACAATCTAGTGTGTGGTGTCTGGGCAACAAGATTCTCCTCAGTCCAAAGTCAGAACCGCCCATTCTATTTTCATTCCTTGCCCTGGAACAAGGGACTTTTTGTCCTCTCTTACTTTCAAACATGCCTGCCTTGCTACTGTTCTGGAACATCAGGCAGGTTTAGATCCTTAGGTGTGAGAAGTGTACCGTTCTCAGCTGCCCCTTTGCCAGGTGCTGAGATATTGTGTGCCCAGTTACCGATGCTGTGGTGAATGCTCGGAGAGGAGCACCTGCTGCATCAAAATGATATGTGAACTCCCCGGTGCTGGGTAGGGGTGGTGTTGCCACAATGTTTTCACATGCATACTACATCAAAAAATCACTCAGACCCAATTTCAGGCACATGAACATACTCCCTAGGGAACGGCTCTCTGCACTGCTTCTGCCATTGACCCCTACTGTGTTCCTTGGGTCCTTTGTGTTCCCTGCAGTCTCCCTTTTCAGAGGAATTGTCTTTGGTGCTTCTATATGGTATCTGGAAGGATT
>ML675622.1:33487289-33552142 GCA_007922155.1 Mesoclemmys tuberculata
TAACGTTAATCCCCCTGATATATTTATATAGAGCAAGCATATCCCCCCGGAGCCTTCTTTTGGCCAGGCTAAACAAGCCAAGTTCTTTGAGTCTCCTTTCATAAGGCAGATTTTCCATTCCTCGAATCATCCTAGTAGCCCGTCTCTGAACCTGTTCCAGTTTGAATTCATCCTTCTTAAACATGGGACACCAGAACTGCACACAATATTCCAGGTGGGGTCTCACCAGCGCCGTATATAACGGCACTAACACCTCCTTCTCCCTACTGGAAATACCTCGCCTGATGCAACCTAAAACCGCATTTGCTTTTTTAACAGCCATATCACATTGGCGGCTCATAGTCATCCTGCTATCAACCAATACCCCAAGGTCCTTCTCCTCCTCTGACGTTTCCAACTGATGCGTCCCCAACGTATATTTAAAATTCTTATTATTAATCCCTAAGTGCATGACCTTAGAAAGGCTGGATTCAGGAGGGGCTGGTCAGTCCTTGGAAGACTGAACCAAGCTGGGAGACATAATTCTGAAGTGGGAGGAAGCCAGTGAAGATTCCAGAAGGTGACAGTGATGTGTCCCCTTGTCCGTATAGAAGCAAGGAGAAAGAGAGGCAGGACCCAGAGGGACCATAAAGGAGGCAACCCCAATATGAGAGGAAGTGAAAGAGTGAGCGAGTTTCAGCAAGTCACCGTCTGAATGTGTCTGCTGCAGGCGCTGTTTTGGAGGAGGTAACCTAATGATGGAGATGTGGGAAGCAAAAGAAGTTTTGAAGTCAAGCTGACTAAATCAGGAGCTGAACCCTGAGCTGAGGATAGGGATGCTGACGTTCTAATTGATGGTGCTGTTCACAGTAGGATGTTAGTAGGGTATCAGCTTTAGTGTTATAGATATTCAGGCACTGGAGTCATTTGAACAAAACTCCTGCAAGTAAAGAGTAATGGAATAAAGACTGCAAAAAGAGGAGACCCTAGACTTTAGGCCCAATTGAAACTAAAAAGCCTTGTGCTGTCATCTTCCCCTAGTGCAGTGGTTTTCAACCTGTGGTCCACAGACTGTCTAAGATTTCCAAAGGATTCCACGCCTCCATTCAAAATTTTGTAGAGGTACGCAAATGAAAAAAGTGCTGTCCTAGTGTGATTCTCTACAAACACTGATTGTTCATTTGCATTTGAGTCATGCCCTGTATTTTGCAAGTTCAGAGGGCGGTGTTATTTACTGTATTCCTAATTCTGATCTCATTGGGGTACATTGGGATTAACTTTGTTGAAATTAATGCTGTTATACTGTGAAGTTCACAAACAGGTCCTGCTTTGACTATCATTGGTATGTCTGAATTTGTCTTGGTTTGTTTTAGCTGCTGTATGTTCACGTTAGTTTTCCTCTAGAACATAAGTGTTCCTGCGTATTGATATGTATCCATGTGGAGTGTATGTATTTATAGCAGGTTTTCATGTCTGTGTGTGATGAATACTTGGCTGTTATATAGCCATCAAGTTGTCAATGGATTTGTATCTCGTTTCTACTATTGATATCTCTTTAGCATTCACAGAATAAGAAAGGACAGATCCTTGCTGATCAGGAAAGGTTTGGAATAGGCAATAAAGTATCTTTCTGAGATTGGATTCTTGGAGTTGTTTGTTTACAGGATTTCCCGATTAACTTATCTCTAGAATGTAGCTCAAACAGAATGCAGCAACTCACATCTGTACAAGACTAATAGCTGTCTCGGAATACCAGTCTTTTAAAAATCTTACACTAGTTTCCAATAAAACGTTGCATGAACTTTAAAGTTTTACTGCTTACATAAAAAGCACTTAATGTCTGCCTAGCCTATGTGACAGATCTGAGCTTGTCTCTCTTGTTGCTGGCTGACGGCTGAATTGCTAGGCGATCACCTGAAGTCACTGGGTGCTGAGAGCATTTTGTAATTCCCAGCTGTGAAGCCTACTTTTCATCTGAGGTTCTCAGTTTGTATCTGCATCTCAAACTACATTAAAGCAACAGGAATTTGCTGCTTTTTACTGTCCTTAAATTGTTGGTAATTTAAGACAGTTGTATTGCAAAGTGCGCTGCTTTTCAATCTTTGATGGATGCTGTATAAATGATTTTCTCCATGCTGTTGTCTGTTGGTGCATGTCTAGCTAGGAGTGTACAAATTGGCATGTACTCCACATGTTTATCCATGATGTCATGACTCCATCCATGAAGTTCTAAGGGGAGATGTTTCCCAATATTGTCATATCTCACTATAGAATTGTGGTGTGTCAAACACCTAGGTGACTCTTTTAGACCCAGTTCTTTTTTTTTTTTTTTTCCTGTGCCTCTGAACAATCTGTTGGTTTCTGACACACTGATGAATCAATAGGGAACATAAGATGGGAAAGGAAGGTTGAATGCAGCATAATGGCCCTGGTCTGAATACGATTTTCCAGAACACTAAGTTTTGTTGCATAACATTCCTGCTGCTGTCATGAAATTAACAGAAGCTATTGAACAGCAGCTAACCAACAAAGGTCTGTCTGCAAGTGGGTATACTGCTCTCTGTTCATTTGATACATTTAGGATGAAAAACTGCTTTACAAGCCAGGACAAGCACCATTCTATCTGTTGCTGTGTCCTTAATTTTCTCAGTTGTGGCTAGGCACCACAATTCACATGCTATTTATTTTAAGATACTTTTTCCTTTTTCCAAATGTTTAGCTGAGCCCTGTATTTATCCACAGCACAGGTGTCGTGTATACAGCCTGGGTGTGCCTCACTCCGGATTTCAGTGAACTATTTAAAACCCCAAATGCCAAATCATTGAACTGAAAGTGTTGGGGTTGGTTTTCACAAATCTCCTAAATTGAAAAATTATAAGGGAAATAAATATCAAAATTCGCAGTGTCCTGTTTCCACGTCTTCAGAATGAAAAGTTTTGGATTTTTGAGTCAAAATTACTTTTTATTTTGAAATTTTAGTACAGTTACACTAAAAAAAAGATTTTAAAGAAAAAGACCAATATTGAAACGAAGCATTTCAGAATGATCAAAACACTTTGTTTTGGTTGTTCTAAACTGATTGTTTTTTCCCCCCCCAGATTTTGAGTTCACAAATTTTTGAAACTTCAGCTGTTCATCCCGATTCAAGACTGGAAATTATTTTTTGCTATCTTGAAATTTTCATGGGACAGGAAGACCATTTCCTGCCCAGCTCTACTCCTGACCTGGAGGGTTCACTTCAGAAGAAGAGAAGACAAGTCTCCATGGCCCATTCAGTTCCTGGGGTCCCAGTACTGAGACTGGCAAGGTTAGTAGCAATTCTGAGGTGTGCACTTTGTTCAGGGGTAACTGTGCTAAGACCTGTCACGTTTATTTCACAGAACATTGTAATAGTTTTGCCACCCTCACCCTGAACCAGATTTAAACTGGCGACTTAAAGGTGAAAGGCTTCATATCCCATTAACATCCCCATTTCCTCCACACATTGGGAATAAGGGCTTCTCTGCCTTAATGCTACAGCAGCACAGAATTCTTCCAATGACCATAGTGCTGCCCACGCAGGGCTTAGGACAACTTAACAACGCCGCTAGAGGTGTGGATTTTTCATATCCCTGACCAACATAGCTAAACCGACCTAATTTTGTTGGGTAGACCAGGCTTAAAAGGAGAGCTGGTTCTGTTGCTGGGGTCCTAAAACTGTAGAAGCACCAGCTGGACCCTCTTAACTCCTGCAAGCCCCTCTGTGAACATCTCATGGACCTGGTGTTGAGTGGACTAGGGGCACTGTTGCTTTCTGCAAGTGTCCCCTGGCAAACAGGAAAAATTCCTCATTGCAGTGTTTGTAGTTTGTTGGTACCGGGATATGAGAGAGATGAGGTGGGTGGGGTAATCTCTCTTACTGGACCAATTTCTGTTGGTGAAAGAGAGAAGCTATCAAGCTTTACAAAGCTGTTCTTCAGGTCCAGGAAAGATATTCAGAGAGTCACAGCTAAATACAATACAGGACCGAGTGCTTAGTATAAGGAGGGGAACGCGTTGCTGGAGACTATTGAAGAAGAAGTGGGCAATTAACATCTCTGCAGTCATAGGACAAAGAAGGGTTAGTGGGTTTACAGATTGTTGTAGTGAGTCATAAAATCAGTATCATGATTTTTAGAGTCTAACAGAGTTATGAATTTAAGCCCCGAGGCTTTTCTTTTGAAAGTGAGATGTAGGCTTCCTTTAAGGACGAGGACTAACTGGTAAGATGGCGTGATCACTTTGTGAAAAGCGTTTGCCTACAGGTCTTTTATCAGTTTTCTGCATGAGTTCATTTGGGAGCATAGTGATTGTCTGGTTTCACCCACATAGTTTTTTGTGGGGCACTGGATTATTTGATGCACTGGATGAGGTACACCACGCATTGTGATAGACATATGTAGGACACATGGATCTTGAAAGGTGTGTTGGGGGGCAGAGGGATTGCTGATCGTCATAGCAGTGGGGAAATGAATTATTAAATAATAGTATAATGCTTTGAGATCCTTGACTGGAAGGTGGTAAAGAAGTGCAAAGTGTAACTTTTAACTATTTGTTACATAGGGGCACAGATCCAAACCCCACATCTGATTGTGGGTTCAGAGCTAAGTTAGCAACTCAGCCCTTCTGTCTCTAAGGGGCTGAATCCAAACAGCACCAAACTTGGCAAAGTTTGGGTTGGGATATCATGCCCCAAATTTGGGATTGTTGGACCTGTCTAATTAGTTTCCTTTTGCAAGATGAAGAGGAAATGGGCCTAAAACAAAATGATATTTTCCCCTTTGAAGTAAAAGTAACCAAATTTTTACTGAAATTATTAAATTTGTGTAAGAGTAAAATATAAAAACCCAGGTATGCTGCTTTATTCCTTAACCAGCAACTTGTCTAGCAATTTCCAGCACACAGACAGACATATGCACCTTAAAACAGGAGCTGCCACCCCAGAAACACTGCTGAAAGGCATCAGCAGGCTGTAGGGAATGTGTGTGAATCCAGCAGTCTGTCAGGTCTCCAGGGGTCAGGCTGTAGTGCCTTTGTGTGCGTTTGTATTTCTCTCTCTCTATCTCTGTGTGTATTTTGTCTCCTCCTCCCTCCGTGTGCGTCTCTCTTCCTTTGCATCTCCCCTCTTCTATTCCTTCCTTCCCTCCCTTGATCACTATCCAAGGAACCTCCAAAGGTCCAGGCACTTCACAGAACTGTCCTTGGTGTGCTCCTGCATTACCCAGTGAAGGGTATCTGTGCCTGAGGTTGGAGAGATGCTGTTACTCCTGGTGATCTGATTGCATAGCAACACAGCAGCGCAGGATGGTGGAGGAGGAGAGACAGAGAGCGTGCAGACAGCAGCGCTGAGCCTCAGCATGCATCCCTGTCACAGGGACTTCTTTGCTGATTCACAGAGGCAGCCCCAGTCCCTGGCAGTGGAGCCCAGCTGCTGCCTTCGTTTCAGAGCTAACGGAATCGGAAGGTAGGCCACAGATCAATTGTTTCTTAGCCAGGTCCTGGCTCCACAGGGAGAGGGAAATTACCAAGGTCTGGTTAGACTCAGCGATGTGCTGTGTGTGTGTGTGTGCGCGCGCACGCATCCGTTTGTCCACAGCACACTGTCTGTATGTGCGTCTGGGGAAACTTGCATGGAAGAGAAAGGGGATGGGGGTGGGGGAGAGAGGCAGCCAACACTTTGATTCCACAGGCAAGAGCTCAGGGAATGGTAAGTAGATGCAGATTCCTGAGAAAAACAGTAATAAGCTTTGCAGTTATCTCCAGCTTTGACTCTCTTAAATCAGCGGTTTATTTACACTGACAAGCTGTCTGCCCAGTTGAAGGGCTGCTCGGATCAGGGCATGGTGGCCTTCTAGCATTCTCCTTCAAAGACTACCCTGCAGGGAAAAGCAGAGTCTAAAGCCCTTTTCAGGTAGGGAGCTGGGATCAGAGGAGAAGGAAAGGGGACTCTGGCCATTCGTTCACTTCCTTGTTCGGTCTTGCTGCTGCTTTTATAGTATTTTCTTTCCCCTCCACAAGCTTTTTCCAGCCCCTCCCACTTTTTCTCCTGCTCCCTTCTTCTGCCGCTAAGGACCCATATTGTAACTATCATTCTTCTGCTTGCAGCCGGCAGGACTGCTTCCAGAAACAATCAGTTCTGCTCCATCATCATCTAGAAAGGACATGGGCCGCTTCCTGCTCTCCAGAGCGGAGCACTCACCCTCCGCCTTCTTCCCAGTCCCAGCAGCCAAGACCCGGGCACTGCACGGCACTGAAATGATTATTTCTAGTGGCCCGGCCCAGCCCCCATTTCCAGTCACCCCCTGTTTCTTCTCACCTACTCCCTTGCTTGGTATGGCACAGGTGGTAGTACTGGCAGTGGGTTTACTAACTGTCAGGCCTCCTTGCCGAGGAGCACACATGGTGCCACTGGCGCTGTGGAGAGCCGTTGAATTGCCCTTGAGTTTTGAATGTTGTGTTGGTGGCTGGGGAAAGCAGCTTTTGACAATTCGTGGGTTTTGGGGTTTTTTAAGTTTAAAGGTTTGATTTGTTTTGGTTTTTTTAGAAGTCTGTGTTCTCCTTGTGCCCCACGACTGGGTCCTTCACATGTCAGCTCCCTCCTCCTCCACTAATTAATCTCTCCTGAACTGCTAGAGTTTGCTATTCAGATGGTCTTTGTGTTACCCTAAAGGGGATCCTTTCCCTGAATATACAGTTCAAGGCCTTGGGGGTGCTGATCCCCAGAATGCACATGCAGTGCCGTGGGGGTTTCCATTTCCTGGCAGACCTGTTCCATGTGCACACCCCTAATGCTTTGGGGCTCCCATTTTGCACTGGTACATGTCAACACCTGACACATGCAGGTAGTGAGTGTTCCTTTTCCTGGCAATGCATGTAATGTCACGCAAGCATCTGGTGATGCACAAGTGTGTAATGGCCCATCAGGAAAGGGTTGTGTTATAAACCTCTGCAATATTGAATCGCTTCTTATCCAAGTGCCCTGTGTCCACTTAGTTATTGCATGCTGTGTAATAGAAGGCTTTTTCCAAATTTTCTTTGTTAACCAGAAAAAGACTGGGACAGTCTCTTTCCAGGTCACAGCCTGGGACATAGAAACCTTACATATTAAACACTGTGTAAAGTAGAGATGATTAAATATATAGCCAGTAGCACAGCTGACCACAGAGGGCAGGACAAGAGGCAATGCATTCAAACTACAGCATTCCAGATTTAGATTAAATCTCATGAAAAACTTCCTACCTATAAAAATAGTAGGTCAATGGAACAGACTGCTCGGAGAGGTTGTGGAAGGTCCTTCACTGGAGTTTTCAAAAGGAAGCTGGTTAGCTATCTGTCTTGGATGGTTTAGACTCAACAAATCCTGCATCTTGGCAGGGGGTTAGACTAGATGACTCTTGCAGTCTCTTCTAACTCCATGGATCTATGATTCTGTGATCAGACTGGAACACCTCTTTAAGATGACATTTGACCATCAAGTAAGATGAGGCAAAATGTGGTGCTTAAGGGGTTAAGTGGGTTTCAGTGAAATAAAAGGTCCAAGTTCTCTACAGCGTCCAGTGAATTTCAGACTACACTGATATTTTAAAGAATGCTGCATCCCAGGCCTCTGTTTCAGGCTCGGTGCTAATGCTGAAAACACAAAGGTGCTATGTTTAATCCTGTGTAACAAAACGAATCCACTCCTCAAATGGCCTGATTGTCATAGGTGTGTGAATATCAAGCTGAGTGCTTAAGAGGAGAGGGTAAATTGCTTGGTCCCCCTTTACCATGTCCTATAAAACAAGAATAAAGTTGCACTTACACATTCTGGGAAAAGAAAATATTACTTCATGCAGCGTACACTCCGCCTACAAATTCACAGCCTCCCAAGGCTGGAGAACTATATGCTGTGGTTGGATGGCTTGGGTGATTGTGTGGCCAGTAATAGTCAGTGCACAAAAATGTGGGTTAATGCAACATTAAATGTGTGGTGCATATTTCAGACCCTCGCGTAAGAGTCTTTCCTTCCCCTCAAAGAGCACAGGGAAAGAAGGGTACAGGTTGTCTGTCTAAAAGACAAGCAAAGAAAAGACTCAGGATAGCTTTGGTAAGGAGAGGAAGCATGGTCCTGTGGCTAGAGAGTTGTACATGGACTCCAGGGATCAGAGTTCAATTCTTGGTGCTACCACAGACAAGTTATGTGCTTCACTTCCCCAATCTGTAGAACTGGAATAATGCTTCCCGTGCCTGTCATATCTACCTAGATTGTGAGTTCTTCCAGGGGGGATTTTCTCTGTCTAGCACAAGGTGACCACAGTCACAGTTGGGTCTTCTAGGTGTCACTGTAATAGAAATAATTACTGTGTAATATAGGGAGGTGAGAAGAGATGGGTGACGAGGATGAAGTAGGAAAGCTGGGCTTAGTCAAAGTGGGCTTTAAGGAGGGAGCAGTTTGCCAAACGTTTCCAAGCACAGGGGGAGGCACAAGAAAGAAGTTGCATTTAACCTCCTCCTAAATAATATGCTGTGGGTTACATGTAGCCAGACGAAGAGGAACAGCAAAGGCTACATGGTGAGAGCGTGTGTATATATGCGTGCAGCATGGCCTAGTTAACGTTGCTGTGGGAACACTAACTCTTCTGCATTCCCCGACTTCTAAGAGTGCAGTTTCTCAGCCTGGGTGTTGTGTTAACAGAATGTATTTCTCCCATGAGCAGTCGGGGGGAGAAAGATCCTGCTTCTTCAGGAGGACCCTCTCCTTAGTGTTTGCCATATATACACCTAGATCCTCCCCACTGGCCCCCTTCCCTGGCCTAGGGTCTAAGGGCCTGATCTTGCAAGGTGACGAATGCTGTCAGTTCCACTGATGTCAATCCCTTTATCTCCTCATGGGATGAGGCCCCAAGTTTCATACATTAGATGACCCAGCCTATCGAATGTGGCACTCGGGTGATACCAGTTGCATCAGAGGTTTCATTTTACTTGAATGGGGTCCTTTGAACATTAAATGTTTCAATGCATATGATGCAGGGGACTTAGACGCTTAGTTGAGTTAGGGAAAAGGAGGTTTTTTTCTCTCTGAAGAGGAAGAAGCTACAAGTTCCTAACAACCAACTGTCCCAGGACATGTCTGGTGCTAGGCCCGGTCGTATCTCATGCATGGGCATTGGCAGCACCTCTTCCTTTTTCCCTGTACGGGGTGGGATTCCTGTATAGGGTGTTGTCTTGGGTCTTTTCCTCCCTGCCCAGAGACAGGCAGAGATGTGTGTGACATGGGGGACACCAGGTGGTTCTACTCCTGGTTTGAGAGAAGGTAGAGAGAAGACCAAAGACACCCACTCCAGGAAGGAGCTTTTCCTTACTTATAGACCCAATCCCTCGACAGCAATGTCTCCTCTTTGTCTGCCATAAGTCACTGACCCCATGTCTCAGGAGGGAATCCTGCTGGCCCTGGTTCCCAGGAACAAGTTACTTACTGTATGTCCAGTAAACAACTTTTTTTTCTGGAATGAGATGTGTTAAGTGCAGTACTGTGAGTCCAGCTGTTTCAACTTGTTCAGGATCCTTTTAACATGTAACTAAAACTGCAATGAAAACTCCTCAGTTACATATGCATGAACATATCATTTGAACTTTGAAATATCCTCAATGCTCCTTCCTTCCCCTTCTGAGGTTTCACTTATTCTTCCACTGTGCAGTAAATTAGACCCAAAAAAGTCATTAACCCTTGAAGCAACGGAGCAAGTATGTATTTGTATTTCTGTTGCTATGACTGGATAATGGCTGAGAAGCATAAGCTCAAACATTCACCAAATAAATTGTTCCCTTTTAGGCCAAAACCCCAAATTGCAAGTTTTAGTCTCAAAGGAACATTTTTGAGGAAGTTAGTGATTGGAAATGGGGGGTTGTGATAGAAGCACTTACTTGGCCTCATCTGTAAGATATGCTATGAAGTTGTTGTGTCTTCAGTGTGCTAAACAAGTCATACCGAGTCTGAAGTCCAAAGTTTGGATCCAGAGCCAAGATCCAAACTTCCCCAAAGACTGAAGGTTGCTTAATCTAGTTGGCTATAGAGCTATGGACTAGCTGCAAAGTTTGTCTTGAGATGAGAACTCTGAAATTTGAGAGGGTTTGGATCTGGGTGTGGTTTAGGCCCATTTCTAAAAGTAAGGGCAACCAAATCATGTGCTTCTGGGTGTAAACTGATGGCCATAGAGGTCAATGATGCAGTTTGTAGAGGATGGTCTGGTCACCTTCCTCCCAGATGTGAGATTGGACTATTGCCGGAGGCAGGATGCCAAAGGAGATGGAGTAAAGGTCTGACTTCATTCAGCAAATCTACCTAAATGCTGCCACTTGAGCAAATCAACCAATGCTGCTGAAATGGACTTCTGAATAGAGGCAATTCTGTAGACTTGATTCCCCAGTGAAGCAATAATCCATATTCTAGAGTTGGAGGCAGAACTGATTTAGCAAAGGCTATTAGTTTCTTTTGTCAGACTGCTTTTCAGTCAGTACAATAGGCCAATCTCTCCATTACTGATTGTGAAACAGGTGCAGCTTGATCAGCAAAAGGAAAAATCTGGGGGGGATTGGTTTTGTCTTTTTTTTAAAAAAAACAAAAACAAAAACCAAGCATCCATTTTATTTTGAAACCACTTGAACGCTGCGCCATTCTGGCATATAAAAGTAATACCAAGGCCTGCACGACATATTTCTCAGCAAAGTGACAATTGTGATCTCAAATATGCCTGATCACTGAAGTTGTAAATGCCATTTGAAGTCCTGGTGCAGCATCATGAAATGCATAACACTATTGTGTGCACGTGGTTTATGCTTATTGCCCTGCAAACTGGAGGGGAATTGGCCAGCTTCTGCTGCAGCACTCGTACGAGGGTAGGGCCGGTCAGCATTCTGGGGGAGGCCTGCACCATTGGAGGAAAGCCCAGCCAATATTATATGAGGATGTGCACTTTAGGAAAAGGGTCAGTTGTAATTTCCACTGGGGAAAGCTTTGCCTTGCACTCATGTATGTGATTTCTTACCCGCTCCTGTTCACACAGGTCTCAGCATATTTCCCTTCCTGTTCTGAAAGGGACACGGGAACCTGCTCATCTCACATGCAGACGGGTTCACCAGTGCACCTGCTGGGCCGCGTACTCTCCTGTGTCCCTCTCTGCGGGGCCAGAGGGAATACTTTATGGACAAAGCCTGACTAGGAGGTGGAGGCTGGGGATGTCTGAGAAACCCTAGTCAGACACACACAATGTGTCTCCTCCCCCTCCGCCATCCCCAGTAGCATGGCATGCAGATAGCTACCGGGCTGCTTCTGCACTCTGCGACCCCGCTGGTGGGGGTCCGAGCCCAAAGGATTAGTTAGTGCTGCTCTGAATAGCATTAATAGGTGCCTTTTTCACCCAGTGCCCCAGGAATAATCCAGGGAGGGGATTTTATACCAAAGGCCTAGATGTCTTAGTACTCCCCAGTGCATGCACACCGACACAAACACAATGGGCTCAACCATTCTGCGCTCTGTAATGTGGCTGCGGGTCCAGGGTCCTGACCTCTGCTCTATCCCCAGAGAGGTACTGTTATCATTTCACTGCACACAGAGGGCCAGTGTAGATTCCCTTGGGCGAGATACACAGCTGCTGTTGGGTGAATATTTCTCTCCCTCCTCACCATGTGGCTCTGGCTCTAAGAAGTGCTCTCCCCACAGGAGAGAGTTTAAATATCCTGAGTGACGGGCCTGCCTTCCTTCTCTTAGCAGCCTATCCGACAGCCACTGTCCTCCCATCTGACCTTATAGTCTGAGTCCTGATAATCAGCCTAAATTTTCACATGATTCCCCTCCCTCCTTGATATTAACAGCCTTTGAATATCTGAAACTGCTCTCTCCTCTTGGAGTGACCACTTAGCCAGGCTGTTACACCGGTTGTCCTTAAAAACTCTCCCAGCAACTCAGTAATGGTACCGCAGTTTCCCCAACTTCATGGGGCATTTGGTGGTGGCCAGTGGAGAGCTTGCTGGTCACATGGTGCCATTTATCTGTTCCCTTCCGCCCCCAGACCCTTTTGGCAGTCTCATCGCTCCCACTGACTCTCTGTTTCTTTGTCCCTAGCTGGAGGCCATGTGACTGTTTGCTATATGTTCATATTCCAGGGCCAGACCTTGTTCCTGATATTTCAGAGGGACTGCAGAGTTGTAGAGCTTGTTTCGAGGTCTCTGTGTAGGGAGAGCGAGGCAGAGAAACTCCCAGTCTCTCACTGGGCACACTGTTAGTGGTGGCCAAGGCATTTAACAAGCAGGGCTGTTGCTTGACTTTCTGTTCTGTGGCTACTGAGTCGGAAAGGCGTTGTTCCATTATGCTGTTGCACAGGGGGCTGTGAGGAGCTCTGCTTGACCCATGTCACTCGGTCAGACATTTTCGCACAGCCCTCCCCTTTATTTGCATCAGAAACCCAGCTTCTGTAAAGAGTGGGATGGCCCCTGCCATTCTCTTTCAATACAGCTTCTGGGGAACATGGAATCCAGGCATGTCCTACACCCTCAGAATTACCCCCCTGCCTTCCCTGCACAGGAAAGGCTGTTGTGTGCACAAAGGCTGATCTAAAAGCAAGGTGGAGGAATGAGAGGCTTTCTTAGAGCTGATGGCAGACATGGGAAGCCATGGGGCACTGCATACTCCTGCAGAGTGGTGAGGAGGTGTGTGCAGCCCCTCTAACTGCCCCCCACAGGAGCAGCTACCTGAGCAGTGGCTCAGCCAGGAGGACTGGCCAGAACATAATGCTGTAACTGTAGTGCACTGTGCGGTAGAGACTAATTAAGGAGAAGAGAGCCAGGCCCCCCGGTACTGCAGCCAGACTGAGTGCATTATGGACTCTTTCATCAACCGGATGATCCTGATTTTCCAGCCATATACTAGCATGCACCACTGGTTAATCTGTCTGTACATTTGATGAAGAGGACATCCAGGCCCTCAGATTTCTAGCCCCACTAAAGTGTGCGGCCTGGCCCGGTCCATCCAGAGCTGAATTAGGGGGATCAGGAGAAGACGATGCCCTTTTAGGAGTTTGTGAGGAGCGTGTGCAGGGAGGCGTGGGAGAATCAGATATTAGCAGTGTTGATGCGTAAGGCAGAAGTCATCCATTTGTTTCACTGGAGTTACATCAGAAGGTGATTTGGCCCAGGGGGCTCAAGGAACTCTGAGGATCCTGGAACTTTAGCCATAAGTGCCTCAAATTAATAACTTCCTCCAGCGCTGAGGAGTCACTGCAATGTGCAGTGTATGTCATTCATGAAGATGGGCAGGGACGGTTAGGAGAGAGGACCATGGGGTTATTGGCGTGTTGCAGAACTCAGTATGGGCTGCTGTGTGGGAGATGGCTGGAATTATGGGGCCAGAAACTGCTAAACGATTAAAAAAAATCATAATAGGAAGAGCTGTTCTCTTAGTGTGTGTGGGGGCGTGTACTGCGAGAGCTCAAGTAAGACAGACACAGCTGTGGCCGGGAGACTTTCTCCTCACCTGGCTGTCCAGTGTTATCGGAGGCTTTGCAGAACGTGCTGTGTGTTGAGGATGCATCAGAAAGTTTCTCAGTGGTTCAGAGTGGGGCCATGTGTGACAGGTCCCCACCCTGAGGGGGGCAGCCTCACTTCTCCTTTCTCACAGACCGCTTTTGAAACAACCCTGCTGCTATGGCTTCAAAGTGAGAACTGGTGGTTGGAGCTGTATTAGAATGCCCTTGGAAGCCCTGGGAGAGGGGAAGAATCCCTTTGCACTGCAGTGAGCACGTTTAACCTTGTGTCTGCAATATTTAGCCATCCTTCCCAGCTGCCCATACATTTAACCCTGTTGATTGCCACACTGCACAGACGCACCACGCATGACGTTCATATTCTTTGTGCATTTAGCCCCTCTGTGCTCAGTTGGTCTGTTCCTCTCATGACACTGGTGCTGTCTTGAGGTTAGAGTTGCAACTATTGTGTGCTATTCCCAGCTTGCCCAGTGATTTGCTTGGGAAAATCATTTAATTTCCGTGTCTTGGTTTCCCCAGAGCTTTGTGTACAACTGGGCAAATTACCGTTGCCGATTGCCCAGGGGTGTGGAGCCTGGTTGTATGTTTGTAAAGCATGTTGAACTCCTCATATCAGAAGTGCCATGGAAGGGTAAATGCTAACGATACCGCCTATGAACTTTTCAACTTGTCTGCCTTGCTATTGTCCTCCTTCATCACTGCCCCAAGCCTTGTGGTATCACACGTGAGTACAGTAGTATTTTGGACCTTACTGTAGAATGTTGTCCTTTCTCAGCTGCTTTGCTGCCTAAGGGAAATGCAGCAGCAGCACAATGGCCAGAAGAAAAGGGTGGAATAGGTGAGAGACCAGAGTTAACCACTGTAATGTATTATACATCACAAATGCCTTTTTCTAGGTGCAGTAATGACCCAGGATGGAGTTTGTGTCTGTGGTGGGTCTTATTTATATATAATGTCTAGTTTATCTGTCTCTGGAGCTGTAGACATATGGCTTTGCAATCAATATTCCTTCCAAACACAGGGTGTATTAATTATTTCTGTCCCTCTGAGTTCTTTGAGGGTAAATAGCAACAGTGCTAGTGCCCATGGCGGTTCCTCCCTCTTTCCTGCTAAGCTCTACAGCACTAAGACATTTTTGCATGCTGTAGTATAATTTGTGGAACTCATTGCTACAGGGTTTTGCTAAGGCAAATTGCTTACAAAAAAGGATTAGATTGTTTATATAAGAAAGAAAATACCATCTTCAGTGACACTAGTTCTAGGATAAAAATGACAAGGCCTTTTAGTCTTCATGCTTCAGGGCAGAAGCTGATCTGGCAGGTGGATTCAGGAAGAATTTTCCCTCCATTGTTCCATATTGTACAACGAGTGCCTTGTGAGGGAAGATATGCCTTCCTGAGAAGCATCTAGATTGGCCACTGTTGGACACAGGCTTCTGGACAAAGCAGACCTTTGGTTTGTCCTCCTATGGCAAGGCCGGTGTGTCTAGTTTTTTCCCTGCAAGTCAGCCAGCTCCCCTGAATGGTGGGATCTGAGAGCTGATCCAGTGGGTTTCACACTACGTTTCAGGTGCCTGTGCACAGAGAAGTCTACCTTCCCATGAACCTCCGTTCTGATGCAGCCAATGGTCATGCAGGGATGCCCCTACACTCTCCCACGATGTCATGAGCGGCGCACAGCAGACCAGTCGCGTCGCAGCAGCACCGCCCAACCGCAGTCTCAGGTAAGAGTGCCCTGGTGACTCTCCTACTATTTTTTTCTTTTTTAAAATTCAGTGACAGTGCTTCACAGACAAGAGATGGGCTTGAGTGACAATGCAGCAGTGGGAGTCGGTTCTGGATTTCAAACCTCCTACACCAAAAATCATGTGTGGGGATGAGGCTGAGAGGGGCTCCGTGTCACCTCGCATGAACTTATGATTAGTTTTGCAATATTTGGTGTTTTTCTTGAAGCCCCAGCTCCTGGAATCATGTGACTGGGGGGATCAGCTTTCATGTTTAAAAAAGAAAGTTTTGGCAGGGAAGAGGTGGCAAATGTGATCCTGGTGCTAATGGCTCAGAAACCTGAAGGCAAAGAAAAAAATCCAGCTGTTTTTAAGTCTCATGATTCTTTGGGGTCTGACTCCTCATTTTTGAACATGTAGGGTTGGCAGTACTGGTACTCTGCTGGGATTGTAGGATCCATCTCCCTTCAGCCTCTTTGGAAATCCCAGGCTTTTGCTTAGGAGCAGGCACGTGCTATTCTTGGCTGGACGGGCTAGGGACCAGTAGCCATTCTGAGGGGTTTTCTAACCTGCATGGCCTGAGCGTCCCTCAGAGACTGCGTCAGTGGTCACTGGATGTGTGCGTGCCTTGCACTTCTTGTGCTAAGCTTAGCCTGGACTGTCAGATTGTCCTGCCTGCGAAGGAGAAACGAGCAAATTAACCCAGGACCCCAGCCGATGGCAGAGAAATGCCTGCATTGCCCGTCTAATCTGGAGGTTCAGCCATGCCTCTTCACGCTCTTCCCATTCACCCCTTTACTGCCCCTTTCCATTCCGCTCCCTCTGGCTGAAGAGAGCTGGATCAGCTCCCTGCAGCTACAGCCTCCCTTGGCCTGAACACTCCTCCTCTTCTACAGCATGGCCAGGCTTTTGCTGGCTCCAAGAAGCTCGGGAAAGAGTCTGGGGCCCAGGGCTGGGTCCCAGCACAGTGTGTTGCCATTGCACTGGTGGGCTGTCCCAGCATGGAGCTCTGGAGCTCAGGGGGAGAAGCTGGGAGAAGGAAGTGTGAGAAACCGGCATGTCTATCTGTGTGAGCCAGTTCCTAGGCTGGAAGTGGGGCTCACAAATGAGCCCGTGACTTTCCCCTGCTGGGTCTGAGTCAGTGTGTGTGGGGTGGGGGTGGCTGTTATGCACCTATTACCAGAGGTGGGTGAGTGGGTTGATAAACCACTCAGCAGATTCACCAAGGAGCAGAGGGTTGGACGGAGAGTAGAGAGTGTGGCAGCAGCTTCCTCTGCCTGCTGTGAGTGTGCTGAGGAGCAATCTGTGGGTGGAGCTGACTCTCCTTGGGGGTACAGGAAGGGAGAGGGAATGAGCAGGGAAACAGAGGCCTGGCAGCCTCAGGGACACTGGCAACAATCAGCAGCTGCACTGGAGAAAGGAGTGTACAAGGGGCACCCATTGCTCAGGGCTCATTTATCACCCACCCAAAGCCTCTCCTGACTTCTGTGGTGCACAGGCCGGGGTATTTAACACCACGCTCCGGCAGAGTGCCAGGCCGCTGGCTTGCTCAGCTTGCAGGGCAGTGATCTTAATAGCTGCTCTGCCTTGCACCCGCCAAGGTCCGCACGCTGTCTGCCCGCTCCCTGGGCCGGGCCTTGATCATTAGGGGAGCTGGCGTCGCTATTCTCCTCGCTTCGGAGTGGGCTCCCGGTGGGCTGGTGACGCAGAAGAGTGTGTTGGTGTGAGAGGCTCCTGATTGTGAAGGGCAGCCCAGTCCAGAGGGGGCAGGGAGGGGCCGAACAGGGAGGGATGGCAGGCGTGCAGAGAGAGAGAGAATGAGAGAGATGGAGGAGAAGAGAGGGAGAGATACAGGGAGCTTTTCATCGTGTTCTTGTAGGTGGATCTGAGCATGGGAACAATGCCGAGCTGCAGAAACTCCCGAGAACTCTGTGGGAGACAGATGGGGACTGTGTGAAATCCTTCTGGCAAAAACAAGATGTTTGCACTGAGTGCAGAGGGGTGAGTCAGGCCCATGAATGGGGACATTGACTAGGGGAGTCGGACCCGGGGAGCCCCAGCAACTGGAGGGGGGCAGTGCGCTGAATCTGCAGAGGGGCTTTCCCTTCTCTATGCTGCTGTCTCTAGGGCAGGCCCTGGCCATCACTGCGACGCACACCCCTGCTAGGGCCCACCCAGGAGATTTCATGGTGGCTCTGGCCAGGAGGTGGAGGCCAGGACAGGTGCTTCCCCGCTGATGCTCTGCACAGGGTGTCTGGTAACAGTGGGGAACCCCATGGCTCTTTCTGTGTAGTCTCCCTCCTCACAGAATGGAGTTAGGGGCGTTTCTATTTCCATTCCCTATGCCACCCCACATACCCCATCGCTGTCAAGGGACTGGATTCTGTACCCCTCCTCTGCACTGTAATGGGGCTGAGAGTGCACCCTTGGGTGCTGCCCAGTAACCAGAGAGCTGGGGGCTGCTGCATCATTGCCTTTGCTATCGCCCGGGGAGGCCCAGCCCTGTCCAGTGCCCCTTTGCTGTTACCCGCTTTCTTATCCGTACAGTGATTTCTTCGAACGTGGCTTACCGTGGCAATGGCACAGACTCCCCTGGTCACTGCTGGTGACACCCTGCCCTCCCTCACGCACAGGCAGCCGCTGTGGCACCCCGGGGGTGAAGGCAGGTTGGAAGGAGATGGAATTCTACCCAGACAAAGCTGTGATTCACTGGCAGAGCAGCAGCTGCCGCCGCCCCCCTCTGGATTCCTGGGGGGTCAGCAAACAGCGCAGCAGCTCCCAGCTCCTCTTAGCTCTCCCATCCTGCTCTTCGCCCGCCCTCTGGTCCCTTCCACCCTGCCTCCCTTCCCTGTGGTGCTGTTTGCCTTTCTCCTGCTCTGGTCTGGCTGGTGCTGGCTGATGGCACCGGGAAGGGTGGGGGGCAATGGTCTCTCCTGGGGAGCCGCTGAACAGCCGCACTATGGATCCCTGGCTCTGCACAGGTAGGGGAAGCTCTCCACAGCCCGTGTGCGTGCACGCGTGCCTATGCACATATCTAAAAATAAAGCTGTTCAGATGCATCTGGTGTCTGGAGGGAAAAGTAGCCAACCAGCCTGCCACCTCTGCGGCTGCAGCCAGTGGGAACTGGGGCTTGATGTGGAAGCTCTGCTTTCCCCACCCGCTCACCTGCAGGGCTTTTGTTCTGGAGAGCAGGTGTTGCACATCTGGCCAGTGAATGGCTGCTGCCCTTCTGGCTCATCTTTGGGACATAGTGAATGGCAGGCAGCGTGGACTTTTAACCTTTCCCTAAACTAGGCTGGAGAGGATCACGCTTCCTGCAGAGTGATGTCCACGCAGCTCTGTTTAACCCCCAGATGGTGAAAGGCCACTGGCCCTGATCCCTTTGCTATCTCCCTGGAGACAGAGGAGATGGCTATAGCCACGCAGTGCTAACCTACTTTGGCAGCATGAGTATTTGCACGTGAAATGTATATTGAAAGTCAATATAGGCAGCAATGTTAGCTTGAAAGATTTATGATATTTATCTGTCTAGGATTCCTCTGTACTCTGTGTTTGATGATCTTGAGGATGTGCTCTGGAATGACATGGCAGATCAGGGGCAGAAAATCAAACGTGTTTTGGGTGAAACGTGAAACAAGCTTCTGCCCCCGCTGTGATCATTAAGTACCTCCCAGAGCTTTTTCTGGGGAGTGGAGGCGTGATAACCCTACTGTCCTGGCGAAAACCCTGTCTGATAGATTATATAGCCAGCAGGGACCATTGTGATCCTCTGGTCTGACCTGCTGTATAACACAGGCCATAGATCTGCCCTGAATTCATTTCTAGTCTGTTCCGCCTGCTCCAGTCTTTCCTTCTGAACTATTAGCATATGGTCCCCCTCCTCTGACTCCTTGCTTACAACTGTTGCAGTGTAGCTGTGCTCTCTGAAACCACTCCCACTCCCCTCAGAGGTAGCTGCTGTCCAGGGGAGTAAAGTGACTCCTGTGTAGATGGTTTGGAAAGCACTTGGGAACGAAGGGTGCTAATGCGTGTTCATTGTTACCACTTGTGAGCCCTGTCAACGAATTAGACCTGGAGGGAAATCTTGTCCCTTTCCCGAACAAAACCCAGCAACTTCCCGTCTGTGAAACCAGCAAACGTTTGTGTGTTTTGGCAACAGGCATCAAGCTGCCATTGTGGTCACACCTCTTCACCCACGCACCCCAAACACGCGCAGTCCAGTGGTGTCACCCACGCACCCCAAACACGCGCAGTCCACTGGTGTCACCCACGCACCCCAAACACGCGCAGTCCACTGGTGTCACCCACGCACCCCAAACACGCGCAGTCCACTGGTGTGCGTGTTTGTGTTGCACTTAAGATCATGGCTCAGATTGTTGGTTTGTTTGGTGCATGTAGCATGTGGGACTGTCTTTGCTGTTGTCATGGGAGGGAGCGCAGTCTAGCACTCAGAACTCCAGAGGCTAGGTTCCTCTCCTAACTCTGCTACTGACTCACCGGGCAAGTCATTTCCCTGTGAGGTGACCCGCTTTCCCCCTTCTGTAGAATGTGGATAGGGCGTCCCTTTTCCCCAACGGATCGAGGCCACATTCCTCATTGTAAAGTGCTTTGAGATCCTCAGAGGAAAAGCCCTCTGAATGCAAAGACGTGTGGTGTCATCTCCTTTCTTCAAGTTACTGGGGTATGTCTCTGCAATTCGGAGTCCCTCCCTGATTTGCACACGCACACGCACCCTTCCTTCTGGAGTGGGTGCAGAGAAGCAGCTGAGTCTCTGGAAGTTGGGCCCCTAGATCACCAGAGAATGTTCTCATCTGCAGTCTTCAACAGGTGAAGCAGGTGGGAGTTCTTAGTCTGTCTTTTGTGGTGGATCAGGCTGCACAACCAGAGCCATTAATATGGTAACAAATTGGTGGTCATCTGGTTATCATTGTGCTGCACAGTGGGGCCACTCAGAAATTGATGGCAGCAGCAGGAATAGAAGTTGAAGCCTGTGCTTTTTGCTACTCCAAAAGCACAAACTCTAACTGCTTAAGTTGACGGGGAATCTCCATTAGCTGGTAGCAGTGTGGAATCTATGCTACACAGCTGAGCAATTCTGACTCAACCCAACAGAGGGCAGTAGTGACAGACACACATCAGGCAGTTGCTCTTGTTAGATCTAGGAGATGCTGGAATACCAGTTTAAGAGAACCTGCGAGCACAAGAGTAAAACCCCTCCTCCTCCTCTTGAAGGGTTGTAAACGCTGATAACTTTATAATGTGTCACACGGATAGTACATCCTTCACTCCAGCACCTCACAGTGCTTTAAATCATTATTAAAAAAGCCTCAAGACCTTCTGTGATGCAAGCCGGCATTTCAATCCCTTTGTACAGATGGCAAAGGTGAAGCACATAAATGTTAAAGGTCGTACCCAGGAACGCACAGTGAGTCAGTGGCAATCAGCCATGCACTCTAGCCACTACACATCTTCTGTTGCAATATAGTGTGTCAGGTGTTTGTGTTTCCATGTAGGTTAAAGCAGCGGAAGATGGTGAAGGACCGCCCTGTATAACCCAGCAGGCTCCAGACAGCGCCCTCGGGCCTCAGTTACCCCTGGAGATGAATCTTTGTTGGAATGAGATAAAAAAGAAATCCCACAGCCTTCGGTAGGACTCCCTGGATGGCGTGAGCTTGCTATGCCCTGGGACTGCCTGCTGGAGACATTAAACACAGGCCTTTCAATCTTGTTCAGTTCATTTGCCACCCAAGTTCACTGACCTCAGAGCAGTTTCCCCTCTCGGCCTCTAAAGCTGAGACAAATCTCTGGGTCACTGACTTTCTTCCTCTTCTTGAAATGTATTTTCATTTGCCCTTGCTGGTGCTCTCACTTCTTCTTTCCCAGTGTTTTCTCTTATCCCTTTATCTCTCGTCTGCCCCCCCATCTCCATTCCTCACTGCAGCTCTGCATGTGTTCCACTTCTTACTGCCCAAGATGAGGACTTAGGAACCTATTCCCTTCACATCCCCTCCCTCTGTGGCCTGCCCCTTCCCTCCAGGCCCCTCCCCTGGTTCTCTGAGCATGTGCCTTTCTGCAGCCTTCTGAGGTTGGAGTTCCACAGCCAGCATCACCCAGAGTTCAACTGGGGCATGCTAATTTGTGCTTTGCCTTAACACACAAACTCTCCTGGAAATGGTCCAGCCTGCGACAACTGAGAGCCAAGTCCCTGCCAATATGGGCAGAGCTGGAGTTCAGGCCGTACGTACACACAAGTCCAGGCAGGTTCCTCTGCTGTCCCATATCACGCACTTGGAGATGAGAAACAGCTTCAGGGCGTCCTCTCACCCACCCCTGCTAATACCAGCAAAGGCTTCTAATGCTGAGCCCCTGGAAATCTTCCACGGAGGGGATCCTCTCCTGTAGTATCCATGTGCATGCTCATCTGGGACCAGCGCAGGCAGTCACCGGCTGCGGGAGCCCATCCCTCCCTGCCTGACACCAGTGCAGCAGAGAGCCGTTCATAGCCCCTGGGCACGGGAAGTTTTCCCTTAGCATTCCTGCCCTGCTGCCTCTCACCAGGGCAGAAGGCACATACTGTGTGAGGTTGGGGTGGTGCTCTTTGAGCCGCAGGGGCCCAGTGCACTGTCCACTCTTCCCTTTGTGAAAAGGGGTGGATTCCCTTCAGGCCACATTCTTGTTTCTGCTGCCTGTGACTGTCGCACCTCTTCCCTCCCCTCCTCCACAGGGCTCGTCTGGAGGCCTTTTCAGACCACAGTGGGAAGCTGCAGCTCCCCCTCCAGGAGATCGTAGACTGGCTGGGTCAGAAGGATGAAGAGCTGTCAGCGCAGCTGCCACTCCAGGGAGACGTGCTGTTGGTGCAGCAGGAAAAAGAGACGCATGCGGTCTGTTTCCAGACACACACTCCCTAGAGTCCTGCCCTCACACACCAGCTAGGATGAGCCCCAGGTTCCTTGGCATGGTACCTGCATACCTGACCGGGCCTGTCTGCACACAGCTGGGATGCATATTTGGGGCCAGTACACAGACTGTCACGTGCACCGTTCCCTTTCCCTTATGAGGAGCCAACGTTCTCCTGAAAAGCTCCAGCCTGTATTTTCCCCAATGAATAACAGACAGAATGAGTCTAGCTTAGACAGTGAAGAGGCATTTGCTGTAAATTACAGAAAGTAAATCTGTGTTAAGCGGCATTATAGATTAAATCTACAAAGAGATCCTAGGACTGGATACCAAGCATCAGTCACTGACCATTGCTTATCACCCGTTTCCCAACTGGCTACAAGTATCCGAGCTCTCAAACAGACAGATGCCCTTCTTTGGCCATGCTGGTGGGGATTCTGGGATCCAAGAGACCAGGTTGGGCCATCTGACTTTGATCTACAGCTGACACAATGATGGGGATGTGAGAGATCCTCATTGTCTCATAGCACCTAGCAGCTCAGATTAACCAGTGTTATCCCACTTGGATTTAGGAAAACACTTACAAGGGACAGTTTCCTCCTCCCTGGACCCACAATGCAAACTGGCCATGATCAGAATGCCTCCCTTTTAATAATTCATGGCCCAGAACACACCTGTTTCTTAGACACCATTGATCTACAGAACTTCTCACCAAATCTCTCCTCCTTCCATGTGGTGGGATCTTCTTTGAATCCCAGGGTTGTTTCTCCATTAACTTTCCTTTGTACGCTAAAGATATTTATGTACCATCTTCTCAGGCAGAGCTTCTTTAACATGTCAATTACGTGCACTGTGCCAGTGGCTCCCTTGTGCACTGGAGTGAGCAATTCGCTGCATAGCTCTTAGCTGAGGGAGCCTTGCATTTCTCTAACTCAGTCTTTTCTTTTTGTGCTGTGCCTCTCTTCTGCAGGCTTTCATGGAAGAGGTGAAGTCTCGGGGTCCATATATTTATTCTGTCCTAGAGTCGGCGCAAGCCTTCCTTTCCCAGCACCCATTTGAGGAATTAGAGGAACCAAATTCTGAAAATAAAGGTACATGGAGCTCCCACTCTCACCCCCCTCCTTGTCCTCATGTCAGCATGGCCTCGCTCTTGGACCCTGCATGCTGTTGCTCGAAGAGATGAGATCGGGGGGGAGGGATGCAACATGGCATTGTGTACTGCAGTGCAGCATGAATGAACTGAACGTGCTGTACCTTAACACGGTGTGATGGTGGGGTGTCACCTGGCACTGCCATGCCATGTGTCCCCTTGGGTATTCCTGTTTGCAGCACCGTAGACAGAGCTGCCTTTGATCTAGCTAGTTTGGGTATCTGCAGCAGCATGAACTTCAGCAGAGGCTGTACAAGCCCACCTGGGACCCTAGGTCATCACTGTGGTGCCTGGCCTGCACCGAAGCCCATCGTCGCTATTGGCACTGGAGCTAGCGTGAATAAAGCCAGCTCAGGGATATGCTGCCATCACATCGCCACCGGCCACTGAGACACATCCTACGTCATGCTGCTGTGTGGCAGGACAGGGCACAGCACGCACAGGGTGTGGCACACGCCGCGGACTGTGTACTGTGTGGCATGTCCTAGAGAAATTCAGCGTGATACATGGGGCACAGAGCAGTGATTTAACTTGCTGGCAGAATGAACTCTTGTCCCTGCTCTTCAACTGAGCTGCACCCTTTATCTGAAGCCACGGCCCCTTCCCTGGGTTCAAACCCAGAGGGACTCTTCTGGCAGCTGCTGGAGGGCTCTCCCTTTTCTTGATGGCTCTGAGGAGTTTCCTGGCTTCTTCCTGTCCCACCCCCAACTGCTGGAAAGGAAGAAGTCCTCTGCCAGCCATACGCCCTCTCTCGGTGGGGGGCAGGGTACGCAAACACTCCCAGCATGTGTGTGTAGTCCTGGCAGCTCCTGTGCTTTCCCCACTGATAGGGAAGAGGAGTGACGTGATCTGGCATGTCTAATAATAGGGCCCTTTTGCTGAGCGCTGGGCTCCCTGCTCTCACTGGCACTCAGCTCTGCCACCGGCCTGCTTTGTGACCTCCGATGAATCACTCGGATAAATCAGGAGGGACTGGTTCTGCCTGCAGAAGGATTTCTGGCGTTGGGCCTATTGCCTGTAAAGCACGTCTTTATTCATCCTGCAGAGGAACCCATGCCAGGGCAGAGCTGCTCCTCTCCCCGCTCACCTTGATACCACAGTCGAAGCTATTGGCCGCTGCAATCTTCAGAGGTCCTTTGTGAGACCTACAGCTCCTGGCTGTTTGGTGACTGTACCCCATGGAATATGTACGCTGGACCCTGACACACAGTTAGGCAAGCTCGCTGGAAAATGACCTAGCCTCGTGGCCCAAAGCCATCTCTTGTGAGTACAGGCTGCCTGCAGACAGATGTTGGTGGGCAGTAAGCTTGTGACTGGCAGCTGGAGAGCCTGGGACAGGGGCAATGCAGAGCTGGAATGCTGAAGGAGACGTAAATCTGAAAGTGGAACACAGCCGTGATGAAAGTGACTTGGCTGATAGAGTGCATGATTCTAAGGAAAGCAGGAGAGAGAGCAAGGAGAATGGGCTTCAAAAAAAGCAGACTTGAACAGACTCAGAGGCCTGGAGGGAAAGTCCCATGGAAGAAAATCTAAGGGATAAAGAAGTTCAAGAGAGCTGGCAGTTCCTTCAAGAGACAACATTAAAGGCACAACAGCAAACAATCCTGATTCAAAGAAAAGCGACAAAGAATAGTCAGAGGCCAATATGGCTCCATCAGGAGCTCTTTAATGACCTGAACATCAAAAAGTGGAAACCAGGACAAATTGTAAGGACGAATACAAAAGAAGAGCATAAGTGTATCGGGACAGAACCAGCATGGCTAAATAGGAAATAAGTGACTAGACGGTAGTACTGCTGAAAAGGATCTGGGGGTAATAGTGAATCACAAATTGAATAAGAGTCAGCAAGGTGATGTAATTGCTAAAAAGCTTTTCCTAATATCTACAAGGATAGTAAAGCTCTGGAATAGGCTTCCAAGTGGAATCCACATCACTGGAGGCTTTTGAGAAGAATGTTGGGCAAATGCTTGTCAGGCTGCTCTAGATTTGCCCGGCCCTGCCTCAGTGCAGGAGGCTGGACTTGATAACCTGTCAAGATCCCTTCCAGCCTTACATTTCTATGATTCTGTGATATACTGAAATTGTCTTCTTTTCCTCTCTCCGTTCTCTCTGTCCTTTGTTCCTCCTCTTCCCAAGTCTCCCAACTCTCCTCTTCTCTCTTTCTTCCTCTTGTCACCTTGTATCTCTGCCTCTGCCCTTATGTTGGCTATACCTGCTGTGGTCGGGATCGCCTGGCTTTTCACTGTGGCCCTGTTTCTTTGCTCGTAGATGTCTTTCCAAGGCACCGGATCCAGAACATCAGTCGTTTTGTCTGGAAGCAGGCGAATGTGGCCAGTGAGCTGTGGGAGAAGCTCACTGCCCGCTGCGTTGACCAGCACCGTCACATTGAACGGACACTGGAGCAGCTGCTGGAGGTCAAGGGGGCCATGGATGAGCTCAGCGCAACACTGGACCAGGCCGAGAGTGTGCGTGAAACCTGGGAGCCCATTGGGGATCTCTTCATTGACTCCTTACCAGAGCACATCCAGGCAACCAAGGTACATTTTACTCTTTCTCTGTCCCTAAAGGAGACCAGTTGCTTCTCTCCAGGATCTCCTCCAGTAAGACAGCATCATACAGTCTGATACGATCACTATCCAAACAGGACTGTGCCAAAATCCTGTCCAGACACCGATAAAACCAGAGGGACCAGTTCATCGCTGGTGCAACTCTACTGCCTGTGCTAATGTGAATTTGGCTCATGATGTCCATAGGGATGGATAATCCTGAGGTCTTCTCCAGTGGAGAATTAGTCTCCTCACTATGTCCTGCTTACACCAGGCTCTGTCTGGATAGGACTCTTCTTCTCATTGGCTACTAGTTGGGATCTGATTAACATCCCAAGCAAGGGACTCAATTCCATCAGTGCTAGAGCACGCATCTCTAGTCTGACTTGCTGTGTTCCTTCTGCTCTAGCACTCTCAAGAGAGGAGGGTAAAGCAGTGGTGATCCCTCTCTCCCTGGTAATGCCAGCCCTTGATGTGCCCAGGCTGGTATCAGAGCGCTGTTAGGGGTGTTATGGTGAAGAAATAGGGAAACTGGCTTTTCTCTCTTTTTTACCTTGTTTCTCTTCTCTTTGGGCTGGGGGTCTCTAGCTGTTTAAAGAGGAGCTCTCCCCCGTGAAAGATGGGGTGAAGCTGGTTAATGACCTCGCACACCAGCTTGCTATCTCAGATGTTCATTTGTCCATGGAGAACTCCCGAGCTCTGGAGCAGATCAACACCCGATGGAAGCAGCTGCAGGTAGGAAGGGACAATGGAGGGCACAAGAGAGAAGTCGGGTGCCCTGTGAACAGTAGTTGGGCAATATGGGAAGAGGCTGTCGGAATGCAATAAGGGTAACAGAGGCCACTTGGGGCCATTGGTCTGAATGGGTTGTTTCTGAGAGAAGGGGAGATAACAGGCCACTGGGCAAGGAGGTGGTGAGTCTTCAGTGGGCCTCTGAAGAACAAAGGCAACATGAGTGACATGGTGCAATGAGGGCTCATGGGGACAGGTTTTCAGCTGGGTGAATGGGTGCAGCTCCGGTGACTTCTGTGAGGATATGGCCAGTGGTGACTGAGAATTAGCTAGGACGACAAGGGAGGGGAGTGGGCAGGTGGGTTTGGTTGTTGGGAGACAGGAATCCAGGAAGGTGGAGGAGGTGGAGTGGGTATGCGCTGGTGGGGGAGGTGACCTGGGTGGCACGTTGCAGTGCTACGTTAGGACATATGTGCTGACCCAGAATGTCCTAACAGCTGAAATCCTGGAGAGGTTCACTTTAAGTTTCAGTTTCCCCTTCTCCCAGGCCTCGGTGAATGAACGGCTGAAGCAGCTCCAGGACGCCCATCGGGACTTTGGGCCGGGTTCCCAGCACTTCCTCTCCAGTACGTGAACAGATCATCCCCAGGTCCCCACCATCAGATAGCCCTGGCCAGGAGAAGCTCAGCCCTGTGCAGGTTGCTTTGTACAGAGAAACCAGAGGGCAGATTCGCACCTACCTCCCTTTCTTGCTGCCTTGGTCACACAAGATCTGCCCTGGAGCCATGTTCCCCTTGGTCTAGCTCTGCCAGGGCACCCCCAATAACCAGCTGGAAAGAGGCACTATCAAGTGGCAGTTCCTAAGTGACACATGGTGTTATCCTAGGTGGATAATGCCATGGCACCCTGTGGGTACAGGGTTTAGGGGCTTGTCTACATGCGGCACTCAGGAAAGATGAGACCAATCCACTAAAGTGTGAAGTCAACAGTGAAAGCATGTTACGCCTGTGTGGGCGCTCCCATTCAGAAGTGAAGTGGCTTCAATTCCCTGTAGCTTAACCCGCTCTAGAGACGAGCCCTGAGGCAGGAGGCAGCACTCCAGGGTAAGATAGTACGTACTTGCTAACCACATGGGCCAGTAAGGTGGAATGGTGCTTCATCCGGGAACACCGAGATGGTGATACCAGCTGCAAGCAGTTCCTAGGTGACACTTGGGGCTGGGCCAAACTCTGTCATCCTGTGGCTCGACAGAGCAAGATGACAGAGGGCAGTGGAAAGTCAGCTCCCATAGCACTCCACCCCGGTGGGTAGGGCACTGAGAATGTGTGTGTTAATGAGGCTTTTATTTTCCATTGTAAGGCAGGATGCCATTCCCACATCGCTGAGCATGGCGAGCTCTGCAGTGGAAAGCATTTAGGACATTTCCAAACCTGGGTGTCTGATGTTAGGCTCCTAAATAAAAATGGCCTGATGCTCAGAGGCACTGAACACCCGCAGCTCCTGATGACATCAGTGAGGTTTGTGCAAAGCAGTGCACTTGGCTTGTGTGCCTGCATGCGGATTGAAGAGCCAGGCTTAGAAGTGTTTCTGCAGTGCCTGTGTGGTGGTGAGCTGATCGGTGTGGTGAAATGGCTTCTTTTCAGTTATGGCAGGACTCCTACCCCGCCGATCCTTCAGCTTCAGAAAAACAGGCCTCGGCCGCTTGAACTAAAGGAGATCTCGAATAACCGTGAGAACGGCCATACTGGGTCAGACCAATGGTCCATCTAGCCCAGTATCCTGTCTTCTGACAGTGGCCAGTGCCAGGTGCTTCAGAGGGAATGAACAGAACAAATGATGTTTGAGTGACCCATCCCCTGTTGTCCACTCCCAGCTTTGGGCAAACAGAGGCTAGGGACACTCAGAGCATGGGGTTGCATCCCTGCCCCCCTGGCTAATAGCGATTGATGGACCTATCCTCCATGAACTCATCTAGTTCTTTTTTTAACCCTGTTATAGTTTTGGCCTTCACAACATCCCCTGGCAACGATTTCCACAGGTTGACTTTGCGTTGTGTGAAGAAATACTTTCTTTTTGTTTTAAACCTGCTGCCTATTAATTCCATTGGGTGACCCTAGTTCTTGTGTTATGTGAAGGAGTAAATAACCTTTCCTTAATCACTTTCTCCAAGCCAGTCAAGATTTTATACACCTCTGTCATATCTCCTTTTAGTTGCCTCTTTTCCAAGCTGAAAAGTCCCAGTCTTTTCAATCCGTCCTCACACAGAAGCTGTTCCGTATCCCTAATCATTTTCATTGCTCCTCTCTGTACCTTTTTTGATTCCAATATACCTTTTTTTGAGATGGGGCATGCAGTATTCAGGGGTGCGGGCACACAATGGCTTTATATAGAGGCATCATGATATTGTCTGTCTTATTATCTATCCCGTTCTTAATGGTTCCTAACATTGTTGGCTTTTTCGACTGCTGCTGCACATTGAGCAGGTGTTTTCAGAGAACTAGCCACGGTGACACCGAAATCTCTTTCTTGAATGATAACAGATAATTTGGACCCCATCATTTTGTCTGTACAGTTTGGATTATGTTTTCCAGAGTGCATTACTTTGCATTTATCAACATTAAATTTAATCTTCCATTTTGTTGCCCAGTTTTATGAGATCCCTTTGTAACACTTCACAGTCTGCTTTGGACTTAACTAAGAAGCAGGTGTTCATACTGTGTGGTCCAAACATTAGCAGGTAGGAGCACACCCTCGGACACCCAAATCCAGGGCAGTACACCCACCCACACGGAGGTAGGTTTGGGTCTCAAGGATGGACCTTGTGTAATGAAGGATTTCACTGACCAGAGACCGGAGGCGAAGGCAGTGTCCCAGTGGCAGGGTCCTGGTCATAGCCAACTGTGGAAGCGGGGGACACAGAGACAGTTACTCCATCACTGCGTTCACCATGCAGGCAGAGCCATGTCCCTGGCCCCACCCCACCTCTGCTCCTTAAGAACAGTAAGCTGCAATCACTCATCAGAGAGGGGTTTGACTGACAGGAGCGTCTGATGTTGCTTTAACCTCCGTGTCTGTCTCTCTTTGCAGCCTCTGTCCAGGTTCCCTGGGAACGAGCAATTTCACCCAATAAAGTGCCATACTACATCAAGTGAGTGTGTGCTTAGAGGCTGGAAGCGTGGCTGATCTCTCTGTCTCCCCTTCCTGGGCTGTCTGTCTGTCGTCCATCCCCTGTGTGACTTTCCCAGTCACCTCTGATAAGACCTACATGGTCTTGACCGGATAAACAACAAACCCAGTCCATTCCAGGACCTCCTGCAGTGAGCTCCACACCTTCCAATCACACCAGACACAGCCCACGGGGTCCTTTTACCTGTGCGCAGATCTGTAGTCACACTGCAGACTCCTCTGTCTGTGGTGTAAGCAGTAACCTAGCCGGGTCCCATGCTGAGCTGTGTTTGAAGCAAGAGATGTGTTCCCTTGTGGTATTCCCAGCTCTGGGGACTCTCAGTAGGCTTTGCAGAGGGGACATTAGGGGAGTTGTTGGGGGGTAGTTTGCCAAGTGCTGCTGTTCAGCAGGTGTTGGGGCACTGGAGAGTAGGGGGCAGCTGTTGTAGGATGGAGGCTCGTAGCAGTCAGGTCACAAGAGGTGGTGCTGGGGGGTGAAATTACCAGTGATGTGAGAATAAGTGAGGTGAGTGGAAAGCTTATCACTCCTGACCCCATCGGGGTGATGTCCTGCCTCTGAATGCACCACAGCCTGTGTACACTGGGAACCCCCGGATATTACCGTCCCCCAGTAAGATGAGCCTGTGGGATCTCTCTGCACCATCATGCTGAGATGGGAGAATGGAATCTCAGGTGATGGGCGATGTCCTGTGGGCATGTGCTGCCTGGTTTCTGTTAATATTTTGACATGAAGATGTTCTGTAAGGAAATATTATTTTGTAAACGGTATGCTGAGTTTTTTATATTTCTGAACAAAGTGTTGACAGATCAGATTGACCAGGTTTATCCCAGAAAAGGAATTCTGCGTCACAGTGGTTAGGTCTTTTTTTTGGTAATATTATCCTATTCCCTAGTGCACATTTATCACAACACAGAAAAACTGCATTATTTCTTTTGGCACAAGGGGTGGTGGTTTTGCTCAGGAGTAAACTACTACTAGAAATAGCAAAGGTGCTACTCATCAAATGTGAATTGCATTGGTGTTTATTTTAGGTGGGGTCTTTGGGAAGGGAGATCAGCACCTACACCACTTTACTGGCCAAAGCCAATGCTAAACATCCTTTCAGTTGTGTGGGGTCAGAAACTGATTTTGGTTAGAGTGGAGTAACTCTGTTACTCTAAATTTACACTTGGGTAACTGATCTCAAAAACTTGGGGCCAGAGGGAGTTCCTATCCAGGAAGTGCAGCACAGACTTTGGGGACCTTTTGTAATGAAAAAGGGGATGATGGCCATCTGTCTGTCTGTCCGTTCACATGTCTGCCAATTAATTTACAGGGTTAATGATTTGGTTCCCTTCTTTTTTCAGCCACCAGGCTCAGACAACATGCTGGGACCACCCCAAGATGACAGAGTTGTACCAAACTCTAGGTAAGAGCAGCCCTAGGTACCTCCCTCGGGGAGCCCCCCGCATGACCCAGTGGAGAGCACTGATTTACACAGCCTCGCCTTCCCATGCCCTTCGTACGACGGGACTCAGCGCAGTCCCCCCACTGCACCCTGACAAGGAAGAACACCTTGTGCTTAGCTCCCCTTGATATAATGGGATCCAGAGTCTGCAGAGATCTGCTGTGATTCTGTGCTGTCTTCTGTCATGCTCTTCCTCCACTCTGTCCCTGAGGGAGGGCTGTTCCTTTTGTGTGCTAGAGCTGACACAGCATCCTTTGGCTTGGATTCTGGGCTAATTCAAAGGGCCCTGTCCTCTGCCAAATCTGTGACTGGCAGGTGCTGAATAGGAAGAGGCACAGGCCACAGTTACATTCTATTCTCCCTTGCTGTTTTGCAGCCGATTTGAACAACATCAAATTCTCTGCTTATCGGACAGCCATGAAGCTGCGCCGTGTCCAGAAAGCTCTGCGCTGTGAGTACCATACACTGTCCTTGCCCCTCCTGTCCTGCTCCGGGGAGCCTGTCAGTGCTTACAAGGAGAGGCTGGAGTGGAGTAAGTGATTGGGATTTGGTTTGGTTTGACGGGACTGTCAACTCGGTCTGATCCATTTAGACACTTATGTTAAAGATCAGGTCAGGTCGTACCCTCACTTGGAGCCCCTGATTCTTGTGGCTTTTCAGTCTCTTCCTCTCCTTTCACATCTTTTTCTCTTTGACGTTGCTGTCAAAGGTACACACAAAGGTGGAAACTGATTCGCTGGGTAGTGAGACACTTCACAAAGTACTCTCCAATGGCCAGAGCAAACTCACAGGAAAAAATGGAGAGATGCTGTTTTCCTGTAATCTTTCAATGACTAGGAATTTTAGCGGTTACCTGTCACAACAGCAGGGGAAAGAATGTCAGACCAAAGGGTGGCTTTTAAATAGATGGTGGCCCTTTGATTATGTACTTTTCGTTGTGTTTGGGTCTTCAAAGAAAGTGTCCATCCCTCACATCTCTGTTCTGACCTGTCACATTTGCTTCCCCTGTCCTTTGCTCCTCCAACGCTTCCCCCTCTGGCTTCTGATGTCTTTGCCCCTGGCCTGCTCAGTGGACCTGGTGATTCTAGCCACAGCCTTGGAAATCTTTAACGAGCATGAGCTGCAGCCCAGCGATCGTGTGATGGACGTGGTGGAGGTCATCCACTGCCTGACTGCCCTCTATGAGCGGCTGGAGGAGGAGAGGGGCGTTCTGGTCAATGTTCCGCTCTGCGTGGACATGAGCCTCAACTGGCTTCTCAACGTTTTCGACAGGTATCTGCTCTCCACTGGCCTGGCTCCTTTCACAGCCGTACAGCTGGTGCTGCCGGCACACAGCCTGGGCACTGCGTGGAGGGGATCCTCGCTGCTGGAGCGTCAGCGGGTACTGCCAGGGCAGTGCTGCAAGGAAGCTTGCACTGCCAGGGGCTGGGGTCCAGCTGGCGTAGACGGGGCCCTGCTGTGAAGAAGCTGGCATTGCTGGGAGGAAGCTCACGCAGCTGAACTCCCCGCAGGCACTCACTGGGCTCTGTTACGAAAATAACCTCCACAGGAGGGAGAGGCTCAGCGTTCTTCCTCTCTGTTTTTCAGTGGTCGCAGCGGGAAGATGCGAGCGCTGTCCTTCAAGACTGGCATTGCGTGTCTGTGCGGCACGGAGGTGAAGGAGAAATTCCAGTGTGAGTCACCGCCCGGGTCCTTGGAGTAATTAGGTCAAAGCAGATTGGGAGGCTTCCGGGCTTAGTAAAGTTTCTGGGCAAGGAGACCTGCCAGGTGGGAGCAGAGAGAGGCATCCCTCCTCCCATGACTAATCTCTGCATAACGACTGCCCCTTTCTCTGAATCCCACACCTTCTCATTCAGTAGGCTGGCACTGCAGAGAAAATATAGACACTTGCAGGTGAACTCCTCAGCTTAGGTGTGGCAAAGGGTCAGTCTCAGGGTTAAAGCTTCAAGCCTGGCCTCATCCTCTCTCCTGCTCCCCTTCGTCTTGCCCCAATAAAGCAGCATCCCCAGCCCTAGAGTGGGAGGGGCTCATTCCAGCACCTGCGCGACTGTAATGGGAGTGTCTGAGCTGTTGGTCTCTCACCCTTGTCCTCCTGGTTGCTGTGGTGCTCGGCCATCTCCCGGCAGATCTCTTTGGCCAGGTGGCGAATCCTGGCGGTCTGTGCGACCAGCGACACCTCAGCATCCTATTGCATGAGGCCATCCAAGTTCCACGCCAGCTGGGAGAGGTGGCAGCGTTTGGGGGCAGCAACGTGGAGCCCAGTGTCCGCAGCTGCTTCCGCTTCGTAAGTAACATCCGCGGCAGTGCATCCTTCTGCCCTTTCCCTTCCCAGGGGGGCTGTCCAATGGGCAAGGAGGCAGCGGTACCATGGGAATGGCTCTGGGGGAGATCACTGTCGGAGCTACCTCCTGTAACGCACATGCCTTCTCTGGAGTGGGCATGGGGCCAGCTCCGCCAGGAGTGGGGTTGGGATGGGGGATGGAACAGGAGCTGCCCCAGGTGCTGGCTAGCAGAGATCTCTGCCTTGCCCTGTGCTTGGAGCCATGACAGTATTTCACATGGTGATCCACTCCTCTCTCCTCTTTCCTTAGAGTAACGGGAAGCCCATGATCGAAGTCGTCCAGTTCCTGGAATGGGCCAACCTGGAGCCACAGTCCATGGTGTGGCTGGCTGTCCTGCACAGAGTGACCATTGCTGAGCAGGTGAAGCACCAAACCAAGTGCTCTGTCTGCAGACAGTGTCCCATCAAAGGCTTCAGGTATGGAGAGCTGTCCCTGCAGGCTGTCGAGACTCAAGGGAATGCCCCAGGAGCCAGTGATAGTGGGGGATCTCCTCCAAGTGCTAGACAAAAACGCTCACGGCAGAGACTTCATCTCCCGGCCTCGATGGAAAGTGGGTGATGGTGGAGCCCTATGTGGGCTGGGCCGGGGAGTGGGACGTCAGCCCTGGCGGCCATCTGCTGGACCCTGGCTCAGGGTGGGAGTGACTGAAAGCTGACCCAGCTGTCACACATACTTGGCCTCTGGGAAATCACTTGATAGACACGTGTCCCCTGAACAGAGGCCATCACAAGCCACCAACCACTGGCAGTAATGGGACTCTGGCTGGCTACCTTGGCAGGGAGACCAAGGACCATGCGAGGAGACTGAGCTGCTTTCCCACGCAAACGGGTGGTCCCTCGAGGGAGGGTGGAGGCCTGCTGGCAGGACTGAGGGAAGCTTGTGCTGCCCCTGTCTGCCACAGCCACACCAAACGTGTTCAAATGAACAGGGCGAGCTGGGGGCCTGGAGCGGGTGCTAGTTGACTCCGTATAGGCCATGGTCGGTCTGGAGTTGTTACTGGCTGTCCTCAAACAGCACGGGCCATGAGGAGCTGGAAAGGCCATTTGCCCGAGGCATGCAGTAGGTTCTAGATGATCTATGACCTCCATGTCTGGGGCATTCGTACTAGCAGTGCTTCAAACAGGTACTGCCACAAATATCAAATGGACCAACCCTCTGTCCTCAGCAGGAAGAGCAAGAGGGATGGAGCTTTCTGGCTTCTGGGGACAGTGAATAGGTCAGCGTCTCTGAGCCCAGGCTTTAGATTCAGTGATGTACAAGAGAAACCGGTGCTGCCGTGACCTGTGATGGGCATGTGGTGTGAGCCGGAGAGATCCCTGCTGAGAGACCCTCCAGGGACGGCCCTTTGAGACAGTGCACCACAGATTGGTGCCGTGTCTCTAACTCCTTTTCATCTTCCCAGGTACCGCAGCCTGAAGCAGTTCAACGTGGATATCTGTCAGACCTGCTTCCTGACGGGACGAGCCAGCAAGGGGAACAAACTCCACTATCCGATCATGGAGTACTATACCCCGGTGAGGTCTGGGGCGTGCTGAGCGCTCACTATCTCCCGGGGCTCAGGAGCCAGAGGCAGACAGCCTCGGGTATTGCAGGGCATGCTTCATTCAGTGCTGTGCACTCCTCCTGCTGTCTAGCCTTGTGCGCTGCCAGAAACGGCTTAGCTGATGCTTTGTTCAACTCTGCCTGTGCGTGACGGAAGCTGCCTGCACAATTGTTCATGTGACGTGCAGAGACCGTCCCCGAGGTGGTGCATGTTGGCATGTGCTTGCACTGTGTGTGTGACATGCTTTGCGCCTCTGATTCCATGTGCAGCTGTTTGCACATGCTCTTCCCTGCTCATTGCCCAGTTCCGGCATGCACATGTGGCCTTTGCTCTGGAAACTCTCCCTGACTTGGGGGATTTCTTTCCTCTAGATGCCTCCATCCCTTACTCACTAGAACTTTGGTGTGTCTGTTTCGCTGCAGACCACATCTAGCGAAAACATGAGGGACTTTGCTACGACCCTAAAAAACAAGTTCCGGTCCAAGCAGTACTTCAGCAAGCATCCGCAGAGAGGCTACTTGCCCGTCCAGTCGGTGCTGGAGGCTGACTTCACTGAGACGTGAGTGCTACCGTACCAACCCTCCTGTCTGAGGGTCCCGCCACCCAGGCCTGCCTTTGAGTTTGGAGGGAAGGGCAGGGGAAGCTCAATTCAGATGGAAATGCTGGCCCTGCAGAGGGTTCAGGTTTCACTCTAGAGGTTGGATTGGTGTCTAGGCCTTGGAAGAAGACCTGGGATTCCCATCGCCCTCCCTGGATGGAGGGCTTAGTGCTAATGCCGCTTCCATCTTCCTATCTAACCCTCATGGGAGTGAAGAGTCTCCAGACTGTCCCTGGCTCTCCTAGACCCACATGGGACTGAGGCAGCATCTTCTAGTCAGAGAGCAGAGTAAGGAACCACAAAGCCTCACTGCCCTGTGTTTGTGTCTTCCAGACCGGCCTCCTCCCCAATGTTGCCACATGCCGATACCCACTCCCGGATCGAACACTTCGCCAGCAGGTACCACTCACAGTCCGTGTGGACACTCGCTTCAGTCACTTCCCAAGCAGGGTTCGCGGCTAACATTGAATCATGTCCACTCCAAACATGGAGCCCTCATCCTGGGGGGGGAAGAAGGGTACTGGCCCAGCTCGAGGGACCCCCTTTGGAGTGGGATGCCCAGATGGGCTAATCTGTGCTGGGATGTGACCCTTATGTTTCTGCAGGACCTTTATTTTAATTCAAGAACTTTGAATTTAAAGAAAAGCCCTGTTAAGCTTCCACAGTTCCCCTAAGAGACCAGACAAATGCCTGTCAGAGCGAGTCGTACCCTTGCCAACCCACTCAGAGCTTTTGTTCCCAGCTACCACCCTACCTCAGGTCAACTCATGGGACGTCAGGGCCCCCATTGCTGTAGCCTCCCAATCCACAAAGCATTGCTCCGCTCACCACCCCTGTGAGTCAGGGACATGCTATGGTCCCCATGGCACAGGTGGGAAACTGAGGCACAGACACGGGCCAGATGCACAAAGGTTTTTAAGTTTCAACTTCCATTTAAATCAATGATTTTAGAAGCATAAATACCTGTGGGGATCTGGGCCTAAGTGCCTAGGCCAAGGTCACACAGGGGCCCTGTGATAAAGCTGGGAATTTAACCTTGGTCTCCCAGACCAGTGCCCTAACACTGTCCAATGTAGGATTGCAGTCCATGCACTATGTGAAACAGCGGCTCAGTTGGGAGGAACCCTGGATGGCCTGCATGTGGGAGGGCTCCCCACCCTTAGGATCCATGTTTACAATTCCCTTCTATGACGGACAGAAACGTTTAGAACAAAAAGAAAAGGTGATAGGGATGCTGGAGGCAGAACAGCTGGGAAAACGTCTAGTCCAGACCTCGGCAGGAGACCCTAGGAACTGGGGGTGTATTGAACAGAGAGAAACAGCAACTGGTTCCCTTGGTGCATAAGAAGTTATTACTAATAACAGTTTTGTTTCCCCAGGCTCGCGGAGATGGAAAGTCAGAACTGTTCCTTGTTTAATGACAGCTTGTCCCCAGACGATAGCCTGTGAGTTGATGCATCCATCTATATTCTGAGTGTATTTCTCTGCAATGCTTGCATGGGGAAATATACTGAAGCTGTCTGTCTGTTGCGGGCATGCGAGAAGCTGCTCCTCTATTATCTATTCTGCCCTAGCTGTAATGCATAATCCCCCTCTGTAACCAGGAATGGAACTCAGGAGCTGGATTCCCCTGCTGTGGGCAGCACAGAGCCAGCTTCTCTTGTACAAAACTCATCCCTGTGGCTGTTCTCTCCTCTTGGTACCTGGCAGTGATGCTCCCACCACTGGAGTTCCCTCGCTGATCTCCTCCTCCTGGTGTTTTGTGACAGGGATGAGGATCAGTACCTGCTGCGTCACTCCAGCCCGATCACAGACAGAGAGCCGGTGTGCGGCCCCAAGGTTGAGGACAGCCTCCACACAGAAGATAAGGGGGAGCTGGAGAGAATCCTGGCCCACTTAGAGGATGAGAACAGGTATGTGTGTGGCGAAGAGCCCTAGCTAGAGGTTGGCTCAGAGGGGAAAGGAGCCAGAGAAACACTCTTAGCCTGTTCGCCAAGTGCTGGATGAGCAGACGGAGTTTCAGAGAGGAGCCACAGAAACGATTGCAGGAGCTGGGGGGGGTGACTGACGGAGAGGGATGTAGAGAGTCCAGAACGTCTAGCTTGACGGAGACGTGTGTGCCTCTGCCATGTTGGAAGGGGTCTGTATACATCACAGAGCTGCATTATTTCACTCCAAGTATAACTTGGAGTCATGGGGTGAAGAGGAAGGAGTATTAATGAAACTTCTTGAGCGTGAGAGGTATGGAAGTGGCACAGTCTCCCACGGGAAGTGGCGGGAGCCCTGTTATGTGGGACATCTAAAGCAAGTCTGGAAAATGTTCTGCAGGGAGCAGTGTGGCCCTGACCTGGGGACTAGCTGAACAAGCCATTGCAGGCTTCTTCCATCTCCCGTTTCTTTGATTTGTCACCATGACTGCGCCGCGATGGCCCATGCACTAAGGAGCTGGGTTCAGGAGGAGGCTCTTTCCCAGAGCTGAGATCTCTGTCTCCTGCAAATTTGTTTCAACGCTGACATGTTTAGGAAACCATTGGGAACTGGTGCAGAATGGGGGGCGGGTGTCGACTTGGTGCCAGGCAGAGAATTCAGGGTGACGCTGGGTCCTGAGCAATCAGACAAACCTGTTCAGAAGATATCAGCCCAGCAGGGCTTTCTCGGTGACGGGTTGCCCATCCCAAGCTGCGGATGGGGCCTGTTCAGGGATTCCAGGCTTCTCTCTGAAGCTGGTAGCGTCGCTGCTTTGATCCTGACTGTCCCTTGGGCAGGATCCTCCAAGGAGAGCTGAGACGTCTGAAATGGCAGCATGACGAAGCAGTGGAGTCTCCCGCGGTGGCAGAGGCTGAATCAGCCCAAGACCCACACAACGATGAGCTCCTGGCGGAGGCACGGATCCTTCGGCAACACAAGAGCCGCCTGGAGACCCGAATGCAGATCCTGGAGGATCATAACAAGCAGCTTGAGTCCCAGCTGCACCGCCTGAGAGAGCTGTTACTACAGGTATCTTACGGGGGCGCAGAGCCCAGTATCTTAAAGGGCTTTGGTCCAATGGGGCTGGGAGAGGAGCTGTAACACCCCAGGGGGGGAGTCTGAAGTGGGTGGCAGGTGCTGGTAATGGACATGCAGAAGGTTGCAGGCCAAGGTCAAGGATGGAGGAACATGAAACCAGGAAACAGCAGAAAACTTTTATAAAGTCTCCTTTCTCTTTCCAGCCACCCACAGATTTGAACGTCAATGGCTCTGCGGCCTCTTCTGTGGCTTCCTCCCCCCATCCGTCCGAGGAAAGTCATCCCAGGGAGAAGGAGCACAACACTCCTGACACCGAAGCTGCGGGTGAGGCTCTGGAGCTGTGCCCCTTGCCAGCCCCATTCATTGTGCTGTGCCAAGGGGTGGGTGGGTCGTTGTGATACAGGACAGGCCCATCCATCTACTGTTCAGAGTGGAGAGCTGAAGTACCTGGTGCACTCCGCCCTTCCGCTGTCACCAGCCCCTCACCTTCCTGTGAAACGCAGAGCTTTGCTTTCGAGGGCCCCCCAGCCCCCTGCTTTATGAGCCGCTCTGCACTGCCTCACCCTGTCTGCAGTGCCACGAGTCCCTGCCTGTCTCCTGGTCACACTCCCTGCCCTGTGGATCTAGTCTGCTTGGTATCCGTCTGGAGTTAAATCTCTGAAAGTCGCCTATCTCGCAACTTTGCCTTTTCTCCTTCCCTCCCGTTCCCCAGATGAGGTGGAGACAAGGGCACGGGATGTCAGTCTGTGTTTGGAGGACATCATGGAGAAGCTGAGGAGTGCCTTCCCCAACTCCCAAGGTACTGGAGTGAAATCCCCAGCGCTGGTTTCTTACTCCTCTCTGAAATGAGTGTCTTGCTTGGCTCAAATGAAGCCCTAACCCTCGTTCAGCCAGTCCTGAAACAATTGTGTCCCAGCAGTCACCTACTGCCAAAAAGCTGCTTGGACTTCATGCTGTGGCATAGATTTCAGGAAGGAGGAATTCCCCCTAACTGTGGAAAAGCTCCACAATTGCTCAGAACTACAGCTTTTGGCCCCCCAAAGCTCTATGCCAGGTGAATGCAACCAGACATACAGGCAGCCCTCTGCCCAGGAGAGACAGCAGTCGGAGGAGCCCTGTGCGCCAGGTTTCCGCCGCTGCTGCTGAAGAGGGTTGCATCTGACTCTGTCTGGTTCCTGGTATCACTAAATCTGATCACCTTGAGCCAGCTCCCCTCCCGATCCCAGCCCGGAGCCACAGCTCCTTGCCCTACTGAGGTGGCAGGGCAAAGACCAGACCCCTTCACATATCGGAAGAAATCACTCATGTCCTCCTCGTTGCCCAGAAAAAGCCCATTCTCAGCTGGTATGTTTAGTATCTGAATTGCCCTGACTGGCCCACTCTTCTCGCAGCACTGGTCTCCAGACAGGGCTTGGCCTTTAGCACCTCTAGCACAGGGCTATTGCTTGAGCAGCCTCTTTACTAGCTACTGGACATGGCTGCTCTTTTAATCTAACATTATCACTCCGTGATCATCCATGTGACCCTCCTTCCCTGCCCTAGCACAATGGAACCAAGTGTTCCTGTGCATGTGCTGGGGAGAACTCTCTGGCTAACCTCGCTCCGCTATTCCCTTCGTTAATGTGATCGCTCTAACCAGGGTGGCATCCAAATTCCATCTTACGGGACCTCTTGGCTTTTCTTTCAGGTACGGCCTCCCTTATCTAACACCTCCCACAGGTAAGAGGCTTTGTCTAACCAGCTTCTTGGCAGCTTTCCTCCCCCTTCTTCACCATCACGCTCCTCCTGGGATGGGCCTTCCTCAGTCCCCCTCAGGGGCACTCCGATGCTCAGCCACGTCAGAAGATCTCAGGGGAACTCCGTCAGGCCACGTGGGAATGTGACTGCAGGCTCTTTGGAGTGCTGGCTGGAGCCGTCCTGAGGACCAGCTCGTTCTGACCTAGTGCTCTGGGGTCTGGATTTAAGGAACTCTATAAAACATTCAAAAGAAACCCTGGGAACTGAAACCCTGTGATGGACATGAAACGCAGGCAGAGACTTCTCCCTCTCCCTCATTGGTCACAAATTGTCGCCCTCCTTGTGACTGATGCAAGTCAGGTAAGGAGAGAGCCTACAGGGGATGGCAGAGCTGCCCCAGCCTTGGCCCACTTAGGCTGGGGATGGTGCTTCTGCTCCCAGGCGGCCTCCTGCTGGGCACCAGGCAGCCGACTGAACAGACAGCAGCCTCCAAGCATCTATTTTTGAAACCTCTTTTTTTAGTATCTGAAGGCTGCGTGTCTGAGGAACTGAGCTCTGCCCAATTGCCTGGTACCCTGGGATCTCCAGGTCCTGTCTGGGTTGCGTGCCCAGTGGAACAATGCAGGCGGGGGGAAGGGAGGAGTCAATAATACAGCTTCAGCCCAGCTAGTAGCCTTATCTGGAGAGGAGCTTTATAACAGAGAGCCTTATCATTTAATTTACCATATACACACACACATATATATATATAATCCACGCATTAAATTCTAATACTGTGTTCAGTGTTAATTTCTGCCTCACTGTTTGGTTCTAGCATCTGCTTTTGTGGGGACATTACCTTCTGTGCTATCATTTACTCTTACCACTCCCTGTCAGAGGCACGGCTTGTGCTGCCCCGGCCTAGAAACTCTTTGTAGGTGATCTCAGCACAGTGGGGTGGGCCAGCACCACTGGTATGCTAATCCAGGGTTCATTTCCCTTCCGAGCTGTCTGTTCCAGCCCCAGCTCGGTGTTAGGGTGACAGTGTCCCCCCCGCCCATCGTTCAACAAGGGGCCCCAACTCCTCCCGTGGTGGCCAATCCAACTAAATAAAACAGCTGGCCCTGCTTCCATCAGCTGAATCCCGACACACTGGAAATGGGGGATTAACCCAGTAACCAAGACATGTGCCTTGTGCGTTCCTCATGTTCTTCTCTCTTGAGGCCATTGGAGACTTTAGCTCCTGTCCCGTGGCTGCTCACCCACTTCGTGGTGTCCATGCAGCGGGCTCTCCTCCAGCTGATAGGTAAATGTGCTCCTTTTCTTCTGGGGGTGCTGAAGAAGAAATAGGTGAGCTCACATATCTTGGTGACACTGAGTCATTGTGATGAATCGGGACATCACATTGCATTGTGACATGCTGTTGTGAGGCAGTGGCACCAGGCAGTGCAATATCAGAAAGGAGAAGGAGCTATGCTCTGGTGAGCTGCATCATGCTTCTGAAATCTCCCCCTTTATCTGGAGCTAGGGCCCATACACCATTTGCTGTAATCCAGGGAGCTGTTTGGTTTGGGAGGCCAGAGGATACACTTGGAGTCTCTCCTTAAATGAGGGAACTATTTGGCATGGGGCGTGTGTGTGTGTCTGTGTGTGTACGCATGTGTGTGCAAAACTTGTGTTGAAAGCATCAGCATTGCATTGTGCTTGTAGCATAGCAGCGTATTTTCTGGAACGCCCAGATCTGGAAGGCTCCAGAAAGCTGTCTGTCTGGGACAAAGTGTTGTGGTTGAGAAGCTGGGGGGCTGTGACATGTTCTCCAGTGGGAGTAGGGTGGAACGTTCTCTTGGGGGGCCGGGAGGGGGTTGTGCGTTGGAGGCAATGAGACCGCAATGCAGGAGAGGGGGAATAGGAAGTTTTGAGAAGAACAACTTGGAATGTCATATGCAGACTGTGGGTGTAAGGGTTGCTGTGTTCTCCAAAGCAGATGCCATGAGGCGTTCTATCTGGGGAACTCCTCACAGAATGCCAGAGTCAAAATAGCCTGTGGGGTAGCTGAAGCGGTGTATCAGAAAAGTTCTGGCATGCATTGTTGTTTGCGCTTTTGTATTGAAGGTGCTGTGAACTGTGGTGTTAGGATTGCCGTGGTGTGGTGTGGTTTGGCTTGGTAGGGTGGCTGCAGTGTGGTGGGCTAAAGGCGCTCTGGAGTGGTGGTGTGTTAGGTTTGAGGTAGTGCACCGTCTCTCAGAGGTTCTGTGTGCTATGACTTTTGTGATGGTATGTTGTGTAGTACCGTGGGTCTTGTTTGGTGCAGCACATTGTGGATTATGTGGCGTGAGGCTTGCTGTAGTACACTGTATATTGTGCATAGGGTTTGCCGTGATTTGTGATGTTGTGTAGTAAAGTTCCTGTGAATTGCCATTAGTTGCACTGTGAATTGCTATCCTGAAGTGCTGTAGCTCGCTCGGATTGCTCTAGCATGCTTTGTGCTGGAGGCGCTGTGGATTGTGGTGTCAGCATGTGGTGCAGTAGGGTTACTGTGTATTGCATAGTGAAACGTGGTGGCTTGTCCTGTATTAGGGCAGCTGTGGCTTGTGTGTTAGGAGCGACACAGAATGTCCTCTGGGTGCTGCGCCCCATTCCCTGCCAGGAATGTTTTCAGTGGAAGCGTGGGAGTGACTCGTGCATGGCATTGGCCAGGCTAGCGGAGGAGTCCGTTTCACTGCAGACACAGTCTTGAAAGTTCGGAGTTTGGGATCAGTGCAGAATGCTCAAGCCGTGTGATGCTGCAGGAGGCTGGGGAGAGCTCTGACAGGTGAGATGTGACCTTCCAAACTGCCTGAGACACAGACCCGGACAAAGCGAGAGCGCCTCTGTTCGCCTGCAGCTGCTGCTCCCCAAATGAATTGCTACATGCTTTGCCCCTGTTGGGAATCTCCCCAACCCATCAGGAGACTCCATCCTGATGGACTCCTGGCTCCAGTCCATAAGGAAGGCACAGCCTTGGATTCATCCAAATCAAAGTTGCACTTTTCCCTCTAGGCAGAGGCCAGGAGAAAAGGAGAGGAAAACTCGGTTGCATCCTTTCCCTCCCAGTCAGGCCCCGAGAGAGAAGGTAGTGCAGACAGGTGGTGTTCATCTCATCTGCTTTACCAGCCGTGCAGTACACATGTGAACCACTTAGCCCTAGTGCTATAAGAGCCAGAAAGGGTTTGTTCCTACAATGGTCTGTGGCTTCCTAGGCTGCCTGCCCCATAGAGACACTGGCAGAAGGCCCTGCTGCTGTAATGTTTGGAGGCTACTGTTATCCACTGTGGGGTGGGGAGGAGATGGCTCCCTGTGCTAGCATACTGGAAAAGGGTGAGCAGGGATATCGGTTTGCCTGCGGAAGGCGAGACTGGGACGTGGCTCAGAATGAAAGAGAGAGGTCAGATGAAGGCAAAGCCACCTCTAAGCGCGTGTGCAGAGGCTAGGGCCTTCTCGTCTCCCTGACTAGTCGTTGCTCTGGTTTAGAGCAGTGCGCAGCATGGCCAGCGACTGAACTGCACAGTGTAAGGCTCCACCGCTATTCCGGTTTGCTACTCTTGTTTATCACTAGCCACCAACACCACTCAGCCTCCAGACACTAAACCAAACAACTGGAAATAGACCGATCACAGGCCACTGGGCTATGATGTGCCGCAGGCGAAGAACAGGAGGGACCCAGATAATCCTGGCACGTGACCCACACCCACTGGAAATACCCCAAGGGCACTGCCCGTCTGAGTGCCAGAGTTAGCACCTGAGTGATCCATCTGAACACGACACGATTGATGGTTAGTGACAGAGCAATAAGCCCAGAGAGTGGGACCCTTGCAGCTCAAGTGTCCCACTGCTTTACTAGATCCTGTCCCCTGCTGCTCCTTGCAGTCCCTGTGCTCTGCCCTCCTTGTGGTTCTGGGCATTCCCCAGCCTCAGACTACAGCATTCTCCCCTTCCCCTGCTGCTTGGCTCCCCATCTCACTGCAGCTCCGTGGCACTCCCGGTTCCCTTTTTGCTCTGAGAGCTAATCTAGGCCCCGGTTAAAGCCATCTGATATACTCATGTAATTGGTGGGCTTTTAACTATAAAATGACAGGCCTCAATTTTCTCTTGTACCTCCTCTAAGCTGCTTTCCTTAGTCACTGAGGCCTAGATCTCAAAGATACTTGGGCACCTAATTCCCATGTTAGGTGCCTAAATCCTTTTCAGGCTCAGACCTGATTGCCTTGCTCTCTTTTGCTTGGAAAGGCAGCAGTAGAGAATCTGAGATCTCTCCCCCACCTAGCCTTGCGCCTTAAGTAAAGATACAGCCACGGCCAGCTAAGCAAACCTCTGGCACGTTCTCTTCATCAGCAAAGATTGTATTGTGCATAAGCAAGTTCCGGATTTCTGTTAAAGCTGGGAGGGGAACAAACAGCTAACGCTGGGTACTGTTTGCTGGGGTGCTGTCCTCCCTGGCTTCTCTCCATTTCTGCTCTGGAAAGAGAATAAATTTGTATTTATATTGATACTTTGGCTGGTGCTTTGGCCTCATGGTTATTTCTGTTGTTTTTCCTCCTCTCCCTGTGAAGCTGCCATCCTGAGCTTCCCGGTTTGTGTCCCACTGCTACGGATCAGAGTATGGGAAGCAGTTTCCCTCATGTCGTCCGTTTCCTCCTTTTTCTGCTCCCCTTCCTTGCAAGAACCTGGTACAGCTGGCTCCAAATATTGACCCATTGCTCAGATTCCTATCAATGGCTCTGGACCTATTCCAGACCAAATTTGCTTGGTTTGCAAGTAAAGTGGTGGTTTTTCCTCTCTGCCAATGCCACAAACTCACGCTGGGATCTGGAAGCAGAGCTGGCTTCTGGGGCTCATGCATCACCACCAGGACTAAGAGCTCTGCAATGGGAACTTCATTAACAATTCTGTAAATGAGGTGAGGCCAGAGCAGAATCCAGCTCCCGTGCCCAGGGCCCCGCTGGCTCCGTAGGAGTCAATGTTTGTCATTAGCAGCCAGTAGTTAGGAGTCTGGATACACACCGGGGCCACTGAGTAAAGGAGGTGCTATTTCTGCAGGCTGGTCTCTGATCATACCTCAACTTTGTTGACAAAGTCAGCTCAATTTTTTAAAAACAGCTAAAAGTTTCAGATCCTGTCTGTGGCTGTGGTTTTAAAGTCCTGTTATCGTAGACAATTAGGTTTCTGTGTTAGACAATTTTTCTTTGCCTTCTGTTGTGTGGAAGACCCTTACAAACAAGGGATACCAAGTGCATGAAATGACAAACCCTGGAATGAGATTTCTCCCCCTCCTGCCAATGAACAAAGCAAACCAAGCTTTGGGCTAGAGTGATGCTTAGGCTGATTTTTTGTTTTTTTAATCTAGTTTTGCTCCTTTTTCAGCCAGGAGGCTGTTTTTTATGTTGCCTTTGTCCTGCCTTTAGCCTAACAGTTCCAGGCATATTGGCCTGGGAATCTCAAAGTTCTTTGCAAACATTCCCTGATTCTTCTTCGAGTGCTTGCCCCTTTCATTCCACTGTAGGCATCGCTCGTCCCACGTACCATCGCTGCCGGAAGTTTTTCCCTCAGTGGTATCCATCGAGTCAGCTCTGGTGCCCTGTGGAGGCACGCTCTCTTAGTACCAGTACATAGGACACTGTCACCCCACTCAGTTCCTTTTTAGCACCCGTGACAGTTGCTGGAACTTCAGCTTGTCCTTGCATTCACCGCATGTTCTTCTCTTAGTGGACTCTTGTTTCTCTACTAATGGTTAAGTTTGTTTCTAGTTTACTAATCAATTAGATTAGAGAACCCCGCTTAGTGGGGTCAACCCTTCCCCGGCACCAGGGCATGCCTCAGTCCACGGGGTTCAAGCCATGTGCTTCGTGCCATAAGCCAGTGCCTATCAGTGACCCCTATTCTAGCTGCCTTAAGTGTTTGGGGGGTCCCACAGGCGGGAACTGCAGAATCTGCAAGGGGTTCGGGCCCCGCACTAAGACAGACAAGGATCAGAGACTAAAATTCCTCCTCATGGAGGTAGTGTAGGGCCGCGGAACAGCTTGGTAACATGTTGGACAGAGATAGGGGCTTGACGGGTCTAGTCAGAACTGGTTTGATAAGCAGCACTGCTCGGCCTGGTAAACAGGCTGTGCAAGGCCGTGTGAAAGTGGTTGGACTGCCAAAGGAGGAGGAAAGTTAGGAAGCAAGGTTACGTGCTGTAAATTTGCCAATGCTAGCTGTATCTTAGAGCTGATATGCTATGCTGTACATAAAAGCTTGGAATGCAAGATGCACAATGAGACTCGGCCATGAATCCACTTGGATTGTGTGAGAAAATGCCCCGGCAGCCCGCTCTGCAGCATGCCCTAGCGTCTCCCGTTGCTGTTTGGAACATAAGCCGTGATTGAAGATAAGTGCAGCTAACTGGTGTGGGCGTGTTTTTATTCCTCACCTGGTATCCAGAACCTTGCAGGCAGCTGTGAGCAGCAGTGCCTGGCATAACAGGTGGCTCTGTCCTTTGGAGTTGAGCCATGTTGACTTAGTGAGGAGCACTTCGGCCTTTCTCTGAGAGAAGTCCCGGGACACTTAGCACCTTCAGTTATCTCTGGTGCAGAGGAAGTTTACTTCTCCACAGGACTCTCAGCACCACGCCCCATCCATCCCCGGTGCCGAGCGACAAGCAGAGAGGGCTGACCAGGGCACTCCCCATCCTCGAGGTCCGCTGGTTACAAAGATGTTGGCAGTGTGCGACCCATGCTGGGCCACTCGGACACCCGCTGCCTGCATGAGGTGGCTGACTCCAGTCCCGGGAAGGGTCAGTCAAGTCTGGCACTGTTGGATTCTCCACTGAGAGAGCCATCAGTGTGCAGCCCTGGCACTACCGTCCACGTCAGAGGCATTTGAGTCACTTCCGGTACCGCACCCTCCCGCCACGTGGAAACTGTCATTGGTGGCACCAGAGGCTAGAGTAACCACGGCACCGAGACCCCAGGTGCCATCAAACGGGAAACCTGCCATGACGGTGCAGCACCAATCTCCCGCCCCGCACTGCTCTCCGGCACTGCTCGGTGCTGCTCCATCGTGGTCGCCGAGAAGTGACTCCTCGCAGCTGGACTCAGAGGCGGATTCTTACACCTCCCCCAGGAGCCAACACCACTCTGACCAACACCACTCCGACCAGCCAACACCACACCCAACAGCTGACGTGAGCCAGGGTATCCTGGCAATGGCCTTTTTGGAATCCCTGGGCGTTTCCACCAGTCCAGGAGATCATACTCTTGTATTGAGTATAATATAGAGCTCCCACCACTTCCCTTGGTACAGGCACCACAAACTGGTATGGAGCATGGTACCATGGAATCCATCTGGTTCCAAAGGAGAACAACGGTGTCCCCTGTCTGTACAGGCTTCTACTTCTTCCTTTCTTGATGAGGTGGTGGTGGGAACTTTAATAGCACCCTCTCTGGGTGATTTCAGAGCACACCAGGAGCTCCTCAGGCTTTGACTGTGGTTATGAGAGGCTCGTGGCTGCAGCCCTCAGGCCTTCCCCAGGAGGTGTAGAAGACAGTTCAGGACCTCCCTTTCAAAGGCACATCACTCTTTTCAAAGCAGACAGACTCAAAACTATATAGTCTGAAGAACTCCAGGGCCACCTTAAAATCCCTAGGGCTACACACACCAGCTCCGTCTAGGAAGCATTTTAAGCCCCATCGTTGCCTCGTTTCTACCTGCCCCAGTCTAGGCAGGACTCCAGTAAGCTATAATCAGGCTATAAGCCTGATCCTGATAGCCCGGGCCCGGCCACATCAGCACTGGTTCACCACCCTGGGCCTCTCATCAATCAGCCTGCCTCCATTTCCGGATCTGCTCTCCCAGGACCACAGCTGTTTACGTCACCCAAATCTCGAGTTCCTTTGTCTCATGGCCTGGAAGTTCCATGGCTGACCCCCTTGGAGCTAGCTGGCTCCAGAAAGCTGTCCACTAGAGCTAAGTACCTGGCAAAGTGGGAAAGGGTTCTCTGGTCAGTGCCGAAAGGTGTCTCAGGTCATCAGTGCCCTACATTCTGGGCTACTTGCTATGCCTGAAGCAGTAAGGGCTATTGGTGTCATCGATTAGAGTCCACCTGGCCCCAGTTTCAACGTTTCTCCCGTGGGTGAATGGCCAGTCCATCTTTGCAAACTTTATCTGTAGTCATTGGGGATCTCAACCTGGTACTGTCAAGGCTCACGAGTCCCCGATAGAGCCCTTGGCAATGTGTTCTCTACTCTTCTTGTCCTGAAAGGTGACCATTAGCTTGGCCAGAAGGGTCTTGAATACTAGGGCCCTTATGTCACAACCTCCATACACAGTAATCTTCAAGGACAAGGTCCAATTGCACCCTCACCCAGCCTTCCTCCTGAAGGTGATTTCACAACTCCATAGTAACCGAGACACATTCCAAAAGCACAAGTCAATAAAAAGGAGCAGAGATTTCATTCACTAGATGTCAGATGTGTGCTTGCCTTCTACATAGAAAGGATTAAATCATTTCAGAAACTGACCCAACTTTTTGTGACTGTGGCAGAGGCAAACACGATGAAAGGTCATCCGGTCTCAGCCCAGAGAATTTCTTCATGGATCACTTCCTGTATGCACATATGTGACAACTGATGGCACGTTCCACAAGGGCACAAGCATCTTTGGCTGCATTCATGGTACAGGTCCCTACCCAGGACACCTGGAGAGCAGCAACGGGGTCTTCAGTCCACATGTCCACGTCTCACGGTGCCATCACTCAGCAGGCCAGAGACAGTGCCACGTTTGGCGGAGCAGTGCTACAGTCTGCTTGTCAATGAACTCTGAACCCTTTTCTTGCGCTTGCTGGGGAGCCACCTACCTGGGAATGGACATGAGCAAGCACTCGAAGAAAAAACGGTTACTAACCTTCTGTAATAGCTGTTCTTTGAGCTGTGTTGCACCTGTCCATCTCCCCCACAGCTCCTGGCCTCTCCCTCTGTCGGCGTTAGCCAGCAAGAAGGAACTGAAAGGGCAGTGGGGTGGCAGGGCCCTATATACCGGTGCTATGAGGGCGTGACTCCAGGGGGCACCACAGCCGACCTGTCGGCTAGCACGGCAGGAAAAGATTGGGGCAAGCACACCCTACGTTGGAATGGACACGAGCAACACGTCTTGCAGAACGGTTATGAAGGTTAGTAACTGTTTTTTATGACTCAACGCCCCAAATGGGGAAAGTAAGGCACAGATAAGGTGAAGGACTTGTCCAAGGACAGAGACGCGCTGGCGGTGCTGGGAATAGAATCCAGGAGTCCTAACTCCTAGCCGATCCAGCCCCCCTTTTAATTTATAATGGAGAGAAGCCAGCTCTCTGCTCCTCATGTGGAACAGCATGAGCTCTCAGCAGCCCTGGCTGTAGCGCTGGAGGGGCCTCCGCTGTTCCCACCCCCTTCCCCAGGCTGGCTCCTAGAGTCAGTTCATCACAGCCTGGGGAGCCCCCTCTTGCCCCATGGAAGAGGGGGAGCTGAACTGGGACGTGGCCGACAGGTGCTGAACTTCAACAAACAACATAGCAGAAGCCCTACGGGCACTAGTAACTTCCCCATCCTTCCTCCCACTCTGAATCCAGCCTCCAGTCCCATGGATCAAACCAGTAAAATGGGGTAATTCCCCCCTTCTTGCCTGCTGTTCCCAATGCACTATCCCTCTCTCCCCTGACTCAACTCCACCCTAAAGACAGTAAAAACCAGTGAGCACCATCCTCTGACCCCCTTTCAGGTTGTGAGCTCTGTGGGGCAGACAGCCTGGCTCCTGGGAACTTGGGGGGGGCTGTCTGTGATTGATAAATAACCCCCTCCTGGCGCTGCTTGGGAAGCGCTCTAAAATCAGGAGGGGAAAGCAAAATTTTTGGTGGCCAAGGGCGCTCCTGGTCTCCGGGGTAGCCTGGAAGCCTGCTGGCTTGGGGATGCCACTCACAGTCGGGAAAGAATTTAGCCAGAGCCTTGGCAAGGAAATGCTTTATTTCGCAGAGAGCAAGCCTGGCTGCCAGGAACGTTCCACTGCTGCCACTGCCCGGGGTGCGAGCTGGCTCTAGCCCCGGCTGGGAGAGCAGGCACAGGCGGCCTCGGACCTACTCGTGGGGCAGGGGGATGGAGATGACGTTGGCAGCCTTGACTGCTGCACTCTTGGCTCAGGTTATGTCGGATCCTGATTTAATGGTGTCCCCGCAGTGGCGGAGTTTGGGAGGAAACCTGCACCGTACACATCTACAGCAGGGGGCAAAGCGCTCCAGCCCAGGGCCAGTCACTCACCGTTCACTGAGCCCGGGCTCTTGTTCAGGACAGAGCCTAACTACTCCCAGAGCAGCCCAGCTGGACCTGCCACTCCCCCACTACCTCAGCCTGGCCCTGCGCCCCGGGCTCGCTCTGCCCTGCATTGCACTCAGGGCCTGGGACACTTCTCTCTCCTGCCTCGGCAGCCCTGCTGAGCGGCAGCGCTGTCTGTGCGCTAGCAAGGCAGCCCCTTGTATTTCTCAGCATTCATCTTGAAGCCCCCTGCCATTATCTCCCATGGGCCCATCCCCTTCCTCCAAGCTCTGCTCTGCTGCTTTGGGGCTGGAGCCTTCTTCCCATTCTTTATCGGCCTCTGAGCTCCTCTCTGGGGCTCCTGCTGCAGGGCTCTCCCTGCCATTCTCTTCCGCAAGGCCTCTCTCGAGTGGTCCCTTCTGGCCTTGCATGCGGTGACACGCTGCCTCACCATCACCTGGGCTTCCTCTTTCCCTCTCTGCTCTGGAACATCCTGCTCCAAGGCCCGTCTCTGAGTTTCCTTGGCCTCTGCCTGTTCCATCCACCCCAGAATTCCCTGGGTCTGTCCCTTTCCCTGGCTCGTCCCTCTCTGCCTTGGAACTCTCTTCCCCAAGGCCTGTCTCTGCCCCAGAATTCTCCAGGTCTTGCTCCCTCTTTGCATGTGTGTTTCCTTCTCCAAATCCTGCCTCTCCCCGGCCCTCCCCTGCTCCAGAACTCCCTTGGTCTTGCTCTTCCCCCTCTGCTGTGTCGCTCTCTGTTCCCAGTCCTGACTCCTCTCTACCCTCCCCAGAATCTTCTCCCTCCTGCCTGCCAGCTCCAGCATTCCCACCTCCTCCGTGCTGCTCCTTCCCTTCTGTTGCACCTTTGAGCGGAGGCTGCTGGAAGAGGCCCCGGTATCTCTGCCGATCTTCCACGTGTTTTTCTCTCATCCTCTCCCCCAAAAGCCTCAGCTCTTTCTTCACAGCCGCCGCCAGCGATGGATCCAATTGAGCCACTCTCAAGAAGTCGTCTCGCGCCTCCTTTTCGTTCCAGACGGCAGCATGGGCCTTTGCACGCTTGAAGTAAGCCTTCACGTTCTCTGCCCAGGGGAGAGAAGCCTGGGGGTTACTTCCTTTCCTCGCTCGCCCTGCCTACCTTTCATAATCCCCCGAAGCTCGAGGCCTCCGGATCTAGAGCCAATGCATGTCACAGGCTAACTTACACTTCGTGTAAAAATATTCTCATGGCAGGACACAGTTCTCCCAGGGAAAAGCAGTAGAGGAGAGAGATGGGGAAAGGGCCAGTGACCAGCCCCATCTCTCAGCCAGAGGGAAGGCGACTGGCCTGTTGCTCAATCTGCCACTCTGCACTAGAAGGGCAGTTTGCGTCACTGACTTGGCCTTCTCTGGCTCTAGTTCAAGGTGGGCCCCCCCGGGCTTGGATTCCACACTACACCCACGGAAGGGAACGTTCCTCCAGCCAGCACGCCAGCCCCTGAAACGCTTTCTGTAAGCGAACGGATGTGCTGGAGGACAGTAGCAGAACGAATCAAAGGGAGCAGCTGAAAACAAATGCCCAGGGGACGGGCAGCAGAGTGGAGTGTGACGGGAGCGCTGGGTGCAGAGTCCCATGAGAACACGAGCCCCGCTCCGGGAGCCTAGGCCAGAGTTGGAAAAGGCAGGCGGGGCGATTACCTTTGTTCTTCTGGAGGAGGTCAGTGGTGTGCTCCAAAACCTCGTAGTACTCCCCCAGCTCCAGCTGGCACTGGCAGTAATTCAGCACAAGGGGGGTGATGAGATTCTCCAGGCTCAGCCAGTCTTCTGCCCAGGGCTTCTCCTGTTCACAAACCCGTCACACGCAGGTGAGGACACCGCAGCCCCTGTGCCGGGGCAGGGAGCATTCCCGGGGCAGACCGCCTGTGCGTCCTGGCTGGGCTTTGGGGTGGGCTGTGGCTCCCCCGAAGGGAAGCAGCCAGGACGTGCCAGGCGTGCCCCCGTGTGCACGTAGCTGCGTCGGCCGTTCAAAGAGCCGATGGCGGAGCTTTCTAGCTCCCCTCCTTTCGGAAGGCCACAGCCCAGAAGGGCTGTTCACAGCAAGCCCTGCCTGCCTGGTCTTTCCTGGCCACGCGTTTTGATTTAGCTCGCAGGACCCTGTTGTCGTTGCACCATGAAACGCACCGTGCAGGCCAAGGGGAGCAGGGTGCACCAGCCACAGGGAGCAGCAAAGCGCCAGGCCGCGATGGCTGTTGTGCTCTTAGGAATCGTGTTGGCAGCCCAGGGCCTCGCAAAGCCCTACAGCTGCGGAGGGCACTAGAGCCAGCTCCCTGCCCGTGCTGCAGGCAGGATGTTCCAATGCTGAGCACGCCGTGGCTGTCCGGGCTCCAGCTGAGCGCTGGCCCGTCCTGCTGGGCTGCCATGTCATGCCAGCTCCCCCCCATGGGCAGTGGCTGGCAGCTGCGTGGCCCCCCCGGGGCTCTCACCTTGGCCTGGACGTTGCGCAGGCAGACGACAGCTTCCTGGTACTTCGCCGCTGCTTCCTGGTACCTCTTCAGCAGGACCAGCCGGTTGCCCTCGCTGTGCAACATGGGCACTGCCGCCAGCTTCTCCTCGTTGTTCATGGCCCAGGTGTCCCGTTTGTAGGACGAGGGGTCGTCGACCTGGGGTGGGGGGTGAGAAGAGACCTTCACAGGGCTGGCCCCTCTGCACTTCTCACACCCCTCCTGGGACAGCTGGGCCCAGGGCTCCCCTTGCCCCATAGGGGCTACCAGCCCAGGCCGTGCTGTGCTGAGCACCTCCAGTTTGCACAGGGGGCTGGGGCCTGACCTGCCTCTCCCCTCCCTCAGCCCAGCTCCCCAGGCCCTGGCTCACCTTGAAAAGTTCCATGATGAAGAGGAGAGGCTGAGGGGTCCTCTGCAGCTCATCCAGGTCCGCGTAGCCTGTGCTGTGGTAGTCAAACATATTCCCCATCCCGCACCGGTGCTTCTGCCCCTCCAAGGGGTCCTTGCCCTCGGCAATCCTCCTCATGCCTTTGGAGACCAGCGCATACATGCCCGTGTGCTGAAACACAGCGGGGCGGGCCATGGCTCAATCCTGGGGGCCAGTGAGAGCAGGTGGGGGTGAGATGGTGAGGGAGGCACTGCTTTCAGCAGGGGAAAGTGGGGTTAAACCCCCCTGCTCAGGGACAGGAATTTGGATCAGGTATTCAGACAACAGGCCAGGAATACAGTAATAGCAGCTACCTGCCACAGCCGAGGGGAGAGGAGCCATTCACTAGACTGCAATGCAGCCTGAGCGGGGGCTTTTCCCTCTGTCCTACCGTTATAACCTGTGCCCACCAAACCCCAGGAATAAAACTGGGGAAAGAGGAGTGATGAGGAAAAGCGTGCTGCTGGCCTAAGCCGCCCCGTGCTCCAGCTTCCACAGTTGTAACGGGGGGGCAGGATGTGATTCCATGCTTCAGGGTGCATGGGACCATGCATGGCAGGCACAGATGTTACACCAGGGCCGTACAAGCCTGCCCAGATACATAGCTGTGGGCTGTGCCCACGTGAAGGCGCTGGTACCTGTGTGGGTGTCAGTGTCAAAGTGCTGCGGGTGCCTGTACGCGTAGCCGTGCCTGCAATCTTAGCCCCAGGGGGTGTCACTCACAATAGCATCACACCAGAACTCCGCCACCTCTCCGATCCTCATGGAGGTTAGCAAGGTCTCCCACACCTCGATTTTGAACAGCTTCCCCACGATGATCTCCATGGGGATGCCAGCCTGGCGGCTGTCATCTATCACCGTGCGCTCAAAGTCGTCTTTCAGCGTCTGAAAGTGGAACGTGAGCTGTGCCAAAGAGACCAGGGCAGAGTGGATCAGCTGCAGGCTAGAGTCTGGAATCCAGTCAGTGGCGTAAGTAACTCTCTCCCTCCCACCAGGGCTTGGGTCCATCTCACACTTGGGTCACTGAGAAGGGGTGAACGTGACCCCCAGCTTAGCATTAGCTCACTCAGCTGTTCTCATGGGGTGAAGGGACAGGCTTTGACTTTGTTTAGTCATAGACTATACAGCTGCCCTCTGTGGATACCGCTTTTTAATCCAATTCAGATCAGGCTCCAGTAGTGTGAATGTCTTCACAGCAGGGCCCTGCAAATATAGCTTGTACTCCAATCATGCAAACTTCATGGCATGGCTATTGCAAACTAACCACCCAGAAAACCTTTAGTCCCACTGCTAGTGGCTTGGAACAGTGGCTCGCTCACACACACACACACACACAGAACTCCCATTATCAGCTCCTTGCATGTATCACTTATCTGTGGATGTCACCAACATCATCCTTCTTTTTGCTGCATTCACTAATGGCTCCAGGAGCCTGAGCTGGATTACAGCAACAAAACTGTCAGCTGGATTCCAGTGGCAGAACCTATTAGTGCCGTTGAGGAAGGAGGCAGACAGAACACAGCTGGAATCTCAGAGCCTGCAGCGCTGGCCGTTAGAGAAACCGGCTGCCTGGCAAACGCAGCTAATTTGATCTGGCGTCAATGAGCGCAGAAATCGCTTTTTATTTTTACAGAGTTGCTTTTGTGTACTTTTAAAGGAGCATGAGCGGGGGATTTCAGTAAGGGCTCCGGGTCACCACTGAAAGCTGGAGAGCCTGGGAAGAAGCTGCTGGGGAATCAGCTGCTTCTGCCATTGTAGGGTGTGAGGGAACATCTGAGCTGCTCTGTCCCTGCTTGGCTGGTGTGAGGGGATTGTTTAGTTACCTTGCTCCCATCTTTGAATTTCGGCAGCTCCCCACGGCCTCCATGTAAAATCTTTTTCTTGACTCCTTGCACGTTAAGCAGGTACATTTCATCCATGCTGAAGCTGACGACAGATCTTCCCCCTCACCTCTTTGGGTGGTGGTCACTCCCACCGGTGTTCTCTCTTCCTAGGGCTGTGTGTCTTTGCTTCTTCACTGGGGATGAGTTTTCTTCCTCTTTGGGCTCATCCAACAGCCTTTAGCCACTGCATAGCCGGCTGAAGGCTGCCCACCTCGCCCGTGGCTGTGACTGCACTGCCCACTGAAGCCTTTTCTGCCCAGACTTCTGCCCCTTCAGGAGCAGAGAGCCGTGCTGTGCAGTAACCACCTTAAGGAGATCAAGGGGCCCTGTTGTCTGTTATACTTCCTTAGCCCGTCTTTGCCTCACTCCTTCCTCCCCTGGTACGGAATAACCTCCCACCCAGTACCCCGTGATGAATTCTGACAGCTGCTGACTGGATAACCTCTAATCCCCTCCCCATCCTGCCAGGTTAATCTAGGATTTGCCTCCCTAATCTATCTAGAATTAGAGAAGGCTCCCTATTCACAAGGGCTTTGCCCAGGCTCGGGGGAATGCCCCCATACCGACAGCACAGTAGCAGTTTTCCCTTGGGAGGGATCCCCTTTGTATCTAGCTCGCTCTGTGCCCCCAACCTCGCAGGCAGGCAAGCTTGCTGCTACTGCACCCCACCACCGTCAGGTCTGCAAGCTCCAACTGGCAAAGGAATAGTGCCAGCCCCAGCACTACTGCGAGGAAACAAGCATCAAGGAAGAGAGCAGAGTTGGAAACACACACACATTTTATTTTTGTTCCAGTAGATGTTTCCCAAGCACAGGAACAAACTTCCATCACAGCAGAGCCACTGGCAGAGTCTCCTAAGCCAGCAGATGTCCCCCCGCAGATAGCAACAATCAGGTCATGCCCTGGCCTAGCTCTGCTCTTCCAGGCCTGCAGTTTGGGAGAGGGGTTCATTCCTGCCCTGTGATTAGTACAGCTTTCTGGCGCCACGAGCTAAGGTGACACAGAGCAACAAAATTGGGTATTAGCCTGTCTGGAAGCAAAGTGCCTTTGAAGGACTGTTCCACGGGATCAATGATTTCCAGTTAGAGACAGATGGGTCAACCTAGTCAAGAGCTATCTCCCCCGGTGATGCAGCTAATCCACTAGCCATGGGTTTCTGCTACTCTCAGACAACCAACCCCAGGTTAATTTTTTTTCTTCAAAGGTTAGTGGTGTGGGCTGCTCTGTCCAACACAATGTACATCAGAGAGCAGCTCTAGAAACTGGGTCCCAGGGGAATACAGAGTGCCAACATCAACAGGAGCAGGCTTCATGGCAGTGAGGTTGTGCCAGCAACAAAAGGGTCTCGGCCAGAGGATGGCTCCAGAACTCATGGGCGAAGTGTCCAACTCAGCACTATGCCTGCTTGGAGGGAACAGTGAGCTCCTGCCCGGGTCAGCCGGCCCTCCTCACTTCTCCATCAGGGATTCCAGCTGTTCTTGCAGAGAGGTGAGCTGTGGAGGGAAGGTTGGATGGGAGAAGGAGGGAAGCATTAGAGATATTATACAGCTAATAAACTTCTTAGAATCTCTCTTTCAAACCAAAGAGGTAATAATAATCTTAGAATCTCTCTTTCAAACCAAAGAGGTAGTAATAAGCTTCTTCTCACCCAAAGGGACCCCAAAACTTTTTGCAAACTGGGGTCTCTGTGAAGACACCTACATGTAAGCTGCCTGAACAGAAATACCCATGCCTTAACAAGGTGCAGAACGAACATGAGTGAGCATGCTCTAGTAGTCTAGTAATTCTGTTCCTGCATGGCATGTTAGGTCATAACCAATTACATACCCAATGGGGGTGGCTGTGGATGCATATTCACAGCATGTTCTTAAAAATCAGGTGCAGATGTAAATGCTGCTTTGCTCACAACTGAATTCAGCAAAACAACACGACACTTTCACTATCTCATCTCAACAACAAGCTCTCCAGCAAACGACGTTACACAAGCCAGTATGTGGGGGGGGAAACTACAGAATCTAACAAACTGTGGGGAGAGATGTAAAGAAGCAGAATGTAGTTACCCAGATTGGTAATTTGCTCAGCCACCAAAGCTACTACCCCTGTTCTTCAAAAAGTGCTATTGTATCTTTAACGGACACAAGTAGTCGGGGTATTTTTACATCTCACCCTAAGGATGGCAAATCATCCACACAGCACCCTCCAGAAGCCTGGGACTTGGCCCACCAGTGCTCCGGGGAGAAGACTACCCCCTACTGAATCACCATTTCCAGCAGCGCCACTGGCCATAGGCATTCTGCCATGTGACTACTCACCCTGCTTACCATAGGCATCCACTGAGATCAGCCTGAGGTGGCGTGGTGCAGGGCTCAGAGGATTTTACACATGAAACTATTGGACACGCATGCAACGTGTTGCTTCCTAATGCTGAGCATCACTCAGCATCTCCCCAAAACGCTCTACACTTGTTACTTCTACAGGAACATGGAGGAGACTAACAGAGGCTTCCTCACCTGCTGCTTTTCTCTGTCCTCCTGTTGTTTGAACTCATCCAGCACAGCCTGGAGACGGGTCTGGAAGAAAGACACAGGCGAGAACATAACTGCTGGTGCTCCTTGCCAATAGCCATTATATAAAGAGAGTAAAATTGGAGCCGCCAATCTGACAGATGGAACACAGCATGGATTGCAAACCCCTTCTCTGCAGCACAGTTCCATGGTTTGCTCTGCATCAGTCACAGGCCATGGATGCATGGCTGGAACGTATTCCTACAGCCACTTTGATCTTAAATTCCACATGGCTACTCCGGGTCAAGAGTTCGATGCCTTCTGGTTCCAAGCCTTCACGGCCTCAGCTGAGCTGAACAGGACTCCAGAAGCAATGCATGTTTTGGGCAAGAAGGAAAGGTGCCAGATGCTGGAGCACTCACCTTGAGGGCTAGATTCTCTACTTTCATGATGAGATCTTCCTGGCGCTTCCTCCGTTCCTGGGTCTCCTGGAGTTTGCCCTTCAAGTTGTCAATCTGCTTTTGGATCCCCATGGCTAAAGGAAACAGCAGAGAAGTCTGAACTTACAGTAGAAATGATCCCTACCACACTGTCTGAATTACAGCACTAGCAGAGCACTATGGCAATCCCCAGTGGTACCAAGCCTTCCAGGGTACTGCCAGCCCACCACTGAGATTAGATTGCCACGTGACTCACCTATCTGGTTTGTTCCCTCATTCTCCTGCTGCTGCCCATCAGATTCAGTCAGTTTGTCCTGCAGTTGCCTCTCCAAGTCTTCTTCTGTGTCCATGATGTTCAAATCTTCATCGTCATGATGATCTCTCTCATCTTCATCTTCACTGCTGCTGCTGATGTCATTAAATATCTCCCGCAGCTCATCGTGTTCTACTGGTATGAAACAAGAAGGTGGAGCTGATTAGCTCCCATCAGATTCCGGTGTGTCCTCAACTTTCCCTGACAGGCACTGCACATCCCTACGGCTGTCAGGGATAGTTGTCTGTATCCAAGGTCTGTCTAAACACACCTATCTTCCTTAATCCTCCTTATGGGATTCCAGCCCAAATCTCATAGACCACAGATTAATTCAAGACCCAGAAAATACTGATTTTTCTCTTTTCTGCCATGTTCACTAGAATGGCAAATGCATATCTGCTTGAGCAAACTATTACTGTCCTTTTCTCTTATTCCTATGAACACAATCTCAACATCCAACTCTGCTCATACAATCAAGTAGGTCTGCAGTGTGTAACTACCCCATAAACAGCAAGACCTGGTGACCCTGCCTTCTGGCAGCTAAATGATGTTACTGAAAGTACGAGCCTTCGCCAACGTACCCGATGAGCCATGGCCCTGCTTGTGTCCTGACATCCCAGGAGAGGAGATATCCAAGCCAGTGAGTGAACCATGGTTGTCTGCTTCCTTTGTTTCATCTTCAGCAATGACCTCCCAGCCTGAGAGCAGATACAGATGAGTCAAGGGAAAACCAGAACGACAGAAGCTGGCATCAACACTGACGACAAGGTGTTAGAGGTTTTTCCAGCTGACACTACACCAGGGATGACTCCAGCCTCTCTTTCTATGCCTTTTTAATTCTGCACTGTTGCCAGGGTCACGCTGGTATGGCCAATCCAGCCCTGCAGCCCTCTTATTTCTTTGAAGCCCTGTCCTCTGGAGATGATTCAGCAAGTCCCCCTAGTGGCAGGAGTAGCAGATGCATGTGTACAGACATGCCAACAAGGAGGAATGTGATGACTGCCAGAGAGAAGCAGTAGGGTCTGAATAGAGTAAAGGACAAATTATAACTTCAGTGTCTGTAACATGCGCACATCCTGCCTGCTGTTACCCATGTGTATTGTGAGGTGAACTTAATTTCTCTCTCCTCTCCTGCTCTCCAGAGTTAATCAGAAGAAAGGATACGGACACTGACAGCTTCAGCATCTGTACTCAGCAGGCGCTTCACCTCCTTTTCCACGTCTGGAGACTCAATATACTGGGCCAGAGAGGGGAAAGAGAGAAGAGACAGTGTTAAACACCCTTGGACAGACAGTTCTCCAATTCAGAGGTATCTTGTCGGTCGGCCACCTCCCACCTCACCCCAGCCTAGCCCCTTATTTTAAGGCTCTCTTATCTTACTCTTTTCCCTTAGCCAGCAAGCTCACTCATGTCATAGCATCGTAGGGTTAAACGGGACCGTAAGGGATATCTAGTCTAACCCCCTGCCAAGATCCAGGATTTGTTGTCTAAACCAGCCAAGTTAGATGGCTGTTCCACCCACTTGCTTTTCAGGACAGTGCTTCATCTTCTCCTCAAAGCTCCTTGAATGAGCTGACCCTCCCTGACTTCCACTCCATTCTCCGACTTCCACTAGCACCACCTCTGAATAAAAAGCAGCGACTGTAGGACAGATGAGAACTCCTCAAGGCTGAATTCATTTATGAATCCTCAGTGAAAGCCCTCCTTATTACACTCCCAGTTTTGAAAGTCACCTGCTGAATCAAAACAAGGGTTCACTTTTTTTGTTAGCCAGTGTTCCTGACAAGTTTAATAATTTCTCCTATGGGAAACTCACAATTCTTCAGGGTCTGGTTTCCTTAACGTTACACTGAAATATTGCTCCATCATGTGTTCAAGAAAGTGAAGTGCAAAGCAGAGAAGAATTAATTTTCCCAGCCTGGTACTGCCATGGTCAGCCACTTAGTGTAGCTTTCATTTCCTCTCTAGAGTCCTTTATTCCTGGAGTCATCTGCACAAAGATGGGGTTCATCTGCTCTTACTTCCCTTCTGGGTGCTGCATCATAGCTGGCTGCTGTGGAAACGATTGGGCTACACAGAGAGGACTGGGATTTCAGGTGGGGAAAGAAGAGGAGCAGATATTTCTAGTAATTCAGAAGAGATGCACTGTACTCAAAATGGACCCACACAGTCGATCCATCCCAGGGCATCTTTAAACATTCAGCCAGGAGATTGCCAAGAAATTGTTAAAATGTCCTAGTTCCTCTCACCTGCTCTCTGAGTGAGGTGTGAAGCAAAGTTAATAAAGACCCCATCTTCCATCCCCTACCTTTGGGCTTCATTCCTCTGACACCAGAGGTGCCACCATGGCTGAGGAGATGCAACTCACCTTCTTCTTAGCTGTTTTCCTGAACCGCCTCTTCCTTACGTTCTTCAGTGGAAGAGTAACTGGAAGAAGGGAAACAGGTTGTTTGCGTCAGGCACATGCTCTCAGGGGAAGTCACGTACGTGACAGACTCGCTGTCCTGGGACGGGAAACTCCCACTCCAGGATCTGAGAGATCCAGCAGCTACTACAAACACCACCACTTTGGTGGGATGAGGAGAAGGTTCTCAACTACACAGCTGAGTTAGGAGCCCTGGTAGACTCCCCCTGTATTGTCAAGGGTGGATGGGAAGGACGGGGGGAGCTAGGGCTCAGGCTAGGGTAAGATAGAGAAAGCATTCTGTACTCTACTCACTGCCATGGTTCCAGATGAATTTCTTCTCTCTGTCCTTGTCCTTCTTCTTGTTGGCCTTGGGGTCAGTACTCACAGTTGGTTCTTCCAGAGGAGGATAGAGATCACCGTCCACTGTGCACACAAGCATCTGGAGCCCCAGAACACAAAGAAGCTGATTATACTGCAAGAGCAGAGCTAATTTAAATTAAAGGCTGATACGTTTACAACATATACAAGAAAATGCTACTCCCTGCAGCATGTGGTCAGCCTCTGAGATTCACAGGCACAGCTGACAAAATAATATTCGGTGGCTAGATCAGTTTATGGCCAACCTCATCTTCAGTTAGAAGGGTGATCAAATTTCATGCTTCAGGGTAGCAGTCAGGAAAGGAACTGCTAGGCTGGGGGGGGCAATTTTACACCACGTCTGCTTCACCCACTCACATTCCGAGGATGTGGAAATGAGCAGCGGGATACCATATGCTGCACTGCCATAGCATACAGGGCCAAACGAAGGCAGCAAGCACAGGACCCCAGACTGAATTGTGAGGGCAGAGTGGGCAGCCATACCTGACAAATATCCGCTGTCTTATAGAATGTTTTCTTATCTATGGTTTTTAAGCTCTCGATGATGCAGGGCAGGTCCACCAGTTTAGCAGCTAACGGGACACGGTCTACACGGACAATCCCATGACGCCCATCAGCTGCAGAAAACCAAGAGACAAATTAGCGCTGTGGCCAACCCGCTGAATAGCTCACCTGTGTGCTGCATTCCTGGCTCAACCCTTTAAAACTCTTGAAACTGCTGTGTGAACTGGAGCTGCACAGAACTGTCTGGCATTTTCCTGTGAAATCTATGATGCTCTGGCAACAAAATAACTACAGAAAATATCCTTGAAAGAGAGGAAGAGGCAGTGGGCTGTGCTCCCCAACTATAGCTATTCTAACAGCTATAGACAGAGCTTTCTTGCCTGTGGCTCCTCCAGGGCAGGACTGGAAATTTGCTGATGGAGTTGCAGAGACAGAAGGGAGAATGCAGATTCTTGGGATTTCCTCCACAGCCAATGGCTTACGCTTGTGTGAGCAGGCTAGCTCTACCCACGTGATTAGTGCACCACGTGAATCAACATTATTTCACCTTCAGAACCACAAATATTCACATCACAATCTCTAGCAAACAGTCAGAAGCCCATTCCCTGGGGTGAAGAGAAAGCAGAAAGACGGCTCAGGCCAGTCACCTAAAAGAGGAGCTGTTCTATGCATATCCTCTTTATTGAGGGTGCTGGCCAAGTAGGTTCTCAGAAAATGTGACGCTTGTCCAGTTGGAAGTATGCAGCTTTCATCTACTTCACTAAGATGCACTTCTCTGTGGCTCCCAATAGGAAGCCAGGAAACAGTTTCTGGTTACATGCCAGGCTCATTTCCACCAGAAATCACACATTCAGGTGGTTCCACAAAACAGGATGGGGCTAAGCATGCTCAGTGCACCCTCTTCAAAACGTCAGCGTGATCCCCAGCGGCTCTGCAAGTCAAGTAACGCTGTTTCAAAGCCTACATTAATCTCTCAGCTCAGGAGGGAGTAAACACAGCTGATCTTGCCTACTCACAGTGTAACTCAATGGTGAGTCTGTCCTTCAGATTGACGCTTCCAGACTGTACTGCCCTTCGCACAGTGGAGGCATATTCCTGAGAAAAAGCAGATGAATAATATGGGACTGGACCTGTGCGTGTTACCTGGCAGAATAGCTAAAGAGAACCTCTGCTTTCAAACCCAATTTTAATCTATACTTTTACCTAAACACAGAACCCCAACTGAAAAGCGCCATTAAAGCGAGGAAGAAAACAGACTTCCTCCTAGAAGTGTGCATTAATCTCATGGCTCTGCTATTCCCAATGTACCTCACAGCCAGCAACTTAGAATCTTTTCCAGGATATGTTATCGACGGTTTAAGGTCCCTTGGAAAACAGAAGCTACCCCAGGTATTTATGAACTGCTCGTGTCTATTTCATCTATGGGGCAGCTGAGTGACAGACCCTGTCAGCACAACCCAGATGCCCGCTCTCAGGAGCATAACTCATGGTAAAGTTACAGCTCCTCTACAAAGCCCTTAGGGGTATCCAAAGAGGCTCCATCAGGGTCAAAGGTCTGTAGAATTCACATCAATTTCACACACCTCTTTAAACCCTCTTTACTGTGAGCTGCTGCTCTGCACCCTCAAAACTGGGGCTGGACTTGTTACTGCCTTAGGAAGTTGGTGATTTTTGCTGAGTGATCATAGCCCTGCGTGGGAATGCTCGCCCCACACCGTCCTCTTTAGTCAGGTTCACATCTAACAGTCTCTTACCGGAGGCAGCCGCAGTATAAACTGGCTTTCCAGCTCATGAGGCGCGTCGTCCTTGTTCTTACTCATCTTTTGTTCTTGAATTCAGAAAACAAGATAAAACACAACATCACCAAGATGCTTGTTCAGTTTGTTTCCACCTCCCATGGTTGATGGCTACTTAATGTGTATAAATAAAGTGGATATTCTCCCTGTTTTGTTACTAGGAATTGTATGTGCTGGCTGCTGAGAAGCAGACACTGATGGGGTGGACTGTTACCTCAGAAACACCTTATTTGACAAAACTAGAGAATTTCTGCTGCTGGTCCCCCACGTTTACATTCTTCCACCAAATTTCTGTAGGCTCTCCCTTGCAAAATACGAAAGAAAGTACAAAACATTCCTGATCCCAAGGATGCAGCTGGGGTGATAGAAATGTTTACGCCTAGACACAGAGAATGGAAAGAGCTCCCGTGAGAGAGGAGCGGCAATGACAGCAGGAGCAGAGCTGGATCTGTCATGACTTTCAGGTTTCTGCATAGGATCAGTTCCTGGAGCTATTTAGGGTGGGATTTTCTAAAACACTCAATATTGCCTAACTGTGCTCCTAACATCAGTGGCAAGCGCTCAGTGAGTTCAGCAGGAACAGAGGTAGGCCCATGAATGCACGTAACCCCTCTACCAAATGCGGCTCTGCTCCTACAGCTTTTATCATCACGGGAGCGGCCGGCCGCGGTGCCACAAACGGGGCGGGGTGTCCCGGCAGCCGCCGGCGGGACCAGCAGGCCGCGGGCTGGCGGAGACCGCGCAGGGCCGGTTCGTTGGCGCCTGGCCTGCCACACCCGCCGGGCTGGTTCCCGGCCCGCCGCCGCGCTGCCCGGCCCGGCGGGTTGGAGGGCGCGGCCCGCCCCGGGCCCGTCTCCTCAGGGTGGCGCCGCGGGTGGGCCCCGAGCGCGGGGCGGGCTGTCCCGCCGGCCCGGCCCGGCCTGCTGCTCTGCGAGGCCTCGGCGCGTCCGTCCCGCGCGGGGACACGGGCCAGCGCCAGGGGGAGCGGCGGAAACGAGCCCGTCCCTCGCGGCGCCGCCCGGCCGCTCC
>ML675622.1:33562142-33598783 GCA_007922155.1 Mesoclemmys tuberculata
ACATACACAACACACCCCCACACAAACACCCCCTCCTACCTCCCCCCACACACCCCCTCCTACTTCCACAACACACCCCCCACACAAACACCCCCCACACAACCCCCCACACAACCCCCACACCCAAACAGCCCCCCACAACACCCACCCCCGCACAAACACCCCCTCCCACCCACAACCCCCCCACAAACACACCCACCCTCCACACAGACCCCGCACCCCCCCAACCCCCACCACCTCCCCCAGAAAACACACCCCCACACCCAAAACACACACACAAACACCCCCACAAAAACACCAATACACCCCAAAAAACACCCCCCACACACACACCCAAAAACACCCCACACACACACACACACACACCCCGTGCGGGTGAGGCAGTGCAAGTGGAGCCATGGGGACCCAAGGGGATGTTGTGCCGGTGCAGACGCTGTCCCTTGGCTGCAGCCTCGAGGGCCCTGCTCCCGTGGGGCCTGCCTGCTGCTGCCTGCCCACCCCCCCCCCCCCCCGGGTGTTTAAGGCCGTAGGCTTTTCCTGGTTGCCCAGCGTGGCAAACCCACCTAGCAGCACTCCCTCTTTGTGTTCCACTGCCCAGCCCCACAGCTGCGCATTAGATGTGGTCCTGCCCAGAGGAGACAGGAGCTATTCGAGGTCAGGGACCCAATCCCTCTCAGTTGTACTGTTTTATTTTACAAAAATCACTACTTTCTCAGTCCCTTTCTCGCTCTGCTCGCTGTTCCTGCACCCATTCACAAGCTATTATAATCCATTTCTAATCCCTTCTCGGGGTTGTAAAGCAAGAGCCCGGTGCAGCAGTGAAGTGCCGCTTTCTGGAGTCCTTTCTCCAGGGAGGTTCCATCCTTATCTGTAACTACAGCACGCAGGTTGCTATTCTCTGTAGCTCTGGGGGGCTCCAATACAAATGAGCTGGTGGATTGCAAGGGTGGCTGAAGTCCAATGCTGTTTGGTGGAGCCAGATATTTTTTGCCCTTCTGGGTATGACGGGGTTTTTAAAGATTCTTCCAGTGCCTGATAGGGCAGGTTTGTTAGTCACAGAAAAGATAAAATGGCAAAAACAAACACTAATAAATGACAGCTTGATTCAAATGGCAGTTCAGGGTTCATCATCTGTTATGTCAAGAATATTTCCCAAAAGGACTCTGAAGGTTGGTCGCTCTTCTGCTTTCTGAAACAAAAAATCAGAGGAAAATTCCAGTGAAGTAGAAACCCAGGATTAAAAAATTCTAGAGCCTTGTATATTCTAGGAAAGTTTTGCTGATGTAGATATACCAGTATAACTGCATCTACACTAGAAAGGTTTTGCTGAATTAGACATACGGATTAAAAAAAAATCATACCCCTAACCAATTTTAAGTATAAAGCAAGCCTGAGATTAAAGGCCTCTTTGCCCCAGGACTGGATGGCTCTTGCAGAGCAAGGCTGGGTCCAGTGGATGGAGGGGCCATGGAGACTTGCAGACGGGTTGTGTACTGGTCGACGCAAAGGATGTGTATGGGTGGGAATAAGGCCTACCTCATGCCAGCAGCTGTACATGATGGCATAGATTCTCTCCGAGGCCAGCTGAGGCCGATAGAGACGCAGCCCTTGAGTCACGTGGTCTGTTGTCTCACTGTTGTTAAACCTTTCGTAGGGCATCTTTCCCAGGGAGTAAACCTCCCACATCAGAACCCCTGTCAAATAGAAACGCACATGGACAGTTCATGGGGCAGAAAAGGTACTGGATCGTATTTGAAGTAGTTTCCTAGAACAGCAGATTCTCTCGGATTCCATTCAACCATTGTCAAGAACTTGAAATTTTGTCTTCTCAACTCACCGAAAGCCCAGACATCAGACTTGCTGCTGAACTTGCTGTACAGAAGGACCTCTGGGGGAGACCACCGGACTGGAAATTTGGACCCCATGGAGCTTGTATATTCATCATCTAGGACATACCTGCAGTAGATACACATTTTATGTGATGTTGCTCCACTTTCCCCCCCATTCATTCTCTCTTTTATCTAATGAATCGGTCCTGTTCCCAGTCAAGCCTGAAAAGAAACGAAGAGAAAGAGACAGAGAGGGAGGAAAACAGACATGGATGTGAGATGGATGGGGTGAAGGAACGAGTGATATAGGGGAAAGAGACAGGAAGAAGGCAGAGAAAAAGCTTGGTGAGAGATTTGAATGAAGACAGGTGGATAGAGCAGACATAGGAGAAAATAAAAATGGGTGAGAAGGAGGAGAATGAGAAGGGAAGAAAGGCGATGAGAGAGATGAAGAGGAGTATAATATTCTGAGACAGGAAGAGCGATGCATGTGCGTGCACACCAACTGACCTGGACAGGCCAAAATCAGAGACTTTCACAATTCCTTGATCGTTCACCAAACAGTTCCGAGCAGCCTGTAGGCAGAGATGGGAAGTCACAGTGTCAGCATTAAATATGGCAGATGAAGTACACAAAAGCCCCTCCCTGAGAGGGAATCACTGCAGCTGGGACCGTTCCCTGTACCAAACATTGCAGCAGGCACAGAATGGCTTGCCTTGGTCTCCAGGGGCGCAGAGGAAGGCACTGGTTGCCAAACCACAGCACCATGGTAGGACTCATCTCATGGCATGGAGGAGCGTGAACTGTGTTACTGACACACCAACTATGAGGCAGAGAGGACTGAGCTTAGCAGAAGTTGGCGTTTCACTCCAGACCTATCAGAAAGACTTGGCAGGTACAGATGCCCCTCAGCTGATAACATTCCTGCATCACTACAAGGCAGGTCAGTACAGGTAGGAGATTTCACAAGCAGCTTTAACCCTACTCACCATCTTTCCAGGTCCTTAACTCTCCACCAACAGAATTAGAACTGGAAATTCTGCTTACATATTACCCAGCCAAACGGTTAATTTTAGCTCTTGTATTAACTGTTGTCTTCTGTCCCAAATACCTCTCAAGTTCTGAGGCCATGACTTTTAAAGCTGTCTCCCATTTTTCAATGACACTTTCCGGGTGCCAACAATTTTGATCTCACTTTCACACCCACAAGTGTCGTTAATATCTGTTACAGTAGATCTTTAGCTACCTGATATGAGGATCCAATGAGACAGACAGACAAATTGCAGACAGAAAAAGAGTCCTGCTTTTAAAAATGGGACCCTAAGGTTTACCCTACACTTAAAAGTTAGGTTGACATAGCTAGACATAAAACCGCAACCCTGACCAACATAGCTATGGTGAGCTAATGCCCAGTGTAGACAGCTCTGCTGATGGAAGAAAGCTTCCATCGATGTAGCTAACTTTAGGGAGGTGGTTTCCCTACATCAACATCAAAACCCCTTCTGTCAGTGTAGGAGACAGCTACACTAAGGGGTTGTGCTGACATAGCTACATAGACACAGCCTGAGTCCGTTCTTTTTTCTACTATATTTGACTCAAAGAGAATCCTGCCCTTGCTGCCTAAAGCAACGTCCACTGCTGGCTGAGATCAGACATGTCCTTCAGCCCGACTTACTTGCTGAGAGCATCTAACTGGGCAGAAATGTGGTTGAAAAATCTTGTGCTTTCTTCAGTCTCTCTACTTAACCACAAGCGACACAGAGGGTTAGGAGTGCTGGGCTGTATATACTGTACGTGCTACTCATATTCTGGGAGGGGAAGGAAGGTGTGAGAGATGCTTTGCAGAGAGGCTACATGGCTGCTTCTAAATGCTCATGAATAAGCTGGACTCAGATCATACTGGTCAAATCAATTTAAAGGAATATGTAGGACTTGCTGCACTGAATCAGTCCATACTCCTCCAATCCATTCCCCTCCAGCACTAGCTACTGTACTACACTTGGCTCTACCTGGGGAGGCAATTCCTTGTTGACCCCTGCAGCGATCTGCTGATCCAGGACATGACATCTGAAGTTAATTTCTCTCCTCATCTTTAATCTATCTAACTACAACTATGATCAGGCATTGAGTTATCCAGTCCCAGGATAGGACTATAACCTCCCACATCAGGGACTCTCACAGGGTCACTACATGCTAAGTGAAGAACTATTTCCTGTTACTTGTTCTCAATTCACCGGTCATTAGTTTCACTGAGGAGAACTGGGTTTTTTGGGTTGCATCTATAAGTTCAGCTAAGGCTTCTTTCAGGACGCACTGTGACTCTCACAGCACTAAAGGTGTGTCACTCATCATCACGTTCCTTCAGGACCCTACCAGGTCTCGGTGTAGGAACTGCTTGGATTCCAGGTACTCCATGGCCTCACAGACGTCCTTGCACATCTCCAGCATCTCAGAGGGCTGGAACTGCCACCGGTTTTCCCGCAGGTAGGTCAGGAGGCAGCCCTTGGACATATACTCCGTGATAATAAAGATAGGGCGCTGCTTGGTGCAGACACCATACAGTTGCACTAGCTTCTCGTGTGACAAGTTCCTGCATTGTGGGACAAGAAAGGAAATGACACTGCAGAAAGGGACAGGGGAGATGTTCGGATTATGGAGACTGACACGCTGGCAAGGGCCAGCATTCCAAAACTGGCACCGCTGGCAAAATTGTGTGTGGGGTAGGGGGGAGGGTGTGTGTGGAGAAGCTCAGTACCACATGGAGGTGGGAATGGCAGAGTCCTCTCAACCCAAAACCAGGGGGGCAGGGTTGGTGCCCATAGGTGGAGCAGTGCAGGGAATGAGCAGGAGTGCATGAACCTGGAGGATGTAATAATGCCAAATGAGACATCTCTGTAGTAAAGACTCCAGAGGAGATGCACAGGGTTGGTTGCCACTTACATCATGACTTTAGCTTCATCAATAAACTCATCCTCTGACATGGAGCCCTCTCTGATCATCTTAATAGCCACGTCAAACTGGCCTCTCCATTTCCCATACTTCACCACTCCAAACTGCCCAGTGCCCAGCTCCTTCAGGAAAGTCAGGTCTTTTGGGTCAATCTCCCACGAGCCTGTAACAAACAGCATGTGCAGCGATGTGGAAATAACTCACCTGGACAAACATACACATAAGAAGCGATGCTGTAGGGAAAGGCGTAGGCGCCCTGAGTGCAGGGACCTCGCAGCCACCCCAATCCTAGCTTGTCCTAGAAGGGAACCCCCTAGGGGATGATAGAAGAGCTCTGGCAATGGCAATGCAAGTCACTGCAAGGAATGGTGCAGGAATACTGACGGCAGACAGGCTGTAGCGTGCAGTACCATTACAAACATTGAAGAACAGCAGCCATTACCATATCCCAATCCTGCTGTGGAGGGGGCATTTTTTCGTTGTTGAGACACAGGATATTTCAGTCTGGAGATGAGCCCTGAAACACAGCAAACAGGTTACAGTGTGGGGTACATCCCAGCTGTGTGTACCCCCTGCCATTCCAGAAAAGAACGTGTCTCCATCATGCACCAGAAGACAACAAGGATATTCCAGTCCTTGCTTTGGGCCCCCTTGCTGTCTGGCCTCTCATGTTTCCTGGGGCACACGGAGCCTCCAGAAACAGGGTACCATGGGGTAGCTGGCCCCTTAAGGGGAGTCAGCCTAATCTTCCTGTCTTTAAGGAAAATGAGCCCACCTCCGGCCACCTGTGAGCAATTAGCTGCCAACCAGCCTCCTATGCAGTCAAATGACTAATGACCACCGAGGCCTTAAAAGGCTACCAGACTGCAGTTGGCAGGAGTGTGTGGGGCTTACAAAGAGGTACTGCTCCCCCCCAGGAGAGGAGCTTCTAGAGATACCAGCAAGGGATGGTTGCTGTCTGCTGAGCTCTCCCAACCCAGGGAGAAAAGGACTAAGGTAAAAAGGGCCCAGCTGGGGAGGAGCTGGTTGGATGTCTTTGGCCACAGCTGGCCTGACTTGAGCACAGCCCAATAAAGAGGGTGGGTGGGTCTCTTGGGCTCATTATGTGAAATAAATCAGGCTCCAGGAGAAAGGGAATATTGTTTAAAGCTCTGAGTGGCTTATTTCTGAATCTAAGGAGAAAGGGGAGCTGAAGGGCGTGTGCCCACAGGCCTTGGTGTGCTGTGGTGGGGCTCTGGGATGGCATCCTGCCACCGGGAGCGTTATAGACCAACCCTGCCTTCTTGTTCTGCGCACAGTAGCACCACTGAATGCCAATGTGGAGTTTCATCCTGCCTTTGTCTAGACTGTTTCACCCTCCTCTGAATTTTGTAACTGTTATCCTAGGGACCCAAGCTATTGGGAGGGAGGAAATCAAGTCCTAAACTTTCTCCCTTGGGTCCTGCTGCCCAGAGGTCAGTAGGGGAGTATTTGACCCCCTTTGGTCCCATTGCTGAAGAGGGAGATGCAGAGCCCGGGTGGGATACAGGGCTCTGGCAGAAGTCCACTTTACTCACGTACTTCCCCTCGGGCACTCACCGGCAGAGTTGTGCTGATGGTACGTGATGAGCTCTGGGATGGTGTTGAAGAAGTGCTTTTCTGCCAGGTAATACTGATTCTGGGCTGTGCAGCACACCACATAATGGCGGATCACTCCCTGCAGCTCCCTGCAAAGCCAATCACACACTGAGTCAGTGACGAGGGGGTCCAGAGGGTCGGATTGTGAGGGAGGTGGGCATGGAAATGGGTGTCAGAGGGAGGGGGCAGCAACAGGCCAGGAACCAGTCAGCTGCCCACACCGTGCCTAATGAAAGGAAAGCAGCCTTGGACAGTTCTTACCCGGAGGCCTTGGCAAACACCGAGACTGTGTATTTCCCTGTCTTGCTGGTGGAGTCTCGGACAATGAAGCCCCCTTCTTTCCCCTGAAACACAGAGGAAGAAGATTGAGTGGAGGATGGGGCTGGATGTCTGGGAGGAGACAAGGGATGGAACCAGAGAATCCAGTAACACCCCCCCCCCCCAGTCACACCCATACTGATCTTCCCTGGGGGAGCGGACAGGCAAGGCTTCAAGTGAACTGGGTCCCACAGGGGCCCCGTGAAGGGCTGGCCATAGGAGTGGGTTGTAAAGATGGCAGAGTTGCTATGATCGAACAGGGAGCCCAGCACAGGCTCTCCGTCCTCCTGAGGCATTTCCTGTGAGGTTTCCTGGCTTGTCATGCGGTGTGGAGGGGGGGCATAGGGCTTGTGTGAGGCTCAGGCTGGAGTAGATCTCTTGGGTTCAATTTGCTTTGTCTTCTGCCTAGACTCTTGGCCTTGGCCAATCTGGGGCCGGTGGACTCTGCAATGCAGTCCTGTGGGGCTATTCATCTCTGCCCACTAGGCAAAACCATTCCACATCAGCATCTACCCTGCCTCTGCCCCTGGTGCTAGGAACCAGCTCAAAGGAGGCTTCCTACATCTGTGCACATCAGGCCTTCTGTAAAGTGACCCAACACCATAGACTTCCCTGGAGCTATAGTGATTGATACCAGCCGGGTATGTGAGCCTCACTAGCTGAGCCACCCCGGCATGGAGCGCTTTCAGCTGGGGTGGCAGTGGCAGGGCTCCACTGCCCTGAGGAGAACAGGGCAGCTTTGCCACATCCTGCTGGGGTCAGAAGGCAAGACCCAGAGCAGGGAGAACATGCTGTGGAGATGGTCCCGTCCCCCCCGGGGTTTCCTTGCTGGAGTGAATCCGGTTTGGGCCATGATCCCAGCAAGGACTGCAGCGGAGGAAGGTCAGTTGTTCTCCCTGACGACACAGTCACCTCTTGCTTCAACAGCTGCTCAGCTTGGCTCCGGGTTATGTTCTTGGAATACCACCTGGAAGGAGAGAACATGGCAGTGCTCAGGAAGCAGCTCTGGAAAGGAGGTGCTGTGGAGACAGGCAGGCTTGCTGGCGATGCAGGGGGCCTGGCTGGATGAGAGGTGGTCACGGCTAGCCTGCCCCATGTTCCAGTGCGGTATTCTCAGGCAGGCCTGTGCTAAAAGAACAGTAGGAATGACAGGCTCTGGGCAGGACCAGCCCCTCCCTGTGTGGGGCAAAGGGGATGGTGGGGGTGAAAGTAGCAGAGCCAGCCCCTCCCCATGAGGGGTCGAAGGGTCTCTGAAGTTAAACACGTGGATGCTCGTTAGTAGCTGCCCTCTTGCTATGTGCTCCTACGAGGTGGTGGTTACGGGGCGTGTGGCCTGACCAAAGGTGTATGAAGAGTTACGAGTGTTTCAGACTGGGCAGGGCAGCCACGTTTGGGGGGACAGCCCAAGTTTGGGGGAACGGGGCAGGGGAACTCTGAGTCTGGCAAGGGACCCCCAGTTGGCAAAACGGCCTGGGGACAGGCTCAAGATGCTGCTGCTGGCAGCTTCATGCAACGCCCCCGCCTGTAAGCCAGACACTGAGGAAGGATGGAGGAAACCTTCCAGCTGCCAACCCTGTTTTCCCCCTTCCCTGAAAAATCTCTTCCAGCCCCGCCACTGACCCCTTCCCCTGTGCACACTGTCAGGCAGGGCCACTGGATGGGGCTGGGTGCCCTGGAGTGGCACTGAAGGGCAATGGCCAGCAGTGGAAAGATGCAGTGTGGGGGGACAACGCACCTCCATGTCCCCCCCTCCCATCTCTGTCCCTGGATGTGACATCACAAATGTTGCTTTTATGTGGCAGCTGTTGTGCTGTTAGGGAGTGGACAGTTCAGTGGGAAAGGTGTTCCCGGGGGGAAATGTTGCTCGTTAGGGGCAGTTGCCCTTACAAGGTGTTGCCACAAATGAGCGCCTGCTGTGTTTAATAAAAAGAGGTCCAAAGGAACTGTAATCCCCAGCTGGCTGGCCCCATGGCCACTCATACTCACTCAAAAATCTCCAGGGAATTCTTGGTTTCAGTGATGTAGTTATTGGGAATGTAACCTTCCCTCCTACAAGAGAAAAGAGAAACCCATCAGCCCCTCCTTGGGGCGCTCGGGAGATCCAGGATTCCTGCCCCAGAAATTGGTACAAAGACTAAAGCCCACTGGGGCCAAAAAGCATCTCTCCATGGACTCCAGTGGGCTTTTGGATCAGGCCAGTACCAAGGGCGCACACAGCCAGCCCATCCCTCCCTGGCGCCGCCATAGTAGCCTGCCGTGGAGCTGCAGCAGGTTGGGCAGCCCCCACCTTGCTCCCGGAAAGGTCTGACCCAGCACCAACTCTGCTAGCGTGTCTGCCGGGCGCAGACACGGACGACATTTAGCTTTCAGCGAGCAGGATGCTGGGAGTGGGGACGGTTGCCCCTCGGCGGGCGCAGCATGCCAAGGGAGGCACGTTCTGGTGGGAATGTGTTGGTGCATACATGGGTGGGGGATACCGTTGTGGGCAGGGGAGTGTGGGGGCACATGTGCTGTGGGGGTGCCCTCAGGAGGGGCTTCAGTGTGCAGGGTCCTGAGGGCACAGGGTGACGTGGGCTGGGTCTCCCTCCCCGCTGTCCACACCAGGGCTCTGACCCGTTCTTGTCCCGGGCTCTCCACCAGGGCAGGTTGCTCTCTTCCAGGATCAAGTACTCCTCTCCTTTCTGCAGCTGCAAGTCCTGGGCGTTCACGGGCTGGTAGTCGTACAGCGCCACCACCTTCTTCATCTCGCACACCGGGGAGGGAGACGGCTCAGGGGGCAGTGGCTTCATCATCATCTTTCCAGACGGGGGGTCAGGGGGGAAGCGGAGAACATAGTGGGGGCCTGCCTGTCCCGCCCCAGCCGAGAGCACTGTTGTAGCGTTAGGCCCCCCGGCACCACCCTGGGCACGGCACTGCTTTTGCCCCACCTGTGCTCCCCCTGCATGCTTCTCCAGGAATGGGTTAAACCCTCCTTCAAGTCCTTACAAACTACCCACAGCTCCTCTGGCCTGTCCAGGCACTTTGCTCAGGGCTTCAGCTCTCTCCAGGCTCCCACTTCCCCCTCACAGGGGCCTTGCCAGTCCCACTCTGGCCCCAGGGCCTTTCTGGGGGGACCTTCCTCCAAGCCTCTTCCTTGTCCCCTGGAGCTCTAACTCCTCCTCCCTTGGGACACTGGCCTCCTGCTGGGAGTTGGGCATGATCTGTCAGGGGCTCCTCCAGGAGATCCCTCCTGCAGGCCTCTCCCCAGAGGAGCTAAGATCAGCCCTTTCTAACTCATAGACTCATAGACTCATAGACTCATAGGTCAGAAGGGACCAATATGATCATCTAGTCTGACCTCCCGCACAAAGCAGGCCACAAAACCCTACCCATACACATTTATAACAACCCAGGTGGCACACCTGGTGGTGATCCTTCCTGTTCTCAAACAGCGTTGGCTGGTCCCGGCCCCCGCTGCTCTCCAAGGGGACAGACCGCCCCGTGACAAGGACCGAGGCCAGCCCCCCTCCTACCTGATCATCCTGAGGGGTTGGGGGAAGAGGCTTCTTTGATTTGCGATGAGACCTCCCACTCTTTAAACCTGTAAGAGGAGAAACAAAGCAAAAGAAGCTGAAAAATTCATCAGGCTCACCCACTGGTGCTGGGAAGATGGGTAGGGCCGGCCTGCCGGAGCCGGCCGGGCAGAGGAATCCAAGTGCAGAGGAGGGGAAGAGCGGTGGCAGGTGGGCTCTCACTTCCGTTCCTGCTCTCCAGGACCTTGCAGCCCATGGCGTTTTTGGCTGTCTGAGAACAGCAGAGGTACTGGCCGTCAATCCAGAAGCAGGGGTGGTACTTCTGCACCAGGTCGTTGTTGTAGCGGATCACTGCAGCGGGAGAGAAAGCATGGTTGTGCAATGGGGGTGGCTCCCTATACAAGGGGTAAGAGCATCACCACCTAACTGCCCCCAAAATAATGAGCAATCAGAAGAAAAGGCTGGGAGGGTCCCATCGGCTCCTCACCCCCTGCTCCCCTCTCGAATGACATTCGCACTTAGTAAAGAGGGAGGTGTCTAGGTGTTTCTCTTGCACTTGGTCCTGGGACATCTGAATGTCCTGGTTAGCTGAAGCCTGGTTTCTCCAAAGGCTGGATCTGTCCCTCCTGGTTTAAGTGAAGCTGCAGAGCCTAGAGGAAGCCAGCTAGCTTTTTATCAGCTGTGGACCCCCAACACAAACATCAAAGCCTGCTGGCCCAAAAACCCACCCCCCCATTACCTGAAATCTTCAACCCTCCCTGCCCCCCTGCCCTCCAGGCAGTTGGGACTAGACTGTCTAGTGTCTAATCATTCATTCTTCTCCTTTCAATGCCTTTCCCTCACAGTGGTTTAGACAGGGCTGAGCAAGCCTGCTCTCAGGAAGCGCACTCCAGCAGGATGGACCTTGGCCTGCTGTGGTTGGGCAAGTCTTGTCCTTCAAATGATCCTGAAATCAGAGACTCCAGTGGACAAGCCAGGACCAGGCAAAGGGAAGGGGAGCGAGAGGGGGTTTTAGGATTGCTCTGAGACCATAGCGTGAGCTTGGGGAGTGGGTGGTGGAGCCGTGTGGGTTAACGACTGGCAACTCTTCAGTAGCTGTACTGGAAAGAGGAGGGGGAAGACATTAAGAAGGATATGCTCAGCCCCGTTAAGCCTGCTTTGCAATGACCAGGAGCTGAAACCAGAAGGCTGGCTTTCTTGTCCAGCTGTGGACTCTGAGTGCGGAAGGATCCCCCCAGTGGAGCGAAGCCTGCCCATCCTTGTCCTCAAAGCCCCTAGCTTGGGGGCATGGTGGAGAGAAATGAGCGTGGCTGGAACTCCCTTGCACACCTGGAATCCCTGGCTGCTAGGACAACTCCTTTGGGGCTGTCAGTCAGCCTGAGGTTGTTCCTCAGTACCAGGTCTGGGGCCAGTGAGCGGCAGATCGGTGAGTCATCAAAAGCATGTCTACACTGCAATGAAACACCCGGTGCTGGCCTGTGACAGCTGCCAGGCGACAGGGCTGTTTAATCGGGGTGTGGCTGTCCAAGCATGGGCTGGAGCCTGGGCTCTTGGACCCCATGTGGGGAGGTTCCCAGAGCCCAGGCTCCAGCCCAAACATCTACACTGCAATTAAACAGCCCCCTGGACTGATCCCCACGAGCCTGGCTCAGCGACACAGGCCAGCCGCAGCTGGTTTACTGCAGTGCAGCTGCACCATGTTCCCCTTCTCTGAATGGTCCCAGGTGCCACAGGGCCAGTCGTGAGGTTCTGCCCCCGGAAGCGAGAGGGCGGGGCTGGCAAGATGCGACGGCCGGGCGTGCAAAGAGCAATGCGCACGCAGGCTGGGAGGGGTCAGCGTTTCGCTCTGACGAGGCAAACGTCCCCAGGGCGTGATCATGCTGCACAGCACTGGAGTCAATCAGAGACTTACATCCATGTACTTACACATGCCTCCACAGACCCTTTCCGCCTGTAACCCCCAGCAAGGGAGGGGAGAGGGGGTCCCCAACCTGCACTCTCAGAGCCATCACTCTCTTCGCACAGCTCTCGCTGCACTGGCCTGTTGCCTTTCCCAGAGCGGCTGTGGGGAAAGCGACTCTGGGTGATTAAATGCTAAACTGGCCCCTTTCTCCTGCGTGGGCTGATTCCAGCCCCACACGTGGAAAGGCCCCAGCGCTGAGGAAAGTCAGCTTTGGATCGGGCTCCACACCCAGAGCAGAGGAGGCTGCTACACCCCAGGTGTGGCACTGGATGAGTTCATTTCACTCCCTCCTTGGGCTTGTCTCCCTTTAGCCTGCCTGTTCAGGAGCAGCTCCTCATTTAGAGACCGCCCAGACCAGGAACTAAGCCAGCTTCCCATCCCCATTCCTAGGTGACGGATGTACCGATGTCACCGCCTGCAGTGTTCCACGGCAATGTCCCAGCATCATGGCGTGGCTGCTTCTCCAGCACCTCCGTCACCGGGGAGAGAGACGTTCTCTGGCAGCAGCCCGGGTTCATGGCAGTGCGTGGCACTGAGGGGCAGCCAGAGCTCTGTTATTGTGGGCTGAGCTCAGCCTCTGAAGGCATTGGTCAGTGAGGAGGAGAGGGCTAGAGGCAGTGAGCTGAAGGCACAGCACTGCGGGGGTCTGGTTAATGGGGAGACGGACAGGGGCACACTGCCAGACATAGTGGCAGCCAGGAGTAGGATCCGGGGCAGAGTCGTGGGAACACAGCTCTCTCCCAGCTGAAGAGCTCGATCTGAGCTACAGGCTTTGCTAAACGTCAGTTGTTGAAGATGGGGGTTGTCATGTAATAACCGACTTCCCTGTTATCAGACAGATTTCCTTCCGGCTTGCACGGGTGAACTTCCCTGTGTCATTTCAGCCAGCTAATCTCCCCCCTTCCACCCACGTACACACACACAGAGCTCCATCAGATTTCAGCTAGCCAGAGGTGTTACAGCCTTGTTACACTGGGTTACTGCACTCGGTGCAGTATTAAAGGATTAGGGTTCTAGCCCAAAGCTGATGTCATTGCCCCGTCAGTGGCCAAGAGGACATGGGTGGAATACCGAAACCTGCCTTGCCCTGAGCAAGAGGTTTTTTTAAAGAGGTTCATTTTAAAAGCCAGAGGCTCACCGCTCTTCAGCTGGTGGATCCAGCGTTTGCGTAACTCCTCTGTCGGGGAGAAGACGTAGAGTGGCCCCTCGTCATAAACCACCTGCGGGACAAACAGACTTATGCTCTCCAGATGAGGACAAGGGAAGTGGGGACTGGATATCTGTAATCTTTGGCTGCAGAGCATAACCCCTTTAATTTTGTTCTGGCCCCTTCGCTGTGCTTATGAGACTGTGACCAGGAGGTTATAAATAAGCCCCCTCCCCCGAGACTTTCCACTTCCTCCTTTGACTTTCAATATTTCAGGGGCTGCTTTGTTCACCAAAAACCAGGACTCAGACACTCAGAGGTTGGGCAGGGAGCACGGGGGGCCAGGCTGCAGATTACCACTGGATCAGCACTAGACTGAGGAGGGGAAATTCATACAGAGTTCAGACTCACGAAGAGCAAAATGTCTCCAGAACTAGAATCAGGAAGCCTGCGTCAGTATGTAGCTAGCCAGTCAGTCAAGACATTGGAGATGGGCTCGTACCAGACCCCCAGATCGAAACACCCCCAGCTGCAAACTCTAGTTCTGTAGTGGGTGGAACCGAAAGCCGGGATCTGACATTTTGGGGAAGTTTGGCTCTGGGTGGAAATGCCCAGATATTCATCCTAGCTTAGACACTCTGGTACCAAATTACAGCCACTTGGTAAAACTTGGAGAAAGTTACTGTATGAGCAATGCTCTGTAATGGAAGCTAAGGCCACGTCTACACTGTGAGTGAGGGATGCGATTCCCCTGCTCGTGGACTAGCTTGTTGAGCTAGTGTGAATATAAATAGCAGTGTTGCTGCGGTAGCACAGGTGGCGGCTGTGGAGGCATAGCCGCGTTGTGCCATGTACATACCCACCAGTTTCACATCAACGTCTAGAATTTACCTGGTCCCCAACACCACTGTGTGAGCCCCTCATTTATTTACCCACACAACACCCCTGTGATGGAGGGCAGTCCCATTAGCCCCATTTCACAGCTGAGGAACAGAGAGACTACGGGCTTCTCTGCACTTGACAGTTAATTCAGATTAAGGTTGGGAATGTAAAGCAAAGTAGCTATTCCAGATTAGCAGCCTGCATGGGTGCTCTGAGTCTGGAATGAGAGTGGAGTAAGCTAAACAGGCACACTGCACTCGTAAAAGGGATTAAGTACAGCACTCTGCGCTGGTGTGATCCCATACAGCAGAGCACAGGAACACTAGCTACCTCCACCTGCCCCCGCTGCCTCCTTTCATGCAAAGCAAGCCCAAGATCGTTGCAGCCAGCCCCAGAGGGAGCTGGGGGTAACAGTGACTCACTTGGAAGGGGTACGGGAACCGCTCTATGATCGAGATCTGCTCCATCTCATTGTAATCCTCCCCTTTCCTCTGAAAGAGACAGGCAGAGAATGTGGATTTATCGCCTGGAGCATGGCTACTGTAAATCTCTCTAGCCACCCTTAGGATGGATGCGCACAGCGTCCTGTTGGCTCCACAAATGGGTGCTATATAATGAATTTGCTGTGTGCTCCCCGGGCTCTGGTTGTCAGGGCTTTGTAATACAGATGCCTCCCCAGTCCTTGCGGACTTGGGATCTTAATCTGCTGTAGCCTTTCCCTGCCCTCTGGCACGTCAGAGCCGCATCCACCCATCACCCGGGCACCCAGGATCTCAGAATGAGGCATTTGTGTCAGTACGAGAGCAGACAGCCAAACCCAAAGCCTGTTTCCCTGCCTTTGCCACACCAGGTGTCATGGCTGACAGTCCCAGGAGCCTGGGAAAACAGCCAGCCGCTTCTGGTGTATGACCGGCCTAACGCCCTCTGGCCTGACAGAGCAATGGAGCTACCAGCCATGCAGTGGGGGGCCAGTGTGCCCAGAGGAGAGTGGCAGCCTCCAAAGGCCCATCTGGAAATGGAGTGGGAACCTCCTCCTTGCCCCGAGGAACTGAATCAGGGAGCCCTCCCAAAGCCCTGAGGGGCCTGCAGCCAGGATCTTCTCAGTCCCCTTGGGTGCCTACAGCCCCCACCTTAATTCCCCAGAGGAACTGCAGCCAGTTCTTGGGGGACTGGCACAGGGCTTGACCCCTGAAGACCTGGGGCAGGAATCTCCCCCAGAGGGCTGGGGCAGGGAATACCCTGCCCGGTATGATGGGGAGAACAGCTACCATGGGCAGGGATGGCAGGGAAAGGAGGAAGCGCTGGGGCTGTGAGGAGGGGGGCGCTGTCAGGAATGGGGATGTGTCCTTTTCTCACCGGCACCTGCCGCTCCGGGGGAGGATTATTCTCTGGAACCACCAGTTCCACACAGGTGATTTTCTCAATGTCCACAGACCCCTTCTTACTGCCTCGTCGCTGCAAAAGAGAACAGGGGACAGGGATTTGGGAGGCGAGGGAAGATGGAGACGAGACCCCCCCTGGTCAGAATTCAGCACAGACCCTGCCCCCCTACATCCAGCTCCCACTGACTTCAGTGCACAGATGGTCTCTAAGGGCAGGATTTGGCCCAGAGCCTGGTACACCTCCCATGGGGTTCCTGCAGTCACCACAAGGTACCGGCAGGTCCCCCAGAGATCCTGGGATGGCGGGCTCTAGGCTGTATTAGCAGTTTCCTGAGAAACTGCTCTAGGAATAGGAATAAATGCCTGGGAGGGCACGTGCTGTTTTACCCTGGTGAGTCAGGAAGGCAACTGTCGGCGTGGCAGCCCCTTGGCACTACAGAGGGATATGAGCTGCAAAGTTTGGATGTCGATCAGACTCTGGATTCGAGCTTCCCCAGAGTTCAGGGCTTTTGGAGCTGGAGGAAGAGGGGCAGGGGCTGACTTTCCCATTACACAGAGAGACAGGGGCCAGCCACTGAGTTTGGCGTCTGATCTGCATCCCAGCTAGCTACAGGGTTACTCTTTAGGTACCAGCATGGACTGTTACCCCCCTCTTATCTCTGCCTCAACAGGATGTACTGACACTGTTGGATTTGCACAGTCAAAAAGTAACTAGGTCAAAACTCAGCCCCATGCACTTCCCTTCCACCCCACTGCTATCCCTCTGGCCCCTCTCCGCACTGCCAGCCTGCTGTCATTGAGTTACTGTTTCTGTGTCCTCAGACCCTGGTGTGGCTAGCCCTTCTGCGGAGTCTTCCCAGCCCCACCGGGGATGTCCCCTGCTTTCCCCTAGGCCCTTGGACTTACCCCACGCTCAAAGTCATACTCATAGTAGGAGAGCTTGCTTTCCGTCAGAAGGAAGAGACGTTTCTTGAAGTTGAGAGGAGAGGTTTTCTTCTTTTGCTGAGAGCGCTTCAGGAAGATGCTTTCCAGAATGGCGGAGGCCATGTCGTCCTCCCCCTCCTCCTCCTCCTCTTCTTCCGCCACACCACACTTGCTGGGCTGCCGTGGCCAAAGCAAAGCAGAGAGCAGCCAGTCAGTGAGCAGACCACCAGATACCGTCAGGTCAGGGTGCAGCGTTCTAAACCGTTGCCCACAATTGTCATTAATGTCAATGGGACATCATGTGTGCTGGACCAAGCCTTGCTAGCCCACACTGCTACCTGGGGCATGCAGAGGGAGATCCCACACTGGCATTTTGCATCCCCTTGGACTGGGATCTGAGCACTGAGGCTGGGAGATGTTAATGGGCTGGATACATAGTTACAAAGACACAAAGGGAAGGGGGAGTAATTTACACACTTGATCTTTCTCTTTCAGGTTCCTGTTTTACTGATGTATTGTATTTTTTATGGCCGAGTCCCGGTAACGATCAAGAAAGGTATGATGTTATCTGAGTAGGTTTCAGCTGCGGTCAGATCCAAAACGCTGACACTGGGAACATCCTTGGGCTACAACAGGCCCGCCGACATGGCGCTGACTGGAAGAGGGGAGAGAGAAAGGAAAGCCCCATTTGAAATCACTGAGTGGCGGGGGCATAGCTGACTCTTAACAGTGATATACAAGAAACATCAAATTGCGCGTGTGCGGTGGCAGGGGGAATTAATTCATGCCATTTCTTCCTGATGCAAACGTGGGTGACATTTCTGGGAGGGTTACAAAGCTGGCCGCAGTGTGGAAACTGCCACTGTTAGTGATGCTATCTTGAAGATTTGCGGCTAGCATCTGGCTCGTGATACTGCCCCAGAAAAAAGAGGCCATAAAGCTACTCTGAGTAGCTTCACCACATCCTCCTCCAGGATCCTCAGCATAGAGGACGCTCTAGGCGTGTGCCTGGCAGAGTGGGCAAGGCTCCAGTGCCTCCCAATTGACCTAACTTGGGATCTCTTACCAAGTGGAATGAGTTAGAACAGCCCTGAGGCTGCTGTAAGTGACAACAGATCTAGTCCCTGACAGCCCTGGATCCTGGAGGAATGCAGCAGGGATTGTCCCAGGGCCCTGGCCCCTTTACGAGGGAAGAGGCCAGTGCACCTGTGACTGGTCAGCTGCCTCCCCAACTAGGCTTGAAAGAGGGCATCCGGGCCCCAGGGAAGGAGACAGGACGAGCTGGTGAGAGCTGCCAGTGGAGGACAGCAGAGACCCATGGGAGACAGGAAGCAGCAGGGGAGAAGTGCCAGAGGCAGAGAGGAGCAGTGACAAATGTCACTGGGAAAGTGTTACAGGAGCCCTGGGAGACAGAACTCCAAGTGAGGAGAGTCGACCCAGGGACCGGCTGGGAAGCATGGGAATTGGAGAAGGTTGGGGAGACCAGGGCAGAGTCCTCCTACAGAGGCCCCTGGGCAGAGCTTGATCAGGGAAAGCCGAGCCCAAGTCGAGAGGTTTGATGGAGGGTGGATCCCAGGAGAAGGGGCTGAACTCACAGGCAGAGAGGGGTGAGTCAGTGAGCCGAGCCGTGCGGGGAGCTCTCTCATGGGAGGACAGACCTGCCTGTGGTGGCAGAGTCATGGGACAGAACGGCCTGGTGGTTGGCCTAGCAAGTGGTGCCATGGAACAAGGGCAAAGGAACTGGGAACAGACGAGAAGGACTCTCAGGTGGGTGACCTGGAAATGATTGCCCTAGAAGGGGCCTGGGAAAACTGCGGAGTTTGTACCTGTTGTGCTTTGGCGCTTGGGGTGACTGGTTTTCTCAGGATTACTGTACAGGCCTCTGCCCAGGGGCAGGCCTTTGAATGGGACACCAAGAGAGACCATATTCCTAGCTATGGGTGAATGCAGGGGAAACAGAGGCAGGTGAACTGGCTGTGCGCAGGCCTGTGAAGCCACTGTTCATGCAGACCCTTCTCTGACCCCAGCTTAGCTGGATGTGCAGCTCAGGACTTTGGTACAAATAAACATCTGAAGCATCTTATGTTGTGTCATCCAGTCCATCCATCTACCGCAGCAACAGAGCAAGGCTCGGTAGTGTCCTGGTGAACAGCCAGGTAGAAGTGGGCTCAAATCAAAGCCCTGGTTCCAAGCTCCTTGCTGCATTTGTAAGTACTGGAAATCCAACCGTGGGCCTGAATTTTGCAGCATGGCTCCAGGGGCTCCTCCCTCACGATACACATTAATCGTGTGTGCCCAGGTTTGTACATCACATCCTACAGGGTCATCTTTTGTAAATAAGAATATAGAACTGTATACTTTCCACGTGTGGAATAGTTTGCAGCCTAGAAACTCTAACAGTAGAGTGACTTTTGCCCTAGTCTGGAAGGCTCTAATGACCCAAAATCAGGCTAAGTCTAGCTGAGGGCCTGGCCAGTCACATATGGAAATGTCAGCTAGTTACTCTAAAACGCTGCTTGGTTATGCCCATTTCAACATGCCAAAGACTTAGCCTGTTTAACATCATTAGCACTGGATGCCTGCGAGCCACGTATGATGTCAGGTTCACTTGATGTTAAAATCACTTCTGTTTTCCCTCTTGTACAATGTTCCAAACTAATGAGATCATCAGGATGCTCTCAATAACCCCTTTTCCAAAAAAATGAATACAGCTTTATTTTATCTGATGCCTTTCCTGCGGTGCAAACTCTATCCCAGAGCCCTCTGCAGGGCTGGGTAATTACAGAGAGACATAATAATGGAAGGAGAGATGCTAACGGCAAGGGAGAAAAGCTGAGGTCCAATGACAGTCTAAAAATGGGGAGGTATTACAGTATATGAGAGACTAGATTATGGCCGAGAAAGGAGGGACTGAAGAACACCGAAGCCTGAGCCCCCTGCAGTGACAGGGAAATGAAGAAGTGAGGTATACCCAGATAATCCAAGCAAGTGATCCATGCCCCACATACTACAGAGAGAGCCCGCCCCATGAGGGCACTGCAAAACTGACCCCGTGGGAGATTATTCCTGACCCCGCATATGGTGATCAGCTAAGCTGGTGAGAAAGAACCAGCCAGCCAAGCAGTTGTTAGGGTTTTTTTGGCTGTGCTCATCAACATGCTGTGATGCCTCCTAGATAAACTGACATGGGCCCCACCTTGAAGATTCTATCTGTCTAATATTTTAAGGCCCTTATCGCTAAGTATCTGAGTTTTGCAGTCTATCATAGTTTCAGATGAGAGGCAAGAAAACCAAGTGGGAGGAGCTGGGGAGCCCAGAGAGGGCTTGCAGTAATTAGCTATGTTCTTCTGCACAGTGGCCTATGCACAGCTTAATTGAACAATTTTTTTCTGTGGTTGTTGTTTAAAAATATCTGTGAAAAATGGTTAATAATCTTTGTAAAAGCTGTATGTCTTGCCTGATTCCCACCTTGTGGGGATCATGGCACGAGAGAGTCTTGCGGAGGGATCTGAATGGGTGGGGGGGCAGAGAATGGTGCAGGAAAACTACCTTGAGGAGAGTATTCCAGCTGGCAATGAAGGCAAATTAGCCTAATAGAAAGGGCCCTTGAGTAAAACTCAGGAGGAGCAGCTCTGGGCTGCTGGGTGATCTTTGGCAAGTTGGTCCTGCCTTGTGCCTCAGTTTCCCCACATGTAAAGTGAGGGTAATGATAGCGCCTTTGTAAAGTGCTTTGAGATCTACTGGTCAAAAGCATTACTGAAGAGGTAGGGATGGCCATACGGTCTTCCTGGTGGGGACTGGTTACCTGACTCCCGTGGCATTATTTTTGCTCCCTGATGAGGTGACTGAATAACAACCAGAGACTCTGAATCAGCCAGTTAATCCTGGTTACAATGACTTTTCATAGGAATAACCGTTAGCTCTCCTGTGCCTGGAAGATTTGAGATTTGCAGACATGTCCCTGGATCCCCAGGCCCTCACGAATTACCAGCAGTCCGACCCCGGGACTCACACCATGCTGGATCTGCTGCCTCTGCCCCAAGCAGAGCTGCCTAGCTAGTTACCCTGCTCTATTGACAAGAGTGAAAAAGGTTTTACCTTGCGACACAGCACCCGAGCAATGGCTAGAATCCACGGGCAGGCAGGGCAGCTCCTCACCGTGTCTTCCAGGGAGAGCCCAGTGACAAAGGAAAGGAAGATAAATACCAAGGGAGGACCAGGTCCCTTGCACTCTATTCCTATGGCCCCACAAACTGTGCAGCCTCCCTCAGCCTAACAGAGAGAACATCCAGGATGCAGCTTCTCCATCAACTAGGCATTGCTCCTCAGGCCAGGGTGTGCCTTCTAGCGTGTGTCTGGGCAGCACTCAGCCAGAACAACAGGCCCCCAGCCTTGATTAGGACCCTCTCGGCACTACCTCAATGCAAATAATAAATAATCGTACTATGGACCCCAGCTCCCCGGGGCTCTGATCCCAGCAGCCCACGTTCCGATCGCCACATCAGAGGGCTCGGCGGTGACTCCTCAGTGCTGTTCACCACGTACCTCGCAGTAAGCTGTCCATTCGCATCAAACAGAAAGCGCAGGAGTGGGAGCGAGAGGATGGCTCCCCCCTGCCTGGCTAATGTTACTTCCTGTTGATATGACACTTTGGTCAGCTCTGCTTTGACAAATAGGGGACAGCTGCATTTGCACATCTGAAGTGTCAAACCCCAGGGCTCAGGGAGGCTGCGTGCTGCTGCCCAGAGATGGGTCAGTACAGGCAACATAGGGGGAGGAGAAAAAGGTCATCTGGCCAGTGGTGGCACATGGGATCTCTAAGCTCCGGCTCGAAGGGAAGGGGGTGGTCTTGTCTCTCTTCAGAGGGGGATGGAAGCGGCTTTGTTGTGTTTCTGAGTGCTTGGCCGTAACTTGTGCTAGCTGCCAGATGCTGTGCTGTGCAGTCCCCGTTATCCGGCTGCACACCGCAGGGAGGTGCTGGAAATCCAAACACAAGAAGCAACTGGGAGGACGCTCGGGCCTCGCCTCTGAGCTCCCAGTTCCTATGCCTCCTGGCCCCACTCCTTTCAAAGGACAGGGCCCTCCTGATGGATCTGTGCATATACATTGCACCCTGGGTCCCTGCTAGCTGGGAGCCAATGAGATCTGAGCTTAATCTGTCATTGCCTGGGGGAAGGGAGGGAGGGAGGCTCTCCAAGTTTGACACTTCCTGGGGAATTCCCCTGGAGTCCTACAGCTGAGAGAGAGAGAAAGCTGTCCCAATGAAGCTGCTGTAGCTAAATGGGCAACTGCTGGTGATCAGTGCAGCCTTGGGGGAGAGGGGAGGTTGAATTACAGCTGGGGTCAGGGACAGAGGAGAACTGCACAATAGTCAACCCAGCAACTAAAGGGTTAATTATTTTGCAGGGGTCCCTGGGTTCCTCTAGCCTAGCACTGGAAAAAAGCAAAAGATGGTCACCCAGATGCTGCTTTTAGCAATAGCTGAAATCAAGGGGAGCTGCAGTGCAGAATTTCGCCCAGTGCATTGGTTCAGCAAATGGTCTAGTCTGCATCTGTGTACAAGCAATTTGCCTGGAGACAGAGCTGTGCAAGAAGAGCGGTTTCAAAGAGGCTGACGACAGGGAAATGTGCCATCTGCTGAAATGCTGATTCTGCTTTTTGGATTCTGTATTCCTGGCAATCTACGTTTGTTTCCAAGTTAAATAGATGCTAAGCTTTTGTTCAGGAACCCCAGAAAGATTCCTCTATGCCAATGTCCTGCTTTGTGATTTCATCAGCTGCCCCTCCTCCCCGATCATCTCCTCCCCATGCTGAAAGTGAGACACACGTGGCCAAGCCATGCTACCGCCCTCAGGCCCCCTGAGAGGAACCTGCCCAGCTCACTCATCTGTGCCAGTGCGGAGATTTGCATAGCCCAGCCATCAAGGCTCTGCAGGCAAACGTGCTGCTTTAACGGGAGCCACGCTTCCTCTCAATGAGCGCTGACGCCCTGGAAGTGACTGGAGATGCCCCAGGGACAGGTGCAGAGATCTCAGATGGAGCTGGGCTCCAACAACAGAGCCCTGGAGTGTAATGGGAGATGGGAGGGGCTGGAGAGCAGGGCTGGTTGGGTTCACGCTCTGGAGATTGGGGCTGAAGTGGGCAGGGTAAAGAAAGGCTCTGATGCTAGTTGCACTGGTCTTCTGCTCAGGGAAGCGGAAGGACCATCCCAGATTTTGGGGTCATTCGGGGGCCTCTCTGGCCCCTGGCATAATGTAGAGCAGCCCTGAGGTTGCTCTAACTTATGCTAGGGCTGCCCAGAGCCCACGAGCAGCCACGAGAAGCAGAAAATAATTGAAATGCAGCAGCGTGTGGCCCATGCCATGCCCTTGGCTGTGAGAAGCTGCATCTAGCCCCTCTGCCAGTTTAACCTTAGACAGGGGTAATTCCCATTGCCTGCCCCATAACCTATCCCAAGACACTACGCCCAGGAGCCCCATTCAAGGGCCATGGCACTACACCTTGCTGGCTCAGTCCCGGTGATGACCCACGACGCAGTAGGGAAAGGAAGAGACGAGATGGTCTGGAGAAACTACCCAGCGTGGGCGTACGGGTGTGGGTTGTCTTTAGCTGGAGGGATTCAGAAATAAAACACTGACAGCAGCCGAGTTCCTGGCTCTGAGCAGGCCAGAGTTAAGACAGGCCATTTTGGGAGGCAGCTAGGCCTGGATCCCCTCCCTGGAATCAGTCGTTCCCCAGGGGGGTTCAGTTTTCTGTCCTTGGCCTATCAGCGCTCAGTCCTGAGAGCAACCGTCTGCTTCCGGCTGTGCAGTTGGATTGCACTTGGTGGGAGCTCACAGCTTAACAGGCAGGTTTACAAGAAATTATCTTTGCATTTCAGAGCCTTAACTGGGTGAAATAAAATTCAGTGGCACACCCGGCGCCAAGGTACCGCAGCACCCGGTGCCGAGTCTGACTGCCTCCCCTCTGCTAGGTCACAGCACTTGAGTACATCCCTTTGGCAAGGCAGCAGGATTTCATCGTGGCTAGGCAGCAGATCACCTGGGACTCTACTCATCCAGCCACAACAGGGTTCAAATGATGCGGAGACTCAGCCATGGGTCTGGTATCTTAGAAAGAAACCCACCAGTGAGGGCTGGAGCCTCTGGCCCCCCACTTGCTGTGAGTTCAGCGGGGCAGGCCTGTGCGGAGCAGCCAAACAAAGGGAGGGCACAGTGGCAAGGGCAAGGCGGAGGCTGGGGAGAGAGATAGCCAGGGAAGGGGGTGCTGGAGCCCATGGGGGAGGGACAAGAAACAAGGGGCACCCTTCCCCATATGGACTGTCCCCAGCTGCTCCCCCTCTCTCCCTCCCTCCACCTGCCCAGCTGATGCTCTAGCCAAAATCACCTCAGCTAGTCCGGGCATCGTCTGCAGCAAAGGCAGAGGCCGTGTGTCCGGACTCTGCAGTGTCTCTGCTGCCCTGAAGGTGGCGCTGTATGAAGCTGAGATGCCCCAGCTCGGTTCTGTTGTTGCCCGTAGGCAGGGCGGGCAGGGAGGGCACTCACATCTCGGCCTGCTTTGCCCACCGTGGCCTTCTAGCCATGGATCTCAAAGCACGTCACAGAGAATGACAAATCTTGCAAGGTGGGTGCATGCCATTATCACTAATGTGCCACAGGGGAAACTGAGGCATGGTGAGAGGCAGTGACTGGCCTGCAGTTACCCGGTCATTCAGTGGTAGACCTGGGAATGGAATGCAGGAGTCCTGACTTCCAGCCCCTTGGGCTGTCTCCTTGGCCCATGACCCCTTTGTGTATACCAGTGACCATGTTATCAGTCTGAGAGGACATCGGGGCCTTGTCACCTACTGCGTGAGCCTCATGTGGACTCTGACCCAGACCAGTCCTGACCCCAGGTGAATTGTTGATATTAATACCTGGGGAACGCACTGCCCCAAGGAATTCCTGAGGTACAGAGCCAAGTAGGATCCAAACAAATACGAGACATTCACGTGACTAATAATAGCTGCAGTCACACAAGCTAGAATGAACATGTATGCAGGTCGTGCACCTTCCTGCTTCAGGACTAGCTGCCTTGGAAGAAACGTCCCTTTTGGGCATGTTACTGCCCCATTGGCCATTGCAGCGTCCTCGGGAGGCTCCCCCGATTTGGGAGGTCCTCCATTCCTGTATTCTGACCCCATGTGCGACCCTTCCCGCACTCCTCCCTTCCCCGGGTCCTAATCCTATGGACTCTGACCCCTTGCAGACTCTGGCCTTGGGTGCAGGCCCTGGATGGGATCTCGGCCTGGGTGATCTCAAGGTGTCTTCTAACCCTCCCTGGTCTGCGGGATCCCTCTTCGTAGCCTACTGGACTTCCAGACACTTTCCAAACCTGCCTCCCATGTTGCTCCATGTCACGCCATGCAGCCACCTTTCACAGTCACTGCCTGTCTGGCACATTGGTTATGAACTGACCATGGCCTCCATGCCCACTCCTCCTTCCTTCTGGATCCCATACCCCTTGCTGGGCATTGCTCCGAAGCCTGGCACGTCCTCCCCTGCTTACTGCATGTGGCAGATGCTGGACACTCCCCTCCCCGACTCTGTGCAACATGCCGCTGCACAGCAGCTTCCCTCTCAATCCTCATCGCCTCCCCTCTGCACTCAACCTGGCTCCAAGGGGCTTCAAAAGAAAGAGACTTACTGGTGATCTGTCACTCCTTCTCCATACACCTGCCCCAGAGCTGGCTCTCCTCACTGAGGGTGGCTTCCCCGTGGCATTCAGATTCTGGAGCAGCCAGCGGGCAGCTCGTTTGAAATGCAGGGTTGGTCGGCTGGTGATAGGAATGGCAACGGGCAGCTCATTCTCACAGAGGGAGGGAGGGAGGAAGGAAGGACACTGAGCACTAACCCCACCCTTTCAGTTCCCCTTTTTTGGTTTCTGACTTAAAGCAGTAGCTTTGTTTCCTTTTGATCCCACAGGCAGACTCCAACAGTGCCACCGTGAGTCTTGTGCAACGAGGGCACGGGGCTCCAGGCCGCAGCAGGAGGTGTCTCTGCAGAAAGGCAGGGCAGGACAATTGGCAAAGGAACAGCAATGGATGGGAGAGGGAGAGACAGGTTGAGAGAGGACACATGGAGTGACAAGAGGACAGATGTCAGACAGACAGTAAAAGGGAGGTTAGAGGGAGAGACGGGACAGGCAGGCAAGATAAAAGAGGACCGGCAAAGGAAAAGGACAAGAAAGAACAGGAGAAGACAGACTGAAGTGTAGGACAAAGATGAGAAATGTGGAGCATGAAGGTGGAGACAGTGAGGGTATGTCTACACTGCAATAAAACACATGAGACTGGCCCACGTCATCTGACTTGGGCATGTGAGGCTGAAAAATTACAGTGTAGAGGTTTGGGCTCAGGCTAGATCCAGAGCTCTGAGACTTTGTGTTGGGGGAGGGTCCAAGAACGCAGACTTCAGCTGAAACCCAAAAGACTATCTTGTAATTCAATAGCCCAGCAGCCCAAGCCAGCTGTGGGAATTTTACTGCAGGGTAGTTGTATCCTTTGAGCTCCCTCTTTATGTGGGACAAAGGAGGCTGTAGGGAGGAAGGAGCAGAGCCAGCCACTTAGTATGCCATTTTTAACTGAAGCTCTCTCGGGAGCTGGAGGTAGAGACACGGACAGACACTTCCTCCTACTGAGTCATTAGCTAAGGGTAGGTTTTTGCTGTTGATAAAAATGATAACATAAGAGGGAAAAAAACTTCTGCATTTTTGCTGCCTTGGCAGTATCATGAATTTTCTCTTCAGTTAAGGATTTCATTCACAAGCAAACGCCCATCGGCGGGGGATGGAATGGCCTGTACTTTAGGAACGTACACAGGAAAAACGGACACGGGCAGTTTTACTCCCCGGATCAACCATTTCCCTGAAGAACACCCTGAATTCCCAAGTGGGGGGGGGCACACCCCTGCCTGAGACCTGCAATTGCCATCGACTCCCGTGTCTCCCAGGGTCAGCCCTTAGAGCCACATGAGGCCCCTCAGCTGCACCCACCCAGTGCGGGCATCGTGGGTGCGGTGCAGATACAGCCTGCAGGACCAACTAAGGACGCTGACTGCCACCACTCAGCCTTTCGGCCCCCACTGGGAGGAAGCTCAACCAATCAGAGGCTCGCCCTCATCTTTATGGCCCATATAGTGCCTGGGCTTTAGGGTTCAGCTTTCCCAGCCAATGAACGGCCTCCTTTGGCCTTCGTGGCAATGCCTGCTTCCCCCAGCAGGTGCCGCACTGCTCCCTGCTCCCTGACTCTATGGTCGCTCTGGTTCACTTCGACCCCTCCCTCTATTGTCTCCTTTATTTCCTTCCGCTTCCGGGTGGCTCCCTTCTCTCCGTGCAGCCCGCCGCCGCCGGCAGGATGGTGAGAGGGGCCCGGCCGGGTACATCCGCCGCCATCCGCCCCGGGGCCGGGCCGGGGGATCACGCGGGGCTCGGCCGGGGGGGTGGGGCCCTGTTCGCTCCCGAGAGCCGGGTGCGAGGGGAGTCTGGGGGGGTCGCTGGCTCGCGGGGGGGGCGGCTGCCTCCGCCGGCCTGTCCGCCCTCCCCCCCCCCCAGCTGCGGGCGGCAGCTGGCCCCTCCTTTATCTGCAGGGGGCCGGGTGCGGGCGGGGGGAGGGTAGTTAGTTAACCCCCACTCCCCCCGTGCCTGTCCCTGTATTAGCGGCTCTCCCAGGCATCGGGGGCCGGGCCCGGCTGACACTGCTCACGTTTACCTGCTTGGCTGCAGCGCGGGGACAGCCCGGGCAGATTACGTGGCAATTACCCTTAACACGCCGACTCTGGTCTCTGCCAGGTGAACGTCCCCAAAACCCGCAGGACTTACTGCAAGAAATGTGGCAAGCACCAGCCCCACAAAGTGACCCAGTACAAGAAGGGCAAGGACTCTCTCTACGCGCAGGGTAAGGGGCAGATCCGGGCATTTCCAGACCCATTTCTGTGGGAGGCACGAATTTATCCGTGGGTCATGCCAACAGTGTGCACAGTCAGTGGGGTTATGATTACAGCTGGCACTGGGAGCCCAGGAGGTTTCAGTCCTAGGTGTAGTATTGTATTGCTCCAGAGATGCGCACACAGGATAATGGATATTGATAGAATGCACGGGGAGAATTTGTGAGCTTTCATAACCGCTTATCAGTCAAACCTTTATATTGATTATGGGGGTGGAGGCTCCCAGGATCCTTGGACATTATTGACATCAGCTGTTGGCCTGAATAGTTTTGTTTTTTCCCCATAGGAAAGAGGAGATATGATCGCAAGCAAAGTGGCTATGGTGGTCAGACGAAGCCTATCTTCCGTAAGAAGGTGAGCACTGGCCAAAGGAACGAGGGCATTGAAACCCTCTGGTCAATTCCATACACGCTGGGGGGAGAGGTAATTCGGAGCCTTACATGAGGATTGTTGAGCAGAGGCTAATATAGCGTGTGTAGGTAGCCTTCAGTAGGGATGTCAGTGCATGATGGGGGCATGAGTCTAGACTGGGGGCAGTAAGTGGAATCTTGCTTTTCTTGGGGTTCAGCAACTTGCCTTGATGACAGGTTTGTCACTTTTGTGCCTAAATTCACTTTTCCTTCGCTGCTTTTGAGCCAAGTAGGAAATTTGTCCTCATGGTAGATTTAAGTAATGTCTTTGCATGGTGAGTGGGCCATGCTATAAGCACATCAGTCTGGCCCCTGTGTGAATGTTGTTTTGAATGCCTTTTTTTAAAAAAAGGGACACAATGGGGATAGAAATTAGATTCTCTTTCCCTTACCCATATTGCTGATACCTTAAATTAAGACTGAAATAATTTTAAAAATCCAATGGCAGTAAACACTGTCAACACTAAGAGATTTACTATTATGACTGTTGTGATTAGGGATGGCTTTTTTTTTTTTTTTTAAGCAAAATGGTTCTATAATGCAACAACTGTGTAGGCCTAAGATTGCGTATGCTAAAGGTTATCTGAAGGGGAAAATGGGTTTGTACCCCCATTCACTGCTTCCAGGGGTAAAAAGGAAGCCTGGAGAACTACCCTTTTTATTTTAAAAAAAAAAATAGTGCAGGGAGTGGTTTTAACTGGAGAAATATCTGTAGTGTCATGGTTTTTTGATTTTGCTGTAAGATTCATTGGATGTCTCTGATAATGGGGACTGGTGAACTCAGCCATTAGGTTCAAGTGTGAAGTATCTTCTAAGTGTTTTTTGGGCATCTGAGTTAAGTACATTTTTCTCTCTCACACAAAAAAGCTTTAAATAGTGTGAATACAAACTGCTTCCCCATTCAGTTGATTGGGTTTAATTTTCATCATATAGCTATCATCTTATTTTCTGGTCATCTCTAGGCTACCAAGAAAATGATTGGAATTTCTGATTTAACATAGAAAAGAAAAAGAGACATTACCCATATAACTTTTTCTTGGGGTCTTTATACCTAGCAGAGGCACAACCCAGTCTTTTGCATGTGCAGGTAACCTTTAAAACTGGTGGCTTTTCTATGTTGCTTGGGTCTGTTAGAAGCCTAGGGAGAGAGATGTCACAGTAGCGCTAGCATGCTGACTGTGTGGCACAGTTGGTGACTGCAGTATGGATTTTGTCTTGGGAGACCTTGGGGAACAAGGGTGGGAATGTTGAGTGTAGGTTCATGTCTGTCAGAACAATCCTACAGTCTGGTTTGCTTGTAGTACTGGAAGCTATTATTTGAGTAGTCAGTGGTAGAAGGGGTGCCGCTGGTTAAGATTACCAACGATCTACAGAATCCAGACTAGAACCTGTGGACCAACAGAAGGTTGCAGGCCAGAACTTCAATGTGGCAGCAAATCTGTGCTGGGAAACTGGCCCTTGGTTTTGTTAGCTCTGCTCTTCATTCCTTATTTTCACAACAACTGAATTCTCCGCTCCAAAAATCCCTCACTTGTTTCAGAATAGGAAGCTGAGATTGTTCCCAGATTTCTTGTCTCCAAACTCCCAAGGCAGCTGGGTGTTTGGTCCTGAAAGGCCTTGGAGAGCCTAACCTGCTGCGTGCAGGTCAGGAGGAGGTGTTTCTCTCTAGGGCTAAATGACAACTGGCTTTGCCTGCTACTGCGACTGTTCCATTCACTAACTTTCTCTCTCCAGGCCAAGACCACAAAGAAGATTGTGCTGAGGCTGGAGTGTGTGGAGCCCAACTGCAGGTCCAAGAGAATGCTGGCCATTAAGCGCTGCAAGCACTTTGAGCTGGGAGGAGACAAGAAGAGAAAGGTGTGTTTGTGTGCTGAGGGGTTGCGGATGGGTGGTGTAAGCCGCCGTGTGACTGCGTGGCTGCTTTAGTGCCGAGCATGGTGAGGAAGTTACACTTCTGAAGCTGGTCAACAGATCTTAGCCACGTTGATATTAATGTAAAGATCTTGCTGCTCATTAGTTGTAACTATCACATGGAGAAAGTAATGAAGGTGCAAAGTAGGTTTTGGCAGGGAGAACAATGTAATTCAGTGGATTTTCAGAATGGCTGTGAGGGTGTAGTGATATAATGCCCCATACAGGTCCCTGACGTGAGCTGTGATGTTTTTTGTAGGGTTCTGTATTGCACATGCTCAATCAATCTCTTCTTTCTTACAGGGCCAGGTGATCCAGTTCTAAACTCCAGCTCGTTCATTACGGAATCCATTAAAGTATGTGGAAAGATCTGCTCTTGCATATGTCCTCATTGCTAGGGTGGGACTTTCAGGTATAGCAAATGGGAGTTGCCACTGTGGATAAAGCTCTCTAGGCCTGGGAAATCTCACCAGTGGCTGATGCTGCTTAAAAAGAGGCTTTAGAATAAATTGTCTACAGTCAGTAACTTTTTTTTAATCCACATTCAAAGGTGCCAGTCTGTGGGAGGTTGCTCAGAGCCTACCACTCTCCTCCCAGGTCCTTTTCTTCCACAAATGGGAACAGAAGGTAGGGTTGTGTCTAGGTACAGGGCTGCATGTGGCTAACCGGAAGTTGCACTGGTGACACTTGATTAGCACAGCTTTCTGTGACTACCTACCTGTTTTAAACTTGCTTTTGTGGTCCTTCTTATTTCTGAAAATGTATGGCCACAAGCTAAACCACAGTAAGACAGAGGTAAATTGATGTCTGTGTACAAAACTACAGCCATTTAACTAAATTGTATAAATCCCCCCCTTATTATAGTGGTACAGTGTGCATGGACCAGGCCTTAGCCTTACCCTGTAGTAAATGCTTTTAGAGGAATGGTGTGGGGTGGGTGGGTAGGTGGACAAGGTTCAGCTCATCCCTTAAGTGATGCACCTAATGTATGGGGGGGGGGAAGAGACTGGCTTGTTGAGCCTACTGAATAGCAGATAGTGTAATTCCTTCTGCTACAGATATATAGTGCTGGCCTCATTTTAGATCCCCCCTCTCTACAAGCACTAGGAGCTGTAGTAAACCAAAAATATAGGGAATAACTATAGGGTCTAGCTGCCCTAGGACAGGGTCTAGCTGCCCTAATACAAATTGTAGAGATTTCACTGATGATGCACCTCCACTTCCCAGTTCCATTTTTAGGCAGCCGTCCTTCATTCTGTTGGTAGATGTGAACTTGCTGTAGTTATCTGAGCTACCAGCTATATGGGTTGAGCTTTATGTAGTCAGCTTGTGGCCTGCTTCATCCTCCATGTAGGAAAGGGGATGTCTCATTAACCCCTTCAGGTATAAGTGTTTTAAGATGTTTAGCTTGATCCCATCGTTGGGCATAAGCTTGAGAGAAGCCTGGCTAGCATTGTTCCACTAACCCGATCCCCCTATAAACTAAAGCAGCACAAAGCACTAAATCCATCTGTGAAGGTAGCTGACTACCAGCTAGCACTGAAGAAGGTAAAGGAGATCCCGCAGAATAGGCATGGTAGGTGCTGTTCTTGGATACCGACCTCTACTTCAAGGGAGAGGAGTCCTAAGACCTAGTTTTCTGAAATGTAGGCTGTGTAGAGGACACTAAGGAGCATCATGCAGCAGCTCTAGGAAATTCCACTTGATGCCCAGCCTAAACTTTGGCAGAAGAAAGGTAATGTGTGTGGGTAGGAATACAACTGAGATTCTTTATATGCAGTAACAGGCAGGTTGCTCTTTTAACATGGAAAACAGCTTTACCGCATATGTTTCTTCACAACAGCAGCTGGAGGAATAACTCCTTCCATGTTTTGTAACAGGACAGTGTCTGCCAGCTCTAGGCTAATAATGAGATGGGTTTTTTACTGAAGTTTATAGCTATCTTATAGTCTATTTTTATAGCTAAGCTCTTCTTTGCAGTGGAGGTTTAGCATGAAATCTTACTTTATCATTGATAGGATACAGATTCCTCTAGCAACTGCATGCAAACTTACCGCCTTTAGGCCTTTTGAAATAGTTGCTGCTCTGTAATGCTCAATGAGAAGACTGCCTTTGATAGTGCGTCCCCAAGAGAATGCAGGAATCCACAGCACCCTCCGATGAAGTACTTTGTAATACAATGATCGGAGATGTCTAGGAATAGGTATGCTTTAATTTTTTTAGCATTACTGGTGCACAATGTTCATGTACAGGTGGCTGAGTATGTGTGGATGTGATTAGCTTCACAAAGGAGCTAAAAAACCCCAGCACTAAATCTCAGATCACTATCAAGCTGAGTGCAGTCTCCGTTCCACCCAGCAATATACAAAAAGGCCCCAACCCCCTTGAGTGTCTATTAAGGTAGACTACCACAAAGGAAGGAGATGAGGAAAAGGACAGAGCAAGCCCAACTCTTCCCTACTCCATTTCCTTGTACTGGCAGCAGTCAACAGCACTAGGGAGGGGAGAAACAGCTGTACCTAAGCCCTCATTCTCTGTGGGTGGCTAATGATTAATCCCTTAGAAATCCAGTTCTTGGTGCTTTAGTCCAAATTTCAGAGCCAGCAGTGGAATGTAGCTGCTGCCACCAGGGCAATCAGCAAGGTGCTGAAGGCAGCTGGGTGACTGCCCTCCCCTCAAAGAAACATGGATTTGAAAAAAAACCAAACCCTAGTGCAAAATGAGCCCCCCTTGGGGGCTTGGCCTATATTCAAGTCCATCGGTGCAGGGTTCCTTTCTTACATAGATGCAGGGGCCTTTACCCATCTTAAATGGAAAGTTTAGGGTTAAGCTAGTACGTTTAGGCTACCATTCTCTTGCTGAGTTATCACAGCAAGGTGAGAGCTACCTTGGGAGGGGTAACCATATGACTTCAGCTGAGGGTGGTGGGTGTGTTTTCTTGCAGCTGGTGTATGTCAGGCACTGGTGTGAGAGTAAGGCAAGAGGGAGTATACTTCCCCAGAGTCCTGCCACCACTGAGAACCCTACTAACATGGTATGTGCTTGCTTTGCATTTTCTCACTAGTTACCAAGGCCATTAGGCGTAACAGAAGGCGGATCAGTAACTGGCTTGCTCCATCCTTTAGCCCAGAGAGAAAAGAAGGGTAGGTCATGGCCTCGAGGGAGCAGGACCTGAATAGATCTAGCAGAGATAAGACACCCTTTCCCCAGTCTTCTGGTAATCACAACACAAAGACGAAGAGAGATTACAGTATTTTGTCCTGGAGTAGGGTTAATCAATTTGGTAAACTTCACATCACTGATGGCATCTTCACTACTTATTACCCACCACTGTGGAGGGACAGGGTGGCAACAAGGGAGCACTAGTGCATGGGGAATTAGGCCACCACTACATTATAAGATATCTAGAGATGGGTTTTTGTTCATATTCATGACAAGCTGCTCATCAGTGGGCTCCGTGATTACCACCACCTTCAGCAGCACAGTACCCGTGGGGTTCACCTCAACGTTCAAGACTGAGACCCAGTTGTGCAGTCCCCAGTCCTCACTGGCAGGAAGGATCTGCTGGATGGAGCATGCAGGGTTGCATGCCAGGCCATTTCCAAGGAAAGAGGTAGAGAAGCTGAAGACTCGGGGTCCTCCAATCTCCTGCCGGTTCAGCACAGCCACAGCATAGGCACCCCTGGACAGAGGTCGCTCCCAGAGCTCAAAGCTGTTACCCTGCCAAAAATGGAAACCAAGCCAATGTTTGAGGAGGCAGGCCTGACTCTACAGGTCCCTCAGCAGGCAGGCCTGGGCAAGCTGATTCTCTGGGGGTAGATGTTCCAAGACTCTACTCTCCCCACACGTACTTTGAGGCAAGCAAGGAGGGTTACCCTCCCTCCCCAGCAACGTAGTTTCACCTACTGTCTCATGCCCAGGAGAGGAAAGCTGTTCCCCCTTCCAGTGACCCCAGCCCCCCATATACCTTAGTGAGACGATATCCTTGCTTGCCCAGTTGGTCCTGGTTGATGGCAATCACCTCCTTGTTCTGGAGCAGCCACTTGGCCTGGGGGCTGACGTGACGTAGATCATTGGACATGAGCAGTGGAGCTGCCATGATAGCCCACAGGGCCATCTGTGTCAGCTGCTGGTCCCAGCTCAATCCGAAGTTCCCAATCACCAGCTGTGAGGAGTGGAGGAGGAGTGCTCACACAGACACTTTACACTTCTCACTTCCAGTGCTCTTTAAGGGGAGGTCAGGACACCGAGCACCCGTCGCTGGCTAAGTGAGTGGACAGATGTGCCCTCTCGTACACACAGAATACTACAATTACATTGTGCTGCACGTGGGGCTAGTTAGACAAGCCTAGCTCTGGTAGCAACCCAGAGCCTGTTCTCACTAGCTGGTAGGAGGAGGTGGGGCAGAGGCCCTGTTCATGCAGCTATTTGGGAATCACGAGCTGGGGAAGTTAGGTAACAAGTCATGGGGGAAGAGGAAGAAGATTGTGTCTGACTGGAAGGTGGAGCACAAGGCTTAGTTTTAGGTCAAATACCCCTTGAGGAGTGGCTATTAATTTTGGGTGCCCAGCTTGGGCTGGGGGGAGCTCTGGGTGATCAGCACTGAGAATTGGGCCCAGTGGGCATCAGGCTGGGCAACCATAGCTAGTGACCACTTCTGAAAGCCTTGGGCTGGCTTTTCAGAATAGAACTGCTCTTAGACAATGGCTCCCAGCCGAGCCTCAGCCATGCATACAGGTTACATTCCTTGCCCCTGTGGATGTCGTTCCCTATCTTTGCATGGGCACAGGGCCCCCTTTGATGAATCCATTGTGCTAGGACCACAGTGGAGGGTCCTCTGCCCCCAGTCATTTCCCCACTGTCAGTTCCTTATAAAGTTCCCTCCTACTCTCAGGAATGGAGATGCCCCCACATTATTCTCTAATCAAGTAGAGGCCTGCCGGGTGTTGCATGCAACTAGAGTTCCTGTGTTCTCACCATGTCAGGATCATTCCAGCCCCCTGGCCCAGCAACATCCACAATGCTGTCTTGGTGCAAAGCTGTCCAGTCCAGGACATTCTTAACACTGTTCCAGGCATCATAGATGTCAGCGAAGTTCCTCCAGTGATTGCAGTAGTGTTTGATCTCCGTGTAGTTAGGCTGGCGGAGGACAAAGAGGATGCTTATGGGAGACAGCCTGAGCATTTAGGATAAGGAGGCACACAAGGATGGGTTGCTTCATGGATGCATGGGGGTGAATCGCAGATGGAAAGACCTATAAGGTAATTCACTCCATGTGCTGACTGCAGTGCAGCATTGCTCCTTGGCTTATGGCACGTCCTTTCATATTTGCGCTGTTCTAGGGCGATGGTGTTTGAACCCCTTCCCTGGGGAGACTGTTCCATGGCCACCTCCCTCGTCTTGATTTTATTCAACCTAACGTCACCCCATCAAATCTAGTCAGATGTGGTACCGCCTGAATTCTTCCTACAATTACCTGTGCATTTAATCCCCTCTTTACACAGGAGGGTGTGGCTGCATTCTGCTATGTCACAGGATGGAGGAGCCAGCTCCAGGTGGCGTCTCACACTCCGGTCCCTTTATGGATTAGGATTTTGCACGCAGATTTCTCCCAACCTCCCCGTGGAAAAATCCCTGACAGCTCAGTACACCAAAATCCCATGGGTGCCTGGGACTGCCCTACCAGCAGAGAGGCCGAAGGGGAGGGTTCAGTAACAGTCGGGGAAGCCCTGAGAGGACAAACATCACAGCCCGAGCTCTGCACAGAGCATGTCCATTCAGCAGTGTAGCCAAACTGTCTCAGGACTCCTCCACTGCTGTGACACGGTAACATGATGCCCCACTAGACACAGGCAGCATCCAAAGGCTCTTCTGGGGCATTAGTTCTCTGCCATGGATTCTTAGCTAGCTGATACCCACCTTAGCCCTCCACTCAGTGCCCCTATGTTCATCACTTTCCTTCGCCATCTCCCTTCTGCCACTTTGACATTCAACCTGGGTTCATTTGGAGGCGCTTGAGAGTCTTGCAAATTAATCCATTTCCTTAATCCTCAGTGTCTTCCTGCCATGCTCACATCGGCCTAGGGCTGGCGCACTGGGGAAGGACTCCTTACCTTCTGCATCGGTCTCATGTAGAGAGGCCATTCGCAGGAGTACACAATACTTCTGCCGGTATTATTCAGGGCCTGAGACATGTTCCTGTAACCTGAAGGAAGAGAACAGCAGCCCGGTTATACCACCTAGTGAGGCAGAGGAGGGTAAGGGAGCTCACCACCGATGGCCCAAATGTTGGATCGAGACTCTTGTAAAACTGGGAGTGGTGTGTATGATGATTCACTTGCTATTGGTTGAGTCAGAACCCCAGGAGAGAGGAGTGGATTGCCAGGGTCCAGCCAGGAGTCGGTGGTGCAGTTGCCTGCCTTTCAGCAAGTTGGATCAGTTAGGAAGAGGGAGATAATGTGACTTAGAGACAGAGAACTCACAGAGACTACGGAGAGCAGAGTTCAATTTCTGGCTTTGCCAGCAGCCTGCTGAGAGACCTAGAGCAAATCACATCACCACCATGTGCCTCAGTTTTCCTTTCCATAAAATGGGGATGACATTTTATCTCCCTTAGTGAAGAACTCCAGTATCTACTGATGAAAATTGCTATATGAGGACTGGGCCTCGTTAGATCCTGGTTTCAGTCACCCCTTTGTCATATGACCTAGGGTAAGACCACAGTAATGGCTGACACTGACTGAATGGTGCCCCTCTAAAATGGGTATAATTACATATTGCTCTGTAATGGGGCTTCCCCCACTGTACGTGTTCTA
>ML675622.1:33603783-33949744 GCA_007922155.1 Mesoclemmys tuberculata
TGGTCTCTTATTGTTGTCTTGTTTTGGGCAAGTCATGTAACCTTTGTATGCTTCCGTTTCCTAATATGCAAAATTATGATGAGCTATCTCGGGGAGAAAACTTCTTCAGATCTGTGGATGGAAGGGTTGCCAGCAGTCCCTTATTTTTTCATCTCTGTCCAAGTTAGGAGTTGCTGAGCGCTGCAAGAAGCAGCAAGAAATACCCTTGGTGAATGTAGGTGGGTACTGCTTGTTCATATTATTATTAATGATGATAATAATATTGGGAGGAGGAGTGGGGCAGGTGCTAAGAAAACAGTCCCTTATTTTTGAAATACAGTGTTGGCAACCAGAGTGTGTTAGTGCCAACTGTGGTGATGACTGGTGTGATGAGAGATCAGGCTGAAAACCATTTGCAGGTGTCAGCCAACAGGCATCAGCTGGTAATACCAGAGCTGAAGAATCAGCCATATAATGGAATACTGTAATTCATTTGGAAACTACCACAGAACTCAGTTATCGGAAGAATATTATTTGACAAGTTGTGATTGCAAGTTTTCAGTCACTGCTAGCCTGTGCTAATTCAAACAGGCAATCTAATGGGGGAGGGCTGCACAGCTCATCTCCAGTCCCATAAGCCACCTGCTCCCTTTTCTATAGGAAGCCTTACTCTATATGGTAGGTTTATGCCGCAGTCGCAGGGTGGCTGCTGCTCAGGCAGATGCACCCTAGCTAGCTGTAATCTTGCTTGCTTTGGACTTGGTACAGTGAATCTGCGGCAGTGGGAACTTCAGCAGAGGCTGTACAAACCTGCCCAGAACATTGGTAATTACTTGCAGATTATAGGCAGCTGTGTCAGAGCAAGCTGCAATCAGAGCCTAGCAGGAAGCAGCTTCTGAGTTTAGGTACTACTCTTTCCTTGTGGACCCCCACAGAGGCAAGCTGCATCTGATGGGACTTTTTGTAGTGCAGTTGGATTGAGGTGAATGGCTTAGGATGTGCATGGGCATGGCTGAGCACTTTTATGTTACCTTTTCCCCTTCGCTGCATTTCTGATAGCACTGCGGTTTGGAAGCTGCCAAAGGGTTTGTTTGGCAGGAGCATACCCAGTCTACTTGCATCTGTAATACTTGCCTTAGCATATCATGATACTGCCCCTGCTGGGGTGGCCCTGGCTGCAATGCAAGTCTCTGTGCTGCTTGGGGAACCGTAGCCACACAACTGGAGTTACTCAGCAGTGTTCTCACCTCTGGCTGCTCTGTGTTCAGAATGGGCTGTATAAGGTCTGAGAAGAGCGAGCTCTGATTTCGAGAATCCAGCATCACATGGGGAGCTGCTCAGCCTCATGCACAAACAAACCTTTCGATCTAGAAGCCTTGCTTGTCCTGGATTCATCTGTGCATTCTCCACCAACCCCAAAGGCCGGCTCACTTCCACATTCTGGTGTCTGCAGCCCCAAACCCACTACACTTGAAATTTCAATTCCTGCTTTTGCTGCAGGTTCAGAGCTTTACTTCCATATTTGGGCTCGGCGAGCACAGCTCTTTGCACCACAGACCCCAGCGAGACAGCAAGGAATCCTGCCTCAGTATTGCCTCTTAGGAGCTGTGTTTAGGGACACATTGGATTTTAAATTCAAAACTGAATCTGTACCATAAAACTCAGGCCTCATGGGCAGAAATTCTTTTAGAATACATAGATTTTGTTTCCATCTCTACACTGTTCATGTGTTAGGACCTACAAAACACAATGCTTTGTGCTGGCTCTGCAGCAGGTAACTAACAAACCTTGATCTAAGATCTCTGCTCTTTCCTATTTAATGCTCTGGCTTCAGAAGCAGTCATATGCAGCTGATGAAGAAATATTGAGGTGTCCATTAGTTCACCCACTGACCACTCACCTCTCAGGATCCTTCCTTCCTTTCCCTCTATGAATATCTTCACCTCTCCTACAGCTTTCTTCCTCTACTGCTGCTGTGTTCTTATTCCCATTTCCACCCTTTTCCCTGTCTAGTCTGTTTCCTCCTCCAAAGAGTTTTGCTGGTTTCAGCTCAGCCATGAACGTCTGGCACCTTGAGGACCAAAGTGAGCAGGTGGGAAGCCTCGCTGAGCCAGAGGGAGTGTCAGGATCAGAGAGGGAAGGAAGGACTTTACTATTTAGCAGTATTTTATTGTTCTCCATATTTCTAAGGTGCTTGTCCAGTGGTTACTTATGTGCATTTAGATGTATATCCATTCCCTCCAGGAAGAGGAACAAAGATCACAACCCCTTTAACCATGAATTAAATCTGTTTACTTAAAAGTAACTAAATCTAGGTTGGTTATATCCCAAAGCCCCAATCAGGATATTTCCCCGCTCACTTCATAACAGGTGGTTTACTGAAAGAAATGAGTCCTGCATTCATTCCTATATGTGGTTAGCTTTGACCTATCCTGGTTTACAGTGGCATAGGAGTCCACAGTCAAGTGCCCTCTGCAGAGAATATCCATCGCCCACCTCCACAAGTTCAGTCTTGGGCTGCAACCAGCTTAGTTCCACCATGCCTTGGGAGTGTGGGGTTTCTCTGCAGTATCCCGGCCCGACCCCATGTAGGGCTTTGAGGGTAAGGACCAGGTTTGTGGAATGGATCTGGCACTAGGTAAGTAGCCACTGGAGTGGACAGAGTATTGGTGTGAAGCATGTCCTTGTGCTTCCTTCCCCCACCTTTATACCTTGCAGACCAAAATGAGGGCAGGTGTCCCAACATCAGTCCTGGAGAATGCTGATGCAAGAGAGAATCGAGACCTTTCTAGGGCTGAGATTTGTGCTCAGCTCAGAATTAACACCACTAAGAGTCGGATTGGCAAAACAGAGACAGAAATGCTGGTGGGGGAAGAAAAGTGATTTCCGAACTTTGAAGAGCACCTGGGCTGCAAACAGTGAAGGGTTAAACAGCTAAACCAATGTCAAGAATGGCCCATCTGTGTCCTTGTGGAGACCTGCTGTGTGTACCCACCACAACCCACATTGTGAGGCAGCTGGCAGCTGTCACCTCCGCTCATGTCCTCAGAGCTAAGCACAGGAGAAAGCGATGCCTTTCCTGTATATAACAGGCCTGCTCCTGAAAGCTGCCGAATGCCCACTGAGGATGCCCAGCACCTTGACAGCTTGGGTCCAAATTTAGGACATGTCTCTGCTCCCACTGACATCATCAGCAAAGCTCCAGCTGATGTCAGTGTGAGCAGGGATTCTGATCCTGTTGAAATCACTTGCAACATTCCCATTGACTTCAAGGGGACAAGAATTTGTCCTTTACAGCAGTGGCTCCCGACCTTTTTGAGTGAAAGGCCCACTAGTTAACACGTGCCCCCGCTTCCCTCCTCACTGGCTATAAACACGTATAACCCCTATAAGCACATAATAATTATAACAACACTAAATTACCTTAATAATAAATGACTCTTACCTGAGTAAGAAGCTAAACCTTCCCTGGTGCAGCCCCCACCGCACGCCCCCTGTGGTCCTCTCTCTTCCCATCCCTAATGGACTGAGGTTAATGGAGGCAGGCCCTGGGGGGTTGGCCAGGGCTGCTCCAGGCCTCTACTACACCGGACTGTTCCTCTCTGGCCGGATGCTTGGCTAGTGCAGGGCTGGAGGGGCTACTTCTCCGCTCCGGCCAGAATGGAGCTTGGGACTTCTCTCCTTCGGGGGGGCTGCTTCTTTGCCCTAGCTGGCGCGGAGCTCAAGGCCGCTCCTCTGCTCCAGCTGGCATGGAGCTCGGGGGGGCTAAATGACCTCTATGTTACTGAAGCCTCATGGACTCCCTGTAATCTTTGGTGCCTCCAAGGTTGGGAACCGTTGCTTTACAGTGCTGTTTTTAACAGAAAAGAGTCTGAGCAAAGGCAGTTGCACCCAGCTCTGTGGTTTGTCTGACCAGGCTTTTTCAGAAGGGGTTGCCACAGAAGAGTCATTTCTTTGGTGGGGAGCTAATGCTGCCTCTAAAGACTCTTTATTATGCCTATTTATTATGTGTACTGCGGTAAAGATTGCAAAGTGACTCCAGGAGAGCAGATTGTGGAGCAACATAGATTGCTTGTAATGGGTGAAAAGGCTATTTGGAGACAGGTTGTGGAACCAAGGATAAAGTGGCAGACTAACTGTGCTACCCAGGAGCCTCTGAGGTTTAAGGATTAGGTTCTACAGAGGCTGGACAACAACTGAACCAACCACAATGATACCAACAAGGTTTGGGGGAAAATATCCAAACACATTACTGAAAAGGCAAAAGCTGCCTGTGGCCAAACAAAAGAAGGGAAATTCTGTGACCAGGAGACATGGTTGCTAGTCTAGTGATGTGCAGAAGACAGTAAAAAAGGAGGAAAAGTTTAAGCAATGGAAGAAAGTAAGAAGAGCATGAAGTGATGAGGAATCCAACTTGGAGAAAAAGGCAAAAAGAGCTGTTGCGGAAGCCAAGAGCCAAGCACTTAAAGCCTTATATGCGGTACTACATTTTAAGGAAGGGGGATAAAGTATATACGGATTAGCCAAGATTGGGCAAAGAAGCACAAAACCAGAAGAGCACTGGTGGAAGACGGTGAAATCATTAGGTGGTGACAGTGGAAATAATTGAGGGGAATATGTACAAGCAACTACCTCCTACAGCATGTCACTGAGGTGGAGACTCAAACAGCATTACTACTGATGAAACACAGGAAGGCAGTAGGACAGAATGAGGTTGAGGCGTTTAAAGGATTAGGCTATGAGGGAGTGGTGATGATGGCAAACGCCTTCCACTTTATTCTCCAAACTGGAAAAATTCCTGATGAATGGAGAAAGAGCATATTGGTCTCACTATCTTCAGGTGAAAAAGGGCCATGCAAGAATGTAGTAATTACCAACCCAGCAAGTTAAGGAGTCACACAATGAAATGATTATTAAGAATGATTGACTTAAGGTCTATGCAAACAATTCCAGTGGCTTGGTTTAGCATTGAGCTATGATGGGAATGTGGAAGTGGATGTTAGGTGTCACATGAAAAGCTCTTGGAGCAAATGGAGGGAGTTGGCAGGAATTCTCTGCTATAAGATTATGTACAGGAAACTAAAGAGACAAGTGTATAAGACCTTGATTAGGCCAGCCACGAAGCACAGGTCAGAATGCTGGCCACTGAGGAAGAAAGAAGAACTGCACACTGCTGACATGGAATGGCCAGGTGGATGCTAGCTCAGATGAGAGCTGATAGGCTGTGCAGTGAGACCGTATGAGCTGTGTGGCGGGTAGTCCCCATCATGGAAAAGCTGAGGGAGTATCAGCTGAGATGGCTGGGTGGTGTGAGATGATGAGATGTGAGAGTACAAGATCTAGAAGTCATGGCACCAAGAGAATGAAGGACATCCAGAAAAAAGTGGTTCAAGACACTGAAGGAGGACAAGACAAAGATGGGTGTCTCTTTGGAAGATGCATTCAGCAGGAATGCTTAGAGTCCCAACTAATGGGATAAGGTGAAGAAGATTTGTAATACAGTCGTGTCTTGGAGCTGTAGTCATGGACCAAGTCTCCATTGTGCTAAGTGCTGTACCATCACAGAACAAAAAGTTGGCCCTCTGCCCCAAAGAGCTTACAACCCTAAGTATAAGACAAAAGATAACAGATGGCTACAGACAGAAAGGCTGAACAGTCCAAGAAGACAGTGGGACAGTATTGGGCAGCATGATAGGCAGTGATCTCAGCGTACCATATGTTGCTCCTATTGTTAACGGGCAAGGCATAGCCTGAAATGTATAAAATAAACACCTCCTACTGCTCCATTTTCACTGATTTTAGTGGTGCCTGGTCTCCAGAGGCACCGAGCAGACACTTGGGCCCAGATCCTCTGATTTCAGTGGAAGTTAGGAGCCTAAACACCTTTGAGGATCTGGGCTTTGCTCCTTACCGTAAGAAAGTGCGTTGATCCCGGGTTCGGGTGTGCTGCTTTTATGTTCCAACATAGCCAAAGCCTTGTGATGTGAGGGGTAGTTTTAGGGCTAGTAGCTTCGGAGTAGTTGTAACCATTATGATAGAAACCTGGGGAGAATCGGTGGGGCTGAAAAGGGGAGGCAGGTGCCCTCTAGAGTGCTGTGACTTAAGGTGCACTTTGCTTTTACCAACTAATGGTCAGGAGTGAATGTGTAGAACTCAGTGTCCCTTCCCAGCGAGGACATAACCCACTCCTGGAGTCCACACCTCCCTGACTGCTTGAAAACCATGACACTGCTGTTGGCGGAGCAGGTGCCGAGGTACTGCCATGAGGATGGCCGCTGGGGTGCAAGTTCCCTGTTACCACAGCAGCTCTGCGAGCCTCTGTCAGCGCCCTGACCTTGTGCCTGTACAATCTGTGTGTCCCAGTGTCTGTGGTATCTGGCCGTATCTGACGCTCAGTTCCCGTGCCAGCAGATTGGGTCTGTTCTAGGCTATAGATGTCTTACGTAACAACCAGCCTGTTTGCTAGTCAAGCAACGGAGTCCGGCAGCAGCAGCATCTGCCTGTCTGTCAGCTCAGGCTGTTACGGGAGCTGACACAACCTGCTCTTTGCCTTTCCTACCTAAACCAGGGGCAGCTGCACAGTCAGATCGTGTCCCCTTCGAATTAGGGAAAGGCAGGTTCCATGACTCCTGTCTCTCCAGCAACTGGCTCCTATGCCCTTTGGGGGATATTCCTCACCCCAAGAACATTCCCTCAGAGTTGGGCAGTGAAGACAGTCCCTGTTACTCCACCTGGGCTTCCCAAGGAGACTGTGTCCCAGTTACAGCATGGGCCTCTGGTAAAGGACTATCTACAGCTCTGAGCCTGGATTTCCTGCTGGCTGATGGAGCTCCCTGTACCACACCATCAGGGGTGCCATTTCGGATTTTGGTAGAAGGGGGCAACTTTAACCATGATACCCCTACATAGGAACCTGAACATTCTAGAGCGGTTTTTTTTGGAGAAAACTTAGAAATTAGCTGACAGGGCACTGTATCTAATTCCTATATAAAGAAAGAAAAATAAATAAATATTAGACACATTCACCTCTAATACTAACATGTTTTGACATTTTGTGTCACTTAAGGGACACTGGTTAGGTATAAAATTTTAATGTATATTCTTACTTTGTTAAGAACTCTTGAATACAACAATTGAAACAATGGTAGAAAACTCTAGATAGCTTTCTATCATTTAGGCTACTTACTTTTTGCAGTTTCCCAAGCTTGGAATAGATCATTTAACTTTTGGAAGCATCCTACTAGGGTAAAGGCCTGTGAGTTTATACTGCACCTGCTTGGAGTTATAAGGGGTGTTACCACACTACAAATAATGGACTAGAAACTGACTTTAAACAAGAATGAAACTGACACTTTCAAGTCGCTTTCACAGTATTGCCAACCCCAAATAATAAAAAATCATGAGTCAGGCTCCCTAAAAATCATAAGATTGTCTTAAAATCATGAGATTATGTAAAAATAATAGATTTATTATTCTTTTTATTTGCCTTCTGCTTTTTGAGCCTTTAAGGTGCAGTGGTGTCACATTCGGAAGGTTTCTCCCCAGCCGTAAGGGCTAGAAACTTACTTTTCCTTTAAGAAGGAAGGCTGAAATCATCACAGATCCACTTGACTCCAGGAGCTGGGGCTTTAAGGAAAATAATAATTATCGTGAGATTCATGACAAAATCATGAGTTGGCAACACGGCAAAGCCTACTTACTTTCCAGAAGGCTCTTAAACACAAAACTCAGTGACGGAGTTGCAGTTCTCACAGGAGAATATTTAAAGCCAAACACCAAGACAATTCCACATTTTAAAGTTGGGGAAAAAAAAAAAAAGGAGTCTTTTGAGGAATATCAGGGCCACTGCAGCCAGGAAAGGAAAATAAACAGGCACAGGAGCTCTGGTCTGCTCTTCCTCTTGGAAAAAAAAGTTGGAGGCTCAAATCTTCCAGTCCTTAGTCAAGTAAAATTTCTGTTGCCATCAGCACCTCCACTCACAGATATCTCACATCTCCCTCTTTTCGGAATGTAACCTTGGCTCAACCCGCTTCCCCGTGTTTCTTCCAGTCCCCTGCATTCTCTTTTCAACGTGCCCCCCTGCAGCGGGATTCCCCTTCTGTCTACAGGCTTCTAACTACCTTCAGATCCTTAATCTAATCACCAGCCCTTTTTATCCGAATCACCCTGACTGTGTGTGTAAACAAAATACCTTGTCCCAGGGACACAAGCTGGGAGCAGCCTCTCTCCTCTTTTCTCCTCCTCTCACATTCCACTCTCCGGTTGCCTGGGACTATGCTGTGTGCCCTGATCAGACCTTCTGTACAAAACTCGGGTGGGGTGGGGGGTGGAGTGAATGAATTCCTCATGACCACATCAATTCCTAGGTCCCCAGTACAGAGCCAAACCCTGGAAATACACCTGAGTCCTCCTAGGTCTCTGCTCTGTGGCCTGGAATCTGTGCCTGCATCTGGATCTAGCCTCTGACAGCGGCTCTGCCTTTTGGTCATTGCTGCCTTTGTTTCCGAGGCCGAAAAGATAGTGACATACTGTAGTCTCCCCACTAGGTGCCCCCAAATCCCAGCTCCTGAGTCTAGAGAGGGCGGCCGTTGTTACACACGGAGAGAACAAAAGCTTCTCTGAGCTGGGAGTTCAATAATTGCTTGTTGTTTAAGAGCCTTACCCCTTCCCCGCCATCCCGTTCAGGCCAGGACCTGAGGGCCAGAGGCTTCTCAGAGCAAAACAAGCTAGTTTGGGGGTTGGAAAAACTCATCACCCTTGTTTTCCTTGTGCAGAACCACTCCCTGGGAGCTGGCAAGCGTGTCCCATTTATCTTCAGCTTCAGAGCTCCAAAGGGTGGCAGTAATGATCCAGCCCTACATCTTGAGAGGGCTAGCCCCCTACATCCCCTAGAGACTGACTGGTCTCTACTAGGAGCTGAGATTGGTCCAGCTACATCTCGCAACGGTGTGAAAAATCCACACCCCCGAAAGATGTAGTTATGCTGCCCTCACCACCGGTGTAACCAGCACTAGGTCGATGGAAGAAACCTAGCTACTGCCTCTCAGGGAGGTGGATTAACTGCGCCGACAGGAGAACCCCTCCTCTCTGTAGGTAGTGTTTAAACTCAAGCGGTACAGCGGCACAGCTGCGGCAATGCAGCTTATGCCACTGTAGCGATATAAGTGTAGATGTACCCTAACTTGGATAATGAGGTACATGACGGTGAGGGGTCAGTCCCAAAACTTCAGGGGTTTGGCTTGGGACTCGGGATTTCTCAGGGCTTCAGCCCTAGGGCCTCCCAGCTCTCAGGGCTGAGTGCCAAGGATACAGCAGGAGAGGACTGAGTGAGGGGCCGGGCAGGGCACAAAGCCCAGCAGCTGTTCGGAATAACTTGCAGCAAGAAAGGATGACAAACAAGGTGTTCAATGTAACACCTCTCCCAGTGGCAGAGGTCTGGGAGAGCAGGGCCCAGGCCAGCTGTGATATTCTATTCACTCTATTCAGAATCTCCCGTTTCTGGCAGGTCTGGACAAACCACTGCTCTAGTTCCATTGGCTCCTTGGTTATTAGAGACCAAAGCAACCAAGCAGGTGAAGGAGCAACGTTCTTCTGTTGTATTTCATGCTGGTTGGAGATCATAAAGGCTAGAAATAGAAAAGCCTTTAAGGTCCCATACGCCCTCTTCCTTCCAACATAGGGCTGTTCTCTATGGTGCGTTCACTAGTGTTTTATTCTGCCTAGGTTAAATGTCACTTCCTCCAGGGTCCTGGCTCCCTTTCGTCATGGTGGTTGAAGATGAGCAATCAGTAGTAGTCTCCCTGATTTTGTGGCTGTCTGTGTCCGGTGTTACAACATGTGGTGGCATGGAAGTGATGCCATAGTTAAAGGAACAGCAGAGCTTTCATTTTGGCATGGTATATATAGTAATAGAAACGGTCCTATATCAGACACCAAAGCAAGCACCACAGAACTGGGCGGGGGGTGGGCGTGATGTCAAAATCCAAATCTGGATCCAGATCTAAATTTTGAAAGCGAATCCTAAAGTATACTGGATTGAAGCAAAATACCTTTATTCATCGCCTCCCAACTTTGAACGTTTGAAAACCAGGTTTGGATCCGTTTTTTCTGCTTGGGCACATCTTGAGTCCATAATAATAATTAATAATAAAAACAGCTACATAAGAAGCTGAACCATGAATCGGATTTCTGCGTTCTGCTCCCTGCCCTGCCACTGACTGGCAGTGTGACCTTGGGCAAGTCACGGCAATGTGCCGTGCCTCATGTTCCCCATTGGAAAAACAGAAATAATGATACTGACCTCCTTTGTAAAGTGCTTTGAGGTCTCTTGAGTGGAAAGTGCTATATATATACACCACGTGCAAGGTATTGTTATTATTTCATCCTGAAAAGCCCCAAAGAGCTGTCTAGGAATAATTATTGCCTTCCATGTTTCACCTGTTTTTGTGTCTCCAGGGCTGTTTCAGTCCAGCACCCTTTTCCAGCACTAAATTCTCTTTAAACAATGTGTGGTGAAATTATGACAATGGATTGTGTATATCGCGGTCCTTCATTTGCAAAATCCCCAGCATGCACCAAGAACAATGTGTGATGGGGACTAAATGGGTGGGAGATGCAGCCCAGGGAGAACTTTCTCCTTAATTTTTCCAGAGATTCATTTGGTGAGTCCCAGCTCTGCCTATCTCAAAAGGGGAAAGAGACTTCTCCCATCGTGCATGCACGTGTGTGTGTAAGTGAAGCGCTGCTTGCACTTTACCTCTCGGGGTCTGGGAGTTTTGCAAAGAATCAGGAGGTTGTGCTGAAACTCGGCGGAGCCAGTGATGTGTGAGGGGACATGGGAGCAAAGGCTGAAAGCAGGGGGACAGATTAAGTAATAGGGTTAAAAATAGATTCATTTGGAAAAACAAAAAATGTGAAATTAAAACAAAGGATGCTGTGCCACACTGCCTGTCTGCGAGCAGCCAAGAATGCAGCTTGTGTTCCTTCTTTTCACTTCAAGAAGGGCTGGAGCTACACTCGCAGATCTATCTGTCTGATCTCCTACACTTCCACACGCACAAAATCAAGCAACTTATCTTTTTGTTCTGTTTCGTACCTGCAGCTTATTTTTCATTAGAAGGGGTTTCTTTTTTCACCTTTAAGTTACAAGCTATGTACCCATTTCTGCTGTTTTGCCCAAGATGGCACTGTCCCAGGGAAAAAGGTCTGATTGCTGAGGCAGAAGTGAGTATGCAAGGGAGAAGAGGGGTAGGGAATAAGTCCAGGAGGAAAGAGAGTTTGGTCCCAGGGAATAGCAGCCTGCAGTTATGGAGCCTTTTTAGAAGGAAGGCACTAATCCTTTCGCTTGGGTCTGGGTGGGAGGGGAGCCCCTAAATGAGGAAAGGATTTACATATTAGATCTGATTTTCAGAGGTGCTGAATAATTAGAATAATCGTGAGGGCTGAGCACCTCTGACAGTCACACCCCTGGAGGCTGAGCAGACGATGTTTGTCAGGAAAATACACCAGGCCAGAGACAAAACCCCCTGCCTACAGGTCTGGCTGTTATTCAATTTGCATTTGAGTCTGGCACTTCCTCTTCCATGCTGCCCACCTGTGCCCCGTCAGAGGGCTCTAAGAGCGCAGAGAGGCAGGCTACCTGCTCTTCGTTCTGGTGTTCCACGGGAGCCCAGAACTGCAACGGTGGGGAGAGTCCTGCTAAGCCCCCGGCTGGAACATGCCCTGAATCTTCAGTGACTTTAGCTATTAAGTTCTAGCGGGTTTTTACTGAGTGTATTCAAAATGTGAGTATTTCTCCCGTGTGCCCCACCGCCCTCCCACGGTTTATAATTTCGCTGACTTTTTTCCCCCACAAGGCGAACCCTGACACAGCAGGAGGGTTAGAGTTTCTCAGAGAAAAAGCTTCCAGGACTCTTTTTTTTTTTAACATGGGCAAAATAACATATCTTTCCTTCGCGTCATTCTCAGAAATGGTTGAACCATTTTGGCGGAAATTTTCCAAAAAATGTCCCTCTGAGGCAGACACCTGGCAAGGAAAATGTCAGCTCAAATGGCTAAAATTTGGCAACATTAAATGCAACTGAAAAAAGGCCATTATAATGGGAAGTGTCAGGCAACCTTAATATCTGTTTGTATCTTTATATGTCCCTAACTAGCCCATGGCTGGCAGTCCAGAAAACACCAGTGCTGATTACATTCACCTTATTGCCTGAGAGCCAGATTAACCCCTGAGATAATTCCAGTGACCTTAATTTACACCATCAATTAATTTGGCCTTGGATATTGGTTCGATGCTTTGGGCTGCTTCTCTGTGACAGTCTGACAATCGCTGTGATGTCTCAAACAGAGCAGGCAGAAAATAGCCTGTGGGCCTGATGTGAGGCCCACTGAAATCTTTATGTAAGGAGCTTTACGTAAGTGGTCCAAACACTGGGCTGTGAGCCAGGACTCCCACACTCTGACCTGACTCTCCCCCGACGTGCTGTGTGTCTTTGGGAATGGGAGCACGTCGGCACCGCAAAGGTGCAGTCCTTTATGTTGTAATCCGTACAGTGGCTCGCAACCTGCTGCGCGGACGGCAAAGTCAGGCTCGGCTTTGTGCGCGTCTCCTTCTGGGGTGGGCCGGGGCGTGAGCATCCTCCTGCGGTGCTGTGAATATGTGCTGGGGAGCCAGGAGGAAGCTTGGACTATCTGTGCTACCCCTAGGCTGGCGGCGTGTCTCTGGCCCGGAGGGAAGGGTAGAGGGTCTGTCGCAGGGAAGCTGCAGACACGCAGCTACGCTGCGAAAGGAAACGTTCAAGCGGCTGCGTTCCAAAGGCAGAAACCCGAGTGTCTTCTCCTGTCACTGCCCATCTTACAGGGAGACCGCTGGTTGTCATGGTTACCACATCACTCAGGCCAGGGAGTTTAGAGTAGTAATTCTGGGACAGAGCCGCAGGGCGCAGGCTAGGGAGGGAGTCCTCAGGCAGCCTGGTAGGGTGAGAAGAGTGTCCCAGCTCTTTCCCAGTTCAAAGTGGGGGAGCGGGACCCTGGGACCTCCTGGTGCCAATAGGCAGAGAGCACAGGGGGTGCACAGGGTTTTACAGGGATCCCCTGGTCGGATATTTGCATAACAGGTCACTGAAGGGTGGCATGTGAGGTCCACTGGCCCACTAGTTGTCATAATCATTGTGAAATGCCTGGATGGATGGACGAAGCTTACGGAGTTACATATCTGTACTAAAAATTGTGTTCTTAAGGTCTGCGGGTAAGGCAAATCACCAGGAGTTGACATAGCTCGGAGACATTCCTTTCAGGCAGGAGGCAGCAGACATCTGTCCCCTGGTCTGGCCCTTGGATATTGTGTATTGTGTGCCTCACAATGTAGGCCTATTAGACAGAGAAGGATCTGGGACTGACATGGCTACACCAATGCTGCATACAATGCAGGCCTAGCAGCCCCTTGAGCCACCAGCCAAAGAAGAGAGTGTGCAATCGACAAGAGAAGAAATTCGCAGGATGAAACAAGTGACAGGGGATGCTGGTGATGGTGAAGATAAAGGATTGTTAGGGTACATCTGGAGGTACAAGGAAATAGCTTGTCTCCTTGGTGAAGGATCCTGTGTAACAAGCAGTCTGTCCGGAGGGTCACAGCCAAGCTGGCTTTAAAGTGCTGCAAGGATTTTGGATGAGCATTACGCTACAAGACATTCGCATAGCTAGTTAGTTATTTCATATGTGATCATTTGTTTCTAGTACTTCTATTTGATATCCCTCAAATCTCCGTGCTTTGCTAAGTAAATTTGTACTTGATTGCGCTACACACGTACCTAACTGCTGCGTGTCAAGTGGCGCGCTGATCCGAGCGGAGGCTCAAATAGCTGGGCTGGACTGCTGCTTTGGAAGCAGTGGGTCTGTGAGCGTTCAGGGGAGGATGCTCCAGGGAAACGCTGGGAGAGCTTGAGGGATGGACCATGCTTATTGCTAACCAGAAGAGAGAGAAGGGCCTAGAGGGCAGTACTTGCGTTGTCTCTGCCTGCTGGGGGGATCAGTCACAGACCAGACTTCCTCGTGCTAAGAGCAGGTGGCAGCGAAGTGCCTTTTAGCCCTGGGGAAGCATCACAAGGAGCTGGTGTGTGTCGACTGGGACCCTGCTCCTCAAAGGCGTTTAGGCACTTAACTCCCATTAAAATCAATGTGCCACATGAATCTGGTGCCATCCTTGGCACATGGGCTGCAGGGACTTGTAGTCCGTCTGTCCTCAGGCAGAGCTCCCACTGACTCAATACGGGGGGGGGGGTAAAGGGGGGAATGAGACAGGCCCACAGGATTTTGTCCTTTTGCCTCAAAAATGCCTGCAGCCAGAGACACTCCTTGAGTGAGATGCTGGCGGCACACACACAATGCTGGCACGTGCTGATTTAAATGATCCAAACCAATTACTACCACTTATGTGTAAGAGAGCGCCTGCAGGGGTGGGGGGTGTTTGGTCTCCATGGCCCATTCAGTTCCTGGCCTCTTCTCACAATAGGATTGTTCTGCTGAAACTTCCCACAGTTGCTACCTCCTGTGCAGCCAGGAGCAATGATTGCAGTGTGGATCGGTGTGTGTATTTGGGGTTACACAAATGGTATGTGGGTTGTGTGTATATTTGGGATATTTTTTCTTAAAGTCTCAGCTCTTAGAGTCAGGGGATCGGGGGGAAACTATGCTTTCATTACTTTTTTTGTTTTAAAACAAGAAGTAAGTTTCTTGCTTTTGTGGTCGCAGAGTATAGCTTAAACTTGAAGCTCAGAAAGAAGAAAGCAAAGAAAATCCCATCATTTACTGTGTGGCTTAAATCACTGACTTTTTGTGGTCTGATTCCTGAAGCTGATTTTATCCCTAGAGGTGCTCTGTCTCGCCCCACTGCTTGAATCCATTCCAAACCTCCCTACCTGGCTTCTTGCTACAGTTTTAAAGAATTCACATGCCCTTGCATATACCAGCTATGTGCTAGGCTGGGTAGCCTCTGAACACATATAGCAGCACCAAGCCGGAGAGAATCTTTCCCATGCAGGGATCGCACAAGTGACGCTGTCTGTGGAAGCTCACTTTGAAAGCTTTGCTTTTTGTCCTCTTCTGCTTAATATTCTAGTCTGATGTTTGAATAGCACCTTTGTGAGAGGGGAAGGTGCTTTACAAATGATGACCCAGTAACAATGAACAATCCCTTGCTTAGTACAGCCATGACACAGACTGCAACTTGCTTCCTGCTGTAATCCCACGTCCTACGCTATGAGCGTGATTTGACATGTTAGAAAGGGTTAAATGATGGAACAGTCGCATTTGGAGTCGACAATTGGCTGTTCTGGTCGCTCCTAGGAGTGGGCAGGTCGTGGCAGAGCAGACTGGACAGAGCAGGATGGGACAAGGTGGGTAGATGGGGTTGGAGAACGGGACGGGTGGCCCAGATTGGGCCCAAGAGAAGCAAGGAGTGGGCCAGAGGAGATGAAAGCAGGGGCTGAGGTGGGTGGGACTGTCTGGGCAGGTGACCCAGAGACGTAAACCACACGATGGTCACATTCTCGCACAGTACTGCACCTGGCTGGAGGCTACTTCAGCCCGTCAAGGAGTTGGCATTTCTGATGCTTAGATGGTTCTGGACAAGGCCAGTGTGAGTGCCAAAAGCTGACTGCCAGCTTCTTTCACGTGTTTGGCCCTGAGCAGTGAAGCGGGCTGAGCTGTCCATGCCCATTGGTGAGGGGGAGCCTGTACTAGGGAGTGGGGCCAGGAAGAGGCCAGCATCCCTGCTGAAAACGTCGCTTGGGGCTGAGCAGAGGCGATGGTGTTTGGGAGAGGAACGAGGTCGGGTTTGGGCGGCGACAATGGGGAGGGAGACCGTTGTAAAAGGTACGAGCCGGCGCTTTGCCCTGCACACCAGTAGCGAACGGCCAGGGCTGGACTGTTGCTCACAGATCAGCTCTATTGAAACTTGGCTGTGAGGACAGAGGGAGATTGATGTTCGCTCCAGAGTGGAGCTATCAGTGGTGATCTCTGCCTCCCCCAGATGCCAGCTGCCAACAAAAGCACTGGCCCTTCATGGTACTACAGAGCTGTCCAGGCTGCCCTAAGTCCCCGAGGACAGCTGGCAATTCTCTAATACTGGCTCCTGACCAGCATGGAGAGGGGAGGGCAGACATGAGAGTGGGAGGCGAAGGGAAAACAGGGGGAGGAACTGTCTCTCACAGCTAGCTGGCCCTAGGGTTGCAATGGGCAAATACATCCCAAGTAAACCTCACCCTTTGCATCGCACCTGTGAAATAGCTCACAGAAACAGGACACGGGACTTCTGGCAGAGAGCGGATCCCTCATTAAGATCCAGCCATCACTTCACACTGCCGAGTTGCCAGACTCCCCATAGCACAGCCTCGACGATAGCACAGACTCGATGGCCCGGAGCACGCTGCCTCTCGTATCCAACCCTCTCCTGTGCGTCATCACACCAGCAGAGAGCACAGGTCACATGCCACGCTCTCTTCTGTTTGGGTCGACGCAGGACACCCCTGCTGACTTTCGGGGAGCTCGTATCAGTGTCACTGAGAGCAGAATCGGATGCAGGGAGTAGAGGCTGGGCTACATGGGGAAACTGTCCAGGAATACCCCACTGCTATAAGTATCGCTGACACTGCCGAAGAGTGCTTTATTTCCCCCCCTCCTGGTCCGGCTGGTATTGCTTCCAAAGTGACTGGAGAAACTCTCTGAACCTCAGCCCCTTTCTACAGCTCTGTAGAGCCTGGATATTCTCACTGTGTCGCTAGGAGCCACAGACAGGGTCAGCCTCTGAAAGACATGAGCGTGCACCAGCACTAGCTCCTGTGTGGGGGCTGAGAACAGGCGATTGGTGACCATGCTGCCTGGGCAGCAGGTGAGCTTTGGCTGCACCCTGGGCGGTTAATACAGGGCCCTGCAGCAGGGATGAGAGCAGAGGGAAGCAGGATCCAGGTTGACGGGACTTCGGTGGGGCTCTTTGTAGCTGCACATAGTGGTTCTGAGAACTCATAAAGGGCTAAGAAGGGGCCTGAGGAAATGTTAATGAAGTGGTTCATCTTGCTCCAGGGTATCTCTGTGTTAGGCTGTTGCGTGTGCCTAGCACTACAGAGGAGTGTGGGGGGTGTGGAGGAGGTTTCCTGGTGAAAAGAAGAGGAAAGCATGTTACCACCCTAAGGGGTTACAAGGAGAGAGGCTCTGTGTGTAGATGTGTGCGCGGGAGGGGAGGGAGGGAACACCTAGAGCGTGCCTACTTCTGACCATGCACAATGGACCTCCATTGTCTGCGCTCAGATTTACACTGATGGGAGTGAAAGCAGATATCACTGATTTCTGAGCGACACCCTCTGAAAAGATGCATCCACCTTTCCACCCCCAGGTCTCGCACACTGAGCAACGTGAGGACACTCAGCCGAGGCCCCTGCTATGAAGCTGGCTCTGGTAGTAGGCCATAATAACTAGCTCGGCCTGTCTGTGCATGAGGCTGGATTGGGTTCTGTTCCCTTTCGTTGTAGCCACGTTTGCTCGTGGCTCGGCTTGAGGGTGCTGGGGAGAGGATGCGGGGGCTGGTAATTCTGTTGTGAGAGCCACAAACAGGACTTAGAGCCTGTTCCTTTCTTGGAAGGGTTGGCACTTCCTGTGGGTTTTGCTACATTGCTGGCAGGTAAGTTGTCCCTCACTCCCACTGCTCGACGGGGCGCTAAGACAGGACAGATTTGATTTTTCTAGGGAGTCCGTGTGCTGGGGTCTGTGGGGCTCAGGGGCAGAGAATGGGGAGGTATGTTACAAATATAAAATGTTTCCCTCACAAGGTCAGAATTAACCTGAAATGCGCCTGGGGAGACTAGCTGAGAAGCACATGCCGTGAGTCCTAACACCAGAGGGAGGTAATGCCAGGCATGCTGACCACTGGACAGGCACTTAGAGGACACAGTGGGTGTTCAGAGAACAGCCGAAGAAGCCTGTGATCGTAGCTGGGACAAAAGGAGCTGCTGTGTGATATGTAGGACAAAGAGAGGGGTATAGGGCCACCGAGGGACTATGGTAGTGGACTGTCAGAGGCTGGATAACAGAGAAGTGACAACGGAGATTCGTGCCCACAGTGGAGATGTAGAAGGCGCTAAGGCGTTGACTGAGGCACATCCGAGACCATTTTGAGATTCCATCCTCAGAAGTTCTTAGGGTTAGCAGAGGAGAAGATGCTGAGGAAACTCCAGGGGGATTCTGTCAAGGTTTTCTCACTCACCTGTTGGTCCAGCAGGGGCATCCACACAGGGAAGCGGATCTCAGTCGCCACCTCCCGTTCCTGGGTCCATGGAGGAGCTGTGGGGGACCGGGGTACATACGTGACATTTCATAGGTCTGGGATGAGAGGTATGGGGACGGGGCTATGCTGCGGGCCTCTCTCGGGCTGTGCTTTCACGGCTGTGTCAGCGCTGCTGACTGGCACTTGGGTGAGAGCAGCCAGACTGCAAAGCTGGGCCTGGAGAGACTGGATCCTTGCCGGTGCTGCGCTTCCCCGGGTGTGTGGCTCAGTGGCACATCGCACGGCTCTCTGTGCCGCAGTGAGCGTAGCCACTCTGATCCTTTCCTGGCGAGCTGTAGGAGAACTCCTCGCCTCACCGTGCCCAGAAGGACAGATGGGGGAGAGAAGGAATTGTGGACAGGCACTGAAGGACTGTCAGCACTTGAGTTACTTACTATTATTATCGTGTATTAGTCTACGTGCTCACTGCACCAGCCCAAGGGAAAGAAAGCAGGCTCCTGGCTCTAACCCACACCCCCACTAGCTTGAGCTGGCAGCACCCCCAAACTCATCTGAGCGGGGTTTGTGTGTGGACGGGAAGGGGGCTAGACCACGCCCAGGTCAGAGCCCAGGCTGACTCTCCAGTGAAGACGTCCCCCAGTGAATGTGCCAGGGGCGAAGCATGGCCTGCCTGAGAGGAGAGGCTGCAGGGAGAGTCTAAGGTGGGGGAGCAGCTATGGGTCTTTGGCCAGCAGACACAGGGCTCAGTGGGAACAAAGAGGGATACTAGGAGAAAATGCCAGCCTAGCCTAGCCTGGGAATTCTTCACAAGCAGTGTGACTGGCACTCCAGAGGGGAGCTAGTGGCAGCCAACTGAGCCAGTGCTCGTGGGGGCAGAGGGAGCCCCAAAGCCAAACAGAGGGATAATGCAACTCTACCCCCAGCCCCACAGTCAGCTAATGCAGGCGGCTTCCCAGCTACTGGCCCCGAGTGCTGGGCTCAGTAACTGCCTGTGTCATGTCTAACGAAATGAGACAATTGCTGCCAATTACGTCAGAAAAATCACCGCCCGAGAGAACGTCGCACTAATTCTGTGCCAGGGTGCTTCCCCCCGACGGCTGCCCCCCATCTCCAGGCTGGGCTGCTGCATGCGCTGCTCACAACCCACAGCAGGGAAAGCCAAGAGCATTGTATACAACTGATTGAAGCCAGCGTCGCCCTACGGAAACAATACGGTCCTGAATGCAGGCTTAACTGTACATGCACTCACGGAACCAGCCTTGAGCGCCCACTAACAGCGTTCTTCTCACCGTCTGCCCTCCCTGCGTTACCAGCCATTGCATTGCTGATGCACCTGCCGCTGTGAGATCTCAGTGTGTTCAACATCCCCTAGTGGGTACAATTAGAATTGCTTTTACTGTGTGTCAGGGACCCTATACTGCTCAATGGAGAGTCTCCTTTGCCTCTAGGAGCTGGGGCCTATGCTTTTGGAGAAGTGGGATCTGAGATCTTGCCTTTCTACTGCTGGGAAGCTCAGCGTGGTCCTGGCATGCAGCACAATGACAGTCCTAGGAGACCTGGATTCGTTCTGTTTCATGGGCAGGCTGCTGGCTTTCTGTCACCAAAGACAGAGCAGGCCATAAGCACAAGCAAGATAAGCAGCTGGGGGTCCTTCAGTTGCGTGCCCTCCTACTGTGTGGGGAGAGAGGCCCTAAACATCTTCTGGGGGTTCCCACAGCCATTTTCTTGCTCAGGGCTCTGCAGATCATAAAGGAGTCCCCGTGTCAAGAGATAGGAGTGGGAAAGCAGCACAACCCACCAAAGGCTGTGCGGTGGGGTGGGGGAAGTCTGTGTTCTCTACTTAGGCTGATCGGCAGTATTCTGTCTCCTGACCTGAGCCCTCCGCACAGGAAGTTGCTCTGGAAGTGGAGCAGGGAGAAGGGGTGGGAATTTGCGGGTGAAGGTGAGAGAGACGTACGTGGTGGAAGGTGCTGGATTGATAGCCCTGGAGGCCCTAGCCCTCGAAGTATCCACAGACATGCAAGCATCTCTCCCAAATGTGGTTGAGCCCTAATGTGAAAGGACCACCACTAGAGGTGAGCGGGACCTCGGTCCTGGCAGTTGCTGAGCTAAGGGGCCAAATGTGTGGGGATAGGAGGGTTGTGAGGGGGACATGGGCCCATGGAGGCCCATCAAATTCATTTCACACAGGCCAAAGATCAAACATCAGACGGTGACCGTTTTCAGTCACCACCACAGCGAGCTGGGTCTCAGCAAGTGAGCACTGGCCATTGCTTGCTCTACACTGAACATCGCCTGGGAGTCGCCCGCTGCTGTTCTCACAGATTTGGTTCCAACCGTGTTGGGAACAGCAAAGCGCTAGGCTGGGTCAGCCACTGATGGCTTAACCCAGCTTGGAGCAGAATTAGGTCCATGACAGAGCTGGATTTTTGGTTTGTTTTTTAAATGAAAAAGAAAGAAAGCCAGTGCCTCATCTACACTAGTGCTCCCGGATCTAGAGCCGCGACGGGAGATTGCAAAGACGGGAGAGTGCAAATGCCGCTGTGAAGGGGAAGGCTCCAGTTTCCAGAGCCAGTCAGCTCCCAAGGGCATGAATTTCCTTTAAGAAAGCGAGAATGCACCGGCAGGGGGCAGGATTACCTAATGCTGTCTGCTCCAGTGACCAGGCCTGGCAGCAAGCCTTGTATCTATGGCACTCGGAAGGTTTAATTAATGAGTTCTCTCGTTGCCGACCCTTTTGTTTGATGTGCAGCACCAGCACTAGCTTGTCCTGCCACCACTGCTGATCGGGAGCGTCTGCAAGTTCATTTAAATTGAGATGATTGAAAATAAACCTCTGCAACCAGCCCGGACTCCTTGCGATCGGCAACACTATTAACACCATACTAAAATAATAATGGCTGGGTAATGCACTGAGGAACGGGAATGGTCAGTGTAAATGAGTCTCCTTTTTTGTAATGAATGAGTTTTGTTCATTTAGACTAATACATTGTTAGGACCTGTTAGTAAACGTTAACCCTTTTAGTGTTCTTTTTCTTGTATATTAAATTCATTTACATTTAACTGTTCTCCCAAAATCCTTGTTATTAGCAAAAAGTGTGCTTGGCCAGAGCGTGGTTTTTAACCTGCGAGTGACTTATATTCAGGAATGTCATGTGGTCAAATATTGCACTACATTTCATTATGGCTGGTGCCTCCAAGTCTGTGGGGAAAATAGGTGACCAGGGAAAAGACCTCCTCAAACAACGAGAAGTGTAAACAAAACTGGGTCATAAGGAATGTTTGTTATGGCAGACGTTTTCTGTAATGGACTGGGTGGTCGATAAAAGATAATTGTTAGGTCAGAGGGATTCTGTAAGGGATAAAACCGTAATAATGAACAGATTAGAATTCCCAGTAGCTTATTGATCATGTAAACAGGACTCTCAGTTAAATTAATCATAGGAAAGTATTTTCCCTTCAAAGTGGGGTTCTTTGTCTCATGCCCTATAAAGAGACAGAGGTTTTGGGAATGGGGGAGTGCAAACTGTTGGCATCCTGCCTGCTACAAAGCAGAGAGTCTCAAGGGCCAGCTCTTTCCCATACACCAAGCCTTGTAATGCACCTATTCCTCCTGTATTCTGTGTAGTACAATACTGATCTATGATAATCTTTGATTAAATAACTTCATTTGAGCCTGTTATTTGACAGTCTCAAATTGTTGTTAATTCAAACACAACAACATCATTAACAACATCCTAGCCAAGTGATCAGTGATATGTTTGCCTGTATTTACTTTTCGGAAGGCAAGGAATACCTTGCCAGAGTGAGATCCTTCATCAAATCCAAGACTGTACTGCAAAACTTCAGGAACTAAAAGTTTCCAAAATTCTCAGGGCTCAGGCTTCATCTCCTAACAGTCTAGGAGGTATTTGTGTCTGACTGCCTACACTCAGACTGGGCTGATTATAAATGTTGTAATTATGCTGTGGCTACCTGGAGCTCTTAGGTTGTCATGGTGCTCAACAAGAGCTTCAAGGCAACAGTGGGGACGGGAGACCAATCCTCCTACTCCAGCCCCTATCATGTGAGCTAAAAGGGAATGTCTATCACGTGTGAACCATCTAGGGCCTATGACATACAGCAGAGAGTAGGGAGCTCAAAGAACTCTTAAAGGCATAGTTGGAGTCTTCTGACGGAACAGTGCATGGGGGGACACCAAAGGATGAATGAATGTGGGGTCTAAATTCCCTTCAGATCCTAGGAAACAGCGGCTTCTCCAGAGCAAGTTGAGGGATGGTATGTGTGTATCAATGTCTCTGACCATGGAGTGTGAATTCCTTCAGACCTGAGGAGAGGGTTGTTTCTCTGCAACAGCACTTAAAACCCTGTGGTGATAAAGAGTGAAAAAGAGATGCACAGGGTTGAATGAAAAAGGACACCAAATAGCCCTTGGGCTCATGAACGTGCTATTTTGGCCCTCAGCTCCACACAGGGGACCAGCGATGGAGAAAGCAAGAACTGGTCTCATCTTGGAAGGGAGTAGATGTGTGGGAGGTGGCAGCGGATCAAGACTCTGATAGGTGTTGTGCCAACATTAAATTAAATCCTGTCTGCTAAAAATAATACTGGCAATATTAATGAAAACCCCAGAAACATTTTATTTGTGTAGGAAGATCGAGGCTGTTTAAAAATCCATCATTTCAAAACTTGACATTTCTCCAGATGCTGTACAGATTATGCACCTCTGGTGCTTCTGGGCTCCTCCGTGCTGGGAGAGAAAGGTTAGCAGTTTCACAGTATAGAGAAGTGACTTTCTACCAGCTGGAGAATCACTTCTGGTGGCCTCAAAGATTTGATCTGTCCAAAACCAAGTCTTTAAATAGTAACCTTGGGTTAAGTGTGGGGCAAACCTACCAACCAGGATTCAGCATCAACAATAAAACAGAGGGAGAGAAACATTTAGTGAGCCTGGGTGACTTACGGGAAGTTCAGGAGTAGGCCTCCATCAGCACGGGTGGAACAGTTTGTGGCCAAATGAGGGTCTAACATAGTTTGGCCACTCCTTGGGGAACCCCAGCTGTGACACTGACTCCTTGAACAAATCACTTAATCTTTCTGCCTCGCTTTCCAGGTCTGCAAAATGGGGACAGCAATATCTACCTGCCCACTGACCCCAAAGGGGTGGGGTGAGGGTTAATTAATGAGCGGACCTTTGCAAAAATTTTGGACAACCAAGAGCCCTAGGCAAGTCCACTCTTGTGAGGTGCTGAGCGCTCTTGTTGCATTAAATCCTGATGGTCTTACTCCAGGGTTACTTAGGCAACTGATGTCAAGAGAGTATGGCCTGAGAAAAGATGACGCATTCGCCATGTCTCCAGATTTATATAAGGTTGCCCATCACCATGGTATCTGGACACCTGGTCCTCAGGATAGCAGAGGGCATGAGGCCTTTTGCGGGGGAATTATTACAGCAGGGAGAGCTGGTGTGACCTGCACTCTGCCTCTTGTGTCCCTGGCCGGTGCGGCTGCCCTCCGGTGTTCCTAGTGGGGGGTCTTTTGGCTTTGATTCCGTATATGCTGGGGTGGAGGGGGTCTGGCACCAGCTGGTTTTGGGGGCCTCGCTCCAGTCAGAGAGGCTCCCTTGTTCAGCTCCATCACCGTCCCTGGGGCATTGTTCGTGAAGTTTCTCAACAAGGCGGATTTGTGCCGTTTGCCCATCTGGCCCAGATCTACAATAAGAGGCACTGTGAGACGTGCCAAGACCTTGCCCTGTATCTGCAGCCTGGCGCTCAGCCCCAAGCATTGCAGCGATTTAAAGGGACACCCGCTGCTCCTTGTGCTGTGGTTTGCACTTGCTCGTAACAGGCTTCTGGACAAGAGACCATCCCACTTCTCCTTCCAGGGTGTCCTTGTCCACTTGGCCAGCCTTGCCCACCCTCTCCGGCCCCACCATGTCTGTGGGACTGAAGCCCCAGATGGGGCTGTACTGCATGAACTTCTGTGCTAGAGCACCAGCATCTCTGAGAAGGTGAGCCCAGCTTTGTAACTGCCTGGTTACATGTGAACAGAGGGAATGTGAAAGCCCAAAATGCCAGAGAGGGAGAATGACAGCACAAGCATTAGTTTTTTTGTTTTGTTTTTGTAGGACCTATATAAATGTTGCCTATTGTTTTTATTACTTGGGGCTGAGCAGTGGATTTTTCTATGATATTTCAGGTCTGCTATTTCCCAGATTATTAGAATCCTTAAGATTTAGGCTGAAGTTACTTGACAAAACAAGCCTGATGTAACTCCACTGACTTCAACAGAATACCAACCGAGGTGAACTTGATGCAGATAGCCTAGTGCTGTTGGAAAGGGGAAACAGGTGGGGAATGAACGGTGATTGGTGAGGGCCAGTTCTTCCTCCTCCTGCCCTCTCTGCCCCTGTTATGGTTGAAAACACGTTCACCCCTTCCTATCCCAGCAGGACTTCCTCGAGGCAGATCCAGGGACACTGGCCAGCCATAGACTGATTCCCCTCTGGAATCCGACAAGGCTCATCTCAGAGAACCTTGCAGCTCAGCAAAACCTTTGAAGGGAGATCAACTTCGGGCCTGATCTTGTCAGTTACTAAGCACCTCCTATTTGGTGCTGAGCGCCAGTAGGTTCCAGTTTAGCCAGTGGGATGTACAGGTGCTCCTCACTCACAGGATTGGGCCCTCATTGATGCCCACTTTTTTTTTAATTAAAACCTTGCCTTTCACTCCTGCAACTAAACTCTCTGTTGGAGCGCTGTGTAACGGGCAAGCCTGGGCGGCTCCGTTCACTTTGGTGTGAGGAGAGGGGAGTGGACTGGCTGGATCGTGAGGAGAACTGGGAACATTTCTTCATGGAGCACGTAAAGAACATCAGCATGGCCCCCTACACAGATGCTTGCAGCTTTTTCCCTTACCGTGCTTTCTGCTTGACTGCCATTTTCATGCCCCTGCCATCTGACCAGTCTCTTCAGAGCCTCGGAGGAGGCTGGTGTCTTGCTCTCGACTGTGACGTGCTCACTAAAAAGGTGAGAATGAGGAGATGAGTGGGCCAAGGATGTTAGAAGAGGGCGGTGGTTGTTTTTAGGAGAAATCCCTTTCAAGATGAGGCAGTTCTGGGTACAAAATATCAAAGGAAAGGTTTCATTATCCGGTGGTGTTCACTGTTCCGTTGCTGCCAGGCCCGGCTCGCATGCTGGATGGGCTTTGCTGGTTTGTTAAAAAGAGCTCGCGATCTCGTTAGTAACCGTAGTGGCAGCACTGCACAGCACTCGCCATTGCCATGCTAGGTTGTTGGCAGACGGAGAATGTGCAGGGCACAGAGGACGCAACACAGTGCATCCTGGCACCATGTGTCAGTGATGGAAGAGGACACCCAGTAGCGTGGCACTGCCAAGGGGGGGCGTTAGCAGGTGGGTTATAGCTGGGTGAGGGAGGAGAGCACATCCAGCAGCAAATACCCTCTGTTGCTCTGCTGGAGTGTTACGAGATGGCCCATGCCCACATTATGCAGCACAGTAGCATAGCACCCCCAGCTCAGTGGTGGCGAGGGTACTGGAAAGAAGACGGGCGTCCAGTTTTTGAATGACAACCCCCCCAGCAATACGTCATCCCACGTTACCCTGCTGAGTACACATCGGTGGATTGAACAGGTCTTGGTTTTGGAGGGCAGCAGGTCCAGCATCAAAGCACCCCTCGCACCATATTGTGGAGGGGGAAGATGAGTTTATCTTGGTTCTGGACAGCTGCAGTGCAGCGCGCCCCCAACTCTGCTGGGAGACGGAGCATGTCTCGGTTATAAAGCCCAGTGCCTCGAGCAGCACAGCACCCCGTCACCATGCTGGGGTATCGGTGGGTGGAGTAGGCCTGGTTCTCGCAGGCAGCGTAATGCCCCCTAATGCCATGCAGGGTGTGCCCCCGATCCTCAGCTGGTACTAGATGGTCTGGGTCAGAGAGACACAAGGTCCTGGCAGAGTACTAATGTCCTGGCCGGTGCTGGTGGCAGGTTCCAGCCCACACAGCACGGCGCACACAAGACAGGGAAGACGTGGCGGCTCCCCTCCCTGGTGCCATGTCGCATCAGGGGGCCTGGTGGATGTCCTCGGACCGCAGCACTTTGTAGATCACCCAGTAGAAGATGTTAAACACCAGGAAGGTGAAGGGGAAGACGGCTCGGGAGATCGTGTCGATCCGCTTGGCCCTGTCGATGTAGCACCTGAAGATTCCCTCCCCCTCCCTTAGGAAAGGGGTCGGCGGAGCGGGGCTGTAGGTGCTGGGACCCTCCATGGTGCCGCCATCCCTCACCTGCAGGCAGTGGCCTAAGCCGTAGCCACGGAAGTAGAAGCGGCTCTCGCGGACAACCTCTTCCTCCTGGAGAGACGCAGGTGAGAGGGGGAGGAAACGGCACGTGAGTTCAGGGTCACTGGCCACAGTTAGACACCAGACAGTGAGAGGTGGCACTGCAGGAGTGTGTATATCCAGGGACTATATATATATATATGCATGGCTTGTTGTGACCATAGGCAGTGATATACAGTGTATCTATATACTGTATGGAGATGTGTGTATATACAGTCCTACATATACACACTATCTATACCAGCACATGGATATATAGTATTTATAAATACCAGATACAGTCAGACACATTTATCAGCCTGGATCGTGCAGGTAGAAGGGTCGGGCTAGCAGATCCCATAGAGGGAGTCCCCCTCTAGCCAGTGGAATTGTGTATCATGCCTTCATTGGGGCAGGGGTGTGCTCTGAACATATCTGTCCCACAGGCAGTGACATCTGTGTGCGCGTAGCTAAGATAATCAATCTCCACGTCATCCACCTCCCTCCAAGACCTGGAGGAGGAGCCAGTTAAATGCACAGACCAGCCAAGAAATCACTGTTCAGTGCTTACCCAATCCTGGTACCTTCCTCTGGGTTACGTCTCCCCCAGCATTCCCACCTCCACCTGGGGCTGGGAATGGCTTGGAAGGTTGCAGGGGCATAATGGAAGGAAAGGCCTTGCATGGGAGGGGGGAGGTGTGTTTCTGGGGGTTGTGGCGGATGGCTGTTGGTGCTTGTAATAGTCACTAGGGGCCGTGAGGAGGCGGCGTGCTGTGTTTTAGCAATCGCTGACCGGGGGAAGGTTGAACAAGCCGTGTGGAGGTGGAGGGAGGAGGCCAGTGCATTGGGTGAGGTCAGAGCTGAAACCATTGCACCCCTCCCCACAGCTTCTCTCACTCCAGGTGTTCCCCAGGCTGGCTCTATAGAGCCCTGCTCCCCCACGTCCTCACCTGCCCCCATGTTCCTCCAGCATAGCCCCTTGCCACCTCCTTGCTGCTGCTGTCTAATCCATGGGGTCACCAGAGGGGCCACGGGGAAGTGGATTCTGGTGGGGAGGCCGGGGGAGCCGGGGCAGTGTGAGTGCTGCACAGAGCCTTGGCACGGGTGCTTGAAGGGCTCCCCAGCGCATTGAAGCAGCAGCCCCACTGGGAGCCATTGGGGCAGATGCTGACTCCCCACTGCTGCTGCTTGGAGTGCTTGAGAGCCATGGCAACAGGGGCTGGGAAGCCAGGAATCTCAGCACCGAGACGTTATCCTCTGTAGAGTCCCCGGGCTAGGCCTGGGAACGAATAACTTCGGTCAGTGGAGTGTGAAACCGAGGGCTGTGAAACAGAAAATGTCAATAACCCCTTAACGCTGGGGCACTGCTGACACCTCCACAGGCAGGGATAAGGCAGCAGATGGTATAAAGGTCCAATCAGCATCAGCTTGGGATTGGGGAGGGGGGTCTACAATTGCTATACTTGGGAGAACATGTAGTGAACTATACACGTGTGTGTGTGTGTGTCTAGAACAAGACTTAGACATAAGAGCCGTGTTATAATAGGACTCCAGGCAGTACTCAGGCCCCCAGAATTGATGCGCAGGCTGCCGGGGCAGGGTCGGTGAGCTCCGAGCTGGTGTTTCGAACCCTGCCTGCTTACATGGCATTATCGTCCCACAGAGCAGTGCTGCATCGGGGTCACTCCACGGGGAGGGCTTTACAAGGCCTGTCAGTGTGGGGTCCTCTCAGACACACAGCCAGAGACGACACAGAGCAAAGGCTGACACTTCAGCACCACTTCCCTGGGGTCACTTTAACAAGATAAACACTGAGGCCCGACCTTCTTGCACTGGATGGTGACTCTTTCGTTCAGCTTGACTGTAAATTGACCGTAAATCTGCCCCCATTTCCACAGTGGGTTACTCTGGCTATGGTTCCATTGTCACTATCATTTATCAGAAGCCCGGAAGAAGAGGGCGTGGGGCCCTATAGCCTCATTGGATCCATAGGTATTCCGGTTTGCTTTGCTTTGAGACAGAGAGTTCTTTTCGCTCCCTAGTCAGCCGATCTCTACAGCTCATTTCTTCTTTCAAACGAGATCTAAAACTGAGGCCCTGAGCCCGGTGGCGTTTTTCACCAGGGTAGCAGTATTAACCCTCGTGTCTTTGGCAAATTCCAGTCTGGATAATGACATTCAGCTTTGCTTCCTCTCCTGTGCAGTGGTGCGATGTGCTGTTAAACAGCTGCGGTTTGACTCCAGAAGTGGCTGCATTTCAATAACGGGTAAAATCAGCCGTGGTCATCCCTCACCTACCTCAAAGAGGAGTTTGCAAGGCAGAAATATTTAGTGGGCCAAAGTCAGGCCTGGCATTAACAGGATGCAGCTGCCCTTCTATGGAGTTGTTCCTAACTATACCAGGGATGAATTTGGGAAGACGTATGATCTTGAGGTTAAGCTATTGGACTGGAGCTCAGGAGGCCTGAGTTCAATATGTCGCTCTACCACAGACCATGGGCAAGTCATCTGAGCTCTATTCCTTGCTCCCCAGCCTTTGGTGTGGCTTTTGTAACCTTTCTCCCACCTACTGTCTTTTCTATCCAGGTTGTAAGCTCTTCAGGGCAGCGGCTGTCCCTTTCTAGGTAGAATGGCCAATAGAATGGGGTTCTGATCTCAGCTGCGGTCTCTGAAGAATATATAAATAATAGTGAAAATGGTGCTAGTAAGGGACTATCAGATCCTCAGATGAAAGGGGTAACATAAATGGAAAACATGATGATTCATCAACCTCATTATTGTGCTTATTTTTCGCTTTCACAAGGGTCCTCAGTACAGACCCGCTCATCTCATTGCACGAGACTCCTCCCCGATGTTAATTTCTGGGGTGGAGATCAGCCAGCCCAGGGGCTTCTCACGCAGAGAGAGCATTGACTTGGCTCTTTATTTAACAGGCTCACGTGCCTACTAAGCAAGTCTCTCCCAGGGGGGAGACCAGGGAGCTGCTAAATTATTGATATTGGTTTCCATTCATTGCAGAGATTTATTTATTCCTTTCTTTAGATTTACTACTAGCTGCAAAATCCAGGAAAGCAGAGAGAGAGCGCTGAGAAGAATGGCGCACACAGCAGGTTGCTAAAGATGAACTACAAAGCCAGACAGAGTTGTACCCTTCACTGCTCCTTTAGGAGCTGGAATGACGACCTCAGCTTTTTCTTACACTTCAGAAGTAGATGGGGTGTGACTCGTGTTTGGTGATCGATGTCCCTGGAAGGAACTGCTACAGGTGCAGATCTTGGTGGTGGTAGCAGCAAATATTTGAACAAGAACAAGCTGAAGTGGAGAAGGGTTCCATGTGAACAGCAGGTGAACATGGGTCAGTTGGTGCTAAGAGATAAGATAGCACCGTCCTGAAGGGGCAGGCGATAGTCTCTGTGGCCCTCAGCCGATCAAAAGGGAGTCGAGGTCAGATCCCCGAATCTGGAGTGATGGAAACGGGCGCTGTGAGGTGTGCACTGTGGTAACTCAGCTGATCCTGGAGAAGCTGGCAGGTGCCCCGGGAGAGTTCGCTTCTCTTTGTGAAGGGCAGGGCATGCTGGAATGGGTTCGCCCCGAGAGAGGGGCCTGAGCACTGGAAAGCGTCGCAGTTCTGGTGGTGTCCAGGGAGCTCTTGCTGGCCCTTGAAAATTTCGGGGAGATGGTGTAAGTCTCACCCCTGGCCATACCCATATCCACAGCTGGCCTCCAAGGTGAACAGCCTCTGGCATGTGAGAACAAGGTAGGTAAGAAAAGTCGGCAAGCCAGATCCTCAATTTCAGGATAAATATTGGCGCTAAAGGCTTGGTTGGTCAGGTCTGGGCATGAAGCCATGGCTGGATGAGGTGCCACCATCTCCTGAGGGGCAGCAGCAACTCTGGATACAAGCCAGGCCCTTCATGGGGATCGCCCCAGCTGTGGCGGGCATTGCTCGCCTCCCCCCCTCTGCGGGAATGGGGGGCTGGCTTTCTGCCTTGGCTGGCACCTCGCAGCTGACTTAAAGCTGGTGTGGCGGAGGGGAATCCGACCATTTAACTAAAACAAAGCATCGCGAAGGCTCGTGGCGGGTGTTGACGCGATGTGATTTCTGTGCCGTGCTCGGAATGTCAAAGTGAAGCAATCCAATGAAGCGCGGGTAAATGGCAGGAGTAACTCTGGCTCTCTGGGTCAAGAGCACGGCTGCTGGGCTGCAGTTCTGAGACCTCAGCCTCCTTGGGTTCCTGCCGGACGACTCTCATAGGAGCTGTTGATTAGGAAGTGGACTAAGTGAGGCTGAGCTACCGTTTTCTCCTGGGTCACCGGCCAGGCAATAGCATACAACAGTGAAAAATATCGAGTGATGGTGGCACTAGCTGGTGCCCAGATGTGCCCATGTCAAAGGGCTCATTTGACACTACTGGATATGATGGTTGTACCTTGGGGCAGGTGCATTTCCAGCCCCACAGCGCCCCGGCTCGATACTGAGCCAAAATCTCCCCAGTGGCTACTCGGACCGAGAGCCCTGGAACTACCACAGGCGAGGCGTTTGCTGTTCTGGGGACCTCATGGACAAGCACTAATGCCAGTGCCTTCTGTAGCCATACTGTGGCACAGACCAAAGCCATGGAGGTCCTCCTAGTCTTCATTATGGAGACCTTGAACTCAGCGTTTGGTGAGACTATGCGGCCTGGTACATCTCCTGAATCTCGCCTGCCAGCAGCTCCTGCTAGTGGGAAGAAAGGAGATGCAGGAGGCGCCGAAACGTTGGCAGACAGAATCGAATGAACGCTGAACACAGAATAGAATGAACACTTATACTGTCAAATGCCTCCACTAGCGGGGTGACAGAAGAAGAACGCGAGAATAGGGTGCAAGGCAAGGTTCGGGTGAAACTGCCTAATGACATCCCAGCACGTTCCTTTTGCAGGGATCATGCTGGAAAACTAACTGCTTTAAGCATCCTTTTCAAACGTAGCCGCGTGGTAAGGATGTGGAGTTCCAGTGCTCATTACGTGATGAAATAGATCCAAAAGCACACAGCATCCATGTCATCTCCTTAAATGGAAAGGGTTGACATCATGAGAGCCAGCAGGTGACTGGGCACGTGGAGTGTGTTCCAGACAATTTGGCACCAAAGCAGGTCTCTTTGAACACAAGAGACTAACCCAGCCTGTGGTACGAAATGCAAAGGGAATCCAAGCCAGTCACCCTAAACAAAACTTGCAGCATGGAAAACACAAGAGTTGTTGGATGGCTGAGGAAGAGTTACTCCTGACCGACTTTGACAAAATGTACTCGGGCGAAAGATACAGTAACAAACTAATTTCTGGACAATTAAAGACCAAAATGGCAAAACAAATTAGTGAAAAAGGATGGCTTCTTGGCCTATACAACAAAACCAAAACAGAGATCACCGATCCAAGACCTGGAGCAAATGCATGTTATCTGGAAGTAAGATCTGATGAGCCCAATACCATGACTGGCTCAAGAACATCTATAAGCACAAGATGAGGAAAAGCCTAATGAACCAGGGCAAAGGCTTGAAAAATCAGGGCCATGCAATGCTTGAAACAGAGATCCTTATCACATGGGTTGCTGGGGACCCAAATATCAGATTGATGTTCTTTCCTCCTTCCTAACATGAGAACAAGAAGGCTAAAAGCCCAAAAAACCAGTCAACTCGATGGCATTGAATACGTCCAGTGGCAGATCCCACTTTCAGATATCCTCCATTTATACAGGGAAGAGCTCAGGTGTAGCAAAAACAAGAAAGTCGTAAAATGCAGTTACTGTCCTGCCACTTATGAATCACTGTCTCATGTTCTGGGACAATGTCCAGCAGTTCACAATGCCCACGTACAGAGATACAACAAATTGTGTGGCACACCGAAGTGAGACGCCCATAAGCTCAAATGGGTCATCTCTCAAGAACCACACTTACACACGGCTGAGAATGAACTGAAAAAAACAGACCTTGTTTTTGTCAAAGATGGAACCGCCTTGGTGGCTGATGTCATGGTTCAGTTTGAATTCAAGGACCAAATCTTTACTGAGGCAGAGACAGACAAAGTGTAACACTATGAACCATCTCTTTCTGACCAAGTCAAAAAATTAACTGGTGCCAAAGAAGTCATATACTATGACTTCCCTCTCAGTGCAGGAGGAAAATGGCACGTCAGAGTACAAGCAAGGATGAGCTATCAGACTGTTCAATCAGAGAGTTCTGCTGTTCTCCACAGATGTCAACACTTTTTTGCCAGCATAGGGAAGGGTCCTTGCAACCCTACTGAGGTTAAGCCGTAGGGATGCCAAGGCGACAGGTGGGAATTTTGAAATGATTATATTAATTCATGACCACGTACACTGGATATGGCCAACTGGGTTGGACAGGCCACCTGGCGTTCAGTATGCCCCAAATAACCCAAAAAAGAAAACCACATGGCTTTGTAGAATAGCCATATGCCTCATCATCTAATTAGTGATGCGCATGAATGGATGAATGAGATTATCACTGTCCCTACCTAATGTCTAGTGAAACCAGAATCAGCAGGGAAAGAAGACCCTGTTGGACTTGACTCTAGTCTGGCACTGTGAAAAGACATGAGAAGTGTAGAACAAGTGGGAAGCCTCTGGGCTGCTGGTGAGATACCAAGCCTCTTACTGTTTTTTCACTTATCTGGTGAGGCAGAGGCCAGGTGCAACGCACTCCAAGTGCAATGTCAGGTGGGGAGTTTGACTGGGGCGGTACACCTGTCAAACCGTAATGCAGGTGTCCTAAGGCGAGCTCAGGGAAGACAGAAACTTCCCGTGGAGCAGACGGGCAAAAGCTCACTTGATCTTGATTTTCAGTATGAATACAGACCGTGAAAACGGGGCCTCACGATCCTTTTAAGCAGGAGGTGTCAGAAAGAAAAGTTACTACAGGGATAACTGGTTTGTGGCGGCCACGCATTCATAGCGACGTCGCTTTCTGATCCTTCAATGTTGGCTCATCCTATCACTGTGAAGCAGAATTCACCAAGCGTTGGATTGTTCACCCACCAATAAGGAACGTGAACGGGGTTTAGACCCTCGTGAGACAGGTTAGTTTTACCCTACTGATGATGTGTTTTTGCAGTAGTAAAACTGCTCAGTATGAGCAGGTTCAGATGTTGGTGTATGTGCTTGGCTGAGGAGCCAATGGGATTATGACTGAACACTTCTAAATCTGAATCCCCCCTACATGTAATGATACGGCAGTGCCGTGGAGCCTCAGCTGGCCCCGGATAGCCTCCCCCACCCAGGGAGGCTCTCAGTGTGGAGAGCCATTCGTGTTGGGACCAGAGTGTGGACAGAAGGGAGCTGCCTCTCACCCCTAGCGCATTGCATGTTCGTGGGGAACTGGTCCTAAGTCATTGGTAGATGACGTGAGTCTGGGTCAGGGTTTCATGCATAGCACAGCAGCTACCTTGCTGCCATCTATTGAAAGTCAGCTTGGACATAAGACTTTGTCTCTCTTCCCAACCTTCTCTGCTCAAAGGGGAGCCCCACCGGCAGGATGGGAAAGGCACCTTTGTCATCAGGTGGTGTGGGCTTCCCTCCTCAGGCTCCCCAGGAGAAGGTGGGAAGGAGTGACCCTTGCTGGAAGGTGGATAGGGTGACCCTTGCCGGAGGAGGGTCCAGCAACCTCCTTTTCCTTTCCCCTTGCCAAGGCTCTGGTTGCCCTGGTGGCTGGCAGAGACTCGGGGGCCAGGCCTCAGGGGGCTGGGAGTGGGCAGGGTGACCCTTACTGGAGGAGGGTCTGGCCACCCCCTTTCCTCTTCCCTCCCCAGGTCAACCCACTGTACCCAGTGACCTAGTGGCTAGAGGAATTTGGTGCTTTGGGGAAGAGGATCACCCAAGGCTGAACCCTGATCTGTAGTTATATTAGGCCTTGCCTAGATTGATGCCGTGTCCCAAGAGCTGCCATTAATAGCAGCTACAATGCAGCGGCAATAGTGCAAACTTCTTGTGTGGGTCGGCAAATCTGCTAATTGCACCTGTGGAGCTGCCTGAAAGCCAGGTGAGCTGCACTGCTGCAAACTGTGGCTGACAGGCAAAACTCTCTCTGAGTTGGGTTTGTACTGGTGCAGTTCTGCTGGTGGCTGGAATCAGGGCAAATCCCTAGACAAGGCTCCGTTGCATGTGTTCTGTGAGTCAGCTGGTGTAGGGATGGGGGACTGAAATCAAGAGATGTTAAACTTTTGATTCCGAATGAAATTCCCACCCAAGCTGAAATCCTGCTCTGTGTTTCATCCAGAATTGGGGGCGGCTCTTGAGTAAAGCCCTGTGTAGGAAACAAGGCTACGTTCTGAGCTACGTTCTGCAGCCAGGTCCTTCCATTCTGTGGTACTCTGGTGTGGCCAGCTACAGATCCGGTGGCAGTATCTGGCATATTACTAGAGTGAGGATTGGATTCACTTAGACGTGAATAATACAATAACGATAGAGTCCTCTTTGTTGTTTAACCTGATATGACCTTCTATTTATTCTATGCTGCCCTCAAATTTTATATGTCCAGTGTGCTGCAGAACTTTGTATGGCAGCTGAATAACGAGCTGCCAGGGGGGAGGCAGTCAGGGTTTCTGGGATAGTCACTCTAGCTGGGTGTTAAAACAATCAGCAGTGGAACTATGTTGCTACTGAAATTGGCACCATCCAACAGGTTTTAAATTGAACGCCCCCTTGGGATGAATGGACCAGTTCACCCCTCACATAATTATTCTTTCAGGCTGTCTGCAGACTCAGGCAGACTGCTGCACCGGTTCCATTCACAGTGCCTCTGGAAAGTTTTCTTTTTTTCCCAGCCCTAAGGGCTAGGAACACAGGATGAGGTTCTGTGTTGCATCTCCTGGAAACACTCCCCAGAACTTACAGCACTGAGGGAGGATGCACAAAGGTGGCTTTAAGCCAGGACCCCTGTTACGAGGTCTCCTCATGACAGCACTGCTGTGAAAAGCAACAGCATAATTTGTGCCAGTCCCCATCCATGCACTGCCACAGGCAGCTTCCTCTGGCTGGAGGGCTTGGCGAAAGCAGTCCTTTTTCTGGTCTCAGAAAAGGCTCCGTTCTAACAAGTGGCTCTGTGGAAAAGGCATGGTAGGGTTCCAAGTCTGTGGAGTCCCATGAACTCCAAATCAGCTGTGCTCCATTCAGAGAGGACGCGTTTTCTAACTTCCACCCCTGCCATCTCAACCTGAGGTCTGAGAGTTAAGCTAGGTTCTCCCCATCTTGGGCTGCCTCACTTATCCAGTTGTTCTACCAGCCAGACTTTCCCTGTCACACCTGTGCAGTCCCACTCTCTTCCAGTTAGGCCCTGGGTGAGACCTGTGCCTCTCCCCTTTGCAATGGGTTTGCCCATCTGCAGCAGACTGGCCTTGTCACCGGAATGGAGGACACAATCCTATCAACAAGGCACGAGAAGGAACAGACTCCGGCTCACTCTCTCTCAGGCTTTGTCTACACTGGGGGTTTGCCCCACATTGATGCCTGGCCACCAGCATAGCCTCACCAGTGCAAACACCTAAAGTAGACAGGTAAAGCTGCCGTGAGCGCCAGTGGAGCTGGAAGCCGGGTTAAGATGCACTTAAGCAAATAGCGACTGACAGCACTTTACCCTGTTTACACTTGGGGTTTGTACAAGAGCAACAACGCTGGTGGCAGGCCACCGAAGTCTGAAATCGGGACCTGCTGCCTTAGCTCTGCAGACGCTGCAGCGTTAACAGCGGTTCAACCCAGCAGACGGTTCTGTTAGTGGCTCTGTCAGCAGCTCTGCCTCTGCGAGAGCCCAGGGGCTGAGATCTGCTGAGTAAGAAGGTGTCAGTTTTGCACAGACACTTTTCAGAGTGGAGCTGCGCTTTAAGCAGCTTCTGTTAGGGCCCCGGCTACACTCCAGACACAGCCGTGTCAGGGGACTCAGGAGCGGCACCGTAATGCAGCCAAGCTGCAAGCCCTTACACTGTAAACTCCTGAGAGCAGGCACTCTCCTGAGAGAGTTCGATTCCGCACAAAGCTGGTGTAAATCGCTGGATTCAGTAGGTTTATCCCAGATTTACACTGGGGAGGCAGAGCAGAAATGTCTCCTCTTGTCTTTAAGGGGACTTTAATTGAAAGGATTGAATATGCTCAGACAAAATATGCCAACGAGTAATTATTCAGAAGGGAGACAGAAGCATCCAGTCTAAATTGGCTTCCATTATCCTGTCTGAATCACAGAGCTGTGAGGTCAGAGTAGGGAGGTGGTAGGAAGGGGGCTGTGCCAGATGAGCGGGGCTGAGGCAGCTCAGAGATGCACGTGGCTGATTGGTAAGACAAGGACTGCCGAGGCGCTGAGACACCATGCACAGAGGGGCTGGGACCTGGGAGAGATCACAGAGAGAGCAGCAGGGCGGGAGGCATGCAGGGCCACAGTGCTTTGTCGTCAACAGCAAACATGGACACTTTATTCTGCCTGACAGTGAAACTCTTGTACGGGTTCCTTTGAGACTGTCGGGGGATCCAAGAGCAGCACTCAAAAAACAAATAGAGGCAGCCCCTCTGCCCTGCCCTGGCTAACACTCCTCATTGCACACCCATCTACACGCACTGCTCTGCCCTGCCCTGACTGTACCACTCCTGAGCGCACACCCAAATTACCCCCTCTCCACTCTGACTTGCACAGTCACTGTGGTTCTCTCTGAATTTAGCATTCAGGGTCAAGCACTGCTTGCTTTCCCTGTACTCATCTGCCCCACCTGACTTCACCTGTCGCACCTTTCTAAACCCAACATGCATGTCCTCCCTGTGCTGGCCTTTGTGTTTTTATGCCCACCCAGAATGTCTCTGTCCAGGGGTTCTCCAAGGCCACCTTCCACGTCCTCCCTCTCAGTGCATGAGACTGTCCACCTCTGGTCTCTCTCCTCAGGCGCGAAGGCCAGCTGCCCACTCATGGAGTGTGTTTTGAAGGAATTCCTAGGACCATCGGTAAGAAAACTCTGACTTGACGTTGTTCCACAACCCCGAGACAGCTGCTTTTATCTGACCACAGGGGAATCCTCCCTTCCATAGGCAGCAGTGACTGGCGGTCAGAATAGAGATTTGCCTTTCTGAGGAGAGAGGAGGAACAGAAGCCTCAAAAGGAAGAGGGGGAGGTGGTTAGACAGAGGACTGGGAGTCAGGATGCCTGGGTTTTATACCTGGCTCTGCCATTGTTTCACTGGGGGGCTTCAGGCAAGCCCCTTCACATCTTAGTCCCTCTGGTGGATGTTTATAAAATGCTTTGGCGAAGGTGAGAGTCAATGAATGAAACATAATATTGCTTCACAGAAATCATAGAGCTCTCTTGATGAGCAATGCCTCTTCTAAACAGCAATCAACCCCTGTCTGAGGGACTTATCATCACCCCCATTTTACAGAAAGGGAAAACTGAGCCCCAGAACGGCTGAATGCTTTGCCCCAGGTCACACAGTGACAGAGCTGGGATTAGAACCCAGAAATTCCTGTTGTGTCCTAGTCACGCTGCACCCCAGCCCTCGATAGTGAGACACCTTCACTCCAGTTAAATCCAAACAACCTTTCTCTCTCTAAGTACTTTTTACGGCTCTCATTATCATAACCTTTGAGCATCCCTGCAGGATGGGCTTTACTGGCCTGCCATGTTTGGCCTGAAATGCCGCTCTCCCCAGTGAAAAGGACTAGCCCATTTTTCATGGGTGAGAGTGCAGGGGGGAGGTTAACATAAAAGAAGGCGGCAGAACGGATCGAGCTGGGGAGGCTTCTCACAGAGGGGAGTGGTTGCGTTGCTTTTACCCTGGAGCTGGAGCTGCAGAACTGAGAGAGGGTTCCATAGGTGGGCTCGCGGGTGCACAGGCCATTCAGCTGCTGCCAGGACTCCAGGCTGGGCGTCTGGCGGCTCTGACCCTTTTTGAATCCAATAATGCAGACCAAACAAAAACAGGACAGTGGATGATTGGTGGTGCCATCAGCCGGCACACATGCACAGAAGCTCTGAGCAAAGGACATGGCGCCAGGGGAAAGCAGGCAGGATGTGATGGGCAAGGGTGAAGGGTGCCCACCCAGTGATGCAGAGCTGGGGTGAGCGGAGCGTGACGTGGCGGGTGATGGAGGAATGTACCTCTGGCAGCACACTGCCACTAGCAGGATGTGGGGGTAGCTGGCAAGGTGGGACGGCAGCACTGTGCCCATACACAACACGGCTGCCGGGAACACGTCCTGCCTGACCAGCTGATTTGGGCAGGTGCAAAGCAGCCTGATCTCATGGACGCGCGTCCCCTTGCAGACTGGAATGAGGGAGTGGGGCTGACAGCCTGTTTCTGCCCTGCAGCTGGGGTGGTGTGTTCACAATGGGGCCAAGTGGCTGTCCCATGCTACCCTTCTGGTGTGGGGGTGAGAGGCAGGGGAGAAGCAGGCCCCTTATCCAGCAGGCTACAATGAGCCTTTCCTTCCTGCAGTTGTTAAGTTATCCACCGGAGGGTGCGCACAGCCCCTATGAAAGTAATCAGGACTCTGGAAAGTGAGATGCAAAACTTAATTACAAATTAAATAGGAGGGCTACAACGTGCCAGCCCTGGAGCCGGCTCCCTGCGCCTGCCAGTATCATGGGACTCAGGCCTTGGCGGCTGGCTGCTCTGCTCCTTCGCGGGGAAGCCTCGTCCCACTTTATTCCTAGCTGTCTTTTGCTCCCTGCCTCAGCGCCTGAGCCTTGACGGCAGCGGGGCGGTTCCTGCTGCTGCGGGGTGTTGGCCCAGCCGCTCTCTGGCCAGATGGCAGCATGGTCAGAGCAGCTGGCGCTGCGGGAGGAGGAGGCGCACAGGTGAGGGCTGGCGGTTGAGCCCAGGCCCCGCTCAGCTGCGGCAATCCACGGCCAGGGGTGCAGGGACTCGGGGAGGCTGGTTTTCTGCCTTGGCCGGGGTCGCTTGCCGGGCGTGAGAGGCAGCGTGTGGGCCTGGCATATGGGCACTCCCCAGCCTCGAGCGAGAGCAGGCAGGGACCCTTCACTCCAGATCAGAGCGCCACGATTCACAAGCACCGTCTAGCCGGGCTCCGTCGCTAGGCAACCAAAGCGCAGCTCGGCGATGCTGCCTGTATTTATTTAGAGCAGATCTGATGCCCCGACTGTTGATCAGCAGCAGATCCTCTGTTGCCATGACGACATACCGATAACCCTGCCCCAGGGCTGGGGGGCCGAGGGCCATCTCCCCCCCCACACACCTTGAAGCAAAGAGAGAAGGGCATTTCCTGCAGGAGGAAAGTGGCTCCCCTGTGCCCCCCCAGCCTGCTGGCCCCGGAGATCCCTGGGGACCACACACACTGTCCATTCTCTGTCTGGAGTAACGATGCCTCCTGCCGGCAGGAGTCCTAGGCCCTGGAGGAGGCTTTAGCAGCTCCCGTTTTCACCCACCGGACGAGCTGGCAGCAATGGACCTCAGGGCCTCCCCCATCACGGGCCTGATCTGGCCCCAGGCACGCAATAGGAAATCTCTCCTGGGCGGAGGTGCAGGACCGGGCGTCATGAGGCTCCCGCTGAGGGCAGCAGGCTGCGTAGGGGGTATTTTACAGGCGCCTGGGGCTGTGGGTTTCCACAGCTGGCTCTGCTCCAGGCAGCTCACAGGTAACAAAACCCTCCAGCCAGGCCTGGGACCGCAGGCACTACTCAGAGGGAACAAGGCGACGGCAAGCCCTCGCCAGGCCACCGCCTCCCCCCACTCGACAGGGAAGGCCTTGCTGAGCGTCTACCATGGACGCTATTAGTGGGGTCCATGCCCCCAGTGGGGAGACTGCTCCCACCCCCCAGCACTCTAAGGTGGCTGGGAATTTGTGACTGCATCTGACCAAGCCGTGTGGCCATTTGCAGCCTGGCTGTAGCTGGGCAGCAGGATGGCAGGTCGGGGCGCCGCATAAAGCTCACTCCCCGGGTCGCTGGAGTCTGAGCGCCTCTCGCCGGGCTGGGGCAAGCAGGGCAGAAGCTCTGGGAGGCTCTGCTGAGAGAACCTGGTTGAACTCCCAGCCCAGGCCTCTCCAAACGCTGTGGGGGGTCGGGAAGTGAGTGTGGGCTGGGGAGATCCCCGTCAGCCAGTCCCCATGGGGGGGAGCTGAGGGACTGGCCTCCCTGAGCAGGGCGCTGTGTGGGCTGGGGGGTGGATCGGGGTCTCACCATCCTCTGGCGCCGCTGCCTCCTGCGCAGCCGCATGAACTCCTTGTGCTGGCGGGAGACGAAGTTGACAGCCGCGTACTCCAGCAGGGCGGCGAAGACGAAGAGCAAGCAGACAGCCATCCAGATATCGATGGCCTTCACGTAGGAGACCTGCAAACCGGGGGGGGGGTCCGATCAGAGAGCACAGAACCTGGGCTGCTCCAGCCTGTGGGGACACAGCCATCCTCCGGCTCCAAGCCTCCTGTGCCCCTCTGCTAGATGGACTCTCACTGTCTCCTCTGGCCTGCCCAGCCCCTTTCACTTCTCCCACTTCCTCCTGCCTTTTCTCTCCTCTCTTTGTCAGCCACACGTCCCTCCCACCCTTTCTTCCTTCTTTCTTTCCTTCCCTTTCTCTGCCTTGGCCTCTTTTCGCTCCCCCCAGCCCCTCCTCTCAGAGCCCTGGAGGAGATTGTGCTAAGGCAGTAAGGGGAGCAGCCCTGGGCCTGTCCTCTGCTGGAGCTGCCACGAGGGGGCAGGCCCTGTGTGGGGCAGGTGAGGGAGCCTGTCGCTGACTTGTGCTTGCCCCGTCTCTCCAACGGCAGTGGGCCCTGGAAAGAGGGGAAGAGGCAAATCTATTATGCAGCGCTCTGTGTGTTTTCCACCCCTCTGCCGTCTCCCGGCTCCTGCTTTCATTAACACAAAGCAGCTTTTGCCTCCCGTCCTTGCTGTCACTGCTTGGCCAGGCCCCAGGCAGAACAGCCGTGGGGCTCTGCTGGCTTGGCTAGCAGCCCTCCACAGTGTGGCGCTCCGTCTGAGCTACTCTGCTGCAAGAGAGAAGGAGAGTCTTGCTTCCCCATGTCCCTGACTGCCCCAAAGGCAGGCCTGTCCCAGGCTGGCGTCGTGTCCCCTCCTGAGGGCTGAGGATCCTCTTCAGTAGCTCCACAGTCGACAAAGCTAATCCCAGACGCTGCTCACACCTGGGTAGCGAGCGGGGGCTGCTCAGTGTCTTGAATCAGACTTGTCTGAAGATGGATTTGGGAGCTGATTAAACTCAGGGGCTTGTCACATCGTTGACAGCCAGGCATGGGGCAGGCAGGAGTTGACCTAGCTTTGCCAAGGCACCTCGGTCCTGGTCTGGAAATCTGTTTCCCTTTCAGTCCTGCCCCACTCCCCACACAGCTCTGCCGAGGCCCCTCAGTCCTGACCTGCGTGCTGAACCCCACACAGCTCTGCTGATGCCCCTCAATGCTGACCTGCACCCCCCCTGCTATTCCAGCCTCGAATAGCCCTTGAGCGGAGACTGCCAGTCATGCAGTTTTATGATGAATCCATGGGCAGCAGGACAAGGCTTCCCAACTCATTCTACTTATGATCTAAACAAAAACCTCCAGCCTGTGGAGATGAAAAGCTGATGTTTTAATGCAGTGTGCAACTCGTTCACTCTTTGGGGCAAGGACTGTCTCTTACTATGCGTCTGTACAGCACCTACCATGATGGGGCCCTGGTCTCAGCTGGGACTTCTACTGTCATGTGAATATGGAATAAATCAGCACTAGCTCTTGCCCTGTTTGAGCTCATAGACCCATTAGTACAACCCCCCTTTCCCCTGCTAAAAACTAAAAAAACCTCATTTAAATTCCCCACAAAATCTGGACACTGTCAGCATTGAAAGAACAGCTCAGGGTTGCAAATGCTTCCAGGGGATGCTTGTTTGCTTTAAAAGACTGTGGTTTGTGCTGAAATCAGAACAGCAAGGCACAGGGATGCTCCCCCTCAGCTTAGATCTTCAGGGCCAGGTTTACTCGGTCAGCCCCCAAGACTGTGTCTCTATCCCTGACTCCCCTCCATGGAGCCCAAGTGCTGCAGCTGGGCTTCGTCTAGCTCCTGCAGTTTCGGGGACATCACCAACCTCTCGGGAGGGATTCCTGGAACACGCACTTACTGGCTAACGGGGCCATTTGTTTGCTCTCTGTGCATGGGGTTAGTTGGCTGTCAAGGCTGCCGAGAAATCCTAGCATCATCCTCAAGATGTGCTAGACACAGGGAGAAGCATTTTGCTTCTGAATTAGGAAACTATAAATAGCCCTGGTAGCAGATGGGCTGAATACGTTGGCAGGAGCTGGCCTGGTCAAAAGGGATCGTTTCTGGCAGCAGAAAGGCAAAATTTGAAGCACCTCCTTCAACTGCCCCAGAGAGCGCAAAGCGCTCATGAACCGGGGACTCGGGGAACCAGCTAGCGCAAGGCACGGAGCATGCTGAGGAGGAGCAAGCTTCTTCTGTGGTCAGCTCTGCCGAGGTATCTTAACCCCGATCTGCAGAGTCCCCTGCTGTTCCAGGCCGGGGCTCTCCAAACACAGCTCTGCCAATGCCACTCTCACCTGGCCTGCAGCCCCCCTGCTACTCCACGCCTCAGCGTCTCAGTTCCATTTTCGAACGACTGTAATTACAGAGTCGTTCTGCGTTGCAATCCTCCCGATTGCTACTAAACGCATGTCACTGGCAGTTAACAACGCAACTGAGCGTGATCCTGGTGTGAAGACGGCTTGCTGCAGCTCCGGGGAGGAAGCAAAGCTCCATCAAGGCTCAGCGGTGCTGAGATGAGACCTTTCCCCACAGCGCATGCTCTTGTAGGTTTAGCAAGTCAGGAGCACGCTCAGAGCAGGGGGCCAACTCCTCAGCTGGTGTAAATCAGCGTTGCTCCACTGACTTCAGGGCGTTACATCACTCTACTGCAGCTGAGGACCTGGCTCTTGTTACCTGAATTGGGTTCAGCCCCACACGGGGTTGGAGACCTCTTTGTGTCTGGGACCTGACCTACAGTTACCATCCGGTACAGGGAGTGGGGAGAGCACTGGGTATATGGCTTGTGCTCAGGAGGTTGTGATAGAAGCAAAGAGGTTCCCACAGCTTGCCCTCGGCCTGCTTTGCTCCAGATCTCCCTGCACGACAGCCGGAGGAGCGGGCAGAGCAGTGGTGTTGGAACGTGGAACAGATAGTACGATGGCACAGGCAATGCCTATGTGATCCCTAACCCCCTCCCACTGACCTTCGGCAGAGAGGCGCGGGAGCCTGCGCTTTGGGTGGTCATGGTCAGCACTGTGGTGATCCCTAGTCCCACCCGGGCGGGTGCAGCATCCATGTTGATCCAAAAGGAGACCCACGAGAGGATGACAATCAGCAGGCTGGGAATGTACATCTGGATCAGGTAGTAGCCCATTTGTCGCTCTAGGTGGAACTTCACCTCAATGCAGGTGAACTTGCCTGCCAGGAAAGACACAGGGCACGTCAGGGCCATGGATGGTCACTAGGTCTGGGCAGCCCTAGGAGAGCACGGGTGATCTGGCCTCCCGTCAGAACCCCGTAGTTTATGACACATGGGCTGGCATTCTGGGGAGACACCAGAGCAAGGTATTGGCCAGAGGTGGCCATTGGAGATCCCGTGGCACTCTGTGAGAGTCGGGGGAAGTGATAACTCGGAGATACATTCCCCGTTTGCCCAGCAGGTTCAGCTGGAGACAATACCCAGCCTTACTTCCAGTTCTAACCTGTTGTGCAGCATCATGCTCGTGCGGTAAGGATCAGGACCACCCTCCCTGTTCTGATCGTTTGCAGAAACCCCACATGTGGGGCAGTCTGGGGGGTGGTTACTTGTGCTGTGGTGCTGTCAGGGCAGACTCCTACTGGAGGGTAGGTGGGGAGGTGTGTGCGCTTACCTGTGTTGTAATACTTTGTGCAATATCCCAAATCCTTTTCATCCCTCAGTATAAATTGCGGCAGCGTCAAGCCCTCTGCTACTTGGACAGCTTCTTGCTCTTCCAGCCACTCAAAGATCAGGTCATTCATGGTGTAACCAACTGGCAAAGGAGAGTGAGAGACAGCATGAGGGTGGCTGGAGCAAGGGAAGGAATGGAGAGAGACTGAAAATTGGGAGCTGATTCTCAGAACCCTCTGACCAACTCTGGAAACAGGATGATGGAGAAGCAGCCTGGAGGCTGCCCGTGGGTCTCTACAGCGTGCTGGCACAGGACATACCCAGTAGCTGCGAAGGGCTGTGGGGCAGTGGAGAACTTCCCAAGGAGGAACTCTGCCGTGTCCTGGGAGCCCCTGGCTTTGGAGGTGGGATCTATCCTGCATAGCTGGATGTATCGAAATGCTATCTGCAATGTGCTCTGTGAGTCCATGCATTCAAGCCTTAGGAGGTTAGTGTAAGGACTTGGAAGTGCTCCTGTTTGGAAGGCAATAGCCACAAATGTGTACATATGCATACCCTGCAATAACACACATGCATGTGCAACACACCACAGACATGCCTGCACCAAGGGACTCGCACATGCACATGCAACAGTAGACATGCATGCAGGTCATGCCATAGAGATGCATGCCTCCACAGAAATTCATACTCATGCAATCAGTACACACACACACACACACACAGAGCTCTACCGGGGATGCACACGGACACTCGTAGTCATTCCCCAAGCGCAGCATCAGGAACACACATTCTCTGTCTCTCTCTCACTACTGGAAATAGACAGGGGATGGGTTTTTTCTAGCAGCTGTGATCCTCTCATCTCCTCTCATGTATAAGGCCTATCATCCTCCCCCCTCCTGCAGTGTAGGACACCACGTCCCAAAGGCGGGACCACAAGTCCCAAACCAAGGGGCATGATCAGGGTCAGAATCCCCCACGCTGTGTCTCTCAGTTGCCCACCAATCATGCCCCTTTCCCTCCTGTGCCCACTGCCCCCTCAGCCATGTCCCCATATCCTTCCTTGGCTCATCTCATTGCTGCACCCTTTGCCCCTGCGCTGCAGTCCCTTCGTAGAATCATAGAAGATCAGCTCCATTCACCCCTTTCCCCATCTCCCTCCATTGCACCCACCCACTCTCCTCCTCTCCCAGTTACCTGGCAGCTTCCTCAGCCACAAGCAGCAGCAGGGGCTTCAGGTGTGCATGGGCCGAGGGGGCCCAGGCCACAGGAGAAGTGGGGTTCCATGCAGCCAGCTCTGCAGGGGGCCAGCACGGGAGGCATGTAGAAAGACAGCTGCTGGACACAGCCTGCTGAGCACCCTTCCCTTAGTGCTGCTGCAGGAACAGCAAAGGGGGGCAGCCTGGAGGGATGGTGGGACACGGCCCTCACTCCTGCCTTGCATCCTCATCCCTGCCCTGTATTCCCCAGGGGACTCACAGCTCTCCAGCTGCATCGTGCACGTCTGGATGTCCATGGGGAAGTTCTTGAGATCCATGGGGCAGGAGAGGATTAGCGTCAGCCTGGGTGGAGCAGAAGGAATGGAGCAGGTTTGTCTCAGCCTAGTGCGTCTGGACAGCCCGCCCTGCCCTTTGTCTTCCAAAGCAGGCCTGGGACTCGGGATGGGAGCGCTCTGCTGCTGGCCCACGGTTAGCAGCAGGCACAGAACCTCTCGCTATTTCTACGTGTCAGGATCCCCCCCATAGGGTTTAAAGCAGGCAACGTCAGCGCTACAAGTATGGGCTGTATCACTCAAGGTAAAGGAGTAACTGTCTTAGCTGGTAACACTCATAGGCAATGAGCCCCTGGGAGGGACATGCGCTGAATCGGTGGGCTATAAATGCCATGTGTGATGGGGGGGCGAAAGGGTTAACGTAGGCCTGGGAGGCAGCTGGAGAGTGAGTGCACTTGGTGTAATTAAAGACGAGGCCCAGCTGGGGAAGAGCTGGGTGGGGCTAGAAAGAGAAGTCTGGATCAGAGGGGGCTGTAGGTAAAGAGTGTTGTGGTTACTCTCTGGGGCTAGAAAGTGGAGTTATCTAGAAGATGTGTGATTAGAGCAAATTTCTGTAGCTGATCCTGACACTAGGGAGGAGAAAGGACTCCTGGGAGAAGCTGTCGGAGTTGCTGCTTGTTACCAAGAGCCCAGGGAGGGACTGAGGAAAAGGCCTGAAGAAAGGAGTCCAAGGAGGCAGTTACAAGGCATCTGACAGAGCAGACCATGGCTGCTTGTCCTAGGTCCCTGGACTGGAACCCATGATAATAGGGGAATTGGCTATAAGGGCTAGGCCTAAAGTCTGTGCAAGGCCTAGCAAAATATAAAGAATTGACCAAATTGCATAGGGAACTCAGATAGAGCAATGACTGAGCTTAAACGGTTGAGCACAAATAGAACAGAAATATGCTCAACTGCAGAAGTATGATCAGTGGATAAGCTCATCCACAGGTCAACTGCCAGGGGCGAGCAACCACAGAACACCGGATGCGCTTAGGCAGGCTTCCGCAGGATAGCTAAGCTACATAAAATTGTTCGACCACAGAGTGCTTGGAAAAGTAAATAAATATTCAGAGCAGACGGGTTCAGTGGACTGCAGCCCGGCTCAAGAGCGGGGTGTCTACCCTTGAGTCTATCGAGAGGACACCAGCCCTAAGAAGCTTGCGAGCTCCAGATCCCAGCGACCACCTGCTGAGGACGAGGGTTTTGAAGCAAGGCTCCAGACCAGAGGCTGAGGCAGAGTCTGGCCGTGAGTATAGCATCCGGATAGTTCAGGAGTCTGTGGACTCAGGGAACCAGGGAGGGGGATTTAATTGAGATCTGTGGATCGTGTCTCCTCTAGGCAATTGCTAAAATGTTTTTTAGGATAAGGAGAGTAAGAATAAGTAATAAATAAGGTACCATAAATAGTAATGAATAAGTGCATAAATGATAATGAATGAATGTGTTAATTGTCTGACTGTTTGATGGTAAGAAGTATTGTCAATTGTCTTGTTTGTTTGTGTTGTTGTCAATAAAGCTATTCACTGATTCAACCTGGGGTGTTCTCTCTTATCAGTCTCAGAATGCTCATAAAAGAACCCGGGTGTCTTGCTACCCATCTAATTCGGCCTTTCCCCTACTAAATTTTAATAGCAGCAAGGAACCCAGTGCAGAGGATGGGCTAGGCTTGGCCTACCAGCCCCTGGGAAAGTGGCATGAAGCCCCTTGCTGTAAGGGGGTAAGGATGATTGAAAGCCCTGAGAGAAGTGTGTCAGGACCATGGGGCTGAGGGCTGGATGCAAAGAGACTGGATTATCTGTTAGACTTTCCTACCTTGGAAGGGGTAGAACTGAATCGCATCTCTCTCAGAAGGCCAAATTGTAAGAAGAGACCCTGCCACGGGACTGGAGTGACCATTGGCAGGGGGAACCGGAGTGGAAAAGGTTGATGCACCATACCTAGCCATGTAGGTGGGGGGAGTCTGTGGTGAGTGCTTCCTTCTACATGAGTCAGAAACAGAGGATCCAGAGTCTAAGGACATGTGGTCAAGATGAAATTACTATAAGGTGGGTGCATAACTGAAAAAAACATGCAATGGTTATCAATGGCTTGTTGTCACTCTGGGAGGATATATTAAGTGGGGTCCCCCAGAGGAACATCCTGGATCTGGTACTATTCAGTGTTTTCACAGTGGAGAGTACACTGGTAAAATGTGTGGATGACCCCAAGCTGCGGGGGTAGCATGCACTTCAGAGGACAGGATTAAAACTCAACATTACCTTGACAACTGGGAGAGTTGGCTTGAAATCTCCAAGATGAAATTCAGTAAAGACAAGTGCAAAGGGTACTTAGGAAAGAAAAATCAAATGCACAGCTACAAAACGGGTAATAATAGGCTACGTGGTTGTACTGCAAAAAAGGATCTGGGGTTTATAGTGGATCGCAGATAGGATAGGATATCACATCAATAATGTGATGCTGTTGGGGGAAAAAGGCAAATGTCATTCTGAGGTGTATTAACAGGAATGTCCTATCTAAGACATAGGAGGTAATTATTCTGTTCTGCTCTGCACTGGTGGGCCTCACCTGGAATATTGTGTCCGGTTTTGGGTACGTCGCTTTAGGAAAGATGTGGACAAATTGTAGCGAGTCCAGAGTATAGCAACAAATGTGGCGAGAGAGGAAAATACGACCTATGAGAAAAGGCTGAAAGAACTGGACATCATCAAGTTAGAGAAGAGAAGGCCTGATAAGTCTTCAGATATGTTAAAGGCTGTTATGAAGAGGACAGCAATCCATTTTCTTCACGACCATTGAAGGTAGTACAAGAAGTAATCCTCTTAGTTTGCAACAAGGGGGGATTTCGGTTGCTCTTAAGAAAACCTTTCTAACTCTCAGGATAGGGACACACTGGAACAAGTTACCTAGGGAGGCTGTGGAATCCCCATCAGAGGAGGGTTTTGAAGAGCAGATTAGACAAACCCCTGTCTGAGATGGTCTAGGTACATTGGGATCTGCCTTAAGACGGGGGATGGACTAAATGACTGCTCGAGATCTCATCCACCCCACACTTCTATGATCCTAAGATGTGTTCTTGACCCCTTTCTCCCTGGACGACCCTGCCTTGTTTCCCTGCTAGATAGGAGGCATCTCCTCTCCTGCCTTCCCTTCGCCCCACCCCGAGGGTGCACTCCCTGCTTTGGGGGTACCTGATGCTGTAGAGCACGTTGCCATTCTTGAAGATGCGCAGCAGCTTGTTGGCGGTGGTGACCTCATGGAAGTTGGCCCCTTTCTCGTTGGCGAAGAACAAATCTGGCTTCCAGATGGAGTCCAGCATGGAGGGGTCCAGGTCCAGAGAGTCATCCGGGTACTCTCTGTAGGCCAGGCGAGGGTCATTCCATTGCTGGCGCAGGAAGACATTCACCCGGTAATCCTAGGGGGAGAGGAACACTGTCACAGCCAGAGGGGAGTGGGGATAGTCCCTGTGGTCAAGCGCCCATCGTGCCTAGAGGGACTAAGGTCTAGTATGATGAGTGGGCCTGGAGAAAGAGGCCAGATTACTAGAGAAGAGCAGCCAATCAGAGCTGCTGCAGGAAGCAGGCGCAGCTCTCCTTCCTCCGCTCAGGGGCAGCGAGGAGTTTTGGGGAACAGGAAGGTGAGAGAAACAGCCTGTGACAGGTGCTATGACCTCCTAGAATAATCAGACTATGGCGTTGACTTTATAAATGTTCTGTAGCTCCCAATAGGGTTGTCCGTGACTCTGTGTTCCTGGCTCCATGGGTGTGTCCTACAGGAGCTGCCATCAATCAGGGTAACTGATGCAAACCCCCAGTTACTGAAGATAATGCAGGTCACAAGTCCTCATGTAGCTGGAAAGAGCAGACCTCGTTTGAGGGTCTTGGCAGAGGACCTGGAACTATAAAGGGACAGCCCTGATCTCAAGAGGGGGTCACTGTCTCATGTGCACTCCACCAACTTCTGCAAATTCTTGAGCAAAGACAGGCCTTTGAAAGGATTTGTAGTTTAAAAATCTTCCTGTGGGAGGTGGGTGACCAGCTGCTAAACTAGGGCCTCCTGCGATTTCTCTCAGCAGCTCTGAGTTCAAGCTCTGCAGCCCTCTTCTCTCAGGGCAATGCCAGGGTTAACCAGTGCCCCGTCAGCTCTCAGAAAGTGAAGCTGTTTGTTCAGACCGAAATCACAGCTTTTACTGCCCTCCCATTGCAGCCTGCTGCACCTCCCGTTCCTCCAAGTTCCACCTGGGTTGCTACACACTCAACTCTGTAACCGGCATGGAGCTGGCAGCATTAAGTGTTGCTCACACTGGGGCGGAGACGGGAGCTCAATAAAGAGCCACCCAAACACCGCAGGATCAGCTTTGACCCAAACATCGTGAGGAGTTTTTGATCTCACGATTTGGGGGCGGAGGGGGTCTGATTCATGGCTGTGGGACGTTCATCCCCTCTGCTGGTGGAAAGTGCCCTAGGGGCCTCAATGGGCAGGAGCGAGCAGGGCCTTTCAGTGTGGTCTCCTCTAACAGACTGACAATGGGTCTGGCCAAAGGTTGGGGCTTCTGGCCCCGGCTGCTTGGTGTGTCCTCAGGAAGCCATGAGCCCCGGGGCCCACCCCAGTGAGGGAAGGCAGCATGGCGACTTGGCTGGACACTGGTGCTCATCACAGGGGGGTGACTGTTCAGCACCAGCTGTGCCAGGAAAGGCTGCCCCATCCCATTGGGGGTGAAACACGTCTACAGGAGCCAGCTCAGAGCAGCCTTGCGCAGCCCTAGGGAACTGCAAGAACTGATCTCTTTCCTGGGCCCCTCTCCATCCCGCAGAAGGCTCCGGCTTCTCAGGCGGTTCCTCCCTGTCACCTCGCCCTACCACAGTGCGAGGCTAGTCCTTTCTCACCCACTTCCCACAAGGTCCCCCATTGCTCAGCCCTTGTCCCACAAGGATCCCACCACGTAGCGTCATAGAAGCCTAGGGTTGGGAGGGACCTCAGGAGGGACCTAGTCCAACCCCCTGCTCAAAGCAGGACTAACCTCAGCTAAACCATCCCAGCCAGGGCTTTGGCAAGCCAGGCCTTAACCTCTACAGATGGAGATTCCACCACCTCCCTAGGTAACCCATTCCAGTGCTTCACCACCCTCCTAGTGAAAAAGATTGTCCTGATATCCAACCTAGACTCCCCCCACCCATCCCCCGCAACTTGAGACCACTGCTCCTTGTTCTGTCATCTACCACCCTTTCCCCATAAGTCTCTCAGCACCATGGGCAACAGGTCTCTGATAATTACAGGGTTACCACTGGAGGGGGTCTGAACAAACCTTCAGGTGGGGGTTTCTGTGGAGTTCACGCATCCCAAGGGCCTGGCGCAGGTACAGCAACGACGGCCAAATCTCCAGCCCTTGATGTAGGGTGCCATGCCCAGCTGTCCCCTTGGGAGGAGGAGAGGGGGCTGGGAAGCAGGGGGGACAGACAGTGAAGTCTTACCATGGTGGTTTCTGTGACGGAGCCGAAGCTATTGATGAAGATGTTGCACGTCACGTTGACAGGTGGGCCTGAGAAACAACCAGAGAAGGTGAGCCCTCCTTAGAGCAGCTGGCATGCGGGGAAGAGGAGATGTAAATCAGGCTATTGCTCCCCTGCTATGCCCAACAGTCACTCACACCAATAAACACACGTGCACAGACCCACCTACACGGGCCTGCATAGCTCGCCATACGTGCACACACCAGTTCAGATCCCCTCCCCATGGGTTCATTTACACTTATAAACTCTCTAGCTGGGTTTCTCCATGGGACAGAGAATTGGCCATAGGGGCAAAACTCTGGCTTGTTCTTCACCTTCTTAAAAATGTATAGACCAAAGTGAGGGCACTGGGGTGGGAGTCAGGAGCCATCAGTTCTCTTCCCAGCCCTGCCACGTGATCTTGGTCAAGTCACTTCCCTCTCTGGAATTGTGCTTCCCCCTCTCTTCCCGTGTCTGTCCTGTGTGTGAGCCCTCTGGGGCAAAGGCTGTGTCTCACTGTGTGCATGTACAGCCCCAAGCACAAGGGGGCCCTGATCTTTGCTGGAGTCTCCAGCCAGGCCATACTGTCACCATAACAATAAAAACAGTGGGGAGGAGATCCCAGGACTGGAACAGAGGGAGGCTGCAGGTCAGGATGGAGGGGCAGTGGCAGAGTGGTGCGTGGGGGGAATCTCAAGGCTGGACTAGCAGGGGGTGACAGGATCCCCACCACAGTTCTGGTAACGCCTCTCTATCCTGACCTAAGGTTGGACTAGCAGAGGGAGGCGGGACAGGATGAAGTGGTGTCAGCAGAGCTCTGTGTGTGGGGAGATTGCATGGCTGGAAAGCAGGGGGTGGCAGTCAGGGTGGAGGGGCCCATGCTGTGCCTGGTTGTAGTCTGTGCTATCTAGAGACTCTGGATTTCCATCACTGGGGGGGGGTTAAGCTGCCTTTGTATTCCATTTTTACCTTTGAAGTTAGGTCGAATCCGGGCATCATAGCCTGATGTTTTCCCCATGAGTTTGTCCAGGAAATCAGAAGGTGACATAAGTTGGCCAGAGCCTCTGGAAGCGGATTTAATCTCCTCTTTCCCTGAAACCAACCTGAAGGGGGAAAGAATGGAAGTTAGCAGGATGAAATCCTCCCTCTTGGGTCCGGAATGCCTCGACATGTGCCTCAGTGCTGTCTGGGATGCCAAGGAGCAGGCATCTTTAAGGCATTGCCATGGCGGAGCTCCTAGAGCCAGAGACCGGGCTCTGGTTTGAAGAAGCTTGCTGTCATCTGGGCTGGTCTTGCCTTGGCACTGTTGTGGAGACGCTCACAACCTGCTGGTGTGCTTATAGTCAATGTGCGGATTGGGTGGGAGTATTGTAAATATCAAGGAATTAGACAAGCAGCTGTTCCCCTGGGCTCTGATTTGTGGTGTGTTCGGAATACATGAACAGTGCTAAACAGTCCCGTACAGCTGGGGAATTGCACCGCCAGCTGCAGGCAGACACTCTTCGCTGGAGCTGTTCTTTCTCCTCTTACCTATGATAGCATCTGGGCCTCTCTGTGGGGAGTATCTGACTGGGTGGTAGAGCAGCTGCAGTGCAGCCCTCGGTGCAAGGTGAAGCAGAAGCTTTGCAGCAGGTACAGAACAAGCCGTGGGCCTCTGCGCTGCCTGACTTTATACAACACAGATACCTTCTTTCCACTGCCTGCATCAGCTTCCTTGCCTATGCCCGGGCCTAGGGTCCTGCTGCAGGTCCATGCTAATGGGCTGGTAGTCCTCTTGCATCAGGGTGGATACCCCATTCTGTGCACACTGGCTCTGTGACTCTCCTATAAGTAGCTGGAGTAAGCTCTTGGCCTGAGATCTTTAGGACAGGGTCTGTCGCTCTTCTATATTTGTACAGTGCCTTGCACAATGGGCACTGGCCTGTAGGAGCTGCTGCAATAACGCTGGCCTGAACACCAGACTGGGAGCCAGGCCTGTGGTGTTCTACCCCTAGCTCTGACATTTACTTTCTGGCCTCAGGCAAATCATTTAGAGTCTGAAAAGAACATAATGCAAACTGATAAAGACAAGTGCAGAAAAATCAAATGCACAACTACTGAATGGGGAATAACTGGCTGGTGGCTGTATTGCTGAAAAGGATCTGGAGGTTTTAGTCGATCAAGAATTGAATGAGAGTCAAGAGCGTAACGCTGTTAGGAAAAAGGCAAATGTCATTTTGGGGTGTATTCACTGGAGTGTTGTACCTGAGAGCCTGGCACTGGGGAGGCCTCATCTGGAGTAGTGTCCAGTGCGAGGTGCCACACTTTAGGAAAGATGTGGACAAATTAGAAACAGTCCAGAGAGCAATAAAAAATGATAAAAGGTTTAGAAAACCTGACCTATGACTAAAGGTTACAAAAACGGTGCATGTTTAGTCTTGAGAAAAGACAGGGGGTAACCTGATAACAGCCTTCAAATGTGTCGGGGCTGTTCTGAAGATGGTGATCAATTGTTCTCCATGTCTACTGAAAGTAGGCCATGAAGTAATTGGTTTAATTTGCAGCAAGGGAAATTTAGGTTAGATCCTAGGAAAACCTTGTTGCGTAGCAGAAGAATAAAGCAGTGGAATAGGTGTCCAAGGGAGGTTGTGCAATCCCCAGCGTTGGAAGTTTTTAAAAGCAAATTAAATGCCTGTCAGGGACGGTCTAGGTTTAGTTGGTCTGGCTTCAGCTAAGAGGGCTGGACTTGATAACGTCTCATGGTCCCTTCCAGCCCTGTATGTCTGTGATTCTATGCTTTAACCTTTCTCTGTGGGTGAAATCCAGCCTTCAGGGAAGTCAATGGTAAAACTGCCATTGACTTCAATGGGGGCCAGAAGGTCTCCCTGTGTCTCAGCTTCTTAGTATCTCTCCCATATTAACCTGTCCCCCAGAGGCACAAGGATGAGCTAGTTGACAATATAAAGCCTTAAGTGCTATTAATCTCCCAAGGCCTGTTTGCCTCGCTGTCTATGTAGGCACTGAAGCCTTCTATAGCATGTGAGCACCTCCCTCAATGGCCACGTGGTCAGACACCCGCAGGACCCAGCTCTGGCACTGACTCCACTGGTGAAATGTGCAGTGGGGCCTGTCACCTCACAGGGCTGTGAAATGTCTCCTCACCCTGCTGAGCGCTAATTGGTCTGGTGCAAGGGACTCTGCTAATTCTAGTTGTGCCTGGAGCAGAGCAGGAAGATGATGTTGGGAGAGGTGAGTTTCCCCCAGTGCACAGATCGATTACAAGGGGGTGGCAGTGCAGCTGAGGTGGGGGGACTCTGTGTCTGGCCCACTTGCAGCAGAGACTTAAAGTGACTAGGGGCTGAGGAGTGCAAGGAGATGGTAGGGTGATAAACACAGGCAGTCTGGTGTCAGCTGGTAAGCACACTTCTTAGAGGGATGGGCTCTGCTGCTGCTGTCAGTGTGTTGGCTCTGCAAAGGAGGGAGGGTTACAAACCCGCTCAGTCTGCCTCACTCTGTGGGGGAGCTGCCCAGTGGTGGGCTGTGGGTGACCGACTGGCTGTGAATGGAAGAATGATTCTATGATCTCCTACTTTTCCAGAACGTTGAGCTCATCAACACTCAACCTGCTGATAGCCAGGAAAAGCAGAGTTAAGGTACACATCCACTTCACTTTTACTCTGCCCGCTTTGCCTCAATACGCCCCTAACACCTTTGCATTCTGCCTTTGCACGGTAGCAAACAGGCGCTACCTACAGTGGACTTCCATTCAAACACTTCTCCGGCCTACGCCACCGAGAGAACTCAGGTCTGCTCACTTTTACAGCCCCATCTAACACTACCTTTCATTAAACCCATAGTCCACACTCCTCTCACCCCAACTCCTTCCTACGAGGATTGTCCAAGAGCCCCGTTACTGACACAGCCCACGCAACATAGTGCTGAAATCAGCCCCGGTGGATCTCTCAAGGTACACCTCTTCCCTACGATCACATCCCCAGCCAGGGAGAGAGGTCCCTTCCCAGGAACACAGCCCGAAGATTGCCTCCGATCACAGTCACAGTTCTGTCAAGCTGTTCCAGTCAATCCCTGCCGCATTCAGTCCAGCTGCGCTGAACAGAGCGTGCACAGGCAATTCCCAGGCCAGGGACAGGACCAAGGTAGTGTGGGTGTGTGCCTTAACTCTTCCTCTCCTGGGATGGGAAAGTTTGGGTTTTGCAGAACTCAAAACAAAAAACCCAGGCGACCCCTGGGCACCCTTGTCTCTGCAGAAGTAAAGTTTCTTGTCATTGAATAACTGTGTCAGGGAGGGGAGGGCCCAGCACTGGGGTTTATAATTGAGGCTACATCTACAAACGGAGCAGAGCGGGGGATGGCAGGAGGAGGTGATTCCTAGCTTTGAGAAGACATGCTTATGCTAGCCCTTAGCCGATTAGTGCAATCAACGTCTTCTCCAGCTGGTGCACTAAAGGTAGCATCGCCACCTTGGGAAGGGCAGCAGTGAGGGGTGGCACTGGGCAACCTTAATTCTGCATTTATGAAGTTTATCGTGATTGAATTTGGTTCTAATGAAAGAGAATGTTTGTTGCTAGTAGTTAGTTAGTGATCATTTATGCACCTGTAGTTACCAGGTAGGTTTGCAGCTGGGAAGCTCCGGTGGCCAGGTAAAGGATGCTTTGTGATGCATCTCCCCACTCCTGCACACAGCAGAATGGGAGTATGGTCGTGCTCTGGGGTTTATAACTGAGTTGTGGGGGAAGAGGGGACAATACAAAGCCTGGTGTGAGCCGCAGATACGGGCAAAAACGTTGGTAGAATCTGTGAACTTTGAGATGCTGTTTTGGATCACTCCCTCTCCGCAATGGGTCCCAATGTATCTTGAGAGCCTCTTGCTCAAATGAGCCCACATTTGGAACCCCGAACCTTACCCTGCACCCCACGAGGTGCAAGTGTCGATTCAACCCAGGTCTGCCTGCAGATTTCAGAGCATTTTAGAAGAAACTACCTTGAAACAGAAAGCGTCTTTTCAGCCTCAACTGTGGTAGAACAGCTGCCTGGCTATAACGCTGCATGAAATGAATCATCAGCCACTGCTTTGCTGTGTCCAGATCCCCAGCACAGGGTAATCCGGAAAGGGGAGCTTCTTAGGAAGGGTCTAGGCAGGTTTGAGGGAAGAGGCTCTGCACACCCAGCTGCAAGCACTGGAGGTTCAGAGAGGTGTGAAGTGGTCCAGTCATCTCAATAAGATGTGCGCAGCTGAAGGAGACCCCTGAATGCAGCTTGAGACAATCGTGCCGAGGCAGATGGCCGCACCCTGCCCATGCACCGCTTTCAGATTTCTGGCAAGGACGTACTCGACCTTACAGTGCAGTGCCCAGGTATAGCTCAGGCACAAGGGCCACAGCATGTCCCCTGAAGCCACCCAGTTCTTGTGAAAGCTGGCTGTGCAGCAAGCCTTTGGGCTCGTCTGCTGCACGTGTGCTGTGTAATCCACTTGGCCTGTGAGTGTTTGTCGGAAGCGTGTTGCTGAATGTTGTTCTCGGAATTGCTTCCCTGAAGGGGCAGTGAGTGCCATATGCTAGATGGGGGTAACTATTGATCAGCTGAGACCACTGAGGGCAGGATCAAAGCCAGGGTTTGACCCCCACTCCCAGGTTTGTGCAAAACCGATGTCGGTAGAATCAGCCAAGGTGAAGAAGATACGCCTGTCTTTTGCGGGCCTGTATCTCAGGAAGCTCTTGCTCAAATGAGGCCAGGTTTTGTTCAAAAACCTACTGGGTGCCCCTGAGAGGCCCAGCAAATGCTGAGACACCCTGAGTAAGTAGGAGGCTTTTACAGCACGTGGAGAAGCTGTCCTTTAAACAGAAAACGCGTCCCCACGTTATTTAGAGAAGAGTTAGTGGGCGCTGTGCCACGCCAGGGCTGGGAGTTGCTCTCCCTGACACCGGTTCTGGTGACCGATCTCTGTCCATGGATAATATCTTCAATGACATTTCCACTTCAGTGCTGTCCAGGAGTTACCTGCCTGACACTCACTGATTTCTATGGGCCGGCTGTGATTCCTATTCTAAACTTCCTAGTATCTGGTAAGAATTCAGATCAGCTCTGGAGATCTTTTTTCAGTGCATGTGTGCGTAAGATGTGCCATCTACTGTATCTTTGGGTGCTCCATTGCTGTAGGCTCACCTGGGGAATGCTGTGGGACAAGAGTGGTCAGCTTCTCTCCCTCGCTCAGTCTGCAGTGATCATTTCAAGAAACCAAATAAAAGACAGCAACTAAAGCCATTGCAGGGCAGGCTGTAATATATAAGAAATAGCTGTAAAATGCTGGGCCGCCGGGAGCTCTGGCACAAGCTCTTAGTGATGCTACATCCTTGCTTGCAACCACGCCAGATCTAGGCACCGCTGCCCCTGCTTGCAGCTGCCAGTTCCATTTCACAAGAGCAGGAAAATGCTGCACGCTGTGCATTTCAGAGGGGCTCCGGGAAAACAAAAGTTAAGCGGTTACCTCTGCACCGCCCAAGGTGAATCACCCAGAGACACAGCCTAGGCTCGAGTCACCCAGGGAAATCCCTGCCTATCAAGTTCTGTTGCTTAATTCCTGTGTGCACCTGCCACCATCTTTTCATATTGGATTGCTGTTGCCTGAGCAGCTTGGGAGAGACCAAAAGGCTGGAAGAGAATCGGTGGGGCATAGGGCGACCCAGCGACAGGAAACTTCAGACAGGCCTTTGCCCGGCCTAGACCAGTGACCTGAGGCCTCACTTTCGAGGAGGAGGAAAGATTCTCCCCACTAACTGCTGGGTCCATTAGTGCTATCGCACGTGCAGTAGGGAGCTGCAAGGAATAGGGCAGCTGTCTCTAGAGCCAACTATGTGCCTGTTTAGCAAACATTGCTTAGCACCGCATGCTGTCCTGGAGACAAACGTCCTGCAGTCATGGAGCGATGGGCAGCGCCTCCCTGCTGCTGGGTATTCACCTCCCAGACAGTTACACCCCCAGTGCTGGGTGCTCACCCCCTGACACTGCGGCATAAACCCTAGCGCTGGCTTTGTGCTTGCCAACTACTCAGGCCCAGGTTTCCAGCTGTCTCCCGGTTTTGCTTAGTGTGAGAAGAGGAAAAAAGGCGATGCCAAGTTTGCTGCAACTTGTACCCAACCGTGTGTGCCCCAAGAGGCTGTGTCCTGTCCCGCTCCCCATCCAGAACATTTGAAACAATATAGGCAACCTGGCCATGCGCCCTTTCCTCACCTCCCCCCTCCTGGGCTGGGAGGTGAGGGTACAGATGGGATGGCGCGTCCTAGTCACCTGGGAACAGTCCCTTATGAAAGAGGAATTCCTGGTTGGCTCCTAAGTTGCTTTGCAGCTGCCTTGCCCCAGTATATCAGTCGGGGAGTGGGGATGTGAGCAGAAGGCGGCCTGTGGCTACCACCCCCCAGTTTGGCAGTGGCTCCCCAGCCCAGCAGCCCTAGGTCTCCTGGCTCTCCCTGTGCGCTCACAGCTACGAATCGCCGCCTCCCCGCCCCGCAGCCTGGCCTGTCCCGTCCCCTTTGGGCTGAACGCAAACCCCAGGCCAGGGCTGGGCTCGGAGCCAGCGGGGCTAGGAAAGCACCGCGCTGCCGGCGAGCCCCCGCCCCGGCCCCACGCCGGGTTACGGCCCCCGGCGCTGCCCGGTGACTGCGGGCCGGGGCAGGGCGATCCGCTGCGTGTCTACAACCTGGGGCCGGCTCCAGCCCCCGTGCGACCCCCGGACAGCTTCGCCATCCCCCGCTGGCTGTCCCGCCGCGGCGCGCAGGGGGCGGACCGGACAGCGCCTGTGGGGCCGCGCCGGGGACCGAGCCGCGCCCTTCACGGCCGGGGGGGTCGCTTGTCAAGGCAGCTTTTGCCCCCCGCACTCCAAGAGCGGCCGCGCTCCAGCCCTAGCCAGGTCCCTGCCTGCGCTGCGAGCCGCGCAGCGCTGCGCTTCCAGTCCCGCTGTACAGCGCCGGGCGCAGCGCCGCGCTTCCAGCCCCGCTGTGCAGCGCCGAGCGCAGCGCCGCGCTTCCAGCCCCGTGTGCAGCGCCGGGCGCAGCGCCGCGCTTCCAGCCCCGTGTGCAGCGCCGGGCGCAGAGCGTGTCCCGCTCGCCCGCTGCTAGTGAGCCGGCGGCTCGGTGTCCCTAGCAGCGGCGGGGGCGAGCGCCGTCCTCCCCCGGGCCGGCCCACTGGGGTCATGGCCACGTCTCAGCGGCTCTTCGTTGCCTCCCGCGACCGGCCTGGAAGGACCCCCCCCGCGGCCCCCCGCGGCCCGTGCCACGCTCCCTGCCCGGCGCGGAGCCGCCGCCCTGGCCCCTCACCTGCGCGGGAGGTGCTCTTGCAGAAGGCAGAAGAGGAAGAACGAGCCGGCGCCTGGGGCGAGAGTTTTCATTCCTCGGCCAGGCGGGATCCCCCCGCTCGCGGTCCGCGGAGGAGCTGCTCGGGGAGGCGGGGAGCCCGGGAAGCAGCGCGCACCCCTCCCGCCCGATCACAGACATGTCCCCCCCTCCTGCGCCTCGCCTCGCCTCGCCTCGCCTCTCCTGCCGCCTCCACCCCGCCCTCCTCCGGGCTAGCCTGCAGCCGTGCTCCGCAGACACGAGCCGCCCGGCCGGGGAGCTGCTGGGGGCAGCGGGCGCCCTCCAAAGCCCGGGGGCTCTGGCTGGGGAGGCTGAGAGGAAGTCCCCCCCTCCCCGCCCCGTCCCCTGCCCCTGTGCTGGAAGCTGAGATTTAAAGGCGCAGCCTCCCGCAGCTGGGAGGGGGCGCGGAGCAGCCCAGGTGTGCGGGCGGGGAGCCTGTTCCGATCCGCCCCGCCGCCGGCTGGTCCCGCGGGCTCCCGCCCTGGCTTTCCCACCCCGCGGCTCTCCTCGCCGGCCGGCGCACGCAGAAAGCGCTCCCGCCGCTTGCCAGGCAGCCCTGGGGAGAGCTGCGGGGGAGTCCGGCGGGCGGGCTGGGCCAGCGAGGGAGTGAATCAGCCTCTCCAGCCTGGTTCTGAGCGCCTCGCAGCCTCTCTGCCCCCTCTCTGCCGTTAGCTGCGGGCTCGGCCGCCCTCCCTCTCGCCTTCCTTCATTTTGGGACTGCCCCGTGGAGGACTGCACAGCGCAAGGCTGTCCCCACACCCCGGGCCGCGGCTGACATCAGACTAAACCCCAAGGCGCAGCCTGCCGTTCTCCCGCAGCCCCCCTCTCCTTCCTTCCCCTTCCTTCTCCCCTCTCAGGTTCCCTGGCACTTCCCTGTTCATCAGCATTTCCCTTCCTTCCCCCTAGTAAGTAGAGCCCAGCCGCGTTGTTTGGCCTTTGAGGGCATGATTGCCTTCTGGATCGGTGCCAGATAATCCAGGGTCAGAATCCGGTCTCAGTGACACCATACGTACACCAGATCTCTGCGAGGAGAATTTGGGCCTTGGGTTCTGTTCTTAACCTTTTGTGTGACTTTGGGAAAGTCACGTCACCTGTGTGCCCCAGTGTCCTTGGCTCCTCCGGTTCTCACTGTTCAGGTATTTCACTAAGGTGCCACTGGGAATACCTGGAACCACAGAAAGTCATTGTGAAAATCCACTCTGGCTGTGGGTAAATGAAAAGCCAGGTCACACAGGGCCTGACCCAAGGCCAACTGAAGTCAATGGAAATAGCCCCGTTGTCCTGAAATGGACTTTGGCTCAGATCTATAAGACCCGCTAGCATCTTCCCTTGAGAATGGCACAGTTTCTGTCCCACGGGTCCAGATGGTCACAGATTTCAGAAGCGCTTTGCTGTGTCTGTACTGGCTTTTCTTTCTTAAAAAAGCCAAATCAGGGATTTCGAAAGCTCCCTGCTGAGCTTTGGTTGCTAGTTTTTTTGTTTTTTTAAATGAGGAAAAGTGAATGATACAGACAGAAAATGTAGGTCCTTGTGTATAGTTTCCCGTGAGATTTATTTTCCACAGTAAAGAGGAGAAGTGTAGTCTGTTGGCAAGAGTCACCGGACTGAGCGCCGGGCTGCTTGAGGTCTAATCCCATTTCATCCACTAAACTGACATCTAATCTTGGGCAAGTCTCCTATAATTGTTGATCACATTACAGAAGAATTAACAGGCCCCAGTCCACATTAGAGTCCCACTGTGCTTGGTGCTGTACAAACACAAGTAAAACACAGATCAGGCGCCGGCGAGTTTGCAGTCTAAATGCACACGGCCGACAAAGGCAGTAATATTATCTCCATTTTACAGATGGAAAAACTGAAGCACAAGGAGACTAACATGATTTGTCCAGTGTCACACAGGAAGCCTGGGACAGAGACCAGCATTGAACCTAGACCTACAGATACTAAATCCAATGTCTTCTCAGCAACAGTCCTGTGTCCTGTTTCCTCAGCTGTAAAATGGAGCTAAAGCTTACCTACCTCCCAGGAAAGTGAGTGCTTCAAGGTTCTGAGTCAGCCGATGCTGTAAAGAGCAAACCAGCACAGAAAATTATCTCTTGCAAAAGGAAAAGGTCAAACACACAAGCGTGGAACTCAAAAGGAACCACTAACCTCTAGAATTCTGTTGGGGGCCTTTGGACATTAGGAGATGGGGCTGGACGTGTTATAAACCCTGCCTCTGCCCCAGTCAGAATCAGTGGAATTTGGGGGAGGCCCTTCAGTTATACCTGGGATGGAGGATTGTGTCTGCCCAAAGCGTTTGTTGGTGGATTTTCAGGTGGCTAAAGAGCCCAATTCGTGCCTGCAATTTTCCCACAAAGATGACAGGGGTCATCTTGGAGGAGACATAGTTGTTGGCTAGAGTGTTGTGTCCTTTCTTTCCTCCTTTGTTGCATCCCTGTCTCATGAGCTGTCTGCTCTCCTCCAAATGGGCTGTGGCTGGGTGTATAGTATGGCCCATTGCGTTCTGTTCTGTGCCAAGATTGCTCAGGGAGGGCATACTAATCAGGCTACACGAGTGTGGGATTTTCTTGGACCATAAGAATGAGCTTCTCTCCACCAGCTGCTCCCTCAAGGTCCTGACTCCTGCCTTTTAGCCCTTTCCCTGTAAACAGTAAAAGACACCAGTGCACAGCCCAACTGTGCAATTGCAGCTCCTACCATTCTGCTAGTGGACAATCTTGCCTTTCCCCCTGCTCTTCCAGGCCCAGCAGGGACTTGCCTGGGAGGGCTGAAAAAGCAATGTTCTGGCCCCTGGGGAGAGGGGCGAGACCTGCGGCTGGTCAAGCACTTCCAGTGGCCAGTGCGCTGAATGGAGCTGTATTCCTTGGTAACAAAATACTCCCAGAATTACTCCCTATGGTAAACTTCCGGGTTTTGGATCCTTGCTCTTCTGTTGTATTTTTATGCAGAATGGGATCCAACCTTTCTTGGAGAGAGCCTTATAAAAAAGTATTAGCACAATTACCAGTTACAATTCTAGCCCCTGTAATAACACTGTTGCAACGGGACAGCATTCCTGACTGTTATGGTAGAATATTGTCAGATTCTTTTAATAAGGGGAGAGTCAACACAACATGAGGATGAAAGGCACTGACGGGAGTGGGAGGAAGAGACAGAAGAAAGCATCACTCCTACAAAAAACAAAACGAACCCAGATCCTTAGCTGGGCAAATCAGCCTAAGTGCCACCTTTCCAACAGAGCTGTACCATTTTAAACCATCTGAGGATCTGCGCTCCTTTGTTGGGCTAGAAAAAAATTGGCTTCACCCATTTTTTTAGAGTCTATATATCTTTAATCCAGGCAGATAAATGTTGTATTGAGTCCCAGCTAACATGATTTAAAGTAGCGGAGTGCTGAAACCCCTGAAAACCATGATTTCTGGAGGAAAGGCACTTAAACTATGCTGCTGAGTGAACAATTGCTTTCACAATCAATGTGATGATGGTGGTGTTAGTGTGGGGAGGAGGTTGTTGGATGTGACCTCAATACATGGCTGCAAATAGTTCCATAGAAACTTCTCCTTAGCCCTCAACCCTGCTCTGTGGGCCTAGGCTGCTAGGGACATGTCCCCATGCGCCTAAATTTTATTTAAAAGGACGGGTGCATTTTTATGCAAGCTGTGATTCTAGGGAGATCCTGAGGGCAGAGCCACTCTGTTCTGGCACTGTGTTTATTTGACCTGGGGAAAATTACAGGGAGCTGAGCTGCTTTCAGAGAGCCGTTCAGTCCTGTTACTGAATGTGCTGACAGGGAGGGCAGAGCCTCTGGCAGGTCTCTGAGGAGCAGGCTGTCTCTTTTTGCTGTGTTTTGGGCTTTTCTCTGCAGGTAATTTTCTCTATTCAGGCTGATTGATGCCTCTTCTTCCTTCTCCAAAGTCTGTGTTCTCCTGCCAGGGGTGTGGAGCAGGGTTTAGGGCCAGCGGAGAGCAGCTCTCACACTGGACCTGGCTTTCAGCATTTGGACAGCGCTCAGTGCCCAACAGCACTGAAAAGGTGGGGCTGCTCTCCAAGGGATTTCCATGCTTGGGGGTTAAGAGCACTCAGCTCCCTTCAGCAGGGATTGAGCACCTGGCAGGAATGGCCATTTACAGAGCACCTACGGCCAGGTTTTTAAAGATCTCGAAGGGTCAGCTCCCTCAGTGCAATAGGGCAAATGTTACTATTTGTATGGGGGTGGCACCCAGTCCCCCAGTCAGGATCTAGGCCTCACCGTGCTGGGGACTGAATGATCCGTGTTACATGTGCCACCCCTTTTCTTCCCCCTTCCCAATCAAGATTGGAAACAGCTTGGCATTAGTGTAGACCGGCTCCAGCTATTGTCCACACCCACTGCAGGAAGCCCGCATGGTTCCTTCTGTCCACCCTGCTTGCTTTTTGAAATGGGGGTTGGAAATGGGTTAGCTCCGATCGCAATAGCAGTCAAACCACTTTCAAGCCCCGTTGAGGGGAAGATCCCCATTCTCAGCTATAGGGAGGGCTTAAGCACTGGGTCCAGGCTGGAAATAGTCAGTCTGAACAACAGGCTTTAGGACTTGGGTAATGCTCAGACTGGGCCGCGTGTCAGAACAGAAGGGATTTCTCCGTCTCTTCTGAGCTCGGAGGGAGAATCAGTGTGAAGGGTAAGCACTGGCTCTTGCTAGGGTGGGATGATAACAATTTTCCATTGATATAACACCTTAGATTCGGGTGGATCCTAATGAGCTGGCGATATTTATAAAACTCTTTCAAGGAAGAACTGCCACTGGCTTCAATGGATGGAGGACTGAGTAAAAGTCAGGCAAATTCAAACCCCCTTACATATCTCTAATCCAGTCTTGGCATGGGGTGGGCCATGCCAGGTTGCAGGCCCAGCCAGAAATTGAGAGAGCTCGGAGGTGGGCGAGTTCTGGGTGGGATACTGAATAGACAGGTAGCTCAGCCCCAGACGTCTCCTCCTCAGGGTGTTGCGTCTGTTTCCTGCTCTTTTCAGAACGTGCTGCTGCTAGCGGTTTTCCCATACTGTATATGAGCAGAATGCGCAGGAGACAGGGATCATGTGCATTTCAGTTTGGAAATACATTTCATGGGGGCATTTTTGTTTTCTCACCTGATTTGAGTTCTCAGGATCAGCCATCCTGCTATTTGCCAGTTGCCAACTGCTTTTGAGATCTAGTACTAAGAGCAATTCAAAGGAAGCAAAGTGTAAATGTCACTACTGCCCTCTACTGGGTGGAATGGGAACTGCTCAGCTGTGTGTCATAGGCCATATTTTGCTAACAACTAATGAAGATTCTCCTTTCGTTCAAATGCTTTTAGAGGAGGGTGCTGACTTCTATTCCTGCTGCTGCTCTGAAGTTCTGAGTGTGCAGAACAGTGACAATCATGACTTCCTAGATGCTCACAGCTTTCTTAGGGGTTTCAAACAAGCTGCCCTAGCCGTGAATGTTTGTCACAACCAGAGGGGGCCAGAGCTTTGCTCTGTGTGCGTGAATGCACGCACGCTTTGGGGGATGTTGTGATTCAACACTCACTCTATAATAGATTTAACTGGATGCCTAAATCTCCAAACCCCCTGGACTTTGGGGATTCTGGTTTGATTCCAAATTCACATTTACACACGCCCCCCCCCTTCTGAAATAAATGGTGTGGAATTGTCAAGCAAAGAGAGCCCCACAACCCTGCCCACAACTGAAGTGCAGCCACCTCTGGGGCTTGGGTGCACATTGCTGGCTCAGAAGGGTTGGAGTGGGAGAGCAGAGCTCTAGTTAGGTGTCTTGAGAAATGCAGAGTATGACAGCAGCACGCAGTGAGAATTTCAAATGGCTTTAGTTAGAGTGTTCCCAGCCTGAGGGAACTGGGCTTAGAGAGGAGAGAATTTAAGAGCAATTTACAAGGCAGCTCTTTGCGATGGCTCAGGCTGTGGAGAAAGTTCACTGAGCCCCTCATTCCAAGTCACATGGCACCAGACTGCATTCAGAATGGCCCCAGAGAGGGCAGCGTAATCAGGCAAACCACAGACAGGATAATGGCTCTGCTATTAATCAGTGGCAGAGACAGAAGCTTCAGGAGAGCCTTGGCTTATTTTAATTAAATGGCAGAGTCACAGGCAAAGGACGATTTCCTTCATCAAGGTCTCTAACAACCCCACCCCCGAAGTCTCTTCTCTGTACCCTCCCAGCCCCTCTTGCAGGGTCAATACCTTTCACTCCAGGTAAGTGAAACTATTGCCTGCCCTACAGTGATGTTCTCCTGCCACTCTGAATGGGGCGGCGATAACCACCGAGGAGTCTTGGTTAACCCCTTGTTAGCAGGGCGTGACTCTTGGAGAAGGTCAGCTATGGAGGAGACACGAGCCCCTGTGCTAAATGATTCGGAGTCCGTCCTGGGGTAACAAGTAGCTGCAATGCTCCTAAGAGCCAGCTGTGGTGCATGCTGCATTGGCTGGACCCTGCTACCTGGCTGGGGTGTCCCTGCAGAATCTAGTGGCCAGCTTCCCAGAGTCCCCTATTCAGGGTCTGAGTCAAAGCCCATGGAAATCAATGAGGGCTTTCCAAGGACGTCCATGAGAGATGCCACAGCTCAGCCTCTTTCATTCAGGCTCAGATTAACACTCGAGACGGGCCTAGAACCAGATTCCTGGGGTGGAACTTTAGGATGTCCCAAATGCAGATTCAAATCCCACTTGTGCAGCTGGAGCCTCTCCCTAATTAGGACTCAGATGCAATTGCTGAAAAGCTTGTGGTTCCAGAGCACCAGCCACCGGGGGGAGGAAACCCTTCCCCCCGCATGTAATTACTTCTTTACAAATTATTGAAATAATAGTAAACAATTGCAAGGCCATTTCCTGCAGTGAGCGGTGACAGTTGGCTGGGATCCGTTCTGCTTCTTTGCAATGTATAAAGGAGGCTCAGAAGATCTTGTTTTGAAAGGGCTGTCTTTCACGTTAGACGCGAGTTGACTTTCTTGTCCGTAGCATGTATATGGCTCCTGTTACCATACCAGCTGTGCACCTCACAAACTAGCATATTTACCCACTTGACACCCCCGAGATCAGGAAGTACCATTATTCCCATTTTACAGGAGCACTAAGGTCAGGGTGACTAAATGACTTACCAAGACAGAGCAGAGCATGCATCTCCTCGGCTAGGGCCCTCATCACTGGACCTCTCCCTTTGCTCTGTTTTATTGGAGCACTGAGGCTTTATAACCAGAAACAAGAGATGGCAACCCGCATCACCAAGAGGGGGAAGGATTCCTAGGCAGAACGTTTAAAATTCTGGTTTGAGTTGATTTGGTTAATTAATTTTAAGCCTCCTCTGCCGTTTTGTAGTCCTCCTGGGACTCCTCCAAAAACAGGGGAAACCAACTTGATATTGTGCATATTTCTAAGGGAAATAAACAGACATTTCTCCATCACAGAGGAGGGAAAAAGAGCAGAGGTCCCAAATTATTTCCTTTCCCCTGTCATTCATGACTGACTGGAAGGGTGGGGAGTGGGGGGGAGGGTTCCGTGTTTTAGCTCTTCTGGTTGATCTCTAACTGCCTAGCTCTGCCTTGCTGACAGTCTATAATAAATCATGACACTATTTTAAAAAGGAAAGAGAAAAAATGGGTTTGTGTCAACAAGTCCCCAGCTGAACATCTTGCTGCCATGGAGACAATGATCTCATTACAGCTGCGGGTCGGGATGCTGCTCCGACTTGTGTGGGCTTTACACCTGCATTACCCCACAGACCTGATTTGCACCATGGTAGGAGCAGAGCAGGCCCAGGCCTAGCAACCAGTGGAAAAACAAACTTTATTCTTGTCGTCCTATTCGATTTGCAATCATCCGCCAGGACTGCTGCGGTGTGATGTGAAACAGGCTTGAACGTCCTGCATTTCCTGTCAGATCCCACCTTCTATGCAGTACAACAAACCTTTGCCCTTCTCTAGTGCCTTTCACCAGAGGACCTTGTGCACTTTACAGGCATTCCTCAGTCTCATAGCATCTTCCAGACTCTCCCCATAGGGAAAGGGGGAATACTTTAAGCCTCATTTTACAGGTGGGGAAACTGAGGCAGGGAGGTGGACTGACATTCCAAGGTTGCACAGTGAGTCAGTGGCAGAGTCAGAGGTAGAACCCGGGGCTCTGATTCTCTATTGCTTTGCCTCTTGTGGTCATTTACACCTGGGCAGTCAGGGGTATCACAGTGGGAGCATTTTATACCCTCACTACACTCACTTTGCTCAAGTGTAAATGCACAATACCAGGTGCAAGTTAGGGCAAACTCAAGCTCGGTGTTTCCCCTGTGTTCACACTATAGCACACTAATGCATCCTTAAGCACAGAGCTGTTTGCTGTCTTTTCTCACCCCATGCGAGGGAGTCCCTGGGTTGGGTAATAGCAATAGACTTCCTAGTGAGCACACATTAGAGCAATCCAATCGGGTGTAAAATTAATGTTGCAGAAAAAGAAGGACCGGAGGCTGGTTGTGGGTTTCTTTGTTTCTCTTTCCCTTTGGTCTCTACATGTGCTGTACTCGGGTGTTTATTTCTTATTTATTTCCCTGGTTTCTCAGAATTGTGCTGGTCTCTGCATTTCTCTGAAGAAACTGCACAAATATGCAGCATGTACCTAACATCCCCGGACGGATAATAATAAATAATCCTAGTGTAATATACGAATGAGTCAGTACTTGCATACAGAGTAATTGCTACTTTGCTCTCCTAGAGGATCTCACTCTCTCCTAGTGCTTTACACACATTCATTAAAGAATGGGGCCCCACAATGTCTCTGTGAAGCTGGCATCATCTCCTGTCTTACAGATGGGGAAACTGCATGCATACACACGTACGTGTACGGGGGAATGTGGGTGAGCCTGTGTCTAGACATGTAGGTACAACTGTGAGTGGCACATGGAAGCACATGCGTGTGTGTGGTGCATGGGTGTCTGTGGGTGGGAGGGGTGTCGTGGGCGTGTCAACAGGACAGTGAGCCAGGATCCAGGGCAGTTGGCCTGGATGCTGGGCATCAGCACTGCTCACTGCTAGGCATCAGTTTCTGATCCTGCCCCAGCTCCACCGGCTGCAAAACACCTTGGGCAGCACTTGTCTTTAGTCCTGTACTTCTCTCCTTCTGGGAACCCAAGGACTCCTGGACAATGTGACCCGCCTGGCCCGGGATCCGAGGCCTACGCTGAGCCACAGCTAGAGGTGCTGCCTGGGGAGCGTTGTTCAAGTGCAGCCCGCCGTGGTGCGTCAAGAGTTGTTCACTTCTCAGTGGGGTGGGTGAGTCTGAAACGATCCCAGCCCCTCCCTCCCCATGGCTCTCCTTCGGCTGGCTTCATGGCCTCACATCCTCCGCCAGCAGGACTTTCCCTGGAACTTCCAGGGGGGCTTGTGGAGACGCAACACTGCCCATAGCACGCAGACAGTGCCGTGCCTCGCTGGGAGACACAGGTCGGCCCGGAGAGGAGATTGCAAGGTGAAAGGAGACTTTGGTCAAAACTGCATTAAAAGTCTCTCACCGATTCTGTGGCTCTTTTCCAGGGCTAAAAATATCCTGCTGTTTATAGGGGAGCCAGGCGTGAGCTGCATGCAGGCGTCGGGAGGCAGGAGAGAGGTAGAGCTGCTTTTACATTAGCTTGTTGCCCTGCTTGGGGGAGGCAGGTCTGAGACGGGAACCCATTGAACCTGGCAGGATCCAAGAGAGAGGTCAGTGCTCGCTCAAGTCTTGGACACCCTCCCTGTGCTACAGTCAGGACGTGGCTCTTTGCTACTGAGCAGCTCCTGCTCTGCCTGGCTGCCTCCCCCTCCGTCCTGCAGGAGCTCCCCTCCATTCCCGGGAGGTCTGTGGTGGCCCCGACACACGGCTCCCCATCTCGGGGAGGACCCCAGCTGTCCACAGTGCTAAGGCTGAGCCTGGAGCCCTGAATTCACACACCCGAGTTGATTCAGACATTGCTGACAAACCTGCAGCGGTGGGGGGCCCTGGTTTGTGGGTGCCCCATCCTTCCAATGACAGGTTGAAATGCTAGGGTGATGTTTATTGCTCGTGCTCCAGTAGCATGTGGTGTGGCATGATCTGGTGCTGACAGAGGCCTGGGGGTAGCTTAAGTTGCCCCTGGAAATTGGGGCCTCTCTCCCATTTATCACAGCCCTGTTTAGGGCCCCTCCCAGATTCCCCCTCCTCTCCACACCTTCCTCCTGTTCAGCAGGAAATCCCTCCCTGCCATGCCCCTAACTCTCTACACAAGCAAGTGCCAGTTCTGAACTCATCCCCTATTCCATCCAACTTGGCCTGATGGGCATGACTACCCCTGTAGCTGGTATGGCATTGGAGTCTGGGGCGCATAGAGGGGGGAAACCAGGACCATTCTGAGCTGCGAGCATCTTCTCCCCCCTTGCCCAGGTGCAGATGATTCCACCAGGTACAAGGTGGTGGAGAACCAGGGGCCCCCATGCCTTACTGGGGTGGGGTGCTCTATGTGGTTTTGTCCTATGCCACGCCCCCTTCCCTTCTGGTGTGAGGACAGTCTCACCCTGCGCTTTTAATGAGAGCGGTTTGTCATGCCTAGGCAGCGGGGATGAATAATTCAGCGATGGCAACCCATGAAATGTTATTCTTTCAGCAAAAAGTCCCCAGACTGTGGGGATAAGCAGCAAACGATTGCATTTCATTAGGGGAGAGAGCGAGACAGCGAGTGCATGCCGCTGCACCAGCAGCATTCAAAGGCAGCCTCTGAAAGCTTCTTCTCTGGTTGGGAACCCGAAGCCCCAGCCGCAACGTTTGCTGTGTAAATCCCAGTAATCCTTCGCCTATTGCTTTGTCCTGAGACGATCTTTTATAACGGATGCCTTTTACTCTTGACAGCTGTAAGCTGGCGACTCGGCCCAGCAAGGGCGTCGCGCCCCTTCCTCGGGCCCAGGCTCCGAGGAAGGCCACAGCACCTTGCTACAATAACCTTGTTTTAATTTGCTTATTGCTGCAGTACGTTTGCTTTCGGCTGAGGGCTTTTAAAAGATGCAGAGCCCTCAGAGGGGGAAGAGCAGGGAGGGTGTTGGGGGCTCACCTCTGACACCTCATTTTCGGTGACGTGAATGCAAGGAACGAAAAAGCTAGCCCCTGCGTAAAGCGATTTCCCCTGTTCGCACAGGGCTTGGCCCTGCACCCAAGCACCCCGTTTTGCCCAAAAAGCTGCTGCCCTGCTGGAGAAAGCTCTCAGGCAGAGGTGGCTCCATCTCCAGTTCACATGACGGTTCCTCATTCTCCTTCCCAGGCTTGCTCCTGACCAAAGCTCTCTGGGCCCTGCCCAGCCTGCCTGGCACACGCAGCACTGGCTGCTGCTGGTGGGGAGGAATGCAGGGTTAGCCTCTTGGTTTGTTAAACGTGGGCTTCCTCCCTCTCCCTCCTTGCCACATGCCGAACACAGTCCCCAGCAGTAGCAATGACAGAGGTGACCTCGAGGACCTTGAAAGCCCACGGCCACGGGAGACTAGTGTGGTGGGATTCACACTGCAGGGATAGGCCTAGATTTTACAGAGAGCTGCAAACTCTCTTGTGAGCAGAGCTCCCTGGTGAGGAAGGCTGGGGGAAGAGAGAATGAGTGAGGAGGGGGCTCCCCCGTCCTCAAAGAATAACCTCCCTGCCCTCCACCTCTGAATCCTAAATCCTACCGGAACAGGGCTTCTAAGCGCCTAGAATGGAAGAAAGACATAATCAGAGATAGGAGGTTGTTGGGCTATTTTATGAGGCTCCTAGAGACCTAGTGGATAGCGAGGGTTTGGATCGGATCAAGAGTTTCTGCCTCCCTCTGCTCTCACTGGTGTGTGAGTTGCTGCGTGGATCCCCAGACGATAAAGGCCTTGCTTGTGCCTAAAGGTAGCAGTGAGTGCCCAGGCTCGTTACCGAAGGAGAGCGTGATTCAGCACGTTGGTAAGGATAAGATTGTGCGTGCTGCACGTGTGCTCGAGTGCCTTGCCGAACGGGGATGCTCTCTTTCACCCAGCGTTTGATCCATTGTGAAAGCTCCGCTTCAACTCCCTCTCAGTGTGGAATGCTGACCGCAGAGCTCGGGACAAACCACGACCATCAGAATTAGAGCCACACTGGGAATAGAAGAGGGACTGTCCCCCTACAGTCCAGGTAACATTCACCCTGCAGATAATCTCCCAGAAACCACACCAGGGTGAGAGGTTTAGCCTGGGACACAGGAATCCAGCATGCAATTCTCTGCTCTGCCACCGACTTCCTCTGTGACCTTGGACAAGTCACTTAGTCTCTCTGTGCCTCAGTTCCCCATCGGTGCAATAGAGATCATAGCACTGCTGTAGCACAGGTGTCTTGGGAAGATCAAGACATTAGGACCGTGCGGGGCTCTGAAATGATAGTGATGGGGGGTTAGATAGATAGAATGCCACTGATGCTTAGGACCAGATGCTGCTAGCTGCTCTGCTCCTGCTGCCGTCAATGGCAGTTGCACACGTGTGTCTGGGAGAAGAACGTTCTGTCTTGTGCACACCGTGGTGTGCTGCTTTGTTTATGAAGCTGAACTCAGTTTTCCCCAGGGGAACCTTTTCCTTGTGTTTTGCTGCACTGTTAGTTGTTGCAGCTCCCTCCTGTAGGCAGAAAACCAAAGTGGTGTCAACATATCTTTTATGAATAGTGACGCTGACTATTCACAGCCTTAGCTCAAGATTGAATGAATTTGGAGATTACATTCTTTCGCTCCCAGGAAAGGCTGCTTCCTGCAGAGCGGGGCTGGAGCAATGTTGGGAAGTCTAGGACCGAATGAACATTGAGACTGAATTCCCCTGTGCCCTGCAGAAGATGACCTTTTTAGGCTTGCGTTGAGTTCCTGTGGAGGAATAGAATGGAGGGAGTCTATAAAATACAGCTGCCTGTAACCTCCATGTACAGAAATGTCCCTCGGTGATTAAAACCTTCCTTGCAGCCCCTGCATTCAGCAATGATGGGATTTCCCTTCTCTTTGGAGCAGCCTTCATAGTTTGGGCATTTTATGAGAGCTTGAATCAGCTAATACAATCTGCTTCCATTCTTCTCTCCTGAAACCGATAGGATTTTTAATAACTAAAGAATTGTCTGATAATCTCACAAACCATTACGAAAATTCTGGCTCCATTCCCTAGGCCTGAGCTCTGAGCTTTCCCTGGCCCAGGGAAGGGTATTGTATAGTTATTGTTAAGGTGCAATGGAGATGTACACCTTCAGGAACGGCAGTGCGAGCCAATCCAGTGTGCGGCTTGTGCATCTTGCTGCTGTCTAGAACACAGGAGGAAAGAGTGTCCAGATTGGCTGGATTTGGAGATGGAAAAGCAAAAATCACACAGTCCCCAAGTGACCACCCAGTGCCCCACTTTTACAAGCAAAGATTTAGAGACCTGCAGTCCCCCTAGGTCCTGGCATTGAATGTCAGCCCTCATGTGTGATCTAAGATGCAAAGAGCTGAAGGGAATCCCTATGTAAAGCATTAGACCTGACATGTACCCTCCCAGTATGCCGAGAGAGAGCGAGGTTGCTGTGCATGGCACTGGGGGGTGCAGAGCACGGGCCACACTTAATCTGAAGACCCCAAAGTAAGGAAATAATACCTCTGATATCACCTTTCCATGCCCTGTTATGTCAAGGGGATGCATCACTTTTAGTGTGTGTCCTTTTCTTTCATTGGATGTGAAGGACCCCCTGCTTTGGAGGAATGATCTAGGGTTTGGGGAGGGTGCAGCAACTCTAGGGATGAATGCACTGCTGGCATTGACAAATGCAGCTCCATTGACTACAGATGGACTGCACCCATTTGCTTCAGCGTGGAGTATGGCCCAGACTGGGGCAGCGGGTGCTGGCCTGTGGGATATCAGTGGGACTGGTGGGGCATTCTAGGATGAGCGTGGGGCTCAGAGAGCGCCGCGTGGAAGGCATGGCATTCTGGGACAGTCCCACTGAACCTGCAGCCCAGTGGGAGATTGGCTGGGTGGATGGGACGCTCTAGGATAATCATGTGGGATCTTCTGAGTTAGGGCATGAGTCTCAAGGACAACTGAAAAGGAGACACTGGCCAGGTGCCCCCAGCCTGCTTGCACGCCTCTATGGAAGGGGTGCACTGTTATTTTAGTCCTGTTGGAAGTGTCTCCCACCACTTTTGGGGGAGCCCATTATACTGCGATCAGAACCTGGTCTCTTGGCAGGCGCGTTTGCAGAAACGAGGCCAGACAGGCGGGCGATCAATCGTGTCTGATCTAGGAGAACTCCGGCCCTCGCTCCAGCCTCCCCCATTCCCTCTCCTGCCTGGCCGAGTTTGTGCATGTAAACGAATGCGAGAAACTGCTCTAAAAATCAATGAGTCGGCTGATGCCAACCCAGAGACATGGCTCAGCCTACAGCGTCTGCATAGAGCTGGGGGAAATGAAAAGAGGAGCTAATACTGATTTTTTCCCCTCCTCCTCCTCCCTCCTCCTTTGGAGTATCCTCATCCAGCATAATGTTCTCAGGACTGCACACATCCGAGGCAGAAACAGCAGCTTCAGCCATGCTCAGATAACTGGAGTGAGGACTGGGAGGGGGGTCTCAAGGCCTACTGGTTGCCATGGTGATTAGTAGGCCCCGCCAGGATTAAGGCACTGGGAGCATGAGGTTTTTATTTGCTAGTTTTGATGAGTTCTATTTGTTTGTCTTCCTCTCCCCGTCTCCCCCCCCCCGAGCCCCGATGGTCTCAAAACGCTAAAGCAGAAGGAGATTACTAGAAGCAAAATATGCCGTAGCATTGCCTGCATTGCTGCCCTGCTGAGGCTAATTGGAATGTACTTTTTGCCCGAGAGTCCTGGGAGGGACCAGTTTGGAAAAGGAGACGTTACGTGTTTGTGGCATCGGGGAACGAGAAGAGAATGAAGGAATCAAAAATTGGACCCCTGACTCCTTAACATTCTCCCTTCCCACTCCTCCCACCCTTCGCTTCCCCCTGCCTTGCGTTCCCAAAGCAGAGGAGATGAAGGATTTACTTAATTAGCTGGCATATCCTCCCCCAGTGCATGGAAATGCAAATAAGGGAGTGGATGTTTCCTCTGGGGGAGATCTCCCCTCATGCCAGCTGTGGGGTGAAGGCACAGGGGTTGTCCTGATGACAGCAGTGCACGGTGTATCGACCTGTCTCACATCTAATGAACCCATCACTGCAGTATCCAGGTGCCATACAAACTGATTTGGTTGTTCCCCCCTTGCTCTGTCAGTAGATTTCACTTTGGGCCAAGTGGCTATAGGAAACAATCGCAGCTCCTCCATTTAGAAAATGTACCACCACCGACAGAGCATCGCCATGGAGCGCCCCGCTGCACAAACAGTCTGTCACCCCGTTTCCTCGTGCGCTGAGTCAAGGAGGACACAGCTTCTCCTTTCCTTCAGTAGGTGTTTTGTTGCTGTTACAGGCCTGTTCATACGATGATAATTAAAGTGTGGTTGACCTTTTCATGGTTCTGTTCTCTTGTCCACATGGCCAGGCTGTGACAGCTCTGATTAGGAAATGTGTGTGTGTGTATTTTAGTGTTGTCTCCCACCCTTCATCTGGCTTGTCTAGTTAAATGGTAAGATCTGTGGGGCGAGGATTGTCTCTTTCTATGTGTCTGTACAGCACCTAGCGCAATGGCACTCTGATTAAAATTGGGGTTTATGAGCATTACAGTGATCACAGAAGTGTAGGATGGGAAGGGAGCTCAGTAGGTCATCTAGTCCAGTGCCTAGGGCAGGACTACAGAATAACTAGTAGTAATTAGCAGTGATGATGATAATAAATGAAATTAATCAATCCCCAACTCTCTACACCCCAAAAATTACTGTGGGGGGAAATGGTTCAATGGTTGTGTTGTGGAACTCTAATGGTTCAATGGTTGTGTTGTGGAACTCTAATCAGTTTTAAGAAATGCAATTATTTTAATGCGGATCATCTGTACCTTGGGGGTTATATTTTTTTCCAAGTATTTAAGACTTATTGAAATCTGAAAATAACAAGGAGATGCTTTGGACTGTGGGTAAAATGATCTATTTTAGGCCTGGGCCTTTTTTCTAGTGGTATTTTTGTTTTGTTTTGTTTTTATTGCTGGTGAAAGGCGCTAGATGGACAGGTGTGGAAACTTCTGCCTGGCTGCCAATCAGATGCCATATGACATTACCTTAGCGAAGCTTCATGCTTCTGTCATTAACACCCTCCTGCCTTCCAGCCTACAGCACTCCTCTACCACTCTAGTTTCCACCAAGACGTGGTGTAAAATTTACCAGCTTTGTGGATGAAATTTTCTCTCTGAAGAGCCTGTGGCATGGAAAACTAGCTTCTAAACACGAACATCTGCAGTGGTGTTTGTGGGGAGTACTGGAAGTCTCGACCACGATGAATGCCATGAGTAGAGATGCTCAGGATATTTCACTCTCCCCACCCCCTCCGTCTACCAGTGCATGTTTATACGTGTTTGGGACAAATTAGCACATTCTTTGCTAAGTTTGGAGGCACCAAAATCCATCTGAGCTTATTAAAATAAATTCTCTAGGCTGCATCCCTTTCTTGCGTGACTCCACTGCAATCAGTGGAGTTATATCTGGGATGAGTCTGACCTCATACGCACTGGATTCGCTTTGAAATAGAAACAGAACATGTCAATAGTGTATTTGCTCTGTTCAGATACTACTGACAGAATTACACGTGTCTTTCCTTTCAGGGTTTCCTGGAGGGTATATGAGAGTCAAGAAAATGAGGAGCTCAAAAACATGACCCCCGTAAAAGATAGAAGGATACAAACTAATGAATAACAGAGAACATCAGTAGGATGCTTCTATTTACCCACTTTCATGAGCTAAGGACAAGGACATATTCAATTAAAGTGAAAGACAGCACATTTAAAGCTGACAGAAGAAAATACTGTTTACCGTACCCATAATTAACCTGTGGAACTCACTGCCACAATATTCTATTGGGGCCAAGAGCTTAGTAGCTTTCATAAAGCTTCCTTAAAGCTTTTTGTACGGATAGGTAGAACAACCACAGTTACAATAGTCAGCAAAGAAAAAGCTTGGAAATAAACCCTCATGCTTCAGGACATAAACCAACCTCAGACTGAGAGGGCTTATGAAGAAACTCCCTCCGTGGACTGGTTATTCCATAATTTCTTGTATGTTCCTCTCTAGTCCCAGTGCCTCTCAGAACAGATACTGGATTAGCTGGAACCCTGATCCAATACAGCAATGCCAGTCACCTAGGAGCTGCAGAATGCAAAGGGACTTGATCATCAGGTGGAGCTGATGCTCCAATAATTATAGCTCATATTTCGGTGGCACCTGTGTTGTCAAGCTCTTCACAAACGCCATAGGCACAGCACCCCTGACGGGCAGCAGTGCTGCGACTGAGGATGGCAGCTCACACACAGCATGCTGCCCAAGGGGGGGCAGGAGAAATCCTGGCCAAGGACAGTGGACCAAGGCCCTGCTCTTACACAAAATTCAATGGGATCGTTAGTGTCCATGCAGACCAGACAGGACACTCGAATATATTTAACAGAATGCAGTAAACTGCCTGGGGCTGAGTTGGGATGTGTGGACCCTGCTAGGATTTGAACTTGTGCTTCCCGAGTCTGACACCCTTTGCCAGGCTGACATGACATATGGCTGGAGACATTACATTACAAGAGCAAATTATGTAGGTAAGTAAGAACCCACAAACTTCTGCACGTTTCTAGACCCAGGCCTGATCTGAAGCTGTGAGAATTCTGAGAGGGTCTCGGTTGCTATTTTGTCCCCGTTCATTCCCGTTTTTCTCCTGTGTTTCTGCTGGGATGGGAACTTTCAGTGCCCAAATATCACAGGAAGAAGTGTTCCTTCTGAGAGTCACGCTCCTGGTTTGCTGCTTAGCCCAGATTACTTGGACCATCCCATTGTCTGGGCGTGAGTCCAAACCAAACCTGGGGAGGGTCAGCCATTACTGGATGCTAGTAGTCTCCCACTCCATGATATGGACCCCTGGAAGCAAATGTCAGTGGCGGTGTTCTCTCCTGGTGAACTTCTTAGAAAATGAGTGGATTGAGCACACAGGTTTTTGACTGAGCCCTATTGCTTCCAAGCTGCATCCAGGGAAGCAGCACGCACAGCTGTTTGGTTCAGCACACTATCCCGAATTTATGCAGCAAATGACTTGGTTATGTGGTGGATAAAATGATTAGCTAGCATCACTGGGGCCAATTTGCCCTCCGGTGGTGCTGCTGCTTTGGATACATCAGATGGGCCTTTGGTTTTGATGCCATCAGCAGCTTGGTCCCCTCCACTCAGTGCTGAGCATTGAACAGCTGTCCCTAACACCTGCCCTCTGCCTATTCTTCTGTCCAGAAGGTGTTCAATGTGCAGTGCAGGGATACTGGTGGCAGGTGCAGCGTTATCAAGTCAGAGGATGGCATGAGAAACAAAATACAAGAGAGGTAACTTTTGAACAGTGCCTCCAAGCTGGGGCTATAACTTTGTCTGAAGTTCTCCTGGTCTGGAACTACTTTTTCTTATCACACCGCCCAATAGCAATATACCCTGCAAAGGGCAGAAAAATATAATGCCAAGGAAAGCGTAAGCATTTATTAAATAGCTGCTGTCTCCACTACGCCACAGATGGAGTTATTACTGACATTTGAGTTTAGCAGTGCTGACAGGTGACAGATTGACAGCTCTGGAGATAACAGGTCTCTTTATCAGCAGATCAGGCAGCAAGGGTGCAAACTTTCTCCGCTTTCCTCTGCCAGTTTGCTACACCCATGCACCTCAAGGAGCGAGAAGGTAATTTTTGTTCGGTCTCTAAGCTAATTCGTTCTGTGGCCGCCCGTCTGAGACTATCAGCAAGAAGGCAGTTCATGCCAAGGGTGGTGCTGGTGGATTCGTGGTGTAGAGACTTGTGAGCCGGATCCCCAATGCAGCAAGGCACTGAAGCACATGGCTTAACTTTGTGCACGTGAGCAGTCTCAGTGAAATAACTGGGACGATTTCTGTGCTTAAAGTTCAGCCTGTGCTTATGTATGTCGCTCGATCAGGCACTAAACTGACACACCCAAGCAGCCATCGCATGAGAACAACTCAGTTTCTTTGGGTTCATGAGCCCATTAAGGTGTATTTGCCTGGTTTGGTAGCAAACCAACCCCATAGCTTAAGGAGAGCCACGTATTTACAAGCTGTAAGGGTCTGGGGAGGTGAGTGGAAGGGTGTTGGGAAGAGGTCTCTCCTCCCTCCCAGAGAACAGCAGGATTTGGAAGCATTTACCCTGCCCATCAATGCTAGAGTGACCCTTGAGGCACAATCCCCCATAGTCCTTAATGCATAGTACAGACTGCGAGGGATCTGCAGTGTGATCATACGGTCAGTGTAGCAGTGCCGGCAGCAGGAAGTGGCTTGTTGAAGAAATTACTCTTCACGTCGTGTTCTGAACTACTGTGTAATGTGGCTGTGCTCAGTGAAACCGTTGCTGCCTTTTACTCCTGTTAGCTCTGCAGAACCAGTGCGGCTCCCACAGAGCTGGATTCTACTCTGCCTTCAATGGCTAAGAGTGTGGCCAGCAGGGGCTTTATTACTGAAGAAAGAAAAGAGAGCACAGCTTGCGTGTGAGCTCCCAGTTGGAGGCTGCAGCATTGGCAGTTAGAAAAATCATCCTTTGACTTCTAAACAGAGCCAATTTGAGCTGGAGTCGCTGAGAGGGAATAAATGGGAAACCCCACCATATTTCTGAGTCACTGTAAAACGGAGTCAGAGTAAAACTGCCCATGCAAAATCAGCTGATTGGGTTACGAAGGCATTTCTGAATTATCCAGTCCACCTAGCCATTTCTCTGCAATAGGAGGTACAGACAAACTTCCATCATCTCTCTCTCTCTCTCTCTCTTTCCCGCCCCATCTCCCTTCCTGGCACAAGAAATTAGAGCCCAATATATTGTACAAGGCATGAAACAAACCAGCTGAGTAGACCTTCAATTTTTAGACCTTGAAATTTTAACTTTACATAATTTACTGCTGAAGGGAGAAAATACCCAAGCAGTACCATCTTCTCTTCTGCTTAAAGGGCAGACGGATGGAAGCTAAACTCTTGGGATCCCAGCTCAGCTTCCCAGCACATACTTAAGCGTAGGCAGATCAAGTCCATCTGGAAGGAAAATGATAAGAAAACACTTTAAACCCAGAACAAATATCAAAGATGGGCACTGGGAGGGTTGGCTGGATTTGGGACTGGGCGGGGAATCCTTCATCTTTAGGTTGCTGTTTGAAATCTGTCATGGCTCTGTAGTGATTGAAAGTTGTTACCCACTGACCCCAATGTTGTCTGTGACTGAATTTGGTGGTGTCAGTCCAGTTTCTATTGGAGAGGCACGGAAACTGCAACCTGCCTGCTGGCTGTCACAGTTGGCACCCAGGTTGGGAGCCTCGACAGAGAGCCCATGGAATGAAAGGGCACGCCACACCAACTTTCTAACCCAGCCTCAGGGCTCAGCAGAGGGACTGGGGATGGGAGAAGCTTGCACAGCTGGCAGAGCATCTGCTGGTGCATTGCAACTGCGGTGGCTGGCTGGCCACGGTGGGGATGTGCCTGGGTGCCCAGTTATGAATGTGAATGTCCTGGAGCCTGGTTTGTGATAAAGGATCATGCGGATGCTCCTCTGAGCACAGTTAGTGATGGCATCCCCCAGGGATTGCTACCGGTGCTGGGCACCTCTGAATCCTATGCGCAGGCTGCCTTTGTGCAGCTCAGCTGGGTCTATGTTGCCCACACTCTCTCATGAGGATCTTTCTGGATGAAAAAGAATATTTACTCTCCCCGTCAGGCTGGGCTGGAATGGTTCTCTCTCTCCCTCTTGCCAGCCGCCCTTGCTCTGGAGATGTGTTGAGCAGAAGCCGGTGCAGGGGCAGACATGATACAGCCATGCTGCTCGTACCCCTGCAGTTGCTGTAAGGCTGTTGAGTCGATGTGTCAATTCACACTTGACCCACTCCCCTCTCAGCCACCGCCACACACATCAGGTCCCAAGGGACCTTTCTGCCTTCCCCAGTAGCGGGCGGCTTTGGTGAGAGGCCTTGAAGATGGCTGGCTGTGCCAGGGTGTATGGCAGCGCAAGCCACTATAAACCCAGGCTGACCAGCTCTACTACCGTGTGTCCGCGGTGCCCGTCTCCCTCCATTCTTTTTGCTCTCTCTCCCCCTCTTGCTATCTCCCTCCTTTCTTTCAAGCAGCTGAATTACCAGAGTAAGCAATTCCACCCCCCCCCCATCATCCCCTTCAGCAGCAATTCCCAGCCACGTTCTGGCCCCGCCGGGCTAGCTCTGGCCCTCGTCACAGCGGGATTTATCTGTGCTGCTGCCCCTCCAGCTCCGTCATAAACCGCAGCATCCCCAGGAGAGCTGGAAATGGAGAGAGGAATCAAGAGGGAGGGAGAGAACTCAGAGGAGAGGGAACTGGGGAGCTGAATGGTGGATCTCAAGGCTCCAGGCTCAAGAAGGGCTTAGGGGAGTGTGGTGCCAACAGCCTCTCCCCTCCCTTCACTTCATTCTCCTTGCACACAACTCTGCCTCGGCACTGACCCTTCTGCAAGGGAACCCGAGAATGTTCTGGGGGAGGGGGAGCCCATTTGTATCATGTATGGAGCCGCAGGGGTAGTCAGCCAGCGTGGTGCCAGATCACAGCCTGGGCCTTGCTGATGGAGGCAGCAGAGCGATGGGGCGGAAGCTGCAGCTGGCCTCTGAAATTGCGGCGTTGGGAGTAGGTGAAAAGCATGGAGGGTGGGGGGGCGAGTGACTGCCTCTTCACTAGAGACACTAGAAACTTTTGCCAGAGGAAATAAGGCCAAATCCAGGAAATTCTCTTCGTTGTAGATTTACCTGTGCAGATGTGCCCACTCCTGGCTGGACCCCATCTCTGTGCGGATCGTCTCTGGGACCCGTTCAGCCCTTAGCCTCTCTGTGGAACCTGTCCACAAGGGGGCCGCTTCTGGTGATGGCAGGTTGGGGCTGAGATCATATTGAGAGCCCCTGATCCTTACGAGTCTGTGCCCACTTGTCATGCTGCTCCCCTCCCCTCACTCACCTGCCCTTCATCTCTTCTCCCCTGGTGGCTGCGTTTCGGGCCATCTGTCCCTCAGCTCTCTGCCTTCTCCCATCACATCCGTGTCCATTCCAGTTGCCTGCCCTCTGCTAGCCAGCCACCACATTTGACTGGCTTTTTTTGGGGGGGGGAGGGGGAGGAGGGAGGGAATTTAATTTTTATTTGAGCAATTCAGAGCCTAACAGCAATTCAGGAATACAAATTGTCTGCTCAAGGCAAGCCAGTCCTGGGCAAGAGGGAGAGAAGCAGGAGTCACTTTAGCAGGCATCTTTGGCATACTCAGGGAAGGAGCGACTGGGCCAGATGCTGCACCAGAGCTGGTGCGGATCACATATTGCAAAGATCCTTGTTTCCAGCTCTGCTTGTATAATGCCCACCTGCCTCGCCGCAGTTCCTTGGAGGGCTGCAGAAGAGAAGAGTCAGGGGAAGGGAAGGAGTCAGGGCCATAGAGGACACCCAAGAGAGGAAGGTGTTCTTACTCTGAGGTGTGCTGAAGCAAAGAGTTGGTCTTTTGGGAGAGGTTTAAACCCAAACCCAGTGTTTCCTATACAAAAGAGACCATTTCCCAGCATGCACCATTCTCTGCAGTGGTAGTAATGGTGCTGGGTCAAATCAAATCGAATGGGCCTTCCTGAGGCTCTAACTCCTTCATCATGAACCTAACCTTCCTCTTCCTCTTCTGTCTGTGACTTCCTTTAAGTGCATCTGACATTCCAAAGCATTCCCTGCACTCCAGGGGGATGGCCTGACCCTGTGAATTGGTCGTGCACAGGTCTCCTTCTCTGCAATCCGGCGGGTAAATCACCTGGTCTCGTTTCTGTTCCCCGGTTGGATGAGAAGACACCAAAAAGGAGCTGATTTAATTTTCACCCAGCTCCCCTGCAGAGATGTTTCTCAGTCCTCCCCATGACCTGAGTAGCTTGGCCCACTACTAGCCCCATTTTAGGGACGGAGCAGGAAACTGAAGCACACAAAGATGAAGGGGTTTGCCCGAAGTGGGGAAGAGCACCCAGATGTCCTGTCTGCTAGGCACATGCCTTTGATAAGTTCAGGGTGACAGAGCTCACCACACAAGGTCTCATTTCAGGAGTGATTGGTATTTTCTACCAAACTTCCTTTGCAAAAGCCATTTGTATAACTGAGAATTACTTGGTTGGGGTAAGGGGATCTCCATCAGCCTCCAGAACCTCCCTCTCGAATCCTCTGCTCACAGACCCTGCACTGGGCTGATCTACCGGCATGGCAGAAGGCCGAATGCAGCTCCTTCCTTGCTCCTTCTGTGCCATCACCCGAATGAGCTGCTGCAGAGCAACACACACCGCTGCCTTTGTTGCACAACCAGCCCTCCGGCTCATATCCACAGCCTGGCAGTGCCCAGCCGGGTGCCCCTCATTCACAGTGACACGCTCTCTTTGCCTAAACGCGCCGTGATATTAGACACTGAGGAGCAGAGGTTGCACAGGTGCGTCAGCAGCTCTCCTTGGCACAACAGCGCCCTGCGTGTTTTCTTTGTGTGCTGGAGCAGACATTTAGGGAGCTCCACGATAAGATCATGGCTTGGGCACCTGGCATTCTTGCTTGTCCTCCGTGATGATCATTCATTATTGACAGCGTGCTAGGTCCTTCGTAGACTCTGTCAATGTTCAGCTCGGGGAGCACATGTCACCATCGCCCAGAGCTACTGCAAGACCAATAGGAGAGGTACTGGGTAAAGAAGTGGCCTGGTTAGACACAGATCAGATCTACTGTGTCCTGGTGGTGTGTCCATTTCAATGGGGAGGTCAGTAGAAAGCAACAACCCAGGGTGTACAAGGCATGGGAGGACGGCGGAGCAGTGAAATGGTTAAAAGAGTTCTGTGCCAGAGAGCAAAGCTAGAACAGACCATTCCATTCGGGAGCTAGTGTGGGTAACCGCCTGGTGAGCAAGAGTGTCACACCGAGGTCGTAGGTCTTCTCAAGAGCTTTATTACAGATAAAGGGGAAATATCACCTTCTCAAACACATGGAGCCAATCTTCCGCTCCGAACAGTTCACCTCCAGTTGTTCAGTCATTCAGCACGGTTGTGATCCCAGGTATTTATAAACGTCTGACTGGGTACAAGGCATGGCCTTGCCTTGTGAGCTAGACAAGAGTAATGTTTGAAATCAACAAAAGATAATGAGAAATCCAGCCTTGCTCTGGCAACGTCTGACTAAAAATAGAGGTGAGTTTCTTTGATGCAACAATATTTGCTGTTACTATTCTTGGGGCGATATGTATAATGGATAAAGTATATTCCTTTCTTGCTTGTTTCACACTCATCTTTCTTGCCCTTGTGGAGCAGAGGAGGGGGATTTATTTTCTGTGCAATGGTAACAATTTGCCCTGAGTGCTCATGCATGGTTCCCATTAATACTGAAGTTGTGCACTTGCATCCCAGGACAGACCTTGGCTCCGGGTATTTTTGCTCCTAGATCTTTGTCCCTGAACCTGGAGGTGCTTTCCACGGATCAGTTTAACTTTAGGCGAGAGCTGAGGCACTCTACTCATTCATTTGTCTAGGTGGGAGCTTCAAGGGGCAGATATTTTAAAGGAATCAGCTCTTATTTAAGCATCTTAATGGCCAGATTTTCAGAAGAGCTCAGCACATGGGGGGAGATAAGCATTTTTTAAAATCTGGCCCTTTTAAAGTGCCTAAATGGGGGCTGAAAACCTGGTCCCACAAGGACACCAGCAACTAACCCCCCCACCAATTAAAATAAATATTTTCCTAAGTCATTCAAACAAAGCCACAGATGAATGAAACTGGAACTATTATTTTTTTTAAAAAGACATTTGCTTGTCTCTGTTGGTTTCCTTTCTTGCATTTCACTGCCTGGGATTGCAGGCGGGGATGTGACCCTGAACGTAGCCTGATCTGTTTCACAATTGCTCCCATCCCTAGTCAGTTTGCTGTGGCCTGATCGCCCAGCACTCCTGCAGAGCGGCAGGGTTTGAGCCGCTCACACCACAGAGGGGCAAAGCAGGTTTTAAAGGGAATTAAAAAATGATCCTGCCAATATTTCTGTTAATAATTTATTGGGCCAGATCCGGAGTGGTGCTACGCCCTGGGGCCTTGATTCGGCAAGGTCTAGACCAGCTCCTGAGATTGCAGGATTGAGCTGCTTCTAAGCCCCTGCTCCTCGCGCCCCCTTTCATGGGCATTCCAAACACTCAGCAGCGCTCAGGATTTCGCCCCATTCATTTTTGCAAAGCCCATTTTTGAAACAAAATGTGGACCTAACGGGAATTGACAGTGACCCTTGGAACAGGGCCTGGGAGCGCTCAGCACGCTGCAGGAGCCAGCCGAAACGCTGCTGGGTTGGGCAGAGCCGTGTGAGGCAGGTGCCTGTCCCATGCTATCAGTAAAACAGCCGTGACAGGAGCATGTGTGACAGGTTGTCTGGGCTGATTAGCGGAGAGCTGCTTGTGCTGTTGGAGATGTGGAGTACGTTACTTCGTGGCGCTTTACCCCCAGGGTTCAGCCCGTGCCTCATTGGCTCACTGGCCGCAGCGCCGCCCCACGTGAGCATTTTTTTATGTGGAGGGCTTGCTTTTTATTAATTAAAGAGGTGTCGGGGGAGCCGAGGGGAGGGAGAGGCACGACGGGAGCCCCGCCACAGCTCTGCGCCTTCAGACAACAGCTCCCGCCAGAGATGCTGAGTGTGTGAAAGTGGCCTTCCACGCCTAGGTAACTCAGAGGGGCTGAGGTGTAACCCTCGCCCTGCTTGGCTTAGTCGGCATTTTTCTCCTCCCAGGGCTGAACTTTGCTTCGTTTCAGAAATGCTGATGCTGGAGAGGGGAGAGGCAGAGACTGGAGTCTCTTGAGAGCTGCTCTCTTGGGCCTCTCCGGGCTCGTCTCCACGGAAAGGAGAGGAAATCCTAAGGCTTAAACTACTGTGAGCGAAGGCCGCCTCTGATCACGCGCATCCACACAGCGTTTAATGCACTTTAACACACACCTTGAGTTGGTTCACCTGAACTGTCTGGAGTGTCCCCACGTAGACAAGCACTCGGTCTGAACGGCTGCCCACCCGCAAGGTGCAGTGGTAGGGCACAAGGAGGGGGGGCGGCTCCTTGCTCAGTGCTCTGCTGCACTGTAGGATCTTGTGCTCTCGCTGCGGGGGATGAGTTATTCCTGCTGAAGCCAATGGACATTACTGGCATCTTGCAGCACCGGGCCCCAGCAGACTGTGATCTCTCCTCTCGCTCTCTGCCTTCCTCCAAGGCCAGCCAGGGCTGGGAGCGCCATTGAGGCTGCATGCCTAGCCCCTGGCCAGGAGAGAAAATCCCACATTGCTCTGCAAGGCCCCTGCTGGGCGATCAGGAATGAGGGCTGATACGCCCTGCTCGGAACCCTTCCATGCCTTCAAGGGCCTGATCCCGCTCCCACTGAATCCCTGGGTCCTGTCCTTCCACTGCATGCAATGGCAGTTGGCTCAGGCCCTCGCTAAGGGGACGCAGCTCCCCCTTGCTAAACCTCAGACCTTCTCCTCGCTGCAGCATCTGTGCAGCTCCCACTGAGCAGTATTCACTGGAGGAGTGTCTGAGCGATGCACCTGGTGCGACAGCCAGCACCGAAACAGTGAATGAAGAAAGGGGATGGTGGGAAAGCAAAAGGCAGGGATCCTGAAGCAGTGAAGTAGCTGCCATTAGGGCTGCCTCGCTCCCAGCCAGCCCTGCTCAGCCAAAGGCAGGAAAGTTGCTTTCATGCTTGTGTGCGAACCAGGGGAGGGCACCGGAAATGTCTGATTTTCTCAACCACTGGCCCATAGCCTGGCGCCAGTCCCTGAGATTTCCCTGGTACAGTTTAGGAAGGCAGCAAGCCGGTCTCTGGTATCAAAAAGGTTGAGAAACGCTGCTTGAGAAGATGCCACGAGAGGCTGGCGAAGATTTCCAGGCAGACGTTTCGGTCGCGCTGGAGTGTTCGTGTATCTATCCGAAAGCTCTGGGAAGAAACGTGGGAGCGCCAAAGCCCCGCTGAGAGAAAGCTGATTGTGTCAGAGTCCCAAGGCCGTGTCTGCGTGTGCACAGGCATGCACGACACTGCTGTGAGGAAGTTCACAGCGCTGGGGCTCCAAATAGCACAGCTCTGGCACTGCTTGAGAGCGGGTCTGCAGACTGAATCTGCAGCTGTCCGAGTCCATCTTTGCCCACGAAGGGTAGCACCCCATCAGTGCTTTCTTTTTAATGGTGATCTCTATTGACATCTCTCGCAGAGTCACTGCCGAATCCTGAGGCGCTCGAGCTTCTTCTTCCTTCACTGTCTGAGCAGCTTGAAGGGTGTCGCCTCCTCTGAAATGACCAACAGAGACGGATGTGGAAATGTCTGAGGAAAGAGGAGCGGAGCAGCGGGCCTGCCCGTCAGCACTGATATCCAAACCTGCGGTTCATCCCTTTGCCATCAGTTGGCAGGCCCTGGAGAAACAGGACCTGCCCTGCTTTCCTTCGCATGCAGTAGAGAGAACAAGGAAGGTCAGCCGCTCAGAAACCCCCTGTGCCTCATTAACGACCATGCCCCAAACAGCTCATTAACCCATCACAGGAGAGGAGCAGATATAGCATCTGGCTGTAGCAACACCCATGATGGGAGCGTCAGTGGGTATCAACCCTGGGGCCTCTCGCTTGAAAGTACAGGTTTCTACCAATTGAGGCAGAAAGCCGAGTCCCTTAGCAGGAGCAGATGGCTGTCCTCTGTGCACCAGGCTTAGCGAGAGACAGGTAACACACCTGACCAGTGTGTAACATATCCCTCCATCCATCTCACCCTTCAGGGAGGGTCCCCAGAACACTGATTGTGGATCACCCTTTGTTGATAACCTCTCGTCTCTCCCGCCCCCAGTTGCTCTTTTGTCCTACCTGGAAGAGATTCAGGCTCACTAGAGCACATCATCCTGGGGACTTTTCACCTATGCCAAAGCCCCTGGGACGCTGGCACTGGTGCCTCCAAAGCAGTGTGAATCTAAACTCAATGTTTCCTGCATCCAGACTTTATCAGGTGGTTTCCATTCCAAAATAACTGCACATAGTCAAAAGCACAGGGCCAAACCTTGGAATCCTTTACTGAACAACACTCTTATGAGCTTTGCTAAAAGTTTTGGGTGCCAAAGGACCACAGACATTGGCCCAGCACTTGTAAAACTAGCGGTGTTGTGATTTTTATTATCTGGATCTGTGCTTGACCCTGCAAAAATGCTGAGGACTAGTGAAAGTATCAAGCACTAGAAGGGCATGGGGAGGGAGGAGAAGAATAGGAAATATGGGTGCTAGAACTGGGCAGTAAATAGTTTTCCCATCCCATAAGAGTTTTTGAGATCCAGATTATTTTCTGTCCCAAGTTGGGACAAAAAGTCAAAGCCTCGAACATTTTTGTGAACCAATCAACTGGGAAAATTTCAGGTTGAGTCAGTCCAAATGTTTTGTTTTTGATCAGGTCAGAAAGGTTTGGTTTTGATTTTGACCTTTTAATATTTGTAAATATTATTTTTAGTATAAATGAACTACAATTTCAAAGCAAAACGTCTTTCCAGGTCGGCAAAGAAAAAAGTTTGTTTAAAAAATATCAAAAGGAGACGTTTTGAAACTTTCTAAACGTTTTTGTTCAAAATGTTTTCGAAGTGGGAGGTTTGTTGAAACCACCCCTTCCTCACCTACAGTTCTGGTGTCACAAAATGGACATTTTTAAAAGAAAAAATGTTTGGTTGGAAAATTCCCACCAGGCTGTGATGATCACATAGACTAGTGATGGGCCTGATTCGGCATCTCTTGACGTCAATGGGAATTTTTCCATTGATGTCGGTGGGCTTTGGGTGAGGCCCTGGGGGAACAACTTGATGGTTCCAAATGACACAATGTTTTTCTTTTATAAATAGTAAGTAATAATAACAGCTCTCCTGCGTGGCCATGGTTGGCTTCTCCGATTTCCTACAGACGGGTGGTCTTGAGAAGGGATTTGAAGGAAGAGGAGACAATGGCCTTAGGAATCAGACCAAGGAGGACGTTTACTGAATAAGGAGAAGTGCAGCAGAGGGGCAAGTGAATGGTTGCGGCTGGCATCATGGGGGCATAACAGAGTGGCAGTGCTTTTTGGTCCAGAGCAGATGTTAAACTCCATAACAGTCCCCAGAGGTGCAATTACCATCTAATAAAAATGACAGCGGAGACTGGGACAGTGTCCTTCAGCAGAATAGCCCTCAGGGGAGATCCCCATTGCTGTCTCAGCCTTTTGGGGCGTTTCGTGCTATGTGCATGCCTGCCAGGTGAGTCCCAGTTCCCTGTGATCCTCAGGGAAATATTCCCCAAGCCCCACACTCCTGCACTGAGGAGTTTCTGGCTCCCCGCAGGATGGATTTGTTCCAATGTCAGAAGAAAAGGAAAAACCTCTTTGAATGGTTTCCAAGCTGGAAATGAAGGCCTGGAACGAAAGGCAGCTCAGCTCCCGGGCTGGGAAGGCTAAGGAAAGTGACAACGTTCAGATTTCAGTCTCCAAAACCGGGGCAGGAACCTGGCGAGCCCCCCGCAATCCAAGGGTCCGAGCAGACGCGCTCTCCACTACAGAGGCAAGGAGGTGGCTGAGCAACAAAGGAGAGGACCCCGAGAGCGCAGAACCAGAGTCTTGACTCACAGCCTTGCCCTCAGCTGCACTGGAGACGTGGGCTGCCCCAGCAGGAGCCACCGCCCCGCGCAGGGTTACCCTCCCGGAGGAGGGCAGGCCGTGGCAGCATCCTTGCCTTCCCCAGGGGCTGGAAGCTCTGTACTGGGCCTGGGGCTCCAGGGGAACATGCACCCTGCGCAGGGGATTCTCAGAAGCATCAAGGGCCCGGGTGCCCTTGTCACATCCCTTCGGGGAGCAGCTCTGCTGGCCTCAGGGCTCCGGGACATTGCAGTGGTGAAGGGACGTGCCCTGAAATGACTCAGCCCCTCGCAGGGCGTCCTTATGGGGCAACCGTTCCTCCACCTCCAGCGTCCTCGCCCCTCTCCCACAGCCAGACGCCACTGGTGGAGCTGAGGAGATGACCAGGGCAGCGGCGCCCCCGTTTGCGGATGATACCCAGCTCTACGCCTCCTTTGCCGGGTCGGCTTGTTGTGAGCGCCTCCTCCGCGGCTCCGCTCTCTGCACTGTTGATTTCAGAGGTCAGGATAGGGACTCAGCCCTGGATTCAAAGCCCCTTCCTGGATTGGCCCCACCTGCCTGAGTTTGAGAGAGTCTCTCCGTCTGTGCCGCAGTGAAACGGCCAGCTGCGGAGGGAGGGAGCCAGACCTCTCCTGGGAGCCAGACGTAATGCAAACCCCACTCCTTGGACTCTGCGCTCCCTGAATGAGGTCTTCACACGCACACAGGCACGTGCAAGCAAACAAAACTATTCCCTGGGGTAATCAAGCTATTTGTCCTACAGGCTAGACAGGAAAATGGAGAGAGAGAGAGTTACTGTGCTATTTTTAAATGCCTGGGAGGTGCACCGTGATGGTGGCCAGATAGCTGGGTCGACAGACAGACACAAGCTTGTGCGCTGTATCGGACTGGTGCATGGCCAATGCCAGGGGAAAAGCACCCTGCAGGCATTTGGAAAGGATAGTGAGGCAGGCGATGCCAGCAGGAGGAGAAAGTTCCTGGCATGGCATTGGTTTTGGCATTTTCTGCCGTGGGAACATGTTCTCCACCATCTGCACCTTCAGGCGTACACGCCCCAGTCACAGGGTGGCTGTCCCTTTAAGGGGAGATGGGCCTCGGTCTACTTCGATATCTTAATTCGCCTTCCCAGGTGGGGAAATGGGTCACGTGAGTCAATCAAACTTCTGGAGGGAACAAGAGAGGCCTGGTCAGAGACTTGAGCAGGGGCCTAGAAAAGGCTGCTGAGAGCAGCCAGGGTCCTGTGGGAGATACTGATAACCCCTGAGGTATCAGGGGAAGGTGAGGAGGGCAGCAGAGAGCAATTGCCTACTGGCCTTTCTGGGCCAGAGAGAAGACAGCCCAGCGGGAGCTTTGGATTCTCTCCTGGGGCAAGGAGCTGTGGAGAAGCAGAGAGAACAGATCTCCAGGCAGGCCCAGCGGGCGACTGGGTGGAGGAGCATTTATTTGAATTTATTTTTCAGCTTGGAAGGGCTGGATTTTTATTTAGGGACTTAGCTGGAAGCCAAGTTACTGCAGCTGCTGCAGCAGGCTCACAAGGGGAAACTGAGGCCAGGATGCTGCTGTGGCCTTGAGTGGTTGATCTGGAGTGGGTGACCCTGTTACAACCCCATAGTCATGGGCTGCTGTTGGTAGCAATGGAGAGAGTATCTTGTAGTTCTTCCTGCTTTGTCCTTAATGTACAACCCAGAGAATGGAGCCAAGGGCCTCCCTGGCTTGGCACCGCAGGGCAGAGAGTGATATGAAGAAATGATATAAGCAGAGTGCAGTGGTGGGTCTAGTCTGAGGGCAGCAGTGTGGGATAAAGAACCTAGGGTTTCTTTTGTGGTGTTGCCCCAGGGCAAGGGAAACAACTGCATTCAAGGTCTAAGGCTACGGGGGAAAGGATAATGGGGAGAGACAATCCGGACCATGTGGCCTACATCACTGATCTCTGTTCAGATTAATCAGGGTGAAGTGGATGGAGGTGCTTGGATCACGCCAGTATTTACAGGGTGAATGGGGTGGAGTGAGCCAGTGCATCTGAGGTGTTATTAATTATTGTTAGCATTATTCATAATTGATTTTATTTTCTCTCCAAGCAGCATGTGTGAACACGCATGAGGCCTTCCAAAGAAAGCAGGACTGGTTTGATTTGCAAATCTCACCAGGGTCAATGAGGAGTGTTTCCACCAGTCAATGAACTCGCACTGGTGTACGTTAGGTCATGTAAAGCATGCGTTCTAAGGGCTTGCCCATATGGGAGCATATCAGCATAGCCATCGAAGAGAAAACCCAGGCAATTTCCCCGTGCAGACAAGCCTCAGTGAGGACAAAGCATGATGAAAGGAGCAAACGCTGCAGTGTTGGGAGGACATAAGTTACAGTGGTAGAATCACCCAGAGGCTTTGCTCTTAGTGTTTTGACAGATGTTGTTGCAATGAGGGGAAGACTGGGGTGTGAAGGTGAAGAGAAGATGAAGGAAAGGCGAAGGAGAAGATGATGGGTGAGGTGCGAGGGTGAGCTCTGGCCCAAGCTGGCAGCACGGGCAAAGATACAGAGAGCTGGGTGGAAGAGGGAAGCAAAGGGGGAGTGGGCTAGGCGAGTAGCTTGGACAGAATGGAGGGGGACCGTGGGGAGTGAATGGAGGCAGAAGAGGAGGGCATTAAGCAGTGCAAGGCTGGGAAGGGAAAGAAGGGGAGCTTGGCTGTGATGCAGAAGGCCAGAGCTGAGACCGATCCTGTAATAGACACATGGCAGCTCAGAACAATCTCTGCCGACCACCCAAAGGCAAAAGTAACCAGTGAATCGGGAAGGGCAGCCAGCTACACCCATCCCAGCGTCTCCCAGTAGGAGCTCTGCAGGGTGTTGTGCTTGTAAAAGATAAGACTAGCAGGATCTTGTTGAGGGGTACAAGGCAATACGTAAATGTAAGAATATTAAAAGGCAGTCACATTCACACACGCATTCATATCTAAGACGGTCTGCAAGCTGGTGTCATATAATTACCAGTCCTTTTATGTGTTGCTCGAGTCAGCCTAGTGGCCAGCTAGGATGGGCATGAGGAGGGAGCCAGGCCTTTGTCAGTTGCGAACCCGATGCTTCAAGATGACAATTGCAGAACGAGACCCCTGATGTTTCCACGTTTTTACCCCATCTTTTATACTTGCTGGCTTTCGTGTAAACCTATGAGCCTTGCTGTGTCATGCTGCCTTTAGGTTCGGTATAGTTGTTAATTACCTGCTAATTACAAGCATGCCTATACTCTTATTTCTGTACTTTGTTTATTTCCAGGGTGGATTTTTCTGTACTTTAGGGTCGTTTATTTGCCCTTTAGGGTTGTTGATAGGTATTCTTCATCCTTCAGCGTTAGGATGGCCGTTGGTGTCTTTACTTCCCTGTCTGTTGTTAGAGCAGTTTAGGTTGCTGTCTTTTTAGGCCCTGCAGACACATTCCTCACTCACACACAAAGAGAATTTATCAAGATATTTTTAGGTTTAATAGTACAAGTTTCAGGAAAGAGCTTACTTCAAGAAACTAAAAAGATGGAGTCCACTTATGCCACACTAAACAGTACGGTATCATTATTATAACAGTACAGGAAAAGTCTATTTTTACCTCTGTCTTGCTTATACAATAAAACAAGGCGTCTGCATCTGATTTGTTTGCACAGCTCCTGGGGATGGCTCACACTTTCGCTCTTTTGACCCTTCAATTTGAATGCATTAAATGGGTCACACGGGCCAGGTGCCTGTGGGGGCTCTTGGCTACTCCCATCCCAGCAGCAGGTGCTATAGGGAATATCTCCGTGGAATGGCAGTGTGGCAATTCCCAGCGTGTCAGACCTCGGCTTCTCCCAGGAGGGACACACGCATGTTGCAGGAGCTGAATTACAAAGGAAAGTCCTTGTGAAGGTGGAAGGGAAGGCGGGAGAGCCACCAAACTTCTCTTTAGAGGTGTGCTTTCTTTGGGAGAGAGCCTCATGTTAGCGCCTTCCCTCTCAACCCCGTCCTTCAGGAACCTCTAGGGCGCTGGGACCTCACTCCAGGAAGGAGTTTGGTCCCAGGAGCGCTGGAGTGCGTGTGATGGAGTGTGTGTGCACAGCACCAGACTGGGGCTCTAGGCAGCTTCTGCAGTGCTAGCTAATGATCATGTCTGAGCGCTGGTCCTTGCTGTAATAACTGAGATCTTTATGTTCTTGGGCTGCGCGGCTTCGTAAGTGTGCTGTGCAAACGGTGTGAGCTGCCAAGGAAGCTGGGCAGCTAATCCTCTAATTGCCTGTTGGGAGATTGTTCCAGATAATTGGCCACCAACAGATTGCAGCATGATCCAAATAGACGTGCAGCAGATCACTTTAAACGGCCAGGCCTTGCCCTCTGCATGGCTGGTGAATCGAGGCGTTTTCCTTGCTCCCTCGGTGTCACTAGCAGGGAGTCCGTATTGGAAACGTGTTAGTTAACAAACGTCACGTAAGGGAGCTCCTCTGATGGGCCTTCATCCTGGCTGGCACTGGGCGGTCAGGCTTCAGCCCAGCAAAGCGCTGCCGCGCATGTTGTCAGCACGAGCGGCCCTGGTGAAGTCAGCAGGACTGGTCACGCACTTCATTTTAAGTGTCAGTTACGCACGTTTAGGGTTTGATTGGGTTGAGGCACGAGTGCTGAGCACCTTTCAGGACCAACCCCTTCGTCCCTGTTCCTGAATTCCACTGAGCCTGTGTTAACACGGCTTGCTACATGACCCTTTGACAATAATACAGACAAACTGGAGCAGGAGAAACAGAAATTAACAAAATGGGCTGGACAGAAAGAAACCCTAGGAAGCAGTGCTGTGATAATAATACGTACTGCTTGTATCCATCGAGCTCAAAGGGATGTCATTATTCCTGTCTTACAGATGGGTAAACTGAGGCACAGAGAGGGGAAGTGACTTAACCCCACATGCCTGTGTCAGAGCCAATCACAGGGCCCAAGTCTCCAGTTGTCTAGTAGCAAGCCAATGCAGATGAGAGGGAATAGACTCGAGTCCTAAAGTCTGAATTTGCTACTGCTCTGTGCCTTGTGTTGGCACGCAAACCCGTGTAAGGAAAAGTGAAGGAGGAGATGATGGGACAGCTCATCTGCTGCAGAATGAGGGCTACAGTAATCGAGTGAATCGCATGTGTGCAACTCATCCCAGCGTGGTAGAATTTTACAGCCACTTTGCTCAGGTCTGGGTGAGCCCCCAGTGCACAGCTTGTTTGTAAAGTGGGTCTAATGATACTTGGCTCACAGGCACTTCTGGGCAGGATTGTTAAATAATGACTGCAATGCACCTGGAGAATCTGTGCTATTCCACGATAGAGGATTATTAATTTATGTATAGGGAAATGCAGCGAAGAGAACAGCAGTTTGGCCATTGCATGGCGAATTTAAAACAGGGTTTAAAAGACTCTGCAAACCAAAGGAAGTAGGAATAGAAAGGCAGTACCGATGCTTAGCACATCTGCAGGGCTTGTCATGTTCAAACGATTTTATCAACAAGTTTGACAAAGGCTGATCCCCCTCCCCCAAACCAACTGTGCCCCTGTACTATATGCCTATGACATAGTTCCAGAGGGGTAGGCATGTTAGCCTGTTTTTAGCAAACCAATGAGAGTTCTGTGGCACCTTAAAGACCAACACATTTATCTGGGCATGCGCTTTCGTGGGCAGAATCTGACAAAGTGGGTTTCTGCCCACAAAAGCTTATGCCCAAATAAATGTGTTAGTCTTTAAGGTGCCACAGAACTCTCGCTGTTTTACATGTAATATAGATGGCCCTATCCAATATATTGTAAACACTATGCTACAGGACCAGAGTCACATAGCTCAGATCCTCAGAGATATTTAGGTGCCCAACTCCCATTAATTTAAAAGGAATTAGGTTCTAAACACCTTTGATCATCCAGGCCATAGCTGTTTTGGATACTTTGTCCTGTTCAATGAATCAGCCATGAGAAGTCTTTCCAGTTAGCACAGGGTAGGGATGGGCGTGGGGCTAATCGAGTTAGTGGTTCTTTTGTTTCTTTCGGGATGTACGCAGACAGGGCTTTTAAAAGATTTTCTTTGCTGTTTGTTCTCTGTAACCCTAGAAATGTTGGATCTAGTTTCACTGGTTTTGCAGGTCTCCCTTGGTAGATCTAAGAGATGAACTGGGAGTTCTGTCAGACCATAAGTGACGGAAGGTCTGGATATGTGTCTTTTTTAACAAAGACTTTTCTCCTAGTTGTCTGGGGAACATTTGAGTCAAATGTTTGTTGACCAAAAAACCCAAAGAGTTTTAAACAGGATGAATAAAAATCACATTACCTCTTAATTGCCCAGGTTCCACTACCAAGTCATCCATAAACATACCAGTTCTCCCATCCAGTCCTTTCAGGAAAGACAGGAATAGACAAGATCTACATTTCCAATGTGAAAAGGAAGCACAAAAACTTTTTTAAAAGGAAGCAACACTTTTCTACCTCATAAGGAAACTAAAATTTGACCAAATCCTTCTCTTCCCCAACTTTTGGTGGAAAATAGAAAGCTTCTTAAATAAAAGCACCTTTTGGAATCCCATGAAGAGATTTATCTTGATAACTGTTGCCTGTCCAGGAAACTTTAGTAGCATCTTAAATACCATTTTGTACAGTGTTCAGGAAGAGAGATGGGCTGTTAAAAGGATATCAGAGAATGCTTAGCCTCTATTTAAAGAGACACTTTTAAAGCTACTCTGTCTGAAGATTATCTGAGTGAAACAGGGGATCATCTTAGAGACAAAGCTAAAAAAAAAAAGACATGAAATGACTAAGGACTTTGCATGCCATTAGTGCTTCTGAAAGTGGTTTTGGAAGGGAACGACACTGTGTGGCATATTCTTAAACCTTAATCCGAGCCTTGCTCACTAGCACAGAGAGAGGCCTGCTTCTGGAGAGGATTTGCTGAGAATGGGGAAGCAGCTAGAAAAGTATTGGGTTATCCATGAGGCCCACTACACTACAGCTGTAATGGTGTGAGGGGACGCAAAGAGGACTGAGTTAGGTGTCATCTAAGCTGCACTTTTCACCATGTTGTAAAAGGATCTGGGCACAACCATTTTGTAACCAGGTCTTCTGACTCGGTTACAGTTCTAGTGAAACAGGCGCTTAGTCCCAGTTCCTCGGTGTATAGCTAGGAAAAAACACAACAATTTACTGGTAAGGACTGAAATAGTTTCATGCCTTCCAAGAGATAATGAATCCGATTCTGTTTTCTCGCACCAGTGTGAGTCTGGTGTAAATCAACAGAGTTACTCTGGATTTACAGGCAGGGAGCTGACAGCAGAGTTGGGCCCACTGGATTAGAAGCACAGACCTCGAGGAAGGAAATGGCGGAAGAGCAGCAGGCAGAGGTGGCTGGTTTGATTTTTAGGAAACCTTCATCTCCGATGTAACCAAAGTGACGGATTCCAAGCACCACCCTCTTCTAGCCACGCCAGCTGACCTGATGTTATGCATACCTCTTCCACCTCCAGGCCTGGCCTTATGACTTGCGACTCCAAGCAGGAAGGTGGGCTGGGAATCTAGCTGAAAGTTGTGTCCTCTTGCATTCCCCATTGCCAGAGGGGATTAATCAGCCCATAACCCACTTAAAGCCTAGGGCATAAGCCTGCACTTGCTTGTGTTCAGGATGGGTCTTATCTGTGTCCTACAAGGGGGAGTGTACAGGAGACCTTGGCCATTGACTGCGTCTCAGTGAGCATGGCTGGCCACCCTGTCGCCAAAGGCAAGGACCAGATTGAGATCTTGCCAGCCGCAGCAACGGATGCTAGGGCATGAAGAGTGAATTGCTAAGGAAACTCTAGGCCAGGAGCTGGCCAGTTTGCAGGCAGGCAACCAGGCTAGCAGTCTTCTATCAGTGAGTGACCCACGGGAGCAATGCTGAGGGCTGGTCAGAAACATGCCGCTGGAATAGCTTTCTTTGGAGGGTACGTTTCTGGAGAAATGGCAACTCTTTGCAAAGCACGTTGTTTCGGGGAATATCAAGTGTGTGTGTGTAGGGGGCGGGTTGTGACAATCTGGAAACATGATGGTTTGACACTTTTGGAGCAAAACATTTTGATTTTTCTTTTCCTGTGGAACAGACGCTTTGTGCTGAGTTTTGTATTCTCTGCCGGAATAAACAAAAACCAAACCCAAAACAAAACGCTTTGATTTTTGTCCAAATGAAACAGTTCAAGGGAGCCAAAGTACATTTTGCCCCCTTACAGAGAAGTTTGCAATTTGGGGGTTTTGTTTCTAATCGGAACAAAAGCAAAGCTTGATGTCTCAGCCCCTTGAAGAATGGATATTCTGCTCTCAGCACAGCTCTGATCCTCAGTGTGGTCCTGGGCAAAGCCCTCTGACGCTGTAGAGGGGAAGGCCATCCTTGAAGCATGGCAGTGGAACAGGGCCAGCTACAGCCAAGAAGGAACAAGCCTATGGCCATACCTGACTGAGAGACAGAGGGTGTCTTCTGCTGGATAGGGCCCTGGCCATGGCATCTGACTTGCTGTGTGATCTTGGGGTGCTCACTACACCTCTGTGTGCCCTGCTTCCCCCCTCTCAATTTAGCTGACATCAGGTGGAGCTCAGCACGTCTGAAAATCAGCCCACTTGCTTAGGAGCCTCAGTCAGGATTTAGGGGAGTAACTTTAGACTCTTATTTTTGAAAATATTGGGGGCGGGGAAGGTGCTTGCATGCAGAGCTCTCCCCCCTTGTGAGTGCAGGTACGGGAGATGGGCACCAAGACACGTGTACGTTTTTCGCCCTCCTCACATGCTGAGTGGTTCTCCTGGCCCCCTCTTTTAGAGCAAGCTTCTCTTTCCTGCTCATGCGGTGTTCTGACTGCCGCCGTTCCCTGTCCCCCCAGTCCCTGCTCCCTCATCGCTTTAAGAAGGACCCTGACCGTGGTGCTAGAGGGCAGCCAAGCGATAGGCTCTTATAAAACACCATCTTCCTGCCCCCGGTCCTTCTTCCGCACAAACGGGAGCACGGTTCCTGCGCAGGAGATAACTATTCCAGGGCAAGGGCTGTGTCCCCCATGGCAAAGCCCACAGCAGATGAAACAAACCCTGCCCTTTGCTACATGTAAAGCCGTTTGGGTTTGAGTGGATCTGGATGATCAGCTTAGACTAAGACCCGTCCTCTCCCTGCTGAGGAGCTCTCTCTCTCTCCACCCTTTTGTTTGCTCAGATCAGATCTTTAAAGAGTGAATGTAGTGCTGTTGGCATTTGCCATATTGACAGCCCCGGAGAGTGAAGCCCTGGGTATACGACCAACATCAGAGGTATGGCATAGGCGATTCTGATAGCCATGCTGCCGTTCCCCTGACTGGAAGGTTGTGACGGGTTGAGATGGTTTATCTGTACTGAGACTCTTGGATCTTGGGGGCGGGGGTTGTCTTTTTTGCTGCGTTTGTACATCGCCTCCACAACAATGAGGTTCTGATCCATAAATGGGGCTTCTACTGCAATACTAATCAATAGTGACCCTTCCAAGTCCTGTCTGGGGCACACTGGCAGGAAGATGAAGCTAGACGAACTTAGACTGAAAATGAGGCAAACGTTTTTCATGGTGAGAGTAATTAACCATTGGAACAACTTACTAACCATCATGAGGGATTTTCCATCTCTGGCAACTTTTAAATAAGACTAGATGTTTTTCTAAAAGACCAGCTCTAGGAATAATTTGGGGGAAATTCTCTGGTCTGTGTTATACAGGGGGTCAGACTAGAGCACAATGGTCCTTTCTAGCCTGGCAACTAGAAACTAGAAACTGGAGACTGTTTATGAAACTAAAACAGAGGCGTGGCCTCTAGGAAAGCAGGGAGTCATCTTTGCTACTACCCTGCCTGGATAATAAAACCAGCATCGATTCCAGACTTTTCTTCTGCCTGCAAACTGACCTGCTACGGCAGTCCCAGCTTTAAAGAGCCTTTTCATGCAAGAATGTAACCGCAGGAAGAGCTAGACGCCACCAGTGGGCAGAGACAGTGGGTTACTCAACAGCTGATCCATGGTCAGGATATGGGAAGCTGCTGTGATGGTACATAGCGGTACTCAGACCATGCTGTGCGTGATTGTTACCTGAACCACAACTCACTTGAAAGAGCAGAATTTTGACCAGCTAGCCTGAGGCCGCCATGGCAGAGGGTAAAAAATTGCTTGCTGGCCACCTTCTTTTCAAGCTACGCTGCTAAGAATCGTGCAGATCCTCTGCTGTCGGCAGTTCTTGTTCTCCCTATGGCCTGTTGTTTAAGTGCCTTCATCGATTATCCCTGATTCGAAAGATCGGCGTATGGTCCTGGCTCGCCCCAAAACTGGCTGTCTCAGGATGTATGCCTATTTACATGCTCAGGTTGCATCCTGCTAGGTGTTGAGTCCGCTGCTCCTGATCCAGCAAAGCACTGATGCACGTGCTTAAAGTTAAGCATGAGTCATCTTTTTGACTCCAATGGGATTGCTCATGTGCTTATAATGGTTTCCATGTGCTTAATCGCTTTGCTGGATCAGACAGGATTTTAGCACTTTGCTGCAGAGAGCCCTACGCCTGCATCCATCCGATGACTCTCTTTTATTTCTGATGCCGCCTTTGGTTTCCCCATCTGCCAACTCTCCGAACCAGGGGGATGACTTTCAGAAGTGCTGAGACCCCCTCAATCCAGCTGACACCAATGGGTGCGTGGGCTCTGCAGCATCTCTCAACGTCAGATTCCCTTCACCAGCCTTTGCATGTTTCACTGACAATGTACATGGTTTATTTTGGGTTTTTTGGGTTTTTTTGGGGGGGGAGGAAAAACAAAAAATGCTTTTTCAGTTTTTGAAAGGCTCAACAACATGGGCGGGAGGGCTTTTCCATTGGAAAACATCCTGGGAAACATTCACAAACTTTTTTTATTGGGGGGAATTATTTATTTTGAAAAATGTCATGGAAAGGGTCTGCCACCTACCATGTGGCTGTACTTGGTGTAAAGCCTCTGCGCCAGCGTCCTCTTTCACTCCCTGCTCTAAGCCTCCTCCAGCCTGGTGCCTGGGATAGCCCTATATTGAAAGGCTGTTTTATTTCATACTCCAGCACAATGCTTTCCTTGCTTGGGCTAAGTGCTTTGGTGAATCTTGTGATACTAATTAATTAATTAGATCCAAGCAAATCACAGCAAATTATTTATTGGACACGTGTCTTCTCTCTTGCTGCCTCTGGACACTCTGGGAATAGCTTGTGATTTTTTTTCCCCCACAAATGTATTAATTATTTTTCATTATCTGCCAACTTTTATTCCCCTATATAGACACTCCTGATTTTAAAGGCAGCTGTCTCACATGCCTCCTCCTCATCCATTGGTTCTGCTGGAGCCATTCTTTGGCTACACGTGTGGCCCACGTGTCTGTTTTGGCATGGGATGTGCAACTTCGGGATGCATGTTGGGATCCTGAGAACAGGAGCCACAGCAAGTGGGTGGACAGAAGGGACATTTTACTCCCCGCCAGCATCTCTGCCCTCCTTGTGTCACAGCAAGCTAGTGCCCAGGTTGACGAGAGAGGTCTCCTGTCCCCCTTGTGCTAGCACCAGACAGATTTCAGCTGTCCAAACGTGTTGCTGTCTGCAGCCACCAGAGGGTAATGATAGACGCTGCCCCGAGCCCAGATCCTAGGGTGCGGGGGCAGCCTGCTGCCAGCCATTGCTACCCCAGAACAATCTGCTGGGCCGCTGGGTCAAGGGAGAGACGCTACTCATTGCTTTCAGGGCAGCCTCTTCCCCTTGAAGTCTATGGCTGGAGCTAATAACTCTTGACTGCCACTACCCACGCTTGCCAGTGGCCATTTCTCTCTCGCTCTCCCCCTACTCCATTGCGCTCCCCTTGCGCCTTCTTTGCATGCCCTCCTCCTCATCTTTGTTCCCATTTCATGGCCGCTTTCTCCCTTTGCATCTTCTCTCCTCCCCTATGCTTTTCTCCTCCCTCCTTCGAATGCTCCCCCTCCATCTCCCTTCCTATCCCTCACGTTTTCTTTCTTTTTCTCTTTCTTGTTCCCAGCCTTAGCTTTCTCTTTCTCTTGTTTCTAGTCTCCTTATCCCCTCCCTCTTTCTTTCAAGTGGCTGAATTACCAGACTAAGCAGTTCTGCTCGCCCTCCCCAGTTCTCAGCCAGTCTCATGCCCAGCTGGTCTAGCTCTGATCCTCACCAGAGCTGGATTAATCTGCGCGGCCGATGTTCTAGATCCTGAATAAAATACAGCCCCAGCAAAAGCTAGACGTGGAGAGAGGTGCCGACAGGGAAGGCGAGATCTCAGAGGGGAGTGAGCCGAGGATCTCAGGGGCACCAGGCAAGGAGGATTTAGCGGGCAGTGAGGGGCCTCTGATGCTAACAGCTTCTCCTACGCCCCTTTCTTCATCCTCCTCACACGCAGCTTGGAGCTCCCGCAGGCCTTTGGCAGAGACACCCGTGGAAGGAGGCTGAGACCATTCTGGGTGGGGGTGACTGGAGTTAGCCCAGGCGTGACTTTGCCTGTCAGCAGCCCCGTCCTAGACTCCTGCTGGGATCACGTTGCTGTCCTTTCTGTGCTGGCCTGGACGACGGGGCGGTGGCTGGGCCCCTCAGCGCTGCCGCTGCGCTTTGTCCAGTGGGTGACAGGCTCGTTAGGGCTTCCCTGCTCAGCCAGCCCATACCCCTCCACCAAGGGACCCCAGCCCAGCGGGGGGGCTCCCCCCTGCCCCTGCCACAGCAAAACGCTTGGGGCTGATCTGGGGGCTGAGCCAGGCACGGTGCAGTTCTCATCGCTCCAGCCCTGTGGGGTGGAGCAGAGGTTGGGCGAGGAACCCCTGCAGGGGCGCACTGCATTGCAGTAAAGGACAGGAGCATATCTGAAAATGGCTCCGCACTAGAACGTGTGGCCCAGGAGCCTGGCGCGGGGAGCAGGCGGGTGACTGTCCTCTCCACAGCTTGGAGAGTCACCTTGGCTCCGGTGTCTTCTCTGCAGCCTGCTGGAGGGGGTCACCCCTGCCACACACACACCAGGGGTCCCAATGGAAATGCTCCCTACCACAGGTCCAGCTATTCTCCCCCCATGGCTTTTGTATCCCAATGGGGTATCCCTTATATGCCCTGTGTCATGGGTTCGGGGTTCCCCATAAACTGGGGGTCCCTCTGGGAGACAGGCCGCACATGGGGTTGTGTTCACCCTACTGTTAGAGGTTGAACTTGTCTAGTCCCGTGCACAGATGCCGTGCATTTTTACCTGGCAGCTGTTCCACTTTCATGGCGCTCTGTGTCTGGTGTGTAAAGGAGGCTGTGGGGGGCTTTTTAGCAGGCCGCTGAACTTCACTGATCAGAAAGAATCATCGGATCCCTGTTGTTTTTTAAGCATTACATTTCAGTTGCTGGATCTGGGCTTTGACAAAGAACCTTATGGGCCTGTGTGTGTATGTGTGTACTGCCTTTCTTTTTCTATCTGCTTTCTTCTCTAATTTTGTTTCCGAACAGCAGTTCCTCTCTTCTTCACTTTCACAGGTGGGAGGGTGACCGTTGTGCTGGTGAAAGGTGCCCTGCTGGAGCCCAATTCTCCTGCACACAATCTGGGTAACACCCCGTAACACCCCGGGACTCAACTCACATGCTGGAGAGGAGAATCGGGCCCCGCGGAGAGGCAGTGCGGGCCCGTGGATAGAGCACTAGACTGTGAGTCAGGAGTGCAGAGCTCTGTTCTGCTAGGGGACCTTGGGCAAGTCACTTCCCTGCTCTGTGCCTCAGTTTCCCTCCTGCCCTGTGTCTATCTCGTACAGTGTTAGCTCTTCAGGGCAGGGACTGGCTCTCACTGTGTGTCTGGGCAGTGCCTGGCTCCAGGGGCCTTCTGGCCTCCTCTGCCACACAAGTCACGCAGCTCTGCCATTTTTTGCGTGCGTTCTCTGCTGAGGCTGTCTGTCGGTGGGAAGCACAACAGACCTCACGCAAACCATTTCAGCCAGGCCAGGGTGTCCAGCACTGCACTGCTACCTCGGGCTGCAGCGCCACTCCCATCTTTTGCCTGCCCTCTCCTGCGCCTCCTCCAGGCTCAGCCGATGATGCAACTCTCCTTTCTAACTTGCATGATCTACCAGCTTCTCTGTGTATTTATTTGTATAGGGCAAGTAGGCCTCTGTTTAGAAGGGAGGGGGGAAGGGTGACTTCACCTCACCCTGGCTCCAGGAACCTGTTGGCTGTGGGACAGAGGGATCCCAGTTAACTGCGTCCTCCTCATGCCTCCAATGGCCATCTGGGGCAACTCGTTAACAAGATGGATGGCTCTGACAAGAAAGAAAGACATTCCTGAGATGTCCAGGAAATCCCCATCGGTGACACCCAGTTCATCCTCTCTTCCTCTGCACGCCAACAGCTTCCTCTAGCGCACTCCGCCCCTGGGCCCGTGGGCTTGGAGCTTGATCCACCACTGCCCGCAATGCAAGAGTGACAACGCACCATCCCAGGGAGGATCCGCCAATACACTTGGAAAGGCAAATTTCTGCTGTTGCACTGACCAGGGGTCCCTGGAGCTCCTGCCAAGCCCTCTGCCTCTTAACAGACAGGGACTAGCACATCTATCGCCCCAAGCACAGGCTGCTTCTGCCTTTGCCCTCCCCGTCGGATAATAGGAGCTAGCCGCTGCCCGTCAGCCCTGCACAGGGACAGCACCTAGCTGGCGGCGCCTTCACAGAGCTGTGAGCACAGGCGTGTCCCTGGCGCGATTCACCCTGTCCCAAAGCCTGTCCCTTTTGCGGCATGAGGGACACCCTGGCACGCATCTACCTGGAGTGCACCAGGCTGCAGCCTCTAGTTCCTCCTCCTGAGGTTGTGGCTGCACGTCTCCCCGCACCTTCTGATCTACGCCCACCCCATCCATGGCCCCACAAAGTCGTGGGACCTCCTCATCAATGCTGCTTCTGGCTTAAGCCTCTGAAAACTGCAGAGACCCTCACTATTTCCAGCCTTCCCCACCCTACTGCCCGCCCTCCACCCAGGAGAGATTGCTCGCTCCTAGAAGGGCAGTTTCTGTTCTGTTCCGGTTCTTGCTGCACCAATGCATTCGACAACACAGCTGACATCTGTCCCGTGTTCGTTCTCTCCTCCTCGCCCCGGGGCAGAGATGTGTGGGCAGGGCAGTGTGGTGTTTTGGACTTGTTGCTACGCACACACATCCACACGGCTTTGAAGGTCCTCAGGATCTGGGGGGGTTCATTCAGGAGGGTCAGGACAACCCCCATTTTACAGCTGGAGAAACTGAGGACAGAGAGATGAACAGGACTGGGCCCAAGCTCCCCCCACACGACAGAACCCAGGAGTCCTGGCTCCAGTCAACAGCGCTCGCCACTGAACATGTTGCCTCCCTCTCGCCAAAGGTTCTGATGACAGCGTGGTGTGCCCCACGTGTTTGTGTGAGAGGGGAACACGATCCTTCCAAGAATGGCTGGGTTCAGCCTTTGGAAGTAATTGCTGCACTTTAGAAATCTTGGCGGATTTCAAGTCTAATCCAAGGAGCATGTAAACCCTTTTTGGAGGATTCTCGAGGGACTTCTTCCTTGTTTGTTATATTTTATGGCTTTGGACTAATTGTGCCTAAAAAAGAATCCATTCTCCTCTGGCTGTGATGACCTCCCAGTCTGGAGGAGCTCTGCACAGCCGCTGCTAGAAAGGCAGAGTGGTGGTGGTGGTGCTGTGGGGACCTGGTCTATTAACCCCTTCATTGCTGCAGGGCTCTGCATGTGTCCTGGCAGCGAATCAACTGAATTGCATGCAGGGATTTCCCTGCGACTGTAAGTCTAACGGCAGTGGACAGGCATAGTAAGCACATCCCAGGAAACCTGTGTCTCCTGGAGGCTGGATGTGCCATGGATGCCCTTAGCGGCTGCCAATTTGAATTGAAATGCTGTGTGTGACATCTCCCTGAATTGTCGCCAGTCATGAGGGAACAGCGCTCTCAGGTAGAGCTTTACCCCGACTTGCACCTGCTGTGTGCCAAGTACTAAATGCCTGCCAGGCAGTGACGGGAAAGGAACGCTATGGTACATATCAATTCTAGGAGCATATATAGAACCACCGTCAGCTGGCTGCCCCCTGAAATCTGAAAGCAATGGCTCCAAGCACCCTAATGGGAATTTGAATGCTCCCCAGAGCTGACACCGGAGTACAGTACAATGGGGGGTGTTCACTACACTCTGAGCGGTGCATCCTTCAATGAGACATATGAGCACCCAACTCTTGGCAAAGAGCAGAGGATATTCCTAACATCCAGGCCAGCACTCTCTCACTCAGAGAAACCAGTCTGAACAGCCAAGGCCGTGTGAGAGCTATTCTTGAGGATAGAATGGCTGCTGTGTTTGCCCATGCAGTCATTGTGCTACCAGCATCTAGTACATTGCTTTGGAAAGTCTCTGGGCTATCTTTGAGATGAAGGGCGTGACAGGACACTCACTGTGGCTCTTGGCAAACCCTTGCTGAGATCCCCGCCCAGCTGTACAGATGCCCATTATAAGCCCTTCCCAGAGAACTCCTCCCTCCTCAGGATGCCACGGATTTTTTGCAAAGGTAAGTTAAACCATTTGCAAGAGCCGGGCTTCCTTGAGACACCAAATCCCAGCTTCTCAATGGCAAGACTCTTGCAACAATTTCCCCACGCAACCAAGGGTCAGAGCTGAGATCATTTCTTTCTCCCTGGGGAAGAAGTTGACTTTTCCATTCCCTTCCTAGAGTAACAATGGCCAGGGGAGGCTGGAAAACATCTGATCTGCGCCTTTCCCAGACCCTGAACCTCAGCCCCCTCTGGAGCTTGGAAAACATTTGCCCAGCTTTTGAGTTCGCAGGGTTCCAGTTCGGCTGATGCCCAGGGAAGCTCTTCCCCTTTTGCTAACCAGATTGGTGCCGGCTAGTTTAGAAAAGCATCCAGGTTACCAGGTACATCCTTGACCTGACCCACCGCAGCTGCTTTTGCTCTGGCCACGTAAACAGTTCTCCAGGAAGCAAGGCTTCAACAGAGCTCTTGCTTGTTAGGTTAGCTGGGATCTCCGTGTGAGAAGCCTGGCCAAGGGGAGTCGCAAATGGTTTCTCCAGCCAATGCCGACCACTGAGGCAAAGGCAACACTAGCTAGCATCCAGCACGGCTTTGGAAAGGCTCACGCCCGCACCCCGCGTGTCTGTGCTGAGTCCCAGCGGATTGGTGCTGTTTTCAGATGACCCCGGTGGTTAATGCCGTTCGCACCGCAGAGCCTAGAGATCTGGAGTCTCTTCGGGCTCATGCGTCGTCACTGATGGTACAGGCTGACTCCACGGCCCAGCCTTTTATTGCCGTGGCTGGCATAGGAAGCAGAGGGGACCCGGCTGGATCTCCAGGGGTCAGGCGAAGCTTGAGGGGATGGCAGGTGGGGAGGAGGTCATTTGCGTTCTAACCTGGATAGATTTCAGAAACAGCAGATCACAAAGCCATGTCCATCCAGCCAGCCAGCCATCTTCTCCCAGGCTGGAGTCTGCGGTGCTCCTTGCTGCCTGGGGAGGTTGCTGTCCCTTGGAATTATTTTCCTTCCCTCTTTCTCCTTGTCCCAGGTTTTCTTCTCAGCTGCCTTGACTCTCTCTTCATTTCTCCTTGATCTTTTCTCTCTCCTTTCTCTCTCCACCCCACTAGTGTGCCATGGGACAAGTCTTGCTCTGGGCGTGGGTAGGCCCAGGCTCCTCTCGATCCCGGGCCATGGGTACTTCCATCATCTCAGTGCCTCCCTCGCTAACACCCTGCCTCTGGCCCCACTGTCAACGTCAGCATCCCACGGAGGGCTGCCGTCTCGCAGCTGTCCAGGCCGAGGAGAGAGTCTGGCTGGCCGGGACTGAACCTGGGACTAGGTGGGGGCTGGCCTGTCCCGGATGGCCCTTCCTGAGTGCTCAGGATGGACTCGCCATGTGCTAACAATACTAAGTTTCGATTCTGGCATGTGCTTGTGGCTGAAGCCTGGCGTTGTGCTGAGACAAGTGGTTCTTGCTCTCCTCCCACTCCACCGCAAGGGTCCTTGAAGACTAGGCCACCACTCACAAAAGAACCATCCCCGTGGCCAGGTTTTCTCCTCTCAGCGGAGGGGAAGCCCTACAGCTTGGGAAATGCTGTGATAGTAGGAGGGTCTGGGCCAGCAATAACCCCGGCGGTGCCAGCTGTGTGCGGTTTGGCTGGGGGGAGGAGGATCATATCGGTCGGTCGCTGATCTGACATCAGTGATGCACACCTTTGTTTAGATAGGGGAGAACGCTCTTGGTTCCTGACATCTCTCGTTCCAGGGGCCGGCGGGAGAGATGGAGCACACAGCAGTTAGTGCTGCAGTGAGAACTCAGCCCTCTCCACCCGCCTGTGCTGCCAATGGGAGTGGAGGGGCTCCAGCGCTGGCAGGATCGGGTCCTTTGGCTGCCCAGCACTGGCTGATCCATCCTCCATTCTCCACAGCAGGCAGGGGGCTCGCATTTCCGGGCCCAGATCCTGCACGCTGACTGCAGCGATCCCACCGAGTGCATCGCTGGTCCTGTCTGGAGCACAATGAGGCTTCAGCAATCCTTGCAGTCATTGCTGCCTGGCTGCCCGCTTCATTCTCCAGCCCACTCCTCCAAGAGCCCGGCCGTTTTGCCTCCACTGAGGGAACAGAAGAGTGGGAGACAAATGAAGTGAACCTGCTGCAGTGCTGGGACCGATCCCCTCACTGCCACTGATCCTGTGCCCCACTGCACCGGCTCGCGTTCCCAGGGAAGTGATTCGGGGGGCAAAGCGAAGAGGCAGCGCCTACAAACACTGCTCCCAGCACATGGACTGCAGTGCCTGGGGCTAGGCAGGGAGACAGCATCTAGTCTGACCTCCTGCCCAACGCAGGCCACAGAACCTCACCCACCCATTCCTGTAATGGACCCTGAGCTATGACTGAGCTATTGAAGTCCTCAAATCATGGTTTAAAGACTTCAAGGTACAGAGAATCCACCAGCAAGTGAGCCGTGCCCCATGCTACAGAGGAAGGTGAAAACCCCCCAGAGCCTTTGCCAATGTGCCCTGGGGAAAATGCCTTCCTGACCCCAAATATGGCGATCAGTTAAACCCTGAGCATGTGGGCAAGATTCACCAGCCAGACTCCCAAGAAAGAATTCACTCTAGTAACTCAGAACCCGCCCACCTAACATCCCTTCACAGGCCACTGGCATATCTACCACCAGTAGACAAAGATCAGTCAATTGCCAAACGAGGCTGTCCCATCACACCATCCCCGCCATACAGATATCAAGCTCAGTTTTGAAGCCAGCTAGGTTTTTTTGCCCCCTCCCCACCCCGCTGCCCTTGGAAGGCTATTCCAGAACTTCACTCCTCTAATGGTTAGAAACCTGTGTCTAATTTCAGGTCTAAATTTCATGATGGCCACTTTATGTTCATTAGTTCTTGTGTCCACATTGGCGCTGAACTTAAATAATTCCTCTTCCTTCCTAGTACTTATCCTCTGATGTATTTATAGAGAGCAACCATATCGCCCTTCAGCCTTCTTTTGGTTATGCTAAACAAGCCAAGTTCTTTGAGTCTCCTCTCCTAAGGCAGGTTTTCCATTCCTCAGATCACCCTAGTAGCCCTTCTCTGCACCTGTTCGTTTGAGTTCATCTTTCTTAAACATGGGGGAACCAGAACTGCTCACAGTATTCCAGATGAAGTCTGACCAACACCTTGTATAACAGGACCAATATTTCCCATCTCTACTGGAAATACGTTGTCTGATGCATCCCAGAACCACATTAGTTTTTCTCACGGCCACATCACGTTGGCGGCTCATAGTCATCCTGTGATCAACCAATACGCCCAGGTCCTTCTCCTCCTCTGTCAATTCCAACTGATGCGTCCCCAGCTTAGAGCAGAAATTCTAGTTATTAGTCCTTAAATGCATGACCTTGTACTTTCTACTATTAAATTTCACCCTATTTCTATTACTCCAGTTTACAAGGTCATCTTGAGCTTCCTGTATGATGTCCCGATCCTTCTCTGTGTTGACAACACCTCCCAACGTTGTGTCATCCACAAACTTTATTAGCACATTCCCACTGTTTGTCAGTAATAAAAAGGTGAAATAAGATGGGTCCCCAGACCGATCCCTGAGGAACTCCACTAGGAACCGCCATCCAGCCTGACAGTTCACCTCTCAGTATGACCCGTTGTCGTCTCCCCTTTAACCTGTCATGCCAGGGGGGCTCTGTGGGAGACAGAGAAGGTGGCGCTGGGTAAGGATGGGGCCCCCTGGGCTAATGGAGAAGGGCTGAGAGCTGGGCCAGGGCAGTTTAGCCTTCTTTGGGTTTACTCCACCAAACCAATGCATGTTTCTTGCTGCCTAGGGCTGAGGCCCAGGGCCCCGGCGAAGAGCCGGCAGTGCTCACGCGCATTCTCTGGCCCCCTTGGGGAGTCGGGTTCAGACACAGCCTGGATCCAAGTTCTTAGCATTTTATCCTTTTCACACCATGCCATCAGTGGTGCCTCAGTCTCCTCCCCAGTGCCAGATCGCCCCCTCCCGCTTCCTCCCACGCTCAGGCTGCTCCCACATTACTGGCATTCCCAGGGCCCCAGCCCCTTGGAACAAGGCAGCATTTTTTCTTAGGTCCTCTGCGCGCCGCTCCAGCCCCCACTGAGACCCACTGTGGAGGCAGGGCCAGGTGCCCGTCCTAGGTGTGCAGGGGTTCTGCAGCCCTGTGAAGACACCCACGTGCTAGCTCGCTGCCCATGGGCCATGTCCTGAACCTCAGCCATGGACAGAGCCAGAGGCTTTTCCGCCTCAAGCCAGCCTGGCACAAAGAACAAACTGTTTATCGGCAGCGAACAATCCCGCATTGTTCTCGGCCGCGCCAGGGCACCCAGGGTGGCAGGCTGGCAGGGCCACGCTGCCCCCTGCAGGCCACCCTAAGGATTCGCAGGGCTCCAGATCGGCTGGGAACCTGGGGGCTTGGGGGCTTGCTTAGAGCAGGTGACTTGGAAGGACAGGGCACCAGGAGGGGAGGTGGCGGTGAGGGTTTCTGTGTGCCAGTGTCTCGTTTACTGTAGGAGGCCTCCCAGGAGCCGCCAAGACATCCGGGTTTTGGGGGGAGATGGACACAGGAGCCGCTCCAGGCTGCTGGGGGATGATCCCTGGGTGAGCGCTCGGTGCTGCACTAGTGCAGTTGCAAGGGACTGTGCGTTTCGCCTGGCCCCAGGAGCGACTCACCCTACGGGACAGCCGGCACCGCTGCTGCCCGCTCTCAGGCTGGCCGCCACGGAGGTGGCAGGGAGCAGCCTCTGGCTACAGCAGGGAGTCCCATAGGTGGGGGCTTCCAGGCACATCCCCCGACCGTGCCCCCTTCCTTGGCAACTCTGCCCAATTTGAAGTCACCTCGGCCCCTTCCAGATGCAGCTATTTTTCCCAGGTGGGCCGTGTGCTGGCAGGCTCCACGCCCATGTGGCCTGGTGCCTAGGCTTGAAACACCAAGAGCCCTGGCTAAACGCGCCGAGCTGTTGTCACAGACCTTCTGCAGCCGAGAGCTGGATGGGCACAGACGAACCCAGGTGCTCGCTAACCAGGGTAAGTTCTCTACAGGGGCTGCCAGGGTAGCAGGTAAGATCCTACCTGTGGTGTTTAGCCCCAGGCTGGGAATGTTTCACTTGTTTGCTTTCTAAAGAGGCCTCCTGTTGACACAACAGCCTGAAGCTGCTGTGGTCTCTCTTGTCATTACATCTGTAGGAGCAAGCTGGGGAGGAGGAAGCTGGGGTGGAAGGCTTCACACAAGCTGTTGGCTTGGGTGTGGGTGCTTTTCTCCCTGGCTGAAGTGAGTGCTGGGAAAAGAAGCTGGCTTGGCTGCCCAGTAACAGCATGGGCAGTAGCAGGACGTGCTTTCCCACGCTGACCCACTGATCTCTTGGCCCCAGAGGGACCGGCTCCAGGGCTGAGAAGGGAGTTAGGCCTGCGTGGCCCATGCATTCTCTGATGAGAGTGCCCATGAGGGGGGTCAATTACCAGTGAGCACGGTGGAGAAGCATGCTAGCTAGAGGCCAGCCAAAGTTTGACTCTGCCGTGTTACAGCAGTTCTTTTCTGATGCTCCCCTGACGTGATGTGGCCACATCAGATCCTCCGGTAGCACATTTCATTCTCTGTTATCCTGGTGCAGGGAAGTTGTGGTCGCTCTAAAACTGGAACCTAGAGATGGAAGAAAAAATGGAATCTGGCCCCCTTCCTACTGAGCCACCCTAAAACCAAGAGTTTGGGAATAATGCTAACTGCCTTTGGTTGGGATTTTGACCCTACCCTGGTTTGATCCCTAACCCAACCCACAAAGCTTTGCAAAACCCAACGCCCACATGCTGGTGTCTCCCTTTAACGTAAACACAAGTTAAACATATATCCCGTCTGGGAGGGGGGGCATCTGTCCCAAGATCCGATTCTGATGGGGAGTGGCATGGCTGGTTATGAACTCATCACCAGTGGGGATGTGTGACGGCAAGGACACATGTCACGGTAATTATGTTCCTATATGTAGCAATTTCACAGGTGAACAGTGGATATTTGTGCCCTGGACGAGACCCAGTGTCAATACAAATCACATACAACTTTCTAATCCCTTCCGATTCTATGACCAGCTCTTGGATTTAGTTCAAAAGTCTCCAAAAAAAGTACTGAATTTGCTGCAGAACTGCTCCATCTTCCCACACGAAGCTGCCAGAACGCCTGCTTTCTGATAACAAAGGAATCTGTAGCAAAGAGAAGTTGACAACCAAAGACAGTAGGGTCTGATGGAACTACCCCCAAGATGAGGGAGTAGCTCTGATGAGGGGTGTGAGAGGGGAGGGAGAATGAGAGGAGGAGGAGGAGAAAAGGGTGGCATGTCTCTTTAAGGGGGCTGGCTGTCAATCAGAAAGTCCTTTTCTTTGCTGGAGAAGAGGCCAGAGAGATTCAGAGAGAAAAAGTAAAGCTCAGGGGAAGGCGAAGAGACAGCGGCAAGGATTGTTCCATCCTTGTTCCAAAGAGAGACACAAAAGGAAAGGAGGTGACGGGGATTTAACTGAGTCCAGAGGCAATGGGTGAGTATGAGAGAGAGAACTTTTGCAACTTTCAAGCTAATACGAAAAGGGTTTCTTTAAAATCAAAGGTTTCAAGGGCGAGGTGGAAACTAACTCTGGTGTTATCATGTTTGTGCTAAACTTTCCTTCCCAACAGGCTGGTGGGACTCTAAGGGCCTTTGATCAGCTTGTTCCAAGAGCCTGGGGAGTTCAAGCTGGGAGACACCAAGCTGTAACTAACTAGCTTGCGTCCGCCGGCCTGCAGCATGGAGCCTTGATGTCCTCCAGTGTCCAAGTTAGCGAGTTTGGTTATTGAACTGTTGCAGCTGCAGATTGGTGACCTGATACTGGTAGATACCGCTTTGGAGGGACGAGAAAGGGGGTGTGGGTCCAAGGGAAGTCAGTCCATGGGTGGCATATGCTTCCAGGCTAAATGTCCTAACTTGGGAAAGAAATTCTGCTGGTGCTGTTATGGAACAATGATAGCTGCTCCATAGCAACGGTTGCAACTGGGTTTCTGTTGAAAGTTGAATTATGCAGCCTCCTTTAAAATCCATATACATCGTCAGATTGGCTTGAAAACCAGAGTGCCATTCCTGGGGCCAGAGGAGATTTGAAAGCTAATTTGAAGTCGTCCGATCCAGAGGTAATAACAATTACCTGCCCCACAGGGCTGTTATGTGAATTAGTTAAAAGTCTGGAAAGTGCTTTGAGGTCCTCAGAAAAACCGTGCTATCTAGTTAGGACGTGCTATTGATACAGGTTTATAAGGATCCCTGAGTGCTTTACACACACACAAGTAGGCAGATGATCCCCTTATGCCCCATTTAAATGCAGCCACTTCTGGGGAGAAACATGGCAGCCATTTTAACAGTGTACAGAAACTCTTGGGGCAGAAAGTGAAGATTATGGTATTTAATGGAAAACAGAGGGAGAGTTTAGGTGGGAATTCTTATTTTCGCCATCAACTTTTCCAGCATGAATTTGATGGTTAAAAAAAGGCGGCTGATTTTTGCTGCAATGTTGTTAATTTCCTATGTCTAATGGTTGAAGCTCTGCTTCAGGAAATCCAAAGGTCTCACCTGTGTCTGAGAACAGTGGCCATTTCCTTGGCAACCAGACAAGATGCTTTATTCTGGGAATAGTTGGCGACTGTTTGCTCAGACCTTGGGGGTCTAGACACTGCAGCAGGAATGGGGTGGAGCTGAGGAGTGGCAGGGGGCGGGGGTGGAGGACAGGACACAAAAGACAGGTGCAGGATGGGACACAAAAGACAGGTGCAGTCAGACCAAGGCCAGAGGCCTCAAATAGACCCATCAGCCAGGCTGGTGGGGAATGAAGGAGGCCACTTGAGTGGTGCAAGTGTGGTCAGAAAAGTGATGCTATAAAATGACACCTTCCCACTCCCCAGACCAGTTCCCTGGGGGGCGTTGAGACTGTTCATCTGAGTTTGTTGATGCAATGGTGTGAGGGCTGCTGTTAGCGGGCTGTGCCTCATCATCAGAACTGACTGGTAAATTGCAGGGATGGACGCTTTGTTCGTGGTGATGATGTAGGAGAAAGCAAGAAAACACCTGGGCCATATTCATTCCTTGGAGGCACCCTAGGCAGGAAACTGCCCCCCTGGTTTTCAGCCTTCAGGTGCAGAACTGAGTGCTAAAAACACTAGCCCTGGGCTTGCAAGTGGAGCTGGTGGCTGTGGAAGGGGCGGGGGGAGCCATGGGAAATTGCTGACCAGACTGGCACTCTAGTAATGCTCACTTCCTGCCCTTTCCGACCTGCAGCTTGGGGAGCGTTTGAGACACAAACTGACGACAGATCTGCAACCTTGGAGAGCCCACTCACACTGCCAGGGAGCTGCTCACAGGAGTAAGGGTGGGGCGTTCTGGGCAGTCCAAGGTGCTCCCCGCTGTGCTTGTATTTCACCCCGGGAGCTGCCTCCTCTGTCCCATGGCAGTGTTAGGGCTTAGAACAAGCTGGGGTTCATTCCCCTATCCCCAAGCTTTGCTGATTTAGCTCCCCTCTGCTCCCCCCTGCTCCAGAGTGGGCCCGATCCTGCTCCGACTGAAATCAGGGAGGAGCATCCAGGGACTTCTGTGGGAGCAAAGGCAGGCTCTCCTGGCGCGCTGCTGACATCTCAGAAGCCACGTCTGCCCCAGGGATGCACAGGTCGACTGGCAGCCTGCGCCCTTCTTGTAGCATTGTTACAGAGACCCTGGGCCGTTTCCATGGCACCTCGTTCATGTGTCAGCCTGGGATTTCCAGCCAACAGCGCCGAGTAGTTACAGCCTGGCACCGAAAGCCAGCGCTGCAGCAGGAGAGTCCCCTCTTGAATGTCTGGCCAGGGCAGCACTCTCTGTGTTCACACTGCCCTTCCCAGAGTGCACCGTGTCTGCCTCTGGGGGTCCCCGGTCTGCTTGGAGTGACAGAGACAGATGGGGCCAAGGGGCGCTGTCAGGGGGACCGGTAGCTTGACTCTGGAGAACTGGCAGAAACCTCTGCCTGAGGCTAATCTGGGGTGGGGGTGGATCTGCTGCCTAGGCATTGGCAGGTCTCTGATAAAAGAGCCTGCTTTTTGCCTCTTCCCTATTTTGCTCCAGAGATCTGTGCCAAGGGGAGATGGGGCTGCGTTTCATGCAACAGCCCCGGCCCGTGACAAGGGCTCCTATAGGCCACCTCATTAGTAATGATCATAAGGTATCTTAACCGATGGGCAGACTGGCAAGCTGGTGCTGCTCGGAGGAGACCACCAGGGATGGTTTTGTGCCTTTTTAACATTAGACAGGATAGGGCCCAGGACCCTGGCTGCCTTGGCTGGTCCTGGGCAGCACATGGGGTCTCTCCCCAGCTGGCGAAGGGCTGCTCACAGGACGCCACGCTCGCCCTGGTCACACCTGCGCTCCATTGGCGTCTGTTGGCGTGGCTGCGTGGGGCTGCACAGAAGCAGCTTTGTCCCGACTGGGTTCTATGGACCGCTGAGGCCCTTGTTTGTCTCTGGCACCTCCTGGCAATATGCGGTTACCTCACTGCTCTGCACCCCGCCCTGTACCAGCCAGGGCTGGGCCAACACCCAGCAGCCTGTCAATGGGAGCCCTGTGTGCTGGGAGTTCTCAGGGCGGGCAGAGGCCGGGGGTGTTGCTCTGCTGAGGATGGGCGGGTCTGTGACTTGGAGAGCCAGGGCTCCTACTTCAATGGCTCATCCTGTTGTTTTGCCCCTATTGTTCTGCCCCATTTGTCAGCTGGGCCGAGGTACAAGGCCGGGAATTGTGCTGCTACAAGGGGCTCTTTCTCTCACCCCCCCTTCACAAGAAGCCTCCCCCCTTCAGTGGTGCCCCAGCATTCAGAAAGCTACGCCAGGCCCTGGTTCAGTAAAGCGGCCCTATTCGGGAAGGACACTTAGGCAAGTGCTTTAACCTTAAGTGCTTGCTCCAGTCTGGGTCTAAACATCGAGGTGATGGGGCTTCCCACAACCTACTGCCCTAGAGAAGCACACCTGGATTTTGTCCAGTCTGTATTTTCCTGAATTCCTTCCCTTTTTGGTCCAAAACTACCAGATTACCCAAGCATTTAGGCTGGGATTGTCCGAGGTTAGGTAACCAAATCCCATGCCAGATCAATAGGAATTGGGAGCCTAACTCCCTTTTCCCCTTTGAAGAGCCTAACCGTCACTACATTTTATGTCAAGAGATATGTATTGAGGGCTTGCTGTTGAGGAGCTCAGCAGAGACTCCTGGGCAGCGATGGAGGGTCTGGAAGTATCCTTTGCTCAATGATAGCTATTCCTGGCTCCTGTTAGCTAACTAGTATCGAGCTAGATAGCCAGTGGCCTGCTTTTCTCGTTGGCGTGAGTGCCCTCCCAATTCCCGGCTGGGTCGGCTGAGCTGCTTAGGCAAGAGGTGAACGTATTGCTGCAGCTTGCGCTGTCTCGCAGGCAGGGCGTCCCTCTGCTCTCACAGCAGTTCCACAGCAGCGGGACTCCCTCGGCTACGCCCAGTTTCCACCGGTGAAAGCTGAATCAAGCCCACGGACAGTGGTCCAGTTCAGATTGGCGCCTGGTCCTTTGCAGTAGCCCATGGAGAGGATGCTTAAACGGGGGCTACGGCTGGGGTGTGGGAGAACATTCCTGGAGCCCGACCTGGCTGGGCAGATCACACTGTCTGATGGAATCCGCTTCCATCGCATGCTCTGGTGCAGAATCACCTGTCTGCCTTGAGTCACACACGCCGAACAGGCCTCCCTGATCCCGGCCTGCCACGCCCATGGGGTGTATGCGGCCGGCCAGGCTGGTAACTGAATAGGCCTCCCATTGTTCCCTGTTTGTTTCCCTACGCTCCCCCAAGCCTGGAGCACACTGATGAGCATATACAAGCTGGCAAGGGAAGAACAAAGCCCCATTGTCCTCAGTGCCATGAAGGGATCAGTACAAGCTGTAACCTTGCACTTGCAGGGAGGGAAGAACATCGCTGACCGTGACCCTGGGGCTTTCTTATGGGCCATTCTTCAGGGGAAGAGAAGAACACTGTGGGGGCTGAATGGGGAGGGAAGTGGGTGTTGGAAAATTCCCCGCTGTATATTCATGGAAGGCAGGAGGCAGAGAGCACATCAATTGCGTGTGTGTTCAGAACAAGAGCAGTCCAGCCACCACAACTCCCCGCTGCAGCAGGGGCAGGCGGGAGATGCGCCAACTGTCAGCAATCAACGAAAGCTCCAGCCATGTTGACAGGGAGGGGCTCTCCCGGAAAGGAGACGAGACAGCAGAGAATATGGGAAGGAGGCGGCTGCTCTGGGGAACGGTGTGATTTTTCCAGGAAGCAGATCATTTCATCTTTGGTTTGAATTTGTCTTGGGTTTACTGGTTGGTTTTAACTATTAGAGAGAGGCCTCAGCTGGAACTCCGGAGTCACACGCTTCCCCTCTGCAGGGGTTCAGAATCCAATCTGGATCCAGCTTCAGAACTGAATTTCTAGGTGGCCCTTATCAGAGCTGGCACTAGGCATAAGCAGACTAAGCAATTGCTTAGGGCCTTGAGTAGCTCAAAGGGACCCCCTATTCGCTTATTATGTGTGGTGTGGGGCCCCAATGGGTTAGCACTGCCTCTGGCCCTTATCTGTGTGATGAATCAAAACCAAACCTCAGTCTCCACACATCTGAATCCCTGTTGGGAATTCAGACCCAGGCCTCAATATCGTACCTGAGCATGTTCCCACAGATTTAGGGCCTGATTTTCAGAAGAGATTTGCACCTGCAGCTCCAGCTGAAGCCAGTGGGAGCTGCAGGTGTGGATCACGTCTAAAAACCAGGCCATGGGTCTAGCCTGCCAGCCCCCTGCTAGATACATTACAACACAGCAGCTGGTCTCTGGCACTAAGCCCGTAACAGCAGCATCGAGGTGCAGGTAGATCTAAAGAAGCTTCGCTCTGGACGCATGACTGTCTGGATAAGTTAGCAGCTCCTGTTTTGTTCAGACTTCCTGCCGTGGGATGGTGCAGGCGTGGGGGATTGCTGATGTCCTGAAGGGTGCTAAGTGCCGTGGTCTTCTGCGTAATATGCAGATTGGGAGACTCAAGGACAGGGTGTCCAGTCCGCCACAGCACTTATTTAGGCACCTGACTCCCATTGATTTAGGTGGCAGAGAGGAGGATTTGAGCCAGGATACTGGTTGTCTCTCTCTCTCTTGGCCTCTGGACTGGTGGGCGGTCAATGCACAGGCCTTGTGTCGGGGCAGGTGACGAGAGCTCTGCATGAGAGGATTTCTTTGCTTGTCCGTCAGCAGGGGTTAGCGCTGGCGGTGGGGGCGTTCCCTCCAGCTGAGCTCTACCGCAGTGCGAAGACCCAGCCCAAGGCTCATGCGTACTTACATCCCCCCATGCCCTATTTCAAAGCTTACTGAGGTGGTGCAGAAATCTGATGCAGGCCCTCTGCACGAGGCCAATATCAGCCTCCATCTTTAACGCCAAGGTAAAAACCATACCGTAAAAAAAGTTCTCATCGGCGATGGCCACAACAGCTCTGATTATTCACCCGTCAAGCTCTGCTACTAGCTACTTTGTCTCTCCCCTGTGACGCGGCCTGTCTACATTTTGCATTTCACTCAGCTTGGGCCCCAAGCAGAGACTGGCTGGGTTCACGTGTATTGCTAGTCCGTGTCGCTTCCTGGTTCCTGTGCCCTAGTGCAACGTTTTCTATCACATGGAGAGGAGCTGGAGGCTTGGAGAGGTCCATTTAGGACGTCATAGCCAGTCTCGTGAACCTGGGCAGGGCTCAGTTACCATGGTGGTGAGCCCCAGCACAAAAACTTATGAGAGTTAGAGCTTATCATCTTGTATCTGATGTCTTACAGAGCCGCCCCCATGCTGGAGTATCAGCGCTGCCGAGTTTGGCTCTCCAGCCCTGCAGATGAATGTTTGCATTTTTTCTGAACCTTGTGAAAACCGTTTTATTCCTAGTGGTTGCTTAAGCCTCCCTCGCTCTCCACCCTTTATTCGTTTTTATTAAAAAACTTTTCATGGGCCACAGGACATCTAACGTACCTGTCAACGTGCCGTCCCTTTGGGATATGGTAGCACTCTGTGATCAAGCTGATTTCTCTCTTCTTCCCTAGGTTGGTTAGAGTGCTGCGCAAGATGTCTGATAGGGGCACCCTTCGCCTCGCTGGTTGCCACTGGGTTGTGTTTCTTTGGGGTAGCACTGTTTTGTGGCTGTGGACATGAAGCACTCACTGGTACTGAGCGGCTAATTGAGACCTACTTCTCCAAAAACTACCAGGATTATGAGTATCTCATCAACGTGTAAGTATTCGTCTTGTCACGCGCTAAACACTGACGCCCTTTCCCAAACACCACTCCTCTAGCTTAGGAAGGCCGCACGGGGCTCCTGTCAGAATGCCGCATCGCTCCACGGTCACTCAGAGGGGCTCGCGTGGCGCTATGTGAGATGCTGCCTCTCCCCGGCTACTAAGCTAACTCAGTCCCTGCCATCCCAGTGAGAATGAGATCGGGGCCAGGATCTGGAGCTGGTTTTCCCAGTGCAGAGCACTGACCACTAGGCTACAAGGCTGGCTGATGAGTCCACAGTCTGGGAAGCAGATTCAACAGGGACTAGTGTTTTTTAAAGTGGCCTTATTTTCAGAGAGATGGTGCTCAGCGCTGTCTGAAGATCAGAACCCCGTAAGTTTTCTTACGCTGGGCATCCAAAAATCGGGCCACCCAAAATCACTAGTCACTTTGGAAAATGTAGCCCAGAGACTCTGGGCAATTACACGCCGTCACTTGCTGGCCACATTCACAGCCCAGGCCTGTCACAGGTTAGCCGGCTGTCTTGGTATCAGCATACGGCTGGGTTGGGAAACGGCCTCCGTGATGCGTTTCTATGGGGTCGTTGATCTGCTTGCTTCTTACACAGGTGGTCAGATGATTTCTTCATCCCAGTTGGAAGAACTGGCCCATTTTACACGCTATGGGGCATGCAGTTTGTTCAGCCCTGTTCACCAGCCCCCTTGGGCTGTTGTTACGAACCCCAGTGATCATGGACCTGTCCGTCCTTGCCAGAATTGCTTTGACTCAATGGCGTTCCATCGGTACTGAATTGGCCCATGAGCTCTTTCAGGCCAGCCCATGGCAGGGGCTTGGTGAGGTTGCTGAGTGTTCACCCTGCCCTGAGGGGAACCTTCTTCATCCTGTTTTGTTCACACCTGTTTTCTATCTGACCCTTGCTAGGTACGGTGGATATAGTGTTGGATCCTCTGCTCTCGGTAGGTATGGAGAACGCAGGCTAGCCATACTTGCCAGGCAGAGCAGGTCTCGCTGCCCTCGATTTACCGCACTCTCTGCCTGGCTTTATCCACAGGCATGGGACCAGGTATCTCCTTTCCTTCTTCCCTGTTGTGCCACCCATAAGCCATTAAGACAGACGCTTTTCCCTACATCTTGCCTGCTCCATTGGTCATTTCCTTTTTGATCTTCCTCATCCTCCCTAGCCCATGCCCTCCTTTCTCCCATCAGAGGTAGCTTCCCTCATTGCTTTAGCCTGATCCTGGAGCAGAAGGGGAATAGCAGAGAACAGAGCTTGCTTCTCAAGCTCTAGGTAAGTCATGGCGAGCAGTTCATTTAGGCCATTCTTTGCTCTCTTTCCTGGGAGGGGAACTAGGTGCTGGTGGCTCCCAGGAGAGAGTCTCTCCTGTCCCTCCTGTGGGGCTTGAAGGAGGAGAGCTGTGATGAAAGTTAAGAGGTTATCTTTCTCTCTCCCTCTCTCTTTGTCTCCGTCTCTTCCCTGTGTGCTCTCCAGAATCAACGCATTCCAGTATGTCATCTATGGAACAGCTTCTTTCTTCTTCCTCTATGGAGCCCTCCTTCTGGCCGAGGGCTTCTACACCACTGGTGCCGTCAGGCAGATCTTTGGCGACTACAAGACCACCATCTGCGGCAAGGGCCTCAGCGCTACGGTAACAGGGGGCCAGAAGGGGAGGGGTCCCAGAGGCCACCATCAAGCTCACTCTTTGGAGCGGGTGTGTCAGTGTTTGGGCAAATGGCTAGGACATCCTGACAAGGTGATCTTAACCAGGGTTTGGCACTAATTCACGGGGCTGGAACCGTTGTGCAGGGTGGCGTGACTGACGGGCATGAGACTGCAGTCCTGTTCCATCCTGACGGGCTCCGGCAGGAGTCACGGACGGGGTGGAACAGCTGCACTGATTCGATGGCGTCGAAAAGGAAAGCGCACTCGGCTGGCTCAGCAGCCCTGCCACGGGCATGCCCCAGGGCCAGAGGCACTCCTCACCACCCGGGAGCCCTAAACAACAGCTACACCCTCTGCCACCTTTGCTGACCTCTTACTTGTTAACCCCTTCCCCACCCTTCCCCCTCCTCTAGTCAATGGTTTCTATTTGCCGGAGGTTGTGCTTTAATTTTAACGTTTAAACAAAAGGCATTTTGTTTGAAGTCAGTCGATTTCAGTGGCATTTGCAGAGGGCCCATCAGCCCACCAGATTCAACCCCGGGGGTTAGCAGGGATGGTTATTGCTATTATTTGTATTGCCGTAGTCCCTGCAGGTCCAGACCAAGACCCATGGTGCCGGGTGCTGCACAGAACCCAAAGACGCTCCCTCCCCCAAACATCTGTATTCTGCATTGTCTCTGTGCAGTGGTTTGGTGGGCGGAGGGCAGGGTGGGCATGTATTATTTACTGACCAATATGGAATGAGTCTGTTATTATTTAAACAGGCATTTTCTGGGCCTGCTGCTGGCAATCCTCTGCTCAAAGGCAACAGTGACTCTGGCAATCTGTCTCCACTGATGGAGACTGCAACTCGTGACTTTCCGGGTCACAGCCTTTAGCTTGAGTTGCCTTACGAGGGTCTGATCCTGAGACAGGGCAGCGCTCCTGTTCTCTGAAAACCAGGCCCCTCTGAAGCGTCTCAAGCTGGGTGCCCGAAATCAGTAGCCCCACTTCAAAACCCTGGCCACTGTGCAGTGGTAGGGCGGTTACGGAAGTGACAGTCCTGCAGTGATACATGAGGTGCCTGGAGATGGGGCGAGCAGGCAGCGCTACCGCAGTTAGAGGGGGCGTTTTAGAGCTTGATCTTCAAACAGATTGTTTCTTGTTTAAACATTCCCGTTAAGTCAACGTTGGAGCAGGTGCCAGCAGTTCTCTCTGAGCCGATCCTACAAGGGACTTCAGAAAGTGGGCGTTGAGGTTATGGTTAACACCTCTCAGGATCGGGCCATCGGCAGTGTCCCCGAGTCCCGTGTTGTTAGACACAATGCTGCTTTTTAGGCCCCCATGCCAATTTTAATCCAAAATGTTCATTTCCCCCGCAATTCCCAGCTTACAGAAATGGTGAAGGGTGCTCCTGGCCTTGGGGAATTGAGCAGAACGAATGCGGTTTTCTTTTAAGATAATTTATTTTGCACCTCGAGGGCCAGATTTCCAATATTGGGTGGCTACAACTGCACTCGTTGGTTTGCACACGCCCTGCTGACGCACAGAGTGCAGTCTGCGCCGGCCCAGAAGGCTGCACAAGGTCGATGCACCATTGAAGGCCCCGTTATGCCTATTGGTGAATCTCATGCACAGATCCCCAAAGTGGCTGTGCACAGATCAAGGGTTTTCAAGTGCCTGTGGTGAGCGAAATACTTCCCTGGCCGGGTGTGTGCAGAGACACCTGCTCCACATGCATAGACGAGGTGTTGGCACACATGAATTAGCCTGGTGTAAACACGTATGCACAGTTGCGTGTGCCTGACTTTGAAAATTTGGCCCCACTTAAATAGTTTTTTCAACTGTGAGCGTGTGTGTTTGTATACAGGTGTGTATCTGTGTGCATATCGACACTGGTGCATGTGTACAGACACACACACACGCACAAACACACCTGGTGTCAGTTCTCTAGCCTTCCTACAGGCCGACGACTGCCCTGTTGTGTTTGCTGGAGGTGCTCTCTGTTGACGTTTCCTTCTGATTAGTGGAGATCTTTGCATTGCCTCTCATGTCAGGCACATGCTGTTTGCAGATCTCCAGTCTCATGCTCTCATGTCTGAAGGCGCTGGCAGAACGCTAACCCTTTCCCTGTCCTCTTGCTTGTCTTGACCATTTCAGTTTGTGGGCGTGACCTATGCCCTGACCATTGTCTGGCTCCTAGTGTTTGCCTGCTCTGCTGTGCCCGTCTACATTTACTTCAATACCTGGACAACGTGCCAGTCCATTGCCTTCCCCAGCAAAACCTCTGCCAGCATAGGCACGCTGTGTGCTGATGCCAGGATGTATGGTGAGCCTTGTATTACCTCTCTCGCTCTGATAAGCACCATTTTTTCCAAAGACATAGGAATCGACCCGGGTCCCTTTGAAGTCAGTGGCAAGACTCCCATTGACTCCAGCAGCCCCGGGGTTTGGCCTGTAGCAATCCTCTTTGCCTTCTAGACATTCCTAAAGAAAAGCTGCTGATGTGGCAGGGATTCATGAGCAGGGGCGTATGGGGAGCAGCAGGGTCTAGGGACGAGTGATGAACAGAATTTTGGGTGGCTAAAAATGATACAACTTGCAACTTGGTTGGAGGCATTTGCCACTAGATGTATTGAGGGGCTGTTTACACTGCAACCATGGGTGTGACTGCAGTGTGGGCTAGCCAGCTGAGTAATTACCCAGGGGGGCTTGTACAGCCCAGGCTGAAGCATGTGCAGCCACAGCTTCTCTGCTCCAGGATCCCAGAAAGCTGCCCTGTGTCGGTGGTGTATTTGTGCCAGGAGAGTAGAGTGGCTCTTTCCACTCTCCTGTCTAAGTAACTGACCTGCCTTCCCCACTGAGCATAACCTCGGCATACAGTAATAGGGCACATTGAGCCAGGCATCCCGTGGCCTGTGGAGTTCCATTCGGCTCCTCCTGGCTGATTTTTGTGTCTCGTGTAGGTGTCCTCCCATGGAATGCATTCCCAGGAAAGGTGTGCGGGTCAAACCTTCTGTCCATCTGCAAGACCCCTGAGGTGAGTGCACCACTAGCCATGTCAACCATCCCTTCTGAGCCGGCATCGGGATAAGGAGCGGCAAAGACTTTGAGCACCTCCCGCCAAGCTGGCGATGTCAGGGCCAGGAGTCAAACCCTGTTGCTGTGGGCTTGCATTATGAATGGATATGAAGAGAGGGTTTGGTGAGAATCTAGGTTGGTCCCTCTGTGTTTGGAGAGTGCCTGGCACGTTTTAGGTGCTAGCACAATCGAAAGGAGAAATAAAAATAATGTCATTGAAATCACACGATGTCATCTGATTGTAGAGACGGGGCTCCCATCTGAACGCAATCACAGAATCAGAGAGCCTTGTTTTCCCCTCACTCACACCAGCGTCATTCTTTTGAAATCTGGTGGAAGTGAGATCGGCATCAGGCCCCAGGACATTGGCAGTGACATAACCTGGTTTCGCATCCATACAGCAGCACAGATGCTGCTGGTTGACAGTCTCTTTCGGAGTGAGCAAAGATATCAATTCTCCCGGGTCACAGCTAGGTTGTTTTGGATGAGCAGAGGAGGGAAGTCTAAAACAATGAATGCAAATTGCACAGACACTGAATTATTGAGGAGACAGCATCGAAGAACCCAAGATTTAACAAACTAGGAAGTGGCCATATTGTAGAGGACTGAGGTCTATTGTTGGAAATGCCAACAGCGAGCACATCTGTCCTCCATCACTGTAGTATCCGAGCATCTGAGAGGTAGGGAAGTCCCATTATCCCCATTTTACAGATTACAATCGAGGCAAAGAGACCAGGTGATTTATCCAAGGCTACACAGGCAGTCTGTAGCAGAATAGGGACTTGAGACCGGGTCTCCTAAATCCTAGGCTAGTGCCTTAACCCCTGGAGAACCCTCCCTCACTGCTGGAGATAGAACGCCCTTCTTTCCCATGGGCTGAGAGGTCCCCACAGGACACAGGTGGAAGTCCACAGGTAAAGCAATGTATAGAAGTGCCAAGCCTGGATGAATATTAATGTGCCTCATCACTGCCAAGTGCTGCTCAGAGTGCAGATGCCATCTCAATAGCTGCAGAGATCCAGTCTAACTTAGTGCAGAAAGGCCAGTTTGCAGACACCTTGCGGAAACCACCTTCGTCTCTGCTGGCTGGGACACATCTGTAAACGGCGGCTCATTGTTCTGTTTCCTTGCAGTTCCAAATGACCTTCCACCTGTTTATTGCTGCATTTGTTGGTGCTGCAGCCACACTGGTTTCACTGGTGAGTCAATGCTCCACCTAAAACGTCTCTTCTTACCCTAAAAGCTGCTGCTAGGAGAAGCGATCATTAAAGCAAGGCAGCTGGTAGGCAAGAAATTCACTTAACACAGAGTGCCTGGTTATTTCTCGCCCGTGCTCATTAGAGCATGGCCATGATTTTTAGAACCAGAAGATAGCAGGAGAAGTTGCCGCCGGAAGGTGAAGGGAGGGGATCATAAGGAGAGGGAATAGTTTCACAGAATCACCGATGATACGGTTGGTGGAGACCATCTGGACCATGTAGTCCAACCCTGTGCAACAAGCACTCTGGGCCGTTCCCTGAATGCCTTATGTAATTACATTTCAGCAGACACATTCCAGGCTATCGTTTTTGCACAAGTACCACTGGTGAATGGGCTTCTGAAACAGTTGGGGAAATTGACGTTTCCTTGAAAACGGACTATTCTTTGGTAAACTAGATAAAAGCCTGGAGAACGGTGACTGACTGGTAATAAGCAGGTCACCACAGGTCTCCTGGAGGGGATGGCCGATCAGTTTTAAAGAGGATGGGGCTTATGGACAAAGTAGGCCAGATCCCCAGCTGGTGTAAATCAACATAGCTTCATTCATGTCTGTGGATTTACACCGCCTGGGTTCTGGCCCAGCCTTGCTTTGCTGCATACAGAAGGTTGGGTTTCATTTTCCTGTCTCTCACTCGCTCTTTTTTCCCCACAGCTCACTTACATGATTGCCGCTACTTACAACTTTGCCGTCCTCAAACTCATGGGCCGAGGCACAAAATTCTAGCCTGCCAGAGGGAGCCGAGATATACAAAACGCCCTTTTCTCTCTAACCACGAGGCTTTAACAATGCAGCCATGCAACACCAGGTCTCCACTTTAACTCCAGCTTCACCGCTGACTCCCCCTCTTCTCTATCCATCATGATGAGTGTAACAAGGATGGGGAGCCTCCCAATGATGGATCCCTCCTCATGCACTTTTCTCTCTGTGTGCGTCTGTGGCTATTTCCCTCCACAGCAAGCCTTGCTGGGAATAGGGAAAGGCCAACGGAGAGGATGTCCTGCCAGGCCAAAAACAGGAAAAGAAGATGAAGGATTTTCTCCAACTTCCCGACATTTCCTAGAAACAGGAGAGAGCCTTTCGGCTTCTGGGGGGCAGGAATCAATGCTGATTGCTCGACTCCGAGTGAGAAAGCTGCTGCATGCTACAGAGAGAGGAGGAAGTGGCCTGCCTTGATTCCATCACTAGCGACTCTCCTTGTTATAAGACACAGAACTCGCTTCCATCTTCATGCTGCAGATGGAGGATAAGAGGACTATTCCATGGTAAAGAAAGAATTCACCCTAATCTGCCTGCTGCAGCCAGGGTAAAAGGGGGTTAGGGCAAGGATCTTTCCAATGTGGGGAGAGAGCACAGACCCCCAAGGCTGATAGAATCCCAGATCCTTAACCCAGCCAACCCTACTGACAGCATAAAGGAGCTTGGTGTCTCTGTCGACAAAGGGGACTCTTGGTCTTATGCCTCAAGAGAAATAGGATTAGAATTGTCTCAGCATTGCACGGGAGCCAAACCGTGTCTCCTCCTGCAGGTCCTAAGCAGGAGGAGAGAGATGGATACCAGCTTGGACTAGAGGGACTTCTCTAACCAGTGGCCTGAGAGTGTAAACCCAGATGGGTCCCTTTTGTAGGCACAGGATAACTCTTTGGACAGTATGTCTTTGCGCGTCTTTCCTCTTGTAACCAGCTGTGCACGTTGAACTCTGTCATACCTTCACAATGGTGCTCTTCTCTTCGGGTGACATTTGCTTCTGTAATGTTGTGTAAATCAAAGCTCTTGATTTGTTTGATTCTTGACAAATTTAACCTTTTTCGCACTCCTTCCCCCGCCTTTTTTATTGGTTTTCTGTGAGCCAGGATGTATATTTTGAGACTGACCAAAACCTGAAAGATTCAGTGTCTCATGTTGACCATGGCCTGTCATTCAGAAGGCAATTAAATAAATGACTGGGGGAGGGGGATTAGCACATTCTGCATGATTGGATTTGCATAGTCATTAAACATGGCCATTTCTGTGTAAAATCCTCTGGCTTCCATTTAGGTCTTTCTCAGGGGGAGAGTTTGAGCCAACGTTTACTTACGCAGCCAAACTTGGAATGCGATTTCGATGTTTCCCTTTTCTCTGAAGAGAACAGGATGGGAAACAGCACTGTATTATTTTGATGTGCTTTTAAGACAGGGCAAGGTTCCGACTAAGAAGGGACGCCCCCTTGTAGACTGACCAGCCAAAACCATTCCCAGCTCTCATCAGTCACCTGGCCACAACAGCCGAAAGGCAGTGAAGAGTCCATCTCTGCTGAAAAGTCCTGGCTCCAGCCTTCCCCCTTTGCTTTTTGTTGCCTATAGGTATAACAACTGGGCTTGGTGTTTATTTCTTGATGAAACTGCGTTCAGTGGCAGAGTGTAGCTCCTTCACGGCAGGGAGTCCAACACTGGTTTCAGCGGGGACATAGGTCAGCTAGCAGTCCTGCCGAGCAGGGAGCACGTTTTCAACCACATATGCTGAAATAGATTGGTTAGGATATCAGTGCACATGGGTTTGGGGAGGGGGGTGGGATGAGATGGGGTGGGACAAAACCAGTCAAGATCGGGAAAACAAAGTCTTGTATTTTGTATTGATTTAATAACATAACAAATAACCAACCCTTCTGCCCCCATAACCGCCCCTGGGAACTCAAACACACACACACAAGCAAGTTAATCAACTGAAAGTGCTTCCTTCATTTCTGACCTAGAATTTCAACTTTTTAACAAATAAAAAGGAGCAAGGTTTTAGAGACTTATCTTGCAAGGTGTATTTTATAAAATTAAAGAACATAAATTAAAATTAAGACTGTGCTGAACACTCCTGTCTGTCTGTCTGTCTGTCTGGGCTGGCCTCCAGCCTGGAAAAAACAAAGGCGACCACTTCCTGGTGTGTGTGCTTTGACTAAAAACGCTTTGGTCTCATACTGGATGGAAGCAGAAGCAGTGGCCCATTGAGTTCACCTAGATCCCTTGGGGGGGGGGGGGCTCACCCTAACATCTGGCATCAGTGTCATGACTGAAACAATGCAAATGAAACCAAGTCAGTGAGATTAGCCTTAAAAAGAGGCAGGGAGGCCAGGACTGAGGGACACTGGAAGAGCTGGGAGGGTGGTTGGGGGGGCAGGGGGCAAAATGAGAAGGTGCTGCAGTTGAGACATCAGGTGTGCTGTGGCGAAATTATTACTGACAGAGCAAGGCTATTGCCTGGGCGGAGGGACGTGCAGTGACAAAACAGTCTGGTAAACGGGCACAACACTGGCCTGGTGTACTATTTGGTCACTGTTTTGGTCAAGTCCGTGTCTGCATAAATACAAGAAAAACAAAGCAAGGTTGCAGATTTATTAAGGGACACACGCTGTGTGGACACTAGTATACGCTAGGGCTGAGGATGAATCAGTCCCTTGAAGCGATGGCTTGAAACTGAATGACCTGTGCTTAAATTTAGTATCAGCAGGGTCCCACCTAAACTGAGCTCTCAGCCAGCTGGTCCAACCCTTGTGGAGCACGTCAAACATAACAGAACGAGCACTGAATGAACTCTGTGCGGCAAACAACGTAGTCATCAGCCTTAGGCCTTTCTTTCCCTGCTCACAAGCCAGCCAGAAACGGCACATGATTTCCATGGCCTTGAGTGAAACTATTTGACAGACATTTTGTACAAATCTATCTCAAGTGTCCGGGATTGATAATGAGTGTGGTCCGTGTCGTGTCCGTCCCCCCACTGCTGAAGGGCATCGCTGGGTGAAGAGTGGCAGCCTGTGTGAGAGGCAGGGCAGCCTACATTCTTAGCATGGGCACTTCTGGCCTTAAACATCTACGATGCTCGTGCTGCAGCTGGCTCACTAGTACTCTACTGTGTATTTGAAGGCAGCACTGGCTGGCCACAAGGTGAATTTCTGCCCCCTGGCTGGATGATTGTTACCCTTCGAATCAGGTTTCCAGAGCAGCTACTCAAAATGATCAATTCCAATTTTGTTTCCTGCAATTATTCACTGTAAATGCCCCATTTCTGAGACCACTCCCGCCTGGAAACGCTCACTAGAACGTCTGCAGAACGAGCCCACAGAAGGGGGCGTGATGTCACTTATGAAGTCAGAGGACGGGTTGCAGTGTTCATCCACCTCTAGGGACACTGACATTCTGGGAGTGGCATTTTAGCTGTGAAGAATTGGCCCCATTCACACGGCCGAGCCAAACTGGTTTCGACAGTAGAGTCGACCAGGGGTTAAACTGAATTTGAGTCCAGCCCCTTAACTTGGTTAGAAGCCTATGATAAAGGAGGCTGCACCCCCACAGATCAAGCTTTCAGCCCTTTTCTGCCCTTCTGTTAAAGCAGCAGGTGCAGAGCTTAAGGGACTGGGCAGGAGGTGGAGCAGATCGCAGAGGGTGTAAAAAGGTAAACCCTAAGGATCCTACTGGAATGAGGTTGGGCTTACATCCCAAATCCTCCCTAATGGAGCTGAAAATCCCTTGGCTAGGACAGGTGGGCCATGAGAGCGAGAGAAACAGACAGGGAGGGACAGCTGACACCTCATGGAAATGAACTAATTATCAGACCTGGGGGACACAGGAACTAGTCGTCTCCTACCTGACTCAGGAATAGATGCAGCTCCACTTGTCACCAGTGTCTTCTGGTCTAGCAAGCCTGCAGACCAAGGGTGTGAATTCAGCTGGAGCTGCCGTACCGCACTAGCTTTCCTCTAGCTTGGGTCCCAGACCAGAGCAGCTGCTTTCAGCACGGGCTGTGCAAACCCACCCAAACCCAGTCTGGACATAACCTTATGGAGCACAACATCAGGACTGTTTAGGCACAGTAGTTCTTGGCCCACATTGAAGGGTGCTCTTTTTCCCAGCACGGAGGCTTTATAAAAGGCCATCCTCACCACCTAAGCCTTTAACTCAGGGCTACATAGTGTGATGGGCAGGGGTAGATTTCACCCTAAGAGCTTTGTGTTTCCTCCATCCTAAGCTTGTGTTCTGCTCTGGCCTTTGAGAGTCCTGGCTTGCAGAAACCTGTGCGCTGCCACAATGCATCAATTAAGCCCATTGTTCTCTGCTCTCTTTCCCTGTGCTGAAAGAGCTCTGTGTGCGCTCAGATCGGCCCGCGACCAGGAACGAGCCACATAAACAAGAAACAGTCTCTTCTGGCTGAAGTGGATTGCTTTGTCCTCTCACTGGGTCAGGGCCAGGTGCAGCAGAGCACGTGCAGCGTGTGGAAGCCTAGGGTTCATCCAGCATGCAGTGAATTCACTGCTTCACACAGCGAGAAGGTGATCCCTGGGGAGCATGGCTGGGATGAGATGAGGGGGGAGCAACAGCAGGGAGGCCTGGACCGAATGGCACAAACACTAAAAGGCCCTCCTGCCTTGGAGAAAATGGCTATTACAGGTCCATAACAAATCCGTGTGGCACAGCCTCAATGCCTTTGTTTAAAGTCAGATGACGCAATAATGGTTTCATTTTGATGTGGCCAAATCATGCTGCATTTTCCTCTCACACATAGACATAGCTCACGCTGCAGCCCTGATCCTATCAGGCTGTCGAGGTCAATGAGAGCTGCAGGTGCTGAGCAGGGAGTGAGAGCATATTATGAAGCGATACCCTAAGTCCAGGCAGATGATTTGGCCTGAATGCCAGCTCTATCACAGTCGTGAATGGTATGAGCTCCAAAATGTGACGACTCCGGTGACTGATGGCATAGCACTCCCAAGTCATGATGCTTCTCTGAATCTCTCACTGTGAAGATGGTGGGTATGTTTTGTCCATCATAGCCATCCTGGCGGAAGAGACACCACGCTACTAGCTGTTCAGCAACAGCGTCCTCTCCCCAGTGAGCCTGAGGTTCCAATAACAGTTTCTTAGCTAGTGAGGTTTATTCAGGTGTGACGGGGTGTTCACCCACCATGACTCCTGAAGGGGTTAAGGTGGCTCAGAATAGCTGTGGCTAGAAGGAACACTTAAATGACTTTAGTGTATTTCCCTAAGTCCTTGGAATAAAGACACAATTCTCCCAAGCATTTTTTTTTTTGATGGAATGTGGCTTTTTTGACAAAACAGAAATTTCAATTAACAAAACATTTTTGTCAACCCCTCCCGGCCCCCAAATCTGATTTTTTTTTCAGTTTTCTGTTGCTGAAAATACAATAATAATAAAAAATTGATTGGAGGTTTTTTGATCAAAAGCTGTACTGAAAGGGGAAAAAATAATTGAATTTTCATTGACACTTTTGATGGGGAAAAAAAAATGTCCTGGCCAATTCTACACTGGACAGCACAGTAAACCACTGGTGCAAATTGCACGCCTTGGCCTTCACCTGTGTTCTGTACTGACTGCTGCAAAGTGCATGACAAACTAACGGTAGGGATCTTGAATACTTTTTTGCGCCAACCCTCTACATTCATCTCTGACTCACCTAGATTAATCCTGTTCCTCTCCTCCACGAAACACCCAGAAAGAGCAACACCCATGCTACGTGGGAAATTCTTCAAGAAAAACAAATGGGGGGTAGGCTGATTTCCAGCCCAAGCTGCACTGATGGAAATCTGGAGCAGCGTCTCTGATTGCAATGCGTCTCTGCATTTACATTTGGCTGAGTGGCCATAGCACAGCTAAGCCATAAAGTTTTCATTAACGTAAGGCTCTGTCCCTGGTCAATAGATACTCATCAGATGCCTTCCAGCTCTTGGGCAGGGGGCAAAACCTTTACAGCACAATCAGTTATCAGTTACGCTACTGGTTGCCTTGAGAGAGAGGAGGAGGAGCTGTGTGCACAGAACTATTATAAAAATATAGAGCAGTGCAAGATAAGCATGGAGCAATGCACCTTTTGGGCTCTCTGCTTCTGCCCCTGGCTGGCAGAGGGATACCAGGACAGAGATGCCTGGCTCAGCTTCTCTTGAGGTTTATTTTGTTGCTTCTGATAGAGATAACTGGGGACAAAGGGCTATGTAAAATTCACTGCTGGGGGATATTTCACTACATGGTTACAATAAAGGTGGAAGGGAGATGCACGTTCTTTAGTTCTTTCCTGTCTGGGATAAGGAAGACGGCTGGATTGCATCTGCTGGATGTTTGTTTCATCCTTAGGATACTGACTTGAGGAAGGGGTTAGACACACCTCTGTGGGAATCTTTGGGGGCTTTATTCCACTCTTCTGGCCTAGGCTGTGATATAGACTATTGCAGAGGCAGGGAGGGCCTGCTCAAACTCTTCTTAGAAATAGCTACTGTGAAGAAGTGGGTTTTCCTGTCCACTGTTTTGGGATGATTCACCACGGCACTAAGGAAGGAAGTTATTACTGATTCCTAGTCTTTGGTCTCCTCCTTGTGGCTGAAATCAGCAGTGCCATGCTCCTTGTCTAAAGCAATGGGGCACCTTTCTCCTGGCATAATTCTTTGAACTTGTGCAGCATTCTTTCACCAGAGAAGCCTTATCCTACATCTGTCAGCAAAGCATAATGAGGCCCGTTCCACACACCTTAGAGCACAGGGACCAACAGAGATGAGAGAAAAATATGTGCATTTGACAGCGTTTTGGGTATAAATTGTTAAGCCATGAAAACTGGACGGGGGACCCTGAGCAGTTGAAGGGCCTGAAACACATCAGAGCAACTTAACAGCAACCCTTTCACCTTCTAACTGAAAAAAAGACATTAAAGAATTCCGGTTGCCATAGCATAATTTTCTGCATTACAAGACACCTGTATCCCAAGTTATGAACTGCAAATGTCTCTGAATGGAGCCAATAACCTGAGCTACTTATTCATAATGAAAGAATTGTCTGAAAACATTAAAAAAACCACCCATCAAGCATTTAAAAAAAATCTCCTCAGTTCACTCCCCAGCTCAGTGCTGCATGCCTGTTGCATCAGCGCTGTCCGTGTCTCCAGCTAAAACTCTGCTGAAGTGCTCTGGGTCATTTGCCCCATTGTAAAAACACGTCAGGAGCAAGGGGAGGCTAGTTATCCCAAAATTGTACCCCAGAGGCTATCCTGGATCGTCATCTGGCACATCAGCTCTCAAACCTGTCTGGCTCTGCATTTGCATTTTAGTGGACTTTAAAATTAAATACAACACAAGCCAGGAGGAGAATGGAGCTGTATCTCAGGAACCCCTTGACCGTAACCCCAAATTTGCACCACAAATGGTACTAAAGGCCTTCTCCTAGGATACAAATTTCCACACCTCTCTGATTATGAACTTTAGTGCACTTGGTAGCATTCCATGTCTTTCTCCCAGCAGCACCACTTTGTAGAACCAAAGTGGAACTAGAGCTTGGATTACTGGGTGTTGGAGCTGTGTTGATCAATGAGATGTGTTCCATGTGAATACTGCTCATTTTCCACCTAGCTTTGTGCAAAAGAAAAGTGATTTCTTTCCACCCAAGAACAAGCGTGAAATACCAGCTGCGGTGTGTCAGGAACCTAACTGCACGCTGCCATTTATAAGCCTGCTCCCATTACCTACAGTGTGAGCAGTTTTGAGGGCAAAGAACAGGAACACTCAGATGTGGTCACACAGTAAATCTGATATGACAATGTAGGAGGTAGCAATGTTACTGCCTGTTGATGGCTTTATAAACTGTCCTGGCATGGACAGACCTGCATTAACCAAAGAGTTAATGACAAACCCAACAGTAGCTGAATCAAGCAGTCCTTGCTCAGTATCACAGCAATATCTGAAGGCAGGTAATTGCAGTCCAACTCAACCGTAGCTTTTCCGAAGTCAGCAGCCTACGTCTCACTGCTACCTTTACTGCACTGTGGTTAGAGGCATACATCGCTGGATAATGTGTGCTGAGAGTTGTGTGCTAAGAAGAACAAAGCAAGAGAGAAACTGCCAGCAACAATGGCCTCCTCCTTGCAGCACCTGAAAAGTGTGAATTATCAGTCTTACCTATGGAATCATGCAACAGTTCAGTATCTTCAAGTGTTTCCTGTCAACAACAGATGGGTAATAGATAGCTTGGGACATCTTGTTCTTAAAATGATGGTGCTGCCACCTGCTCCAGAAGCCAGCCTCATCTTTGTGCATTGTGGCTGTGAGAGAACCTGTGCAAGAAGGAGGCGCAAATGCCACAGGGAAGATGTGGTGTGCTGTGATGCACGCAACTGAGACAGTGACGGGTGTAGCAATAGAGTATCAAACACGTCAGAGAGATTCTGAAGGAGAATAGAAGTGTTTCAAGTGTCTTAAAATTACTGTGACTACTTTATGAGTAAATACAGCTTGAAGGGGCGTTGGATTAGACAGGCAGTAGCTCATAGTTATAAGTAAGGGTTACGTAAGAGTACATGGTTATTCTTTGTTATTCATATGATGCATTCATACAAGACACTCCACAGCCTTCTACGAAGTTATATCAGTAGTTTACATGGATCGTCATTACATTCAGTGAAAAAAGATAATTACAGTTGTACTATGTGGGCTTAAGACTTGCGTCTCCAGCCAAGCAGATAACATCACAAATATGTTTTATATTTGCTCGGTATGGTCTTATTTGCATAACTTCATAAGAATAGCAGACATTTCCTAAACTTCCCAAAGTGGACAGAAGAAAGGACATAACCCCCTAGGAATGCGCTTTTCATCAGCTGTCCAAGGAGTGGAGCTGTGGATGGGCAGTCCATCTGTGTTTACTGAGCATCTCATTCTGCGCTCCCATACACCCATCTGGTTTCTACTGATGTATCCAAGGGTAGAATTTGACCCTTAACTAAGATCTGATTATCAAGATGCTCAACAACTGGGAGGGAGGAGGAATTTGAAGTCCTTGCAGAAAGGATTCAATAAAGCTAAATCCAATATTTCTGCAGCATTGTGTGCACAGTGCTTTGCAGACAATAAAAGACAGGGACTATGGTTCAGATCCTCAAAGGTCTTTAGGTTTCTAACTCCCACTGAAATCACTGAATCACAGAAATGTAGGACTGGAAGGCAACTCAATAAGACATCTAGTTCGGTCCTCTGCAGTTAGGCAGGACTAAGTATTATTACCTAGATCACCCCTGACAAGATTTTATCTAACCTGTTCTTAAAAACCTCCAGTGATGGATATTCCACAACCTCCCTAGATAATTTGTTCTATTCTTGAGCTACCCTTACAGTTCGGAAGCTTTTCATATCAGCTCCCTTGCTGCAATTTAAACCCACTGCTTCTTAGCTTGGCCTCAGTGATTAAGGAGAACAATTTATCTTCCTCTTTAGAACAATCTTTTACATACTTGAAGACTGTTACAACCCCCATCATTCTCTCTCCAGACTAAACAAACCCAATTTTTTTTCAATTTTTCCTCCGAGGTCATTTTTTCTAGACCTGTAATTATTGTTTTCTGGACGCTCTCCAATTTGTCCATATCTTTTCCAAATCACAGTACCCAGAACTGGACACAATACTCCTCTTGAGGCCTTATCAGTGTTGAGTAGAGTAGAAGAATTACTTCTCGTGTCTTGCGTACAACACTCCTGCTAAGACATCCCAGAATGACGTTCGCTTTTTTTGCAACAGTTTTACATTGTTGACTCATAGTTTGTGATCCACTAGAACCCCTCGAGCCGTCTCTGCAGTATTCCTCCCTAGGCAGGCATTTCCCATTTTGTACCTGTGCAATTGCTTATTCCTTCCTAAGGGTAGTACTGTGCATTTGTCTTTACTGAATTCCATCCTGTTTATTTCAGATCATTTCGAATTCTAATTCTGTCCTCCAAAGTGCTTGCAACCCCTCACAACTTGGCATCATCCACAAACTTGTTAAGTGTACACTCTCTGCCATCATCCAGATCATTTATGAAGATGACGACTAAAACCAGACTCAGGACAGATCCCTGCAGGACCCCACTTGATATGGTCTTCAATTGTGAACCATTGATAAAACACTTTCTGAGTATGCTTTTCCAACTACCTGTGCACCCATCTTATAGTAGGTTCATCTAGGCCAGGGGTTGGCAACCTTAATAAAGGGCCATGCCCGATCTTCCCTCCAACCCCTCTCCCGGTGCTGGCGGCAGTGTCTGCAGTGAGGGTGGTCTGCAGCCCCCGCTCTGGCAGCAGTGTCAGTGGGGAGGGGAGCAGTCTGGAGCCCATTCTGGTGGCAGCTTTGGCGGAGAGCACAGAATGGCACGGCTCTGGCCAGGGCACTGCGTGCCATTCCAAGTCAGCGTACATGCCACTTTTGGCACGCATGCCGCAGGTTGCCAACCCCTGATCTAGGCTATATTTCTCTGATTTCTTTACAAGACAGTTATATTACAGTATCAGACCCCTTACGAAAGATATATCATATCTATTGCATCTCTCCTATCTACAAGGCTTGTTACCTTGTCAAAGTAAGATAGGTTGTTTTGACATGCTTTGTTCTTGACAAATCCATGGTGACTGTAATTTATCCCCTATTTTCTTCTAGGTGCTTACAAATCAATTGTTTGATTATTTGCTCCATAATGTCTGTGGGTGCCAAAATAAGCTGACTTGTCTATAACTCCCTGGTTGTCCTTATTCCCCTATTTAATCAATAGGTACTATATTTGACCTTTTCCAGTCCTCGGGTCTCTCTCCTAACCTCCATGAGCTCTCAAAGATAAATCACTAATGGCTCAGAGAGCTCTTCAGAGAGTTCCTTAAGTATTCTAGGATGTATTTCATCAAGTCTTGCTGACTTAAAGACATCTAACTTGTCTAAGTAACTCTTAACTTGTTCTTTTCCTACTTTAGCCTCAGATCCTACTCCACTTACACAGATGTCAACTATCTTAGTCATCTAATCACTGCTAACTTCTTTGGTGAAAACTGAAACAAAAAAGGCATTTAACATTTCAGCCATTGCAGCATTTTTTGTCATTGTCTAATGCTTCCCATTGACGAATGGGCCTATCCTGTCCAAGGTCTTTCTCTTGCTTCTTGTGTATTTGTAAAATGTCTTCTTATTACCCTTTATGTCCCTAGCTAGTTTAATCTCATTTTGTGTTGTGGCCTTTCTAATTTTGTTCCTACATGCTTGTGGGTTTTAAAAAAATATATTTACCCTTTGTAATTTGACCTAGTTTCCACTTTTCCTATGCCTCTTTTTTTAGTTTCAGCTCACTGAAGATCTCTTGAATAAGCCAGGTGGTCTCTTACTATACTTAATATCTTTCCTACTTATTGGGACAGTTTGCTCTTGTGCCCTTAATAAAGTTTCTTTAAAAAACTGCTCATGCACTCTAAGGTCAGAAGGGACCGATATTATCATCTAGTCTGACCTCCTGCACAACGCAGGTGACAGAACCTCACCCACCCACTCCTGTAATAAAACTTTAACCTATGGCTGAGTTATTAAAGTCCTCAAATTGTGGTTTAAAGACTAGCAGTCCTGAACTCTTTTCTCTTAGACTTGCTCTCCACAGGATCTTACTTACCAATTCTCTGAGTTTGCTAAAGTCTGCCTTCTTGAAGTCCATTGTCTTTGTTCTGCTGTTTTCTCTCCTACCGTTCCTTAAAATCATGGACTTTATCGTTGCATGATTACTTTCACCCAAGCTGCCTTCCACCTTCAAATACTCAACTAGCTCCTATTTGTCAGAATCAAATCTACAATAGCCTCTCCCCTTGTTGCTTTCTCCACCGTTTGTAATAAAAGATTGCCTCCAATGCATTCCAAGAACTTGTTGGATAATCTGTGCACTGCTGTATTTTTTTCCCCAAAAGATGACTGGGTAGTTGAAGTTCCCCATCACTATCGATCCTGCATTTTGGATAATTTTGTTAGTTGTTTAAAGAAAAGGCTCATCCACCTCTTCTTTCTTGTTGGGGGGTCTACAGTAGATCCCATCATGACATCCTCCTTGCTTTTGCTTGGGAATTTATTTTACCACATCCTATAATGCCAGGATGAAAACAGCCTCTGTAACAGGACTTGAGAAGAAACATACAGGAACATACATAATGTGTAAGCAAACTTGGTCCACTAGCAAGCCTGACAGAATTTCTGGGAGCTCTCAGCCATTCATTATTGTTTTGTTAATGGCTCTAGAGAGGATTTAAAAATGTTTATTTACTCAATCAACCAAGCTGCGGTCTGGCTTTACAGACAAGGCTTCTGGCTTTGTGACTAAATCCGGTATCTGAAACTGCCAACTGATGAATGTTTTAAACAGAGTCTAGCAGTATCAATACTCATTTATCATTTTAGGGTAAGATTGCGCCTCGGTGCTATAAAGGTACATAAGAATAGGATGGGGCAAGATGTCCCATAAAGCCAAGATCCCACCAAGTCTGTAGGCCATGATAAGAGTCTCTGTACTTCCTCTACTTGCTTTTCTTAAACTACCATTCTTTTTAGAAATAATCAGAAATAATCAAACCCATTAAAAAACCATTGTTTTTTATGCACTTGGATGCTTTGGTTACATTTCCCTGCCAGGTACTCAAACCTCAGGCCAGATTTTCAGGTTCTGCCATTTAGCGTAGCTCCATTACTTCACGAGAACTATGCTGAGTTACACCAAGTGAGGATGTTTGGAACCCAAGTGACCAAAAAGCAGCTGTGTTCTGAATTCACTTGCATACATCCATGTTTTATTTGTTAAAATCAAGGTAAACTATTGGTTTTACAATCCCAGTTTCTTTAGCAGCAGCAATCGCAGCAGTGAGTGTCAAGGAGGGGGTGGCTGAAGCAGGCTGCTGGCAATCAACCTTGAATGAAGAATTCATGATCCTGGCTCCCCCAGGAATTGTGCATGCGTTGGTTGAAAATAAATTAAATGAGTACACAGAGAAAAAATACTATACTTTTTTAAAAAGTTGAGTTTACATACACACAGGCCTAATAAAATACTTGCTCTTTTTAAAAACACAATCGTATCATTTGTTAAAAATAAAGAAAAGACACTGTGTAACACACTCCAGGGTTATACAGACAGCTGGTAAACCTATATGCACAGTTCACATATGGTGACGACTTTCAAGCTTCAGCCATCAGCGTCAACAAGCACTCAAAGTACAGAAAGATACTCTGTCGCACACGACTCCTCACACATCACAGCTCATTCACAGGAATTGCACTCTTTCGCTGGAAGGGTCTATGCTCAGACAGATCATGCGATAAGTAGGCTGGAAAAGTAGCAGGGCCAAACAGAAAGGGGCTTCACTTAACATCTGGCCTAGCTGGACTAAATGCATTTAGACTCCATCAATATCATTTATAAACATTCTAACACCATTTGCCCCAGCCTCGCTGGCTCATATTAGAAACTGGCTCAATTGGAGTAACTTTTAATCATGGTTCCCAAATTTGTCTACACTGAGTCTTTAACCATGACTGTAGGAGACAGAGCTGGGGTCACAGGATTTTCACTGGAATTATCAAGTACCATTACCATGAAGGCAAGGCCCTTAGTAATTCTACACAGGCCTGTGGAGATCCAAGAGCACGAAATAAAAATAGCAAAAGCAAAGTAACTGGGGAGATGCAGGACTCCGATGCAAACGCCCCAAGTCTGATTTTCCAAAAGCGTCAAGCTCTGCACCACGCAGTCATGTTGATGGGAGTTGCAGGTGCTCAACAGTGCTAAAGTCAGGCCCCATCCATATAGTACCTTGCAGCTATCATCACTTCCACATGTTATTGTCCTGCAGAGAGAGGGCAGACTTATCTTGCATTCCTGCAAAGTAAACACTCCTCCTACAGAGCAGGAGTCTGGAAGCAACTGTGACTAACTTCCACTGTCCAGTGCCAAGGGGGAAATCTCTAGGCTGCAGCACACAAAGGTAATGAAGCTGCTGTATTTAAGCCGTGAGATTTACCACTGAGTGGTTCTATGGTCACAGGGGAACATGGGATCAGCACGGCAGGAGAATTCTCCCCGAGACAGGCCTCTCTACAGTTACAGACAGTCATCAGAACATAATCTTGGACAAACATGAGCATAAAATTGCAGAATACAAGGCTGCAGCAGAAAATAGAGCAGTCTGCAAGCACTGACCCCTCTGCTACAGATGGATGGCTTGGTAGCCACAAATGGGCCGGAACCCTGGATTAGCAAAGCGCCTGGTTTATTTTTAATGTTTTCTCTGCAAAGTTTTGATTTGCAGCCATTTTGAGGCTCCCCAAAGCTCCTCCCCACTGACTGGAGCAAGGCAGCTGGCTAAGGAAGATTCAACTAGCTGAAACAGCTTTCCTACTGCTCAAGTCTATCAGCCAGGTCACATACTCCAGTGAACTGCAGAGAAAGTTCACTGAACTCCTCACCCCTTTGGAGGATACAGGGCAGAGCAGTTAGACACCAGTTAGCTCTGTACTCCTCACCAGCCATTAAATCCCAGCATTCCGGCTGCTCTGAGGTCCTAGAGAGAGCAGATTTAATGTATTGAGAGCTGCAGACAGTGACCCTTGGGATATCAAAGAACAGTGGACATTAGCCCTGCACACAGAAGCAGGGCTGCTACACCAGCATATTTATGGAAGGGTGGTTTTACTGGCAACACTTCTAGGGGTTATTCAGTCCCTCAATAGTGTAGGAGCCTGTAGCTGGGGCCATGATCTATTGGTAATTTCATGGCACCAAGACCTTGCTAAAGATTCACAATATGAGAACCTACTGTCCGCTGTGCTCATTCTATAGCCTTCCTTACAGGCAAGATAAACCTGGTAGGTTTTGCCCAGTCAGTGTCAGCCAAAATGTGAGCAACTCCATCTAGCATTGAGCCTCAGAAAAAGGCAAGGGCACATACAAAACTAGGAGGAAGCTAGTCCCACAATAAGAGTAACATTCATATGTAGCAAAGTTAGCCATGGGAAGAAAACTGATTAAGGTAGGCAGCTGTCTAGAATTAAGGCTGCAACATTCAAAGATATGCCACTCCCTCATATCTTGTTCTTCAAGTGACTGGAGCATTGTTACTTTCCAGTGTGATCCAGTCACAGCATCATTCTACCGCAAGTTTCTTTTGAAAGGGTCGGAAAGACAAGAGCACATCACAATGCCAGGGGATTATCCTAAGCAACAGAAATATTCTGTCATTACTGTACTTGGCATCTTCATGATAATTTAAGGCTGAAATCTTCCAGTTTGGTTTTGTTATTGTGCAGTAACTGATCAAACCTTCCTTTGGCAGTACTGTCATGAGGTGCACTAGAGATTAGTGGGCTTAATACTTTTCAGTTCATTAATGAAATAATTTGGTGAATGTCTAGAGCTCTGCAAGTCTCATTTTGTGTGTAGTTCTTGGCACAGACCATAATTTGCAACCGTCTCAGATTAACCCAATCCCTTCAGAGAAGTTTGAAACAGGAAAGGAGGGGGCAGAACTCCTTCCAAATGCACCTAGCTGGATCTCTCCCATAAAGCCTTTCCTTCATACCCAAAGACTCCAACTGGTATTCAGCTAGAAAGGCTGCGACTCCTACAGTCAGTAACCCTGCCCATTGTCCTTCCGTCTGCACGCCTCACCATGCCGAAGAGCCATTTGCACGTGTTCGGTTTAAACGATCAGTTCTGCAGCATGATCCCTAGATGACGCCTAACAACATGAAGATCCTGATTTGGAACTGCTGTGCAGGTCAATAGCATGCCCCAGCATGCAATGCTCCAGCTGCTCCTCCACAGCCAGCACCTGCCGCACAGCTTCCTCAAAGGCCACTGCCACATTGGTGTCATCCTTGGCACTGGTTTCCAGGTAAGGGTAGTTCCCATTTTCCAAACACCATGCTTGGGCCTCTTCTGTGGTCACCTGCCTCTCAACTTTGTCTATCTTGTTACCCAGCACCACGAATGGGAAGTGGTCAGGGTCCTTCACATCTGCATAATAGACAAACTCCTTCTGCCAGTTGCCCAGGTTCTCGAAGCTCTGGCGATCATCTACGCTAAATGTCAGCAGGCAGCAGTCTGCTCCCCTGTAAAAGGGGGTTCGCAGGCTCTTGAAACGCTCCTGCCCTGCAGTGTCCCAAATCTGGAGTGTCACAAAACGTCCATCCACCTCCAAATCGCGGTTTAAGAACTCCACCCCTATGGTGTGGAAAGCCTGTGAGTCAAACTTGTTGGTGACATAACGGTTCATGAGGGAACTTTTCCCAACTCCACCATCCCCCAGGAGAATGACCTTTAAGAGCAAGGACTTCCCAGTCATTGCAGCAGCACGGAAGGGGTGCAGGAGCAAGATAACCTACAGATTTAAAAAACAGAACAAACAGCTACTCGAATAAAGCCTAATTGATCCAGCAATTAATTTCTCCGCACAGGAATGAAATTTCCAGGTAATGAGCTAAGTTACAGAAGCGTATGATTGACTGAACAGCTACTTGTCTCTATAACCTGTTTCACCAGAGCTGAAGAATATAATCTCTGTCCCTAAAGCCTACACTAGAAAATTAAATTGACTTAACTACCTCGCTCCGAGGTGTGAAAAATCTAGAGTAATTAAGCCAACGTAGCCTTCGTTGTAAATGTTCTTCTATCAACCTAGCTACCACCTCTCAGGGTGGTGGGAGGGAGAACTGCAACTGCTGATGTAGGTAGGGTGTGCACTGAAGGCATATCTCAACTGTCCCACCCTGAGGGATGGTGTCACGTTTCATTTCAGAAATAAAGAACCTTGCGACAGAGGGTACAGAAAGTTATTTACACTAAAAGAAGGAATCACACAGCATTTTAAGTTCTGTACCCCTCACTGTAGGCCTGTCACACATTGTGTCCTGCATTTGGGTAGCTTGAGAAGTACACCCCAAAAGGAAAAGACAGACTACTGTCTTTATAGGAATGCAGCACCGCACCATTCAGCCCACCTCCAACTTTTGCAGTCAATGGAGCTTAGGCATGCCAAAAACAAAGGCAAGTCACAGAGGGAGAAAGTGGTAAGGAGGTTTACTCCCTAGTTGATTCACACAGTACCCACACCACAAAAGGTAGAGGATTTTTCATTTCCACTTGTCCCTGGCAGGAGGGAACTGTGATTCGGACACTTTTCCCCTCAGAAATTTTAAGAGGTATTTGGCATTTTTTATAAGATTTCACTTAATGCATTAATGGGGTCTTGCTACTGTTACCTTTAATTTAGAGTATTCGAGAGAAAGAGAAGTGTGAAGCTCCAGCTTTTAGGGTTTGGCAGGAAATAAACTGAACAAAGTAAGGCTCTGTCACCTCCTCATCTCTGCCACTAGGTAGTCTATTTCCATGATTCAGCCATTAATTCAGGAGTTCAGATAGGCTGGATTTCATGTCTCTTATCTGACTCACTATACTGTTTGGTGGGTTAAAGCCATAAAGGTCTGATGTTAGCATAAGAGGAGCTGGTTTGTTAGCTGATCTAAAGCACTCCAGGGAAACTGACTCACTCATTTTAAACAGCAAAATTATGTGCTTTCTTTCTGGGGAGTTCCCTATAGGGCTCTGAAGGTGTTTGTCAATCACAGAGCCAGTTTTTGTGCTGTTTTCTGTTTGCAATGCTTTTTTTTTTTTTTGCTGAGGAGACTCACATGTGGAGCTTGGTATGTCTCCAACTGAACTTGAGTAGCGTTTTTACTGTACTTCCTTTTTTAAGGCTGTTTTTAAAACAGTTATTCAGAACTCTTGATATAGTGTAAACAGTGATCAATGTTGAGAATAAACTCTTCAGAGAAGGGACCTCCTTTATGCTTTTTCAGCTAATACACAAACAATGCTATTCAAATCACATGATAACCTGCCTATTAAAGAGTTCACCATCAACATGCTATGCTGATGGCAGAAAGTGATCTGGTGAGGCTCAGTCTAACTCCTAATGAACAGGTGTCCACATTCAAGAAGTGCCAGCACAAAAGGTTCACATGTTTACATCCTCTACAGAAAGGACAATGACTGGATTCCCCTCTCTCCCTTAGAGACATTCTACAAATCAACAGTAGAGACACAACAGAGGACAAGGTACTACTGCTGTTTAATGTACCTGTTTTAGTGATAAAGGACTTCAGTCTCCAGGACTATCAAGCTGTCACCTTTCACGATGGAGCGTTACAGTCACTAAAAAACAAAGAACAGTTAATAAGTTATCTGCAGCAGCACTCAGTCTGCTGCACCTGAATTCATTTGTAATTCTGAATCAGCAAAAGATAACGGAATTTTTTTCATTTCTGACCTGGACACTAGCTTCTTCACAAACATAATGGAAAGACTGAGTGGGAAACGGGTAAAGCTAAGGAGAGCCAGCAGAAGGGCAAAGGCAAATGAGCAACAGGTTCTGCAATGTTTATTACTCTGTACAAGAGATACTTCCCTCAATACATACAGAGCTGACGCTCTGGGAAGTCAATAAATAAGGATTTGCCTGAACAACCCATGCAGACACCCCGAAATATGACCAAGGACTTGAAAATGTATCCAAATCCCACTAGCCAAAATGTACATGAATCCCTCTAGCCACAGGGTTAGCCTATTAGCATGAGGAAAATATGAAAACCGAGGGCTCCTCAACATGAGGACTAGGGGAATGGGCTGCTAAGAAGTCAAGTACCCTGCCAACCTCAGCTCCTGGAATTCCTAGTAGCTACTATCCTTGGACTCTGTTTGGGGGCCTCATTGTTCATATCAGCCTCTGACAAGTAAATGGCAGATTAATTTAAAATCAACACTCCCCATCCTCTTCTGGGCACTTGGAAGGAGAAACAGCTCATTCCCTCCCCAACCCAGAGGCTCCTGACTTATTTAAGGAGGAGAAGGCCTCCATTTCTCTCCTCACTCCAGCAGCCACTGTGGTTGTTTGTTGGTAAGTTTTTTTACTTTCTGCGCTGAGAGAAGTTAGGCTAGTGTACAGCAGTTTTCTGTACCAACTGAATGAAACATTTATTTACTCTAGTTTCTCTGCTGCAGGCAAAGTGAAACTGGCCAATGTCTTGCTGGTTTCATTTCACTTCACTGCTGCTAAGCAAAGTCCTAAAATAAGAGTACTGATAATCTGTCTGCCTAGTCAAGACCATAGCACTGCATGGATTACATCGGTTGCAAAGGTAACCTTCCAAAAGGATCTTCAAAGTGCCCAGATTTTTTTTTAATTAAACATTAAATTCTGCAAAAAACCCATGGCATAGCTTCCCTACTTCTGATGACCAAAGAAAGCTGCTTATTTGCCACAAACAGCTGAAACCCTGTGACCCTCCTCTCTAAACCCCCTATAGAAGCTACTTGACTTCAAGAGCGCTCTACCCAGTTCTGCACATGTTGCTGCAAACCCCTCTGGTGACACAAGGAGTCAGACTTCTATCTATAAACGGCTTACAGAGGATTACCAAGTGATTGATCAGTGTTTCAATAAATAGCTGATCAATCGCTATAGATTGCTATGGAATCCAAAAAGGCAAACGAGTTGCTTCTAAATATGATTTACAGCTATTACACCTACTGATTTGCTTATAACCATCCACACCACATACAATTCTTGTCCGTAACATGCTTATAACCATTACTAATAATTTAACCCTTTATGAACCACAAACGGAACCTGAACATCGTGCGTGACTGAATGTGATGGATGATGCTCTGAAAGGAAAGGGTGAGTTTCTTAATGCAGGCCACTAGCACCTGTCCACAATGAAGGCCTCGGTACCGTACACATTTAATTATTGTGTCTCTCCCTAGGTCCCCCTCGCCTTACTCCATCCCCTACTGCTTTAGACGAAGGCATAAGAGGCTTTGTCATGAACATGCCCAGATGTGTATCGCTGCAAGAGGGAGGTGGAAATTAACGCCCAGACCCCAGCATCCTTCACTGCAAGCACTGGTTCTGCTCCCATGCGGGGGGCTCAATTCCGTCACCCCTCTCCCCGCCCGCAGATCCCCTGTCAGGTCACCGCAGGACTGGCCAGCAGGGCCAAGGGACGGGGCGGCCGGCCTGGCACGGGGAGATTGGCGAGGAAGGCAGTGGGGGGCGAAGCATGGGGGGGGCAGTAGGGACAGCGTGGGGGGGCCGAGCCCCACGGGTGGGGCAGTGCGGGGGGGCCTAGGAGGGGCTGGGTGCGGGGGGAGGGTAGAGGCGACCAGGGGGTATCACGTGCCAGGTGCGGCACGGGGGGTCCCGGGGGCGCTGCGCTGAGGGGGCGCTGGGGGCACCCCGGGGCTGCTGGCTGGGTGGGGCAGGCAGCGCTGGGCCCGGGGGGCAGGGCCCGGGGTACCGGGCTCTGGGGGGGCGGTCGCTAAGGGAGCGGGGGAGGGCGGTTGCTAGGGGGCGGTCGCTAGGGGGGCGCTGTCCCGCTCCCCTCCCCGGCCCGGCCCCGCCGCCCCCTACCTGAGCCGCGGCGAGGCAGCAGGTGCCGGCTCGGAGCAGCCCCCGCCCTGCCCGCTACCGCGCATGCGCCCGCCGGCCGGGCACGCGCCGCGCGCGCCACCCGGGGGGCGGTGCGGGGGGCGGAGCCAAGCGGTACCTGTCTCCTCTCGCCCCGCCCCCTCCCGTCAGCCACTCTCCGCCCCTCCCCCCGCTCCTCCCCTCTCCCATCCTCTGCCCCCCCAGGTTGGCCCCTGGCCAGTGGCGCTGGGGGGGGGGGCAGAGGCCTGCCCTCCCCCGCTGAAGGGGCCCAGCCTGGCCCCCGCCGGCCCGTGCCCTTCGTACCACAGAGAGGGCAGCCCTGCCCTGCCCCACCCACCCGCCAATGGAGGGGGGCAAACCGCGAAGCCGCTGGGGCAGGTGTAGGCCCGGATCCCGCCGGCGGGGCAATAGGTCGCCCCTCCCGCCAAGGCCACCCCAGCTCTGGGCGCCACGGGCTGCCCGCAAAGACGCCACGAGGACAAACGCCCTGGGTCTTCCGCACCACAAAGAAGCCAAGATGCCTGTAGCCGCCCCGCCCCGCCGGCTGGCACACGAGAAAGGAGGAAAGGCTGGGGGCCGGCTGCACTGAACGTACACAGATTCCCGCAAGTCGAGTGCGAAAGTAGAACTAGGCAGGCCAAAAACGAACGCGGAGCGCAGCTAGCAAAAGACGCACCAATTAAGAGCAAAAACGAAATGTCAAGTACACCTGAAGCCTGCTAAACAAGCAGTGGGGCCAGTGGACGATCGAGGCGCTAAAGGAGCACTCGGGAAACCAGGCTATTGCAGAGAAGCTCAAGGGAGTCTTTGCATCGGTTTTCGCTGCAGAGGGTGTGGGGGAGATTGTCACACTTGAGCCATTTCTTTCTAGGTGACAAATCTGAGGCGTTATCGCAGACTGAGGTCTCGGTAACGGAAGTTTTGGTACAAATTGATAAACGGTAATAAGTCAGACCAGATGGTATTCAACCAAGAATGCAGAAGGAACTCAAATATGAAACTGCAGAACTACTAACTATGGTATGTAACCTATTGTTAAATCAGCCTCTGTACCAGACAACTGGAGGATAGTAATGTCATACCAATTTTTAAATAAGTCTCCAGGGGTGATCCTGGCAATTTACAGGCCAGTGAGCCTAGCTCAAGTACCAGGCAAACTGGTTGAAACTTTAGTAAAGAACAGAATGATCAGACATACAGATGAATGCGGTATGTTGATAAATGCAAAGTAATGCACATTGGAAAACGTAATCCCAACTATACATATAAAATGATGGGAACTAAATTATCTGTTACCACTGAAGAAAGAAATCTTGGAGTCATTGTGGATAGTTCTCTGATAACATCTGTTCAGTCTGCAGTGTCAGTCAAAAAAGCTAACAGAATGTTAGAAACCATGAGGAAAGGGATAGATAAGACAGTAAATATCATAATGCCACTATATAAATTCATGATATGCCCACACCTTGAATACTGCATGCAGTTCTGGCCACCCTATCTCAAAAGATATATTAGAATTAGAAAAAGTACAGAGAAGGGCAACACAAACTATTAGGAGCATGGAACTGCTTCCATATGAGGAGAGATTAAAAAGTCTGGCACTGTTCAGTTTAGAAAAGAGGTGACTAAGCATGGATATGATATGGGTCTATAAAATCATGAATGGTGCAGAGAAAGTGAATAAGGAAATATTATTTACCCCTTCACATAACACAGGTGGTCACACAATGAAATTAAAAGGCAGTCTGTTTAAGACAAACAAAAGGAAGTACTTTTTCACACAACCCACAGTCAGCCTACGGAACTTGTTGCCAAGGATGTTGTGAGGGCCAAAACTATACCTGGGTTCAAAAAGGAATTAGATAAATTCAGGGAGGATAGGTCCATTAATGGCTATTACCCAAGACGGTCAGGGATGCAAACCCAAGATGTTCAGGGATGCAATCCCATGCTGTGGGTGTCCTTGTCTTCTGACTGTCAGAAGAGTGGAGTGGACGTTGGAATGGCTCACTTGGTAAATTGCCTGGTTCTGTTCATTCTCCCTGGAGCACCTGGCATTGGCCACTGTTGGAAGACAGGACACTGGGTTAGATGGGGCATTGGTCTGACCCAGGATGGCCATTCTTATGTTCCAATGGTGTGCAGCCCCACTAGACCCCTCTGCCTACAGTTCTGCACTTCAGTATTAGCTGCAGAATCCCCTTGCTACTCAAAATGCCTAGAAAAGCATTTCATCTTCAGGGGCCTTCAGAGCAGCGTATACTCCCCCCACTGCTGGAGGGATTTTCAAAGGCTCAGCACCCACAACTCTTGCTGAGATCAGTGGGAGCTGTGGGTGCTCAACATTCAGGGGACCAGCCAGTGACTTGAGAAAAACATACTCCATGGCCCTCTCCCCTTCCCCTACCAAGCACACCTGCGGCCCAAAGGAGGAAATAGCCACGTTCGTACACAAACATGTTCTGTGTTTGGACAGCACCTAGCACAATAGTCCTGGTCCACGATGGGCTTGTAGGTGCTACAGCAATATAAATAATTCATTTTAATATTAAACAATACTCAAGACACTGGGCCAAACCCTATAAAACAATATATATTGTACTACTCATCAGGTAGAGCAGGTCAACACCTTCAACACAACCCTTTGTACTTAGCAGACTGCCCCGCTGCAGCAAAAATATGCAAAATAAAAGCAGCTTGTGCCAGATCTAAACGCAAAGGCCACAAGATAGAAATAGGAAGAGAGAAGACAAAGCTGCCAGCAGCCCAGGAAGGAACGCTGTGTGGCCAAGCAGAAAGACACGAGCCGAGAGCCGAGCCGAGAGCCGTTTGCTATGCAGCTGCCTGAAGTAAGAAAGATCACAAGCAAGACACCTCATCAGCTGATGGGAAATGGCAAACGACAAAGGGGAAAGGAACGCGCTGGCAGGCACAAGCATGGAGACATGCAGCAACCCACTACGAATCAAAAATAGACTCCGACGCCTAACAGACGTAGGGGGTGAAAGCTCAATTGTGACCATGAAATCCTAACCTGTATGGCCTGATCTGTGGGATCAGATCCTGGTACTCTCCTCTCTCTAGCCCCTGATTCAAAGCCTCCTCCCCTGGGTGTCAATAGAAAGGGCTCCTATGGATTTCAGTAGGTTTTGGATTAGGCCCTAGCTCTTTGGTAACGGTCATAGATTATGTCATGCTAATAAAGATTTTTTTAATTGAATTGCCCTGGCCCCCCCAAAGAAAGTAACAGCGTGAGAACTTTATGTTCCAGTCAGTCACCAGGCTGGACTCAGTGGATGGGGCCCCCCTGGCCAGTCATCAACGCACTAGACAGTCACTGGCATTTTGGCACCTTTGTGGGTAAACACAAGGGCCAAGCACTGAAGGGAACCGGGATTGAATTCCCCTCTCCTGGCAGAGGACTAGTGTGAAAGGAGCCTCATTCTGAACCTATTCTGGGGTTCAGAAGGGGTTCAAGGCTCCTGGTCAACCTGGCACATTTCAACAGCACTAAATTCCCTTGAAAGCTGGTAAAGAATGCAGTTTAACATAACACGGTTTACGATGCATCCCTGTGTTAAACTAACCTGTTTTCATAACCATCTGAGAACATGCTACTCCTTCATGAACTGATACAGATGCATGGATCTGACATGGGCTATGACTGAACTGGATGACATAATCGGAACACAGATTGGTCCCATTTACACAGGCCTATTTAACATGTCGCTCAGAGACAGCATTGTACCAGTCCTCTGGCTCAGCTAGGGTTAATGAACCCAGAGCTGTAGCATTGATGCAAACCCCATTAGCCACTGTTAAAATGCATAACTTTCCTTAACACTGTTACATTGTTATACTGCGGGCAGGGCCTTATTGTTCTGGTTTGTGAGGGAATCATCTTTCCGGGCAGACGAGAGGTTGTTCTCTCTGCGATTGGCTGTCAGATGGAATCAGACCAGCTTGTCTGTAATACGCCATGATCTCTGATTGTGCTGATGGATCTCCTCCCTTAATTCCCGAGGAGGGAGGAAACCTCTGCCATCCCCCATCTGGATGCCAATATAAAGGACTGCAGCAAGTACTAGCTGATCCACAGCCCGCTTTCACAGTCTGGGAATGTGCAGTCGAAATCAAAGAGACATTTTGCCAGGGGTTATTGCCCCAAATCTGGGGATTCTGAAGGTTTTTGGTTGATTTGCTGCCTGGTCTTTCCCTTTTATTTTCATAGCAGATATCACGGTAAGAAACAACGGGCTTCAATTTCTATATTTAAGTGGGTAACAAAGCGAGCGTTGAATGAGGACTGGTACTGGGAGCCAGGAAATCTGGTTTCATGCCCAGTTTGCCAGAGATTCACTGTGTGGCCTTGAGCAAGTCCCTTGAGGGATTTGCACGGAATGTGTGCAGGGCACAACTCAGAGTAGTTGGTGGGACCCTTCAGGTGCATTAGGCCCTTCACGTCTCCTTGGCTCAGATCTGTAAAATGGGGATAATCAAGCCTATTTGCATCTCAGGGGGTCGTGAGACTCACAGATCAGTCCAAAGTCCGCTGACGTCAATGAGTGTCTTTCCACTGACTTCAAAAGGAGCTGGATCTGGATCTGATCCTTGTAAGGCACTTTGACCTCCTCACTTGGAAAGAGGGGTACAAGAAGAGGTGCTGGGACTAGCCGTGCTGGGGATGCTGCCGTATCCACTGGCTTAAAGTGGTTTCCATCATATATCATTTGGTTCAGTGGCCCTCAGGACTCCTACTATACAAATTGTTCCAGCTCCCCTGGGTACAAAGACAGAGAATCATTTTTCTTATTATTTTAAATGTAGGAAAGTCTCATCTAAAGGCAAGTTAGGGCGCTGGACTCAGGAGATCTGGGTTTGATTCCCGGCTCTGCCACAAATTCCCTGGCGCTCCTTAGGCAAGTCACTTGATCTCTCTGTGCCTCAGTTCCCAGCTGTAAAATGGGGATGCTGACACTCCCTTTGTCTCTGTTGTCTCTTTAGCCCGGGAGCACTTTGAGACAGGAGCTCTCTCTGCTTGGATGCTGTGTACAGGGCCCAATGCAGCCCTGACCTCAGGTGGAGATTCTAGCTGATACTGTTATACAAATACTAAAATAACCTTCCTATGTTTCAGCAAGGTAGTTGGAACTGGGCTGTCCTTAAACCCAGAATATCCCAAAGCTAAAAAAAAGGGAGTCCAAGACTTAGCTGACAGCACTGTAAACACCAAAGAGCTGAGCCTCAGCTGTTCTCAACGGGCACAGCGTCGTTGACTGCAGTGGAGTGACACTGATTGACACCAGCTCAGGATCTGGCCCCAGATTTTACCCTATTTTTTGAAAAGACAACAGCAAATCCTAAAAATGTGAACAATGAAAAGAACATGTGACTGTTTTGCCTCTTCAGCAACTTCACTATTGTGGGAATTGCTACGCCTGGAGCATCAGAGGGTGGCAGCCATGGGGACTGACTTGCCAAGGTTTCATTAGATCATATCAGCCACACATCAGCTCATATCTCAGCCAAGCCATTGTTCATTAGAGCACAGAGCCACAGTGTTATGTCAGGCAAACTTTCTAGAGAACAGCCATGTAAAAATGGGCCAACGTATACCTTGGCAGGAGGTGTTTGCTTTGGTTTTCCTTCCGTTTTCTCTCCCCCATTTTTCCTCCGATATCTTGATGCATCTTTTCCCAATCTGGGTGTCCCTTCTGGCTCTTTAAATTCTCTCGCGCTCCCACTGGCGTACCATGGGTCTCTGATGCCTACACAGGGGCCAAGCCTACATTTGCACACACCACGCCTCCAGGCCTCACTTGCCCTTCTCCTGCACAGGACAGGAGGGGTCCCAGCACCCCCCCCCCAGCTGCCCTGGGGAGGTGGGGATCTGTACCTGCGGGGGGAGGTGGGGAGTGTGTGGCTTGGGGCGGCACAAATGCAGGCTTGGCTCTGTCACCCCCCCACCCAGCCCCCGCAGTTACCCACCATGTGGCGCCTGCCTCTCCCACCATCTCGGATGGGGCAGCCTCACCCCCTGGCCTGGGGGTGGGATGTTGGGCTGTGGGACGTGAGCCTCCTGCACCCCCTACCTCCTGTGCATCTTGACGGGCTGGCCTGGTGCCCACAAGGCCAGCGCCTGGGGGTCTGGCCCCCCCAACTCAGTACACCACTGCTTGCTCCTTCCTCACCATTCTCTCCCTCCCCTCCACCACCATGCTGAGAGTGCAGTGTAAGACCTGACTGGAGGCAGAACAGTGTCGGCCACACCTGGCTCCTCTTGGGATGGGGCGTTTAGTCCTGCTTGTTCTGATAAGTGATGAGTTAATTGGTAACAGGAAACTGGAGGGCCTCTAAATGTGGCTGAACTGACAGCTCTGCCCTCATCCCTTCTGCCACCCCTTCCCTAGCTCCAGCAATACCCACCCACATCCTCGCACAGACCTGGCCCTTCCTCCCACACTCTCCTGGGCTCTGGGAACACCCACCCACTCCCTCTATCCATAGTAGCCGTTGGTATCCGGATCTGAAAATAATATCATCTGGATCCTACCAGCTGCTCTCTACCAAACAGCTCCAAAACACATGGATTAGTCACATCCACCTTTGGGATGCAGAATTGTCCTTTCCTGGCAGACAGCAGCATGCAGGGAAGTGTGAACTTCACTGAGCTATAGGGCGCTACTGCGGCCTCTCACTGAAACGCGAACCTTGTCATCTTGTTTATCTGAACATGCTCCAGGCTTTGTCTGGGGAGAGGTGGCTCCGTCCCCCACCTGGCCCTTCTCTGACTGCTAGAGATCCCTTCCTTTTCTGCCTGAAAAGTTGAGACGTATGAGGGTGGGTGGCTCGGGAACCAGGTGGGTAGAGGAGAGAAATGGGTGATGACTAGTCTCTGGAGCCTGGGCAGGTTGGAGGAAGGGAGGCAAAAGAGTGGAGGGGAGTTTGAGAGCTGAGCTAGTCAGGTTGGAGCATGGGGAGGGCTTGACCCAGAGGCGGGAGTGTTAGAATGGTAAGGGCTAGCTTCAACATGTCCACAGCTGAGCAGTGGCCACATTAAGCATCCATTCTTGGTGCTGAGTGCTGGACTTAGGGGCGTAGGAATCCATGGCTGCATTAATGTCCAAATCCATCACAAATCAGGGATTTGTCACCCCACCAAACGCAAGAGCAAGAAACTTTTGTTTGTCACAACAAAACTACAGGGCTCGGCCATGCTCCCAGTGAAATCATCCGTTGATTTCAACAGGGGCAGGATTAGGCCTTTAGATGCACAGTCAGAAACAGCAATTTGTGGCCAGTCAGTGGGAAAACCCGACCTGGCTGGGAAGCATTTTACTCTTCTGTCTCGTACTGTCACTGGGAATACTACGCAAGGGGCAGAGAGCAAGGCACTGAATGCCTTTAGGGGATACAATTCCCCTTCTCATGAAAACAGGAGGTGACTGAAGGATTTAAACTAAGCTGTGGATTATTATCACATTAGGCTCGATGATCTATCTGAGGCCGCTGGATAGAACAGAACCAGGGAGACTGGGCTAGAGGTAGAAGGGAATACGAAGAAGGTAAGGAGGAGTTTGTTACTGGCAGAGTGAATGGAAGTGACATTGGGGACCGTTTAAGCAGAAGGGGATGACTATATGGAAAGTTAAAAGGGGGCTCGTCAGTTTTGTGCCCAGGAATAAGTAATCACACTTTCTAGGGGTCTGGAGGGGATTTTCTCCCTCAGTGACACCTCCACCCCAAGTGACTATTGGGTGTTGTCCCACTCATTGTTTAAACAGCTTGCAAATGTCTACGGTTGAGATGGCAAGCTGTCATCAGACAGTTCCAGACACGACGCGCCCGTTCTCGGTGCTGCACAGCTATGTAACCACGTCACCGTGTTCTCTCGCGCCTTGTTCGGTCTTGTTTGAATAGGGCTTGCGGTACCTCCCTAAGGGGATCATTCCACAGTCAGATAGCGCTCACCGTTAGTGTGTTTCCCCTGGGATTTTGCCTACATTTGCCTTTGAGTCATTGACCCCCATCACTCACTAGTACTTATTTATTACCGATCTCATTTAACAGCAGCAGGGTGCTGAGCGCCAAAGAGACAAGTAGAGACAAGGTTCCTGGCCGGAAGGATTTACACCCTAAGGGCCGATCCTGCAACACTAACTACCCTGCATACAGTTCACCAGCATGAATAATCCTGTCCTCAGTGGGACCCCTCCCACTCGTGAGTAATGCATTGAGCAGTGCGTATCTGCGGGCCTGGGCCTGGGAGAGCAAACCTCCTGATGCAGCAAGCTCTGGGGAGTTTGGCCAGTGGAAGGGACCTCACAACTTGGTCGTTTCATTCTTTTTCTGTTCAGTTCTTTGGTTTGTTTGCAGTGGCTGTAACCGAGTTTATATTAAAATGTCCACGACCAAGTTTTTCAAACGTGGGCACCTCTAGTTACCCTCCTAAACCTATATGAGGCACCTACAGAAAGGGCACCTAATTTCTGAGGTGCTGAGCACCCACAAGTCCCACTAGAATCAATGGGAGCAGCAGGGGGGCAGGGGCTCTTTTCACCCGTTTCTTATATTTTCCCTTTCCCCCAGTCTCCTGCCTTTCCTCCTTGCTTTGTTTGGGTTTTGGCCTGTGCTTCCTTTATCTTCATCCTCATTTCCCTGCCCAGCTCCCTTCTGAGCCATCACCTTTCCTTTCACGCTGAAAACCACTGATGCCAGAGCCTTCATTCCCCCTGAAAGTCAATAGGACTCTGAAAATCCCAGGCTCGCTGTGGAGAGGCCTGGGCTCTGCCAGGCCTCCTGACACCACGCACGTCTTCCCGAGCCTTCACTTTTCCGGATCGCTCCAGAGGGTATAATGTCGCTGCGGCCAGCCAAGAGAGCAGAAAGCCATTCCTCCGGCTCTTTGGCCATTTTGGATGCTCATCTCTGAATTCCCTTCCGTTGTTTAGGCCTTGACTCACGCTAGGAAATAGCTATGCTGGCAGTTGAACTGGTGTTAATTCCAGGAGTGGACAGGGATCGACTCTTTCTGGCAGTGAGATGCCCAGAACGGAAGCCAGCGCTCTCTCGTGCTTTCTCCACAGTAGCCTTTTCTCTCGAAAGTCTCTCCTTTTGCTCCCACTGGTGACGTCCCCGTGCCAGGAGTGGGGACGTGGCGTTGGAGGCTCCTGGCATTTTGGCCATTGTCTAGACCTGTTCCAAGCAGAATTTGATGGCAGCCGATCTACAGTGGGGCGGAGCAGCTGAGCTGCCCCGGGAATAGCAACAGAGGGACATTTAAGGGGAAGAAAGCTAGCATAGGGCACAGCCACAAAGCCTTTGTCTTCCAGCTCTGGTGTCTGGCTTCATTGAACGACTGGATCAGCAGGTGGCAGCACTGTGCTGAAGATGTCTGCGAGGTGGAGCAGCCGCTCCAAGGAGGAGAGCTGGAGGGCGAGGTGGAGGACGCATGGTTTCTCAGGGCCTCTCCAAAGATGTACAGTGTGCACGCAGTGCCCGGCCGGGGTGGTCCTGCAGCCCCCAGGGCACAGGGGAGAAGGCCCTCGGGCAGATCAGAGTCATCCACTTAGAAACCCAGCCTTAAAACACTGCTTAGATTTTTTTTTTTAAATCTTGATTTATTAGAAAAGGACCAGCCCTGGGGGGAGGAGGAGGCGGGTCCGGAAGGCATTGGTGCAGCACAGCTAGAGCGAGGGAAGGAGGCCTGGGACATGTGATAAACAGACTGTGAGCTTCCAGAGACGGTGGTTGTGGTGTCCCCATGGCCGTGGGGCAGCGCTAGGTGTTTTCCTTTAACCTTTCCCATGTTTTCCTTAGTTTATGAATTGGTAGCTGTTTAATCGTAGTATTTGCTTTTGAACTATATGCAATGGTCAGTGGGTCAGAGAGGCGTCCAGTGTGGAGAACATACCCCAGAGTGGGGGCACCCTAGCATCTGTCCTAAGATTGGGGGTCGAGCCCCCAGAAACACTGGGCTCAGCCGTGTCAGCTTACAAGCAGTCTGCCACACGGGAGAGTGGGAGGGGAGCCCTCAAGGTCGGGCAGGCCTCTGGATCAAGGGAGTGGGAGCGAGGAATCAGATTCTTTCGCTAGCCGACTCCACTGGGGTAGCGTATGAGCCAGGAAAGTTCCCTACAACAGTGGGATCATTCCCCTGCTTACCGAATGGACCAGCCTGGGGGTTTGGGAAGGCAGTTGCACCACTGGGAGGGTCATCTGGGTTTCAGACACATCAGCCATAGAGTAAAATAAAGGCTCCCTGTCCCTGCGATTCCATACTCTCCAGAGAGGTGGGGGGGCGCGGCGGAAGGAATTTTGTTTAGCTGGGCTGTGGGATCTCAGTGTCTTACTATCACACAAGAGGCGAGAACGCCACCACCACTGGAGGGCAGGACGGGGAGCGGAGTAGGAGAACACAGCTGCTCAGCCCTCACTTTCTTCAGAGACTCCCTGTGGTGAGAATTCATCAGAGCCCCCTTATATGGCTGTGAACAGCTCTGACAACAGCAAGGCTCTATCCTGGCCAAACCAAGCACAGGGTAGTTCTCCACCCCTTTAGTGCAATCCAGCTGCTTCAAAATGCCGCCTTAGGTAAAAGGATAACTGGCTGGGGCGTTACCCGGCTGCAATGGACAGGGACTCGCTGCTCCAGCACTCAGCGGAGTGGTAGGGGTGTTGAATCGACCTGGATCTGGAGGAATCAAATGCTGGGGTAGAGGCCAGGGGCTGGTAGCAGGAATTGTGAAACAGACCAGGCCTTGTGGGAGAAAAGCAATCTCCTGAGGCGGGCGGTAGCAGAGCCCAGAGCCCGCCCTCGGGAGGGAAGGGGGCACTAAACATTAACTCACAAGTTTAAGCAGAGAACCGGACGGACAGGTTTGCTCTCAAGGCTCCTTCCGTGGCTCTGCGGAGGGCTCGGACTCTGCTAGAATTGGATTACAACACATTTGGCAGAGAGGGTAGTTCTAAGGAAAACATAATCCTCTGTTCAACCTTCCCAAACTGATCAGCTCCGGGCGGGCCTGCCCTGCCGGGGAAATGGATACAGCACCACTTCCCCCGCCCCAATGCAGGTCGGCCGTGCAGCGTGCGGCACACTAACAAATCCTGGGTGAGCCCTGGCTTTGATCCCAGGCCCCTGGAGTCACCGTTGTATCCCATTGGCTTCAGGGCCTTAATCCCCAACAGCACTGCAGCTTTGGGCAGGGCCAGGCTGGACTATGGTTCTGCCTTACTGACAGTGCCAGACAGGGACTGCCCCTGCTGCAGATGAGGGGCAATGGAAAGGGTGGGACAGGACCCTTTGTGTGTCCCAGTGGCCAAAGAGAGGCAGCAGGACCTGACCCTGGATGCGCCTTCCTCTGGGGAGGAACCAAGGTGTGCCAGAGTGACTCCTCGCTGGGGTGTGCGGCCGGCCCTGGTGGGCCTTGCGGTAAGTGTTGCTCGTTAGCAGCACGCACAGGTAGGTGATAAGGGCTTTGAGGCAGCCTGTGCTGGAGACGAGCAGACACAGAGATATTTACACCGCCCGCCGCGTTCCCACGGTCGCCGGCGGACGGCCGCTGCACCAAGCGGGGCCCAGTTCTGCCCTGGCGCAAGTGGGCCCAAATCCTGGGAAGGCAGTGGTGTCTGTACAGCTCTGGCTCCGTACAGCTGCTGAGCAACGCCCCCTCGGGATAGCGTCAGCCGTCCCCGGCACGGGGAGGGGGAGAGAAATGAGCCCTCTGCTGTCATTCGACGGGGGACGATTCCTTGCAGCCACTCAAGACTTGGCTTCTCTACACAGCCCCCCCAATCTAGAAACGATGGGTGTGGCAGCGGAGGGGCCTTTGTTTGCTGCCTTGCCCTGGTAATGGGGGGAAGGATGTTTCCCGTGCACCCTTGGCTGGCTGCCCTGGAGGGAGGAGAGGTCACTGTTTACAGACTCCACTACCCTGCTGTGGGGAAGAGCGCAGTAACGGGGGGTGTCATGCAGAGGGGCTCTGAGTCTCAAGTCACGACACCCACTATGGGGGGAGGGCTGCGCAGCTGGGGGATCCCTGGAGCATTCTGCCTGGCACCGCACAGGCCAGAGCGGCTCTCGCACACTGGTGAGTGTCGTGGGCTCCTCCCCATCAACGGAGGAATGAAGCAGCTGCTGAAGTGCTTTGCTGAATTGGGGCCCTGGGGAAGGCCTTTCACTGGTAGAGAGGAGCCCAAGTGAACAAGGGAGGAGAGAACCAGACAGGGGCTCAGAGGACCACCGGTGCCCACCCACCCCCAGCAGGGGTGACAAGAGGGAGGCAGATGTCAGACAACACATGCAGTAAAAAATGCCTCTGGGCCCAATTCAGTGAAGGGCTCAGTAGTGCAGGAAGAACAAGCTTATCTGCGTGTTGCCTAATCCACAGGTACAGAGAGCGCCGGTGCTATTTGGCTTGTGCCACGTGTGCGCTCTTGTACACAACCAGAGAAACACCCTTCTCAGAGCTAGGCAGCTATATTGGCCACCTGGTACAAGCTGGCAGGGAATGGCCAGCTGTGGGGCTGCACGGCGAGGGGGGCTTTCTCACAGCCCTGGGGCAAACTGGCAGCCGCCCTGATCTGGGTCTTCTTTGGGAGAGGCAGGAACAGACCCAGGAATGAAGGCGTGCTCGAGAGAACAGCGGCTGACGGAGACGCAGGAAACTGATCCCGATCAATTAGGTCATTCTGCCTCCCGCCTCCTCGGAAAAGCTCAGCCCAGGTCACGCTCATCGGAGGCCACCTCGACCAGCCTGCGATAGGTCCTGAGCCACCCCGGCGATGTCTGATTGTCACTCTTTGCTTGCCCAGCAAGTGCTGCCACTGTTTGTAGATACAGACGCAGGCACGTGACCCTGCACGGACACACTACACGCAGCCTCCACGTGGCCATTGTCAGTCACAAGCCAACGTTTCATAGGAACAGAGAAACACAGGGCTGGAAGGCACTGCAAGAAGTCAGCTCGTCCTTCCCTCCCTCTGAGGCAGGGCTAAGTACTTGGGGATACCTGTGACAGACGTAAATTAATTCAAACAGGCAGCGGTGAACGTGCCGCATAATATGCAGCACCACAGACAAAGCAAGAGCCAGGCAGCTGTAGCCATGCAACATTCAAACACCTAGAGATGCTGAACGTACCATTCAGAGACCTGTGCACTCGTGTCCATGCACAGCCAGAGCTACATATATGTGAAAACATGTGTGAACTGCAGCTCCAGGACCCTGTGCATACCCCAAAGGGACCCATCTCCAAGCAAGGCAGGAGGCATTTACACCACGGCCCTCTTTGGGGCTTCTGCCGAGAAGGGCAGCTTTCAACTACACCAGAGGCTGCCCAGAGATAGATACAGAGCCTGTTCCAAAGCCCCTGGAAGTGAATGGAAAGGTACTGATGTGAAGGGGCTTTGGATCAGGCAGCTCATCCCCTAGCAGCTCTCGCCAGACAGAGCCAGTAGCATTTCAGGGAGTGCAGCACAGAAGTGTCAGCCCTGGAGCTGTGCAGTGCACATGCAGCAGGATAAGAACTCTCTTTACAGAAATGTTTATAGACTAACCCAGCGGTTCCCAACCTTTTTACCTCGAGGGCCACAGATACACTTTTTACAACCCTGCAGGGCCACCAGTCTCCACCAGCAGGCCACCCCCCACTGCAGCCAGACGGCAGGAATTCAGTGAGGAGACTGCCTCCTCATCTCCTCCTCATCTCCCGTCTCCCTGGCTGCAGCAGGGAAACCGCACGCATCCTTAGTCCTGTGCGTTCCCCCTGGGTCCCTAGGCAGTGGCTCCCTTCTGCAGCCAGGGGCGGAAGATCAGTGCTCCCCTCCTTTTGGCTCCAGCAGGCACCCCAGTGACTAAGGACCCAGGCAGAGCCCTTTGCCGTGTTCCCTGCTACAGCCAGAGGGAGGGGAGCGCTGATCTCCTGTCCTCTTCGCTGCAGCAAAGAGCCTGCACCGGTTTTGTAGCCCTGCGGAAACACACTTTGCCTGGGTCCTTAGGCAGTGGCTCCCTTCTGCAGCCAGCGGGAGGGGAGCCACAGGCCACTTTGAAAGCCCCGCAGGGCACTTTTGGCCCCCCGGCCACAGGTTGGGAACAACTGGTCTCACCCTCTCCCTCTCGGCTCAAGTGGATTCTCTGCAGGCCTGGGTGGCGTTCAGATAAACACGCTGGGATTTGCTGATAGGAGCTGCCATGGTTTGGATTTCAGTTTTCTTTCTTTCTTTCTTTCAGCAGCATCTTTGGAGCTAAACTCCATACAAGGTCTCTATAGTGTGAGAGGCTTAGAACTGGCTTCGCTGCAGAGGCTCCAGTCATTTCCTAAGGGAAGGCTCATGCAGGTCCAGGGAAAAAGGAGATAGACAAATGTCTTTGTTTGCCTAAGACTTTACAAGGCCAGGAGCCCACATTGAATATCCCTGCACTGGACACCGAGCCGGTGCTGAGCCCTCTTAGAAATCTGTCTCAAGCTGCTTAGCCGCTCCCATCCTGCTGCACGCAAAGTGGATACAACCACGCAACTAGAGAAATGAACCCTGCTTCTACAAACACATTCAAACAACAAAACCCCCTCCAGCCTCACCCCTGCCCCAGATTTTTAAAGCCCCACCCATATTCGCGAAATCCTTTGCTTGCAGAAGCCGTTCAGCCTGTCCGCGCAACCCCACCTGGCGCGGCTTAGCACATAGAACTGCTTCTGCTAAAGCCTGGAGCGAGACATGAAGCGTGCTGGGCACCTCCCCACTCCCAGGGCCAGATACGGTTCAGGCGGGTGCCAAGCATTCCCCCATTTAGGGCCGGGAGGTGTGCTCAGCTAGGCAGACCCAGCTCCCAGGAAGTCCAGGGTGTGTGACTGAGAGCAGGAGGCCGTTGGCATCATTCAGAGGTGAGAAACATGTCGTGTTTCCATCTGGGCAGGCCTGACTCCTTGCTCTTCTCTCAGGCCGTGAGCCAGTCTGGAAAAGCCTGCAGCAGGGGTTTGATTTATTGAAGGAAAGGGTCGGGAGCAAGAATGCAGGACAATAGCAGGAAATGGTCATGTAATTAGCAGCTGGGCCGTGGACAAACAGCCTGTGGCTGCCCTCGGCCTGGGGCTAGCCTGGAACTACATTTCATGGGCACGTGTGGGAGAAGGAGAGGGGCCAGCCTGATTGTTCCGACTGACCAGGGGCGTACGGGGAAGGGGCAAAGGGGCTAGGAACTGACGGAATGGCACGGCGCACAGGGCCCTTCTTGGGTACAGTCAGTGCAGAGCGAGGGCGGGAGCTTTCTTTTTCTGGCCCAGGCCGTGCTGCTGATTTCCAGATTCCTGAAGCACATACAGAGGAGATTGCAATGTTTACTCCTGCTAGCCAAATCTTGCTCCCAGCTGTGGGTGTTACAGTAAACCCAGGGAGCCTGGGCCAAGATAAAGAGCCCTGATAAAGCTTTTGCCCTTGAAGGAAAGCACGGCTGCACACAGCACTGTCAGGCTGAGTGCTGAGGAACTCATCACGTCTCCACCTTTGCAACTGGTCTTGTGGCTCAGCCACTTCTCTGTTTATCCTCTGCCTTGAGTACTGATAAGCCTGCTTTGTCTGCAACGGTTTCTCTGTACACACAAGCTGCTCAGCACCGTGGCGCACGTTCCATCTGGCTCCCGGGTCCGAGGGTTTGAACACCCAGTTGCAATGCAAAGACCTGGATTGTTTCCTGTTCTCGGGAGCAGGGTGGGATAGCAGACACTCCAGCAGAGCCTTGAAATATGTGACTGGTCCCTTGAAATATGTGCAAACTACTTACGCGAAGCAACCTGTTCAACCTCCTATTTAGCCGAGACACGCTAAGTCCTAGCCCTGAAGAAGAGCTCGGTGTCAGCTCGAAAGCTTCTCTCTCAGCAACAGAAGCTGGTCCAAGAAAAGATACCACCTCACCCACGTTGTCTCACTAAGAAAGGAGAGGCCACTTGTGATGGACTATTTTTTTTTTTTGTGATGCTAGGAACTAGTCTGAGACTCACCAAACTCATTTCACATAGGCCATCCGTCAGATACAAATGACTGTAATATTATTCTGCATGGTAGCTCTCATTGAAGTCAGGGGGAGTTCTGTGCACAAATCCCTGGTGAGTTATGGCCCTGAGGCTGCTATGAACCACTGACCGGGAGTCTCTCCTCACCCATCCCTGAGCCAACACATGCCAGTCTCCTTTGGCTCTTTACCAGCTCTCATGTTTCAATGTTAAAGAAAGTGTAGCTCAGGAGTGAGGGCACACGTACAAAGACACAGCTGGTTTTCAGAGCCTGCGCTTCCCTCTGAGCTAGGATTCGCTTTGTGGTCAAGGCTGCTGTGGTCTGATCCCTGCATGTCTGCCTGGAGCCAGCTCTGTATTTCCAGATGCCCAAAAGCCACCTGTCTGGAACCTGGCTAGCAAACAACTGCGGAAGGCCAGGGATGGCCACCCTGGTGAGATCCTTAGGGCGTGGAGACTGTATTTACTCAGGATCCCGCTGGAAGTAGACAGTGAGTCAACACTACAGCAAATGAATTGGAACACACCCCTCTACAAACAAACGCCGTCTCTCCGGACTGGCCTAGCAATAATGCAGAGTGAGCAGGGACAGCAGGGGCAGCTTGATCTGAGCGAAGCAGTGTTCTAAGCATTTCCGACCACAGCATCAGCCGCAGCTCTGTGGGCTAGTGGGGTCGGGAGGGAGGGGGAGGACCCTGGCGTAGATCAGCTGCCACAGCTCTGCCCATTGGCCTGTTCTAAGAGCTCCTGGCTTCTGTGTGTCACATGCACATGCCGAACGTGAAGGGAGCTTTTGGAGAGACATACACCTGCGACCCCAGGCCCTGGCAAATGATGGCTGGCTTTGCAGCTGCACTGGAGGAGGGGGTCCTGGGAAGCACATGGGAGGAATGTCGGCTGGCATGGCTGGCAGCATGAGAAGCTTCAGAGAGGGCGTTTCTGGGCAGGGTGCCCGTGGGTCTGTGTGACCCACACCCACCACTGCATCTTTGTGATGGCATGCCAGGAGCCACGTGTCTCCTCTCTCTCCAGCGCCTTCTGAAGCAATGGGCATGATTCTCAATTCCTCTGATCCTGTGTTGAGACACTAGGGCATTCTCCCTATTCCTAGCTGAATGCTTGGGCCCCAGTGTAAATCAGAGCAGCCCCCGGGCAGCTCTAACTTATGCTCTGCCGCTAGGCCTTCGCATAACTGGGAATCAAGCCCTTTGTGTCGTACACAGGCGTCACGCCTATAGGCTCTGCTGCTCACGCCCTGCATCTCCTCTCCCCTGCCCCCACTGCCTCTTTCTCTGCGGAAGCACAATTCGGCCCTGCATTCTTAGATAAAGGCTTGGAGACAGGCAAGTCATTAGCTGGCACAAGTTTCCTTGTGCAAAAATCTCCACCTCCAACAGGAATTACTATATGGCCTCCAACCATTGACCCAACTGGTCCAGTATCTTACCCCCAGCAGCAGCCAATAGAGGGTGCTTTAGGGTTTTACCCACACCCAGCTGTACCTGGGGTAAAAATTCCCTCCTGATCCCTGTAGGCTGTCCATGCCCTGAAGCCTGAGATCAGATCGGACTTATCATTTCTCCACACTCTCTTCCCTCTTGTGTTTACATCCTGCCTGGGGAAAGACAGGAATAGGATGTTCTAGCTAATCAGCTCGTTGAACGCTGGCCTCTTGCTCTGCTGCCCTTAGCTGTTGAAGCTCCTTTATGGTCTTTTCTCCACATCCTCGTAGAGCTGGGCTCTGCATTCAAGTTCCTGTTTCATACTTCATCACATGGTTATTTAAAGCACAAAGATTCAGGGCCCTGTCCTACACCCTAGGCAGTGGGAGCTTTCCCGGCCTAAGGACTGCAGGATCAGACACTATGGTGCAGTTGCTGGGACTACTTCCCCCCCGGCATCCCTCACACTCTTTTCCCTTTGCTTCCATCCATGCCACACACAAAGGGCCTTGTCCTTGGAGACAGAATGAGCTGAGAGGCAGGGACTGTTAGCGTGAGACATGACCAGCTGGGCATTGTCCTGTGGCCCTAGCATGTCATGAATGTTCAGTGCTCAGCGCTCAGCACTGACTACCAGCGAGGCCCTGGAGGGGGGTGTGGGGGGGAAGGGCAGAACTCTTGGGAAAGGACGGCAGACGTCAGCCTCCCCCTCCCCAGCACCCACCAGAGAGGAGGTCTGCACGCAGTCTGTCGTTCCTGTGAAACCTGAAGCAGCAGCAGATCTATGCAGGACACAGGAAATGCTTTACCACAGAGGAAAGAGAAAGGGGAGAGAAGTGAACTAGAGAGAGCCAGGCCAAAGAGCTGCCTTTCAGAGACATAATAGAGACACACAGCTGGCTGTTCCCTCTCCTCTCCTGCCCCGCTGGGGCCTTCATGCATCCAGTCCCTGGGACAAGCTTGTTCTCCCTGAGACTCTTCTAGGGCCGGATACTCCAGGGTGCTGCATTCACACTGACTTCACAGATTCCTTGGGCCTGCTTCTCGTGTCCAGGCAGCCCCTCTGTACCTACACCCATCTTACCATCCCTTATGCTGGCAGAGCCAGGCCAAGTGGCTGTGTGTAAATGAGAATCAGGCCCAGCGTGTCTGTCTGAAGCCCCTGGAGTTAGAGCAATGTCAAACCCATGCACAGGAGAGCCTGATGTCCCTGGGAGTCACTGGTCCTAAACTCATCTCAGGATTGTAGCTCTAGGCAGAAAATGGCCACCACTTCCTGACCTGAGGGTGCAGCATTTCCTGGGTTTGCACCCAGAAATGGGGGGGACTAGGATTTGTGGCAGGCATTTTCAGTGCATTGGGGGCATTTACAGGGCCAGAACAACATAAGAGATGGGTCCTGAGTCGCCGCACAACAGTTTTACCCCAGTGTAACCCCACGGATCATCTTCTTAAAGAAACGGTGGATCACGAGGCTGCTGAATTTGATTTACAGAACACTCAAGATCATCTGTGCTCTCACTAATACTGTAGCTGGGTGGAACCTAACCAGCCCTCACCCTCTAAACCAAATTCATCCTACCCATTCACTGCCATGGAGCTACTCCAGATTTACACAGGTGTAGCTGAGTGCAAGATTTGGCCCCTCGTCACACTCTGCCACACTGAGGCCCTTGGGACCAATGGCCAGAACCATCCCCACGTTCTCATTATGTGCAGCAGGTTTGGGGGTTTTTTTTTGGCTGCTGCTGCTGCTTTTTCTTGTGAAATGAACTCGGAGGGCCAGTGAGTAGCCGCCCAACGGGGGGTGTGCCAGGCTGGCAGTGTAGATTGCAGGAGATGTGCATCGCGTTGTGAAGGAGGGATTTTGTTTTGGTATGAAGCAGCCGAGCTGTTCTCAGGCTACGGTTCTGTGAGAGACTCCCAGGCCTTGGTTCTGCATCTATCATACATGCAACTGTCGGTCCCTCAAGGACAGCTGTTTTGTGCTAGTTGTAACCCAGTCCAGGGCTCTTTAGTTTCTAGAGGACATTTTTGACCAGCTAGCCCCTCTCTGCACCCTATGTGGCTGCTTTGTATCTTTCCACATCAGGCTAGTTCCTTGGTGTAAACAGAATTGTGACCAAGTTTGTGAATGACTCCAAAAACTGATGGGGGAATAAATAAAACCTGGACACAGAACCAAAGTGGAGCGTGACCTGGGGAAGGGCTGTGACAACAGGCAGTAAGGTGGAGGGTCAGTATTGTGATGACAGACGTCACCAGGTGGCTCCATTACACATAGCCTTCAATGTATCTTTTCTGTACTTGCGAGCAAATGTTCAGTCTGCGGCAGACATGGCACGGAGCAGCTGTATTAGTTACAACACGCTGCTCTTTGTTAGTTTTGTTCTGCACTGATCCATGGTGAGGAGCTGTGGTGGAACGCAGAGAGTTCACTTGTGGCTTTGTTCTCCATATTGGGAGGTAATTCCTAGGACGGGAGTGGGCTGAGATTTCTGAAAGAGGTGTTTGCCTGCATGCCGGTACCGACTGTCTCTGTTCCAGGACTGGTGTCTGGCATCGAAATAAAGCAAGTGACAGTGACAGTACACCTAGATGCCACCTCACTGATTTCTCCTCCATGGGAAACAGACCTGCAAGGCCCCTCTGCTTGGCAGAGGGGCAACAGTGGTGTCTAGAGAGGGACCTGGGGTTGGAAGAAGGGTCACAATGGTATTAATGAATGCGAAGTTCCAGGCCGCACCCACGGAGAGGAAATAAACAGCAGATACAAAGGAGCAGATTCTGTGCGGCTCAGGACCGGGGGCAGTATGTCACTTTCGTGGCTCCAGTTTTTGGGGCTGGCTGGGTACCGATCTAGCAGCTATCTAATTTATGCCCTGGCCCGAGCAAGACATTCTAGTGGCTGGGAATAGCCGGAGTATAGATGCACCCCAGCCATGTCCCTGATGACCTTTGAGCTCTCTAGTTCTTTGCCTCGTCTCTGTGTGTCAAATAACCGTTCCTGGTGAAGTGTATTGAACTTTGGGAGCTCTAGGTGTCAGCGAGGGGCGTGCTTAGGGGTATCGGCATTCTGATGAGATCAGCAGTGCTGAGTTCCTCAGAGTTACTTGATTGGCCCACTGAGAAGGGAGCACCAAACAAGTGCCTTCTCCAAGGGCTGGGACAACCGGCTGCTGGCATATCTCTGCTTAAGAATTTCTTTTTATTCTTGCAATCAGCTGCATAGGAGGCTCTTAGAATGCCCAAGGACACCTGTCAGGAACCTAGGGAGTGACACACAAACTAAGCAGCACCGAACAAAATATGTCACCACGGCTCTCCATTGGATAGTAACCGAGTTGCTCTACTACGCGTCATACTCCTAATACTTCTACAGTACAGAAAGGTTCTCCTGGAGCTCACTTGAAAGGGACCTAAAGCTCTACCCCCGTTGCTGCCCTGGAATGCCGTGTGACTGAATTCCTACTGTGCAATGGCACCCCAATGCTCCATTTAGTCTGATGGTCTGTCTCCGACAGTGACCAAGACCAGATGCTTTAGAAGAAGGCATAATATCCTGGGGGGGGGAATTCCTTCCTGACCCCAGCTGGTGATGAGTTTATGCCCTGAAATAGGATGGTTGAGAGCCCTTGCACTCTTCATCAGCCAGCATAAATACCACTGTTGTCCTTATTTCATCTAAGCATCTGACCCTTTTAGCAAGTCTTATTAATGTCTTTGCCTCAATAGTGTCCTGCAGCGGTGAGTTCCACAGGTTTATGGTGCCTGTCTTGTCTTACTACTTATAACTCAGCTGCTTTTGTCAAAACCTGGGCCTGTCACACCACAGCTGGTGGCTGCGGAAAGGCATAAAGCGTCAAGGTTTATGGGATGGCTACAGGGCAGGAGCAAAGAAACAAAAATTCTTTTCATACAAAACTCTTCTGTAATAAAGAACCAGGGGAAAGAATGAAGTTAAATAATGCCTGCATGCAAGCCAGCTGCTTCTTAAAATAATTTGCTCTGAAGCCTATCACGAGCTCTCACCTGCTCTTTCCAAACGCAAATATCCCCCTGCTTCCAGACATGAGAAATACGCGGGGAGGAGGGGAGAAGAGGGGGAGGCAACAGAAAGCTACACCCTTGAGTAGCCCTGGATGAGGAATGTGCTCCACTATTTTACTGCAGGCTTGCGTTTGTCTGGGGTGCCCTCTGGAATCTTCAGAATGCAACTATCTGTTGCAGAAAAGAGCAATTACTCGATTTAGACACGCCAGCAGCTGCTGAATTGGCACAATCTCTGCCCCAGAACGGCAAACATTCCCGCATTCCCCAGAGGGACGAAACAGACATGCCCCCGACATTCTGGGCTGGGAGGTGGGAGGACGCCCAGGCCTGAATCAGCATTCTCCTCTCACTGCAAGGGATGGCGATCCTTCTAGGAACCCGGGGCCAACTGGTAGAGGGATCTACCGTGCTGGAGGGGAAGAGACATCTAAAGGTCCAATTCAGCCTGGCAGAAATGGAAGCAACTGTGCTGAAGTCACTGAAATTGCACCTACTCATCCATGACTTAATATCTTTCTCATCTCTAACTGTCCCTCTAGACATTTATGTTGCACTCATTACTGGGTTACATTTGGCCCAACAGTTCTATTAGCATCTTAAGGAACTTCTTGCTCATCCATGGACATGCAGTGAAACACATTTAAGGTGGGGATACATGTTAATCTCTTCCCACCACTGAAATCCATGAGAGCCTTCTGCATTCAGGCATGGAAAATAGAGATCAGCACCCCTATTGCAATCCAAGGGGCGCCTCCTGCTTCCAAGAATGGCGATTTCCCTCCAGGCTCTGGCATCCCTCCTCTTCTTGGATGAGCTTTCCTCTCCAGTAGCCTTTCATTTTGAGATGAGCTCCCACTGCAGTTTCTGCAGCTGGAGGAGGAGGAAAATTCAAGAGTCATTACGGCCTGTGTGTCAGCCTTAAAGACACAGAACCAAGGCAGAGGCTGCACATTGCACACGCCTTGCAACCAAAGCATTCTAGCTTGGTTCACACCCTGCGGTTGCTTTATATGAGTGCGTAACACTCCTGCTGCCTCCACTCCATGTTACAATCCACATTCCCTAGAATGGCCTTCTTCCCTGGGAGCATACACAAGGCGGCTTGAGCTCAGGAAGAGATTTCATTTTTTAAATGGATCAAATAAATTTCCCCGGCTTCTCGGGTGAGATCTATTTGGTATCAGCGTAACGGGATGGGAGCAGTGAGGTCCGGAAGGGACAACGCCTACACAGCTGTCTCCAGTCCCCATGACACATTCCCGAAAGCTCGGGAACAAACCCAAACAAGAACGGAAACGTCAAGACACCACAGAAAACAACAGCCCCGTTGTGTTTAGATTTTGGCGATTTTTCTGCAGAGGAGATACCTGCCCTTTATGGGAGAGGAGCCACCGGCATCCACGCTCCTGCATGCTTCGCACCTTGCTCAAAGCCCTAAAGATCTTTCGGGTGCGCTGGGGGAGAGGAGAGGCGGCGTTTTGCTTGTGCGAGTCATTTTGACGCCATTACAAGTAATCATTTGCCACATGGCTGTAAGCGCCTGCCAACTGAACAACCCCCCGGTCTTTATTTGGACAGAAAGGATGATGTCATAGGTGCAAGAAGGCGGCCCCTTTGGGTTTTCAAGTCCAGCTCCCATTCCTATCACTGGAAGATGCTATAAACAGCTTTCTACAACAGTTCCGATAGTTCTTCAATGAGGCCCCAATCCAGTGAAGTGCTTACACGTAGGATCACTTAAGCACACCTAGTCCCATTGACAGCCGTGGAATTATTCCTGTGCTTAACTCAAGCACGTGCGTAAGCTCTTTGCTGGATGTGAGCTCTAATCATCCCATGGGGGCTTGGCTCCCTCTGTCATGCCTTGACCCACTCTTTTCAAGCGTTGCTGATATACCCTGCACGGTCATGACGTGCATTTGTTGCTGGTAGGAATAGTATTCCTGCTGTACCTAGACTCCCCGGTCATTGGGCAGACCCCAGGTGCCTTGACGCTGCTTAGATTGAAGGACTATAACATTTCCTCCTGTCCCTACCCAACCAGAAAGCTTATAACCTGAGAGAGCCCTGCCCCTCGCGGTACGACTCCATTAAGCACCTGCGCTCTAGCTATTGGAACAATGCCATGGGAAAAGTTTTATCGTATCAGTGCTGACCACCTCTAATGGGCAGCGATGTCACCAGCTCCCTTGGCTGCTTAGTTTTATTAACCAGCCACCCTGGACAATGATAACATTTGACCTGACACCCTCCAGAGCCTCTCTTACTCCCCAGGAATCCTCAGGGGTTCCACCCTGTCTCAGCCAGCTCCTCACCGACTGCGGTGTGAATTGCATCAGGCCCACCTGACTGATTTGATCTAAATCCTCTTTTAATCCCACCAGCCCCTTATCGATTATGCCTCATGCTGCCACTGACCGAGCCACAGTCAGATCCCTTGAGCGTCCCAGCCCTGCCTTGTTCATCTTTTAGGCTGAACACTGAACTAACGTAGTGGTCAATATTTCTGCCGGTTTCCTCCCCCCGTTATTTCCTTTGTCTCCCTCTAACAACACAGCTACGACCTGCAACACCTTTTTTCTTTGCAGTTTCAGCTTTTGCTAGCTCTGCTCTGTTATGCTTTCCTGACCTCACCTCGCTGCAGCTTTGTGTTTGTATCATGTGATTTTTTTTCCTTTGGTCCTTATCAGATTTCTTAACGCACCTGCTATAAACCCCCCACGCAAACACATGCTGTTCTTTGTATTAGACTGGTACTGTTTGCCTGAAACAACCCTCCCTGTTAGCAGGTCCTGCTGGGCAAGGGTAAAGAGGGGTCTGCTGACTCGGTGAAGCAAGTAACATTACCCGCCTGGAAATGAGGGAGGGCAGAGGGACCGCTTGGAGAGAGATGATCTAGGGGGCAGGCTGAGCAATGCAGAGGAGGAACTGTAGGAGCATGTGTGACCTTGACATACCCATGTGCACTGTGCCTGTACAGCAGGTTGGGAAAGCATCTGCACAGAGGCTTTGGTCTGCTGATCTTTCCGTAACAGAAGGATTAGAGATGGTTGGGGCTACACGTTGGTTGTCAGCTCATCCTGAAACTGCTCGTTCCCCTGTAATCCCTCATTTCACCTCAGCCCAGGAGAGTTTGGCCTCCATCTTGGCTGGGCACAGAAGGTAACCCCAGTGCGAGTGAGCATGAGCTGGTCGAGGTGTCTGTTTTCAGAAAGGAGAAGGTGGACAGCTGGGAGAATTGTTAGGGCCCCATCCTGTGAGGTGCTGGGTGTCTCCTGAAAGACGCTAACTGCTGTCCACGCTCTGTGCCTTCCAGGAAGCCCAGGGCACGCCACATTTCGCCACAGCTGCTCGGCACATTGCAGGATCAACTCTAAAGACTCTCCCATTCTTCCACTGCCCACCTTCTACTTTGTAAAATCTGAGGGCGCTATCAGCCCTGGTCCCTTGCACTGAGGTTACACGCAGCTTCCAGGCTCTCCCTCGTTTCCTCCCTGCCGTTCAGTTTCCGGACAAAGACGCAGTTGTTCAGCTAGAGTGATGGTTGAGAAAAAATATCCACTAATTCAAAACAGCACTAGTCCAATGTAATGTGCTGGAGTAACAGCAAACAATTGGACTGCAGGAATTTTTAGTTATGATGCTATAAATGACCTTACCTCCATCCCATATCCGCAGTGTCCAGTCCCTCTCTGGGAATATATCTCAAATGCAGCTATTACAACTCAAGACATTTTATTGAGACCACTGACTACAACCAGAATGAGAATGCATTCTCCAGGCAGATGAAGGCTCTTCTCTCACCTGTGATGACTAAATTGTGTCCCAGCCTGGTCGGATGAAGGGGAAACTATGAGGTCTGCCAACCTGTGTGTTTTATGTGGATCATGCAAAGGTGGGCTTTTGATCTGTATGTTCAAGGGGATGGTCTCAGACTCTCCTCAGGGGCATGAATACGGGAGATATAATGGGATCGCTGGTCCCTGGGGGAGCCTGGGTGGGTTCTCTGGCTTGCACATGGAAAACAAGATACAACGCACTGTACTAAGGAGCTCTCACAACACCCCATGAGATGTCTGCCATCATTTTACCGGTGAAACTCCCATATCTCCTAATTGAACCATAAGAGGGCTCCCAAGCAAATCGGATGGCAAAGAACAGCTTAAAAACTAGAGCGCAGCCCTAGTCCAAAGCCAGCCAGAAAGAGACAGCCCCCAGCACAAGCCCCGGGAACCAGAGTTTTCTCTCTCACCAAGGGATGTGCATGGAGGGAGAGAGAAAGGCAGCGAAGCTGTGGTAAAGTATTGCTGAGAGCAATACTGGCTAGAGAGAATGCGTGTGGGCCAGGGAGGAAGGTGGGGTGGATTTTGTGGCCTCAGGGGCAGATCAGCTGCACAGGAGGTTTATCGACAGGAGTCTTACCATCTGCAATTTATGTAACCCCTACTAGCCCCTGCCTCTGTGAGCGCAAACCCTGGGGAATCACATTCCTCCTCCTGCCGCCTTTTTGTTTCCGCAGAGCTCCAGTCCCAACAGGCCTTGAGGAATTTGGAAACCTTCACCCCGACAGAGGCCTACTTAGCTCGTGCTGCTTTTCAAGCCACTCCCCAGTGCTCGCTTCCCACTAGCCTAACTCCTGCGTCCCACTAGCCTAACTCCTGCGTCCCCCATGACTGGGAACTGACTTTGGAACCAGCTAGTGGCATGTTCGGTTTGTGTCCGCACACAACCTGGCCAATGCTGCGCTAACAGCTGTAGCGGCTAGCTGGGGGTCAGCCCGGCCAGCAGCCGCAGCTGGCATTTGATTGGCTTTTTGCCACCCTGTCAGCACACTAGCTAGGACCGCTGGGTTGACCCATCCATATGGACCCAGCTTTGTGTGTGGCAGGACCCAGAACGCACAGTACCACAATCTGCTGGCAGCTCTCTGTATACACACATCAGTCTGCCATCGAGCCCCTATAGGATAGCCAGCCAGCTGTCCCCAGCATGCACTGATGGACAGCGTGGGAGGTGCAGCTAGACCAGCATGGCTCAGCTGTGGTTGTGAGGCAGAGAACCATGCTTGTTGCAACCGGCAGCATGTACTGGTCACTAAAGCACAACTGGGTTTGTGTTGTGGATGGCCTCGAAGGGCGTGTGCAATTCCCAGGGGCGGAGTGTGGAAGCATCGCTCAGCCTGCCAGGGTGGGACAACGAGGGCCAGTGTGCCCAACATACCCACCCGGGGGTGCAGAAAGCCGAAGTGGGACGCGCCTGCCACAGTCACAGCTGGGGACGACTGCAAGGCTCCGACAGCGAGAGGACTCCCAGGGCCTTTTTAATCCCCTGGAATAACAAGGGGGGTGTCCCTCCACAGCCCGAGTGGACTCCAGGCATGCCACTCCTGGGAGAAGACCCTGATCTGATCTCTGCACCCACCTGTGCAGGATCCAAGAAGGGGGTGACCGATCCCCACTAACAGACGAACAAGCAGGTCCCTTCCTCAAAGGGCCGCCACGCCAGCCGGCAGAATCCCTAACTCGCCTCTTGTGCTAGGAGCAGGCTGAGATCAGGGCAGGGAAGGAGCCACCTAACACAGCTCATAAGGTGCTTTCTTACCCCAGGGTCTTGAGCCAGAGCTTACAGTCAGAAAACCAGCCTCTAAGGCCCAAATCAGGCATGCACCTTGAGGCCAGTAGCAGCCAGCAGATCCAGGTCCCTGTGAGCTCTCTTCCTTTTCCTGATTCCTTCAGAGCACACAGACTGCTTTGGGGGTAATGACCAGCCTAGCCTGTCCCTTAAAGGGGTAGCACCGCCCCACAGCACCCAGCGCGGGCTCTCCAACACAGCCTTTCTTTGCTTCTCTCCACACTCAGCCACGCCCCGAGGCCTGACGGGAATCGCGGGTGAGGTGATGCTGGTGCACGCAGCCACGCTGTAGGCTGGGATTCGAAGCTTGAGGAAGGGTGCTGCGGACTGTTGGTTGGCGGGGATGTAGCTGAAAGCGCACAGAGGCTGAAAGATAGGAGACACGCCCGTTCACCCTGGCACACAAGCTGCTGACCTCCAGACGCTCAGTGAAGCTCACCAAGCTGAAGTCACTGCAATGGTAATGTTGATTTCAGGGTAATGTTGAACTGGTGCCCATTGTTCACGCAAGCCAAGGAGAGTCTTGGCCTAAAAAGTGGCATCTCCCTTGAAGCGCTTTGGGGCTGGGATTTTGTTCTTGGTGTACGTCCCCTGACGCCAGCTGGAATGAGCCAGGAGCGTGTTGGACAGGCCTGGGCAGAGGGAAAGAGAAAGCAGACGGGTGTCCATCCCGAACGGTCTCTGAGCACGACCCTCTGCGGAAGAACAGAGAACGGACTGGATTTCCATGCACACCCAGAAGAGCCCCTGGTGACAGTCCCTGGGAGAAGAAAATCAGCTGGGCACCCCTGGAACATAGGCAGCCCTTGGGAGACAGACACCCAGAACCGGAGTTCTGGGCCCAGCATGAAGTGGACCCCAGGCCCAGTCCCTGATGATAATTACCAAAGTACCCTAGCGTGCAGATACGAGCAGCTCCTGCCTCCTGGGTAACAGCACCAGCTTCCACTTCTCTTAGCCTCCTAAGCCAAGGCTCTGCCTTGCCTGTCCTTCTACAGAGGCAGTGCCCAGATGAGTGATGCTGCACAGGGAATCGGGCACACAGCTCCCATTATCCTTCCCCACAGTCCTTGATCCTCCCCCAGCTGTATTCATCCCCCCCCCCAGTGCCAGAGAAATACACTGGGAAATACAGACATGAGCTCATCCCCTTGACAATGTCCTTCTCTGTCAGGAGGTGGCTCCCCCATTGTGACACAGAGGCCCATTGGTGCCAATGGGGTTTACTTTTCTTGACCAGGAACTCCTGTCTCAGCCCTGACAAACTCACTACACCTAACAGGCCACTGTCGGGGTATTTTAGTCATGAAGGGTAGCATGTGAGGGCTCTGCTGAAGGCTTGGGACTGACCAGTACTCACTCATTGCGAGATGTGTGCCTGGCTAATATATTTAAGCAATAATAAAAGTGTATTGAAAACGATGCTTTATGGACTTGGAGTAAAAGTACGGCCAAGGTTACACTTAGAAGCTTACACTTCCCCTCCCACGCCACCAATAACCCCCCTCCTGTGCTGGGGAGAGCAGAGTCAGGCCAGTCAGTGGCCATGGCAGCTGGGATGACGCTCGCTGACCAGGACAGACGAGAGCTGGTTGGAAAAAACAACTTTGTTCCCACAAGTTGTTTTCAATGAAGAATCTTTGTTCAGAATGGAAAAGGCTGCTTTCCTCTGGGCCATTTCAGGGAGATTTTCATTTTGAAGCCACATTTGGACTTGAATGTTTCATTACACGTTTGTTGTTCAATCAGAAGGAAATGGCATTGGGAGTCGATTTACAATTTCCCAGGGGAAAAGTGACGTTTTTCACCCATCTTAACACTTTCCGGCCCCAAAAGTTGGTTTAGCTGGTTTTGCCTTGGGAACGTTCCCCATGGGAAAACCTCGATCAATGCTAGAGCTGAGCAGGCTTGAGGATGCCAACTGATTATAGCCCCAATGACTAAACTAGCGTGGGCTGGAGTCTTCCTGGCTGACAAATTGACCTCCCAGGTCTTCTGCGGAGAGAGGAATTTCCCCATTGGGCAGCCCAGGGTTCCTTCCACGGCCTGCCTTTGGTGGCTTTATGTTTCACCATGGCTCCATGCTAATGCCACTGACACGCTGCTCTGAGGATGCACAGAAGAATCAACAGCAACTCCCCCAGCTGCCTGGGTCATACACGTCCCAGCCACCCCTGCCCGCTCTTGCCGCAGCCGTGTTGCCTCTGGGCCTCCTGGTGGAGAGTAAAAGAGGCAGCTGCTTTCAACAGCTGCAACCGCCTCCACCCGAGGTGTCCCACTGTCAGCAGGACCCTGCCCCCAGCCTGCCCTGCAAAGGCGAGCAGCGTTTGTATGGCTGAGGCTTGCTGCGTTCACTTTGCAGGGGAGTTGTGCAGTGAGATCGGTGGGTCGGGACTCGAAGAGCTGGTCCCTCCTAAACGTTGGGCAGCTTTGCAAACGGCACTTCTCCATTCGGTTCTGCTCACAGGTTTGCAGTGGTTGTGTTTCCTCCTGGGTGCACCGAGGCAGCTCCCAGCATGTCTCCTCAGTGGCTGTGTTCCTTCCACGGGCAGCTCCCTGCCTGTCAGCGCCTCTAAGACTTCAGGCAATGGAATGTGGGTGTTTACACCTGATTCCCCTTCCTTTGCTCCTTTTTCATTCTGTCTTGGTCCCTTCATCTTTCCTCCGCGCTGCAGGACAAATGCGCCTCGTCTTCCCTTAGCCGCGCCGTTCGGCTCTGGAGTGTGGCCAAATCACATTTCCTAGAAACATGCCCTTAAAGGAGGAAGTGGCTCATTGGCTAGTGCATCGGACTGGTTGTCAGGGTGTCTGGGTTCTGCTTCTCGCACTGGCTTGCTGTGTCACCATGAAAAGGTCATTACACGCTCGGTGCCTCGGTTTCCCCGTTTGTAAAATGGAGCTACCCCTCCTGCGGGATTAGTTTCCTTAAAACATCCACAATGAAGGGCGCCAACTGAATTCCCTTCCCCAGTGTTGTTGAGCCCCAGATATTGTGTGTAAATAGGAGTTTTCTTTCTTCCTATGACTCAACCACTTCCTCCTCCTCCTCTCTGTCCTTCAGACGAGTTACATGCCAGCCAGAGTTCACTGCACTGGGGCTTCACAGGCTGCATTGGTGGAAAGGAGCCACTGGCAATTTCATGGGGCTTTGGTCTCCTGTTCAATCAATTGCTGTCCCAGGGAGAAGGGAGCACCAGAAACAAGCCAGCGTTATGGGTTGAGTGAGTGCAGATTGCTGGGTATTTCAGGCGGTGCAGTTGGGAAATATTCATCTCCCTTCCTGAGGGGGGGGTGCGCTTGTGAGTGTCGGAAGGACCCTTGTGTTACGCTCCGACCTGCATATCGGGCCTGACGGGCTCTGGTCAGCTCCTCTCAGGCAGGGTCGTCGTCCCTGCTCCTATTCTCAGCAGAGGAGCCAAAGCTTGAAGCCTGAAGCACTCGCTCGGGAAAGGGGGCCCCCGTGGGTCGGCGTGAAGCACAGGAGAGTAAGGGTGTTGGTGGCCGTGCTGCCCCAGTTCTGAAGCAGACAGACCGGCTCAGTCTCCAGGGCTGCCACCTTGCACCGGCACTGAATTCACTCCCGAAATAGTGTAAAAGAAAACCAATAGGGAGGCTGCATGGGGAGACCTGCTGATGGAGGAAGGGTTCCCCTTCTCTTCCTGACCCTCCCCCCCCGGCTCAGCCCAGCTCCCCTATTTGCAGGAAATGAGCGTCCCAGCCAGGACCACCGTCCTCCAGCAGCTTCTAGTGAGACCCTCTTTACTGCTCCTTCTCTACTACATCCCCTCTGGAGATCTGGCGGCTTCTCCTTCCTTGGGGGCCAGGTGTCACTCCCTCGTGAGCAGCGCTGGAAGGAGTTAAGCTTCCTGCAGCAATGCTGGTGATCTTGGCTGAACCTGTGCTGTGGGGCAGGGGCATGTGGGGACAGACCTGGGGCTGAGCCCCCCCAGTTCAGCCTACCCAGCCCCCCCAAAGCAGGCAGACTCCTTCGGGGAAGGCAGGCAACTTCTCCAAAGCGGCGGCAGCTGGCCGGGGGGGGATGGGGTGAAGCAAGCGGGGCTGGGCAAAAGACAGGTGTGTGGAAAACCATGTGCTTCCCAAGGCTTTCATTCACCACAATCCAAGGACTAATGCAAGTGGCTGATGCTCCATCTGGTCTAGACGGCCGGGCTGGGCACCGGCCTACTGCATGGCCCAGACCCCGCTTCGCATGCTGCGCAGAGGGGGTTCAGGTGTCATTCTCCGCACTCCCCACTGGCTTAGGACCACGGGAAGTCATCAGCGTCTCCCTACCCTTCCCCTTCTGCCAGAGTGAAAAGGGGAAGAAGGTCCAAGGCAGGGGAGGGATGCGCTGAAATAAACGGCTTTTTTGTAATGACTTTCCCCTATTGGCCAATGAACCCGCTTCCGGAGGGAGAGACGTTCTGAGGGCTGCATTGCAACACTGCTCTTCCCCACTGCGCTCCGTCTCTTATACAGAGAATCATAGAAGATTAGGGTTGGAAGGGACCTAAGGTCATCTAGTCCAATCCCTGCTCTAAGAAAGACTAACCTCAGCTAAATCATCCCAGCCAGGGCTTTCTCATGCTGCAGCTTAAAAACCTCAAAGGATGGAGATTCCACCACCTTCTTAGGTAACCCATTCCAGTGCTTCACCACCCTCCTCGTGAAAAACCTTTTCCTTATATCCAACCTAGACCTCCCCCGCTGCAACTTGAGACCATTGCGCTGCCCCTGCTTGTCTCGCTCCCCCCATTGGCAGTCGCTCTCCCGCTTTCCCTCTGCTCAGTAAAAGTGCCAGCCAGTGCCCCAAGGAAGGGATTGGAACGCCATTCACTCCCTGGACAGGCTTACTAACCCCCTCGGGCAGCTGTCTCACCCACAATCAGCCATGCAACACACTCGCCATAAAGCGGCTGGTCCCAGCCAAATGGGCTGGACCAACCATCAAATCCGGGATGATGAAGGAGGGGAGAAGATGGTTTATCACTCACCCTGGGTGTTTCTGTGACACCCAGGCCCATTGGTGGCTCACTGCTGTGTCAGCAACTCTTGCATACTCACGGCACCGAACACGCTGGTGGTGTAACCTGTATCTGAACGGCGTTGTGGAAGATATCACACAGAAACCGGTCACATGCTGGGCCCCAAATCAGTGCGTGGTGTGTGGATGGGATGTGTACGAAGTTATAAATATGCACTAGGATTACGTCTGAACATGTATTTGGCAAGCAGTGTCAAAGCCACACCTGGTCCAGCCAAAGAACGGAGTTCTGCTTGCTGGAATGTGTCATGGACGTAAATGAGGCAAGGGATGACCAAAGGCAAAGCAAAGCACGTTAACATGCAAGGGAAACAAAACCAGCAGGTGAGCAAAATGACTACTTAACATGCTCGATGGGGGATGGAAACTGCACTCCCCACTAACCGCCAGGGAACCTTCTTGCTTCTTGAATCAGGATCAATGAACTTGGGAAGCCAGCCTGGCGCATAGCCAAGGAAGCTTGGTCTGGGCTCATGGGATCAGATGCCGGGGATAGACCACATGGAGAATGCCACACTCAGGGCAGACTGCAAGAAATGGGGCAGGCAATCCCCCAAACTGGTGGTTTATTCTATAATTAGATTCACCAAGGCAGTAACAAAAGAGCGACAGTAGCACCACACTGGTTAATCAGAAGCCAAGCACAGTCCCCTTTAGGCAGTCCAGCCCTTGTCTCCCATCCAGACAAACAGGTCTAATCTAGTGAGAGGTTACTGAAAACCCATTTCACCATATGTGAGGTTCTTACTGATCCCAAAGGAACTCCAGGTCAATACAAAGCTCAGATCTCACCCACATATCACGCTGTCAGCCAATCCTGAGTAAATGAAGTAAAGATTTATTAAGAAAAGAAAAGAAGAGAGTTGTAAATGGTTAATAGAGCATACACATGTAATGATTGCAAAGGCTTAAATCAGATTTGTAGCAGTGATGTTACAGACTGCTAGCTTGCAGAAGTCTCTCTGGTAACTTCCAAAAGATTGGAAGATCCTCAGTCCATAGTTCGAGATGCTCCTTTTAGTTGTAAAGCCACAGTCCAGAGAATTAGAGCAGGAAAGAGGCAAAATGGACACATCTCAGAGGTCTTTTATATCCTCTGCCATGTGCATGGAAATTTACCAACTCCCAAACAAAGCCACAGCCCAGAGGCCTGGAAAATTTCTGGCCCAAGATGGAGTCCAGTGTCACATGTCCCTTATCACATGACCCTACATGTTTTGCTGAATCACAGGGAGTGGACTTTGGCTCCTCGCTGTCTAAGGCATCCTCAGGAAGAGCTGTCTGGACAAGATGCGTTTCTTCAATGGCCCGTTGTGGGAGTGGAGTGTCCTGGACAGGCCTCCAACACATAGCTGTCTAGACCTGATGTAAACCTGTCTGAGGGGTGTCACCAAGGAGTACAACACATGTTTGAGATACAATTATATAGCCAATATTCATAACTATATACAAAGATGATACGCGAATTTAATCAGGGGATTCATGCTTAGCCAATCATGATACCTTACGTGACGCACTTTGTACAAGACTAATGGAAAGTGGGTGACAGCGATGACAGTGATCGAAATGGCCATCGTTAGTCATACACGTCACAGCTTACCCTTCAACAAATACATTGCAAAGGTTTCTGGGCTGTACCAACACGGGCTCTGACGCTCAAAGGATATACAATCAAATCAGGGGCTTGGGTGCACTATTACTGCATTATAAAAGGGTTTCATGAAAGCTGGTGACACACTGGTGATTAATAGCCCTGCGAAATGTCTGCATTAATACTATGTGAGGAATTATGGATGCTCCCCACCCCCGCTATTATGCTTTAAAGTCTGTGACCAAACACAGGATCTCCCATGATATCTATCCTGCTCCAGAGCCGCCTTCTCACATCCCTGAAGAAGAGGCCAGGCTGGAATAGCAGGGCTACGCTCAGGACTTGATTCAGTTCCCCCTCCCTTGTGCAGCTCCATCGGTGCTAGCACCAGTGGGCCAGGCCGAGGAAATGTTGAGTGTAGGTGAGTCTGCAGGAGTACAGACCTCTTCCGTGTACGCCAAGGAGACCACCCACTCCATCCAGAGCTCAGCTCTGCGTCCTGAGAGATCTGGGGGCACAGTGGCTGCAGCTCCCAGGAACTGAAATGGACACCAAAGCCCAAATTTGCAGACCTGTGCGAGCCCTTCCTCTGGAGGGTGCCATGCCCATGGGTCCCTTGGCATCTAACGACCCAAGGCAGACGTTCTGCAGCCTGATGCGCCCATGCCCCTCACGCTGCGTAATTCTGCATGCTGCAAGGAACTAGTGGGGCTCTTTGGGGGGTGAGGACAGCCTTGAGTTTGGGGAGATGGGACTGGAAGCAGCGTGCTCTCCGGCACATTTGATTCTGACAATTGTCTTTTCCTGCCCAACTGGCTTCACCTGGCCTTGATATTTGTCTCTGAGGACTGGACCAGGACAGGCAGTGCAGCGGCCGCGTGTTTCCCTACGCAGTCCCTGCTGGAGGGATTGTCTAGAAAAATGCTTTAAAGCAGAGCATAATTGTAGCAGGCTGCTTCTATTTTGGGCTGGGGAGGAGGGGCTGATTCATGGGCCCCAGCCTGGGCCTCAGTGCGGGTCACTAGCAGCCAAGGCAAAATGAGGAATGTAACTGGGACTAAATTCCTTCCTGAGGGGAATGCTTTGTGCAGTCAGAAGCAGGGATGGGTCCAGCCAGGCCTGGAGGGCTACATCTCCCCTGCAAAGAGAACCCAGCTTCTCCAGAACCTGGCCAAGAAGGGGACTCTTGAAATTATGACTCCTTGGTTACTGATTGGGGGTCTGTGAGTTGGCAATTGAACCCAGGCAGCTTGGATGCTATCCCGGGAGCTGACTAAATTGAGATCCCCGTACTTTGCTGGCTGTGCTCTTTAGCAGATAGGCATCCAGCCAAAACACCCTTTTCATGGTGGTCCAGGGGCTCTGGCATCTGGCGAGTGAACCAAGGGCCCTGAGTTGCCATGGGGAGTGTTCTGTCAGATGGGGCCTGATCTGTGGCCTACTATGGACAGATTAAACCCAGGCTGTCTTTGGATAGTGTCAGGGGAACTCCGCCACCTGGGGCTGGAAGGAACTTGGGTCCCCTGGCTGCTAACCATGGTCTCTAGCCACTATCTTGATGGAAACAGGAGGACTGTGGTTTTCTGCTGTTAACAGTGTAGGTGCCTAAGTGGTTTTTGTGCTTTTCTTCCCCTACTTGCCATCTGGACATCATGTCACAGGCCTCCAATGCAACGTGCGGCTGTTTACTGTCACTGCAGCGCCAAGTTACTGTCAGTCCCCTGCCAGGCTCTACGGTCACATTCCCACCCAGGTTACATGCGGGGTCCCGAAGAGAGCCCACAAGCACCTTTAAACTTGCACAGGGGTGAAGCATTGGACTCAGGCTCCCTCTCGACTAATTATATATTAATGAGGCCAACAGGGGGTTTGTCCAAAAAAAAGGTTGGTTTTGGGGGTGATTTCCTTTGTTTTTCCATTGGAAAGTCATGTCTTGCAGTCTCAGAAGGCTGTCTGGCAGCTGGAGAATTAGTGAATGATGGCTGCGAACATGACCTCCAACAAAGCACGGGGGCTCCAGACATGCCCCTCCTGCTATTTCTACAGTAAAAAACATGCAGCGGGAAAAGCTGCAGCTTAAAAGAAAGAGAAAAACAAATCAGGCCTTGTTTACACATTACAGCGAAGGAGGGGATGCCAAAGGCTCCATTTTAAAGAAGCCTTCTTTGCGTGTCACTTCGCCAGTGGCCAGGATGTGTGGGAAGGAATTGGATTGAAGTGGGAAGCATTTGCTCGCAGCGCTCAGCTTGGTGTTTGTTAAATGTACAGCAAGAAAAGGGGAGGGGACGAGTGAGGACCTCTCCCTGCAACCAGTGTAAATGCACAGCCCAGGTCCCAGCGAGGAACAGGACACTTGCTTTCCTGTAGGAAGCCAGGTGTGAGGGTTAGGAACCTCTCCGTAGAGACTGGCGGTGTGAGGCCTGGCACTAATGCACTGGGGTGTGGGAATTTCCCAGCGCCTGCAGGCTGGCAGCGTGAATCCTGCCATGTGTGCCCTGCAGCGCGGGGGGCTCACTGCACGCAGTGTGGATCCGCACAGTAACGTGAGGATTCGCCTGTGGTCAGCAGCTGGCAGCCTGGCACAAGTTCCCTGGCGTGTGTGTGGTTTGCCCTCCCAGGCTGGGCATGGAGACCTGGCACTGGCACCTGGGTGTGGATTGGCCCGTGGGGACCAGGTTGATGTGGTACCATGCTGTTACCAAAGGGGGGAAATTCCACATGGTGATTTCACAGGAACTCGCTGGTGGATGCAGCTGCGCCCGCCTCCCTTCCTCTCTGGGGCGGTTGACAGGGTGCGTGAAGCACTGCCCAGCTGACACCGCCTTGCTCTATTATTGTTACAGGCAGACCGGGGAGGGGCGCCGTCTCTCACGCAGTCTGCACGAGGAAACCCCTAGAAATGTGGCTGTGGCCAGGAAGCTTCCGGTGATTTCCACCTGGCCTGCTCCCGAGAAGCTGCCAACCATACCCACGCTGGTGGGCGGCACCAACCCCTGCTCCCCCACCTGGCTCCCCACCTGCCGCTCTGTTCCCACATGCCTCCCAGCTGCATCTCTCTCCCCCAGCATTAGCGCTGCAAGCCCTCCTGCCTCAGCCAGGCTGAGCCCGCCGGGACGGCTGCTCCGCTCCCCTCCGGCCCTGCCACGCAGTCACCCTGGGCGGCAGCTTTGCGAGGAGAGACGGGAAGATCTGGGGCAGCAGAATCCACGAGGCCCTTTGATTCCCATCCCCCACCATAAAGCAGCTCTGCAAGCCCACACCTGCGCTGGGAGGGCCATGGCCCGGGTGCCAGTGCTGCTTGGCAGTAGCAGATGGTGCCGCGGGCGTGCGCTGCAGGCAGGGCTCTGAGGCTGAGCATGCCCTGTCACGGGGCCGGCGGCGGGGGCAGTGCGGTGCCGTTGGAGGCGTCCGCACGCTTGCTGAGACTCAACGCTCTCGGCTGTCACAGCCCGGGCTGCGATCCCCGGCTGCGGGGGGTATCACAGGGCCGGGAGGGACAGCTCGGCCAGCAGGGGCTTCACGCAGGGGCTGTCAAGCTTATCCTTCTTCTCCTGTGCCTGAGGGTTGAGGCTCGGTTTCTCTCCGTGACCCAGCTCCGGAGCTGGCTCGGGGGTGGCTAGGGCCTGCGAAGCCTGGCTGTAAGGCTGGTTCTTCTCTTTGTGCTCCAGGGCTCCGTGTGTCAGCCTAGCCCGGGCGCACCTAGGTCATGGAAGCGGCAACGGGTTCAGACAGGCCTGCGTTCACTCAGCCTGCTTGGAGGTTGCACAGAGAGCCCAAAGCCTAGTCTGGGAAGCCGCACACACGCGTAGCGGGAGGGGAGCCCGGGAAAAGAGGCCGGAGGGGAGAGATGGAAGGCAGGGCCAGGTGTGATGTGTAGGGCACCAGCTCCGTCAGCTGCTGCTGATCCTGTTCACACAGCTAAGCCTGGGACACTGCATGGTGCGGGCCGAGGAGGCATTTCGAAGTGACGGTGGTCACTTGTCCATGGTATTGGCTGTGCAGTCCATGAGCAGAGGGGATGCTAGTGTTGGGAGGTCAGCTGGCTCTCAGTGCCCAGCTGCTCCCACACAGAACAGCCCGCTCTCCTGATAACCTGGCAAGGCCCTGTCAGTGGGATCTGAGCTCTGTACAAAACCTAGCCCCACTGGGGATGCCGAGCCCCTGAAATCTGGTCCCACGTATCTAACACCCCAGTGCAGATGAGAGTGTTCTTTCCCCGCTCAGCAGGTGTAGAACAGGCAGTGCAAGATCCCTGCTAACACACCTCAACGCTGGCCTAGCAGCATTGTGTATAGCGGAGGAGGGGCGACCAGTCACTAATCAGCTGGGGGGCTTCTCTGCTTAGCTGGAGAGATCAATTAGTGCGGACACCTGATCAGCAGAGCCCTACATGGATACAAAATTTGTACCTGCATCCAATCCGCGACCCACAGAAATGGGCTGCGGTTCTAAAGCAGCTATTCACAGATTTGCAGAGCTCTGCTGATCCCATCTGCTCTTTTCACCACGCAGCGCCAGACAGGAAGGAGTCACTGAGTGAGTCAGCCACTAACGGCCAGGGCTGAACCAGTGACTTGGAAGCAAAGGGCTCCCTGTCCCATCCCCCCGCCCCCGACTCAGCCTGGTGAATGAGTTTATCAATATATGTGTAGGCTCAGCCGAGTCCTCCCCCCATTACCCGAGGCACATGGCTGTTTCAGGCCCCATCGGCACTGCAATTCTAACCACGTCAGGGGACTTGCCGGCTGCATGGCTGTCCCCTGACCCAGCTGGAGCACTGCTACAGATAGATGTAGTGTACATGGCACCTCACTGAGTCCCAGTGATGAGTCCAAGGTTTTAACCTCTGCAGTTAGTAACCCGCGTTACAACTGGTCCCCTGATGGGGTGATCAAAGCAGCATAGATGGGGCCTTGGTCGTAAACGCACCCCGTCATCTTATGGCTGATGCTGTCTCTCATGCAAGATGAGTGCAGATGTATGATGGGAGGTACGATACTGTGCCTCCTGGAGGCCTGTCCTGAGTCCCCTTACAGCGATCTGTCACCAAGCCTGGAGGCCCTCGGATAACTCCCAAACTTAGGAGCCAGCAACCCTGGCCTGACATTGATTGAGATGGGATGGACAACCTGCTTCGTTGCTCCACCTTCAAGAGGATGTGGGTCCCTACGTAAGGGGGAACCTTTGCACTCACTAGGGGACGCAGGGGAAACCAAGCTGGCAACTATGCCCCTTGCCCAGCCCTGTGGGTTTCCACGTACCCTTCCCTCCTCCCAAGCTGCAGTTCACTTGGAGCTGGTGGAAGAGAAACAGCAATCTGGCCTCCCCTCCAAGGTAAAGTACAATTCTGAGTCACTTGTGCAATGAAGGGTGAGGGGAAAGTTTTATTAAGAGCAGCTGTTACTGGGTCTCACGCTTCCTTTGCAGACTTCCTCTTTCGAGAGCCCTGGTCAGCCGAGGAGTAACACAGCAGCAACAGCAAATCCAGGGAGAGTGCAGGTTTCCCGTGTGCATTAAACTGGAGTCATGCTCCGGAAGGAAAGATGGCCCAGTGGTTAGGAGGTCAGGGGACCCGAGTTCCCCCCTCTCTTCCAGCCTCACTGTGAGCTTCAGCATGCTCCTTAAAATTCTCTGCCTATCTCCCCATCTGTAAAATGGGGTGACATGCTGACTGATCTCACAAAGGTAAGGCAAGCGTCACAGGCCCAGACCTTGTCTGATGTAAACTGGAGCAGCTCCATTGACTGCAGGGCTATGCCGATTGACGGCAGCTGAGGATCTGACCTCCAGCATGTAAAGTGCCTTGTTATCCTGGCTGAAGAAAAGCACGGTGTCATTGCCCTGTTGAGGCCTCCAAGGCAGAAAGGTTACGTGCAGTCCCGTGTGCACCCAGAGATCTGCCTCCCCCTGCCTGCAGAGAGTGCTGGGGTCACAGTGAAATAGTACAGAAGCGCCTGGTGGCTCAAGGAGACTTAGGGTCAAATTCAGACCATAGTCAAACCGGTGCAGCTTCACTGGAGGCTGCGATCTCTGAACTCAGGCCTGAACTGGGTCCTTGCCATCCAAGTCCCAGAGTTTGGCCTGGCTGCCAGCATCTGCTCTGGAGCTGTTCAGGCCTGGAATAGCAGGGGACTGTCACCCAGCTCCGAGGGGCGTCAGCAGAGCCGCGTGTGGAGCCCAGGGCATGGATAACAAGGTGGCTCCAGGTCAGGACTGAGGGATGCCGCGAGTGCCCTGGAAACCAGTAACAAAGTTGTCCTTTCTCTCTGGAATCAGGAAACGATGTGTTTGAGATAAGTATGTATTAACGAGGCAGAAAGGGGTAGTGGTGCGTTCTGCAATGCCGCCATTTGTAGGGGATTTAAGTTGTGAACCAGTATCAATGTTTCTGACTTTTAATACATAAGAACAGTCATCCTGGGTCAGATCCATGGCCCAGCTAGCCCTGTCTCTGACAGCGGCCGGGCCAGAGTTTACTAAACTAAAATAAGCCAATAGGAGATTATTCATGACCCCGACCATAATGGTCACAGCCAGAAAGGAAAATTCAGCCCAGGTGCAGGCCTTCTACTCCAGACGCACCACGACATCAATGACAGGAGCAGAAAAACCACCACCTTCTTGCTTACCTTCCTAGAAAGGGAAGGTTAGAGTGAGTGGTGACTGGCCTGCACTTTGGTGTCAAAAGGGAATGACTGGCTTTAAGCAGCCAGGACACTAAGGACAGGGAACCTAGGAACCGTCCCCTCTTAGAAACCACAAAATAATACGAGAGAGGCAGTCTGTGGAGAGCCTGAGGCTCTCGCAGCCAACAGGCGCTTCAAGAGCAGCCTGTGGCTCTTTGGAGTCTCCATAAACATACTGTGCAAAGCGGAGCTGAGCCTCTACACAGATGTGCCTGATTTCTACACAGCTGCAATGTGGAGTCGCCACCCGCTGCGCTGGCCGGAGAGATCGCGGCGTTGCAAACTGTACAGGAACAGACGCGCAACTCCCAGATTGCACAGGGCTTCTTTTTGCCCAGTGTATCCCAAGTCAAATCAGAATAAAGAGAGTGACCAGCCCAACCCTGCCTAACTGGTGTCTCGGTGTTGAAAAGCAGCCAACCCCAATACTTGACACCACCGCCTCAGAGTAGGCACTGTCTGATTATATGTAGAAAACACCTCCCACCAAGCAGCACATCCTGTCAATGCAAAAGCAGATCAAGCCTGCAATGGCTATGAATCTCATTCCTAATTATGACCAATGGCCCAGGAGATGCATGTCCAGTGCAGTCCCTGCATTGCCATTGTAGACCCAAACTTATTTTAATTCTCTGAAATGAAGACATTGAATCTAGCTGTGCAAGTAAATGGATTCCAGGGGAGCAAGAACAGACGCAAACAGGCAGGTTTTGTGAACGTAAGGATCCCTACCTTCTAAATAAAGTTGCTAAGAAACTAGTGCAAGTAACATTGTAGTGGCCTAAGGAAGGGACAGGAAACCCCCTCTGTGCTGGTCTCTAACTGTGTGTGATTATTGTCTGCATTTTCTGCACTGTTTTTTCAATTCTTATCTCCCTGAAATGCTCCTTTTTGCAGTTTGTGCATCCTGACAAAAGCATTTGGAGCATTGCCACAGGCCTGTTTCACATGCCCATGCTTCCAGGATTTGGCTGTCTGGTTGGGGCAATTCTAGGGTCACCAAGATCTCATTCTGTGGTGGAAACGCCAGTGCCTATTCTCCATGCACAGGCTATACACTTGCACACTCCAGAGGTACAAGCACTTGTGTAAAATGGATGCAAGTGGCCTGATTTACAGAAGCGTTCAGCTGGACTGAGCGTTCTGCTGCATTAACACCCATTTGTTGACGGAGACACTCACCACCCACACCTTGCAAACCCTGGCTCATTTCCTGAGTGCTTGAAAGTCAACAAAAGGGTGTTAACACAACAGGACACTTGGACCATGGACTGCTGGAGTCACTGTGACTGGGGGAAGATCAGGCAAATGAAACACCGAAAGGTGCTTGAAGAGAAACCACTCCCAGCTCAGGAATCTGTGAACCCCTTCCACTCATTCACCTTCAGGTCTTTCAACCTGCTTCCACAGGGTAAATTTAGAAGCAGCTAGGCAGCATCTTTCCTATTCAGAAATGTGATTCAGGGAGTGGGAGCCGGCAACAGGCCAGGGTAGGTAGCAAGTTACTGAACTATATGGACAAATAGTCTAAGGGCAGCATGGTAAGTGCTTTCCCCGCCAGCTGACCAGGCTTTATGGCCTTTGCCATAGTCTGTGGTTGACAGAAGACCTCCTCAGCAATTAAGAGCATCCTTGAATCTTCTGTTCAGAAGGTTCCTACCGGATGAGAAGGGCCTCTTTTCACCCACCCCTTGTCTGCATTGGCTTTTTTTCCTCCTTAAGTTCACCCATGGCTGGCAGCAACCAGTGTCACAGCTGCAGAAATGGCAGCAATGACAGGAACACCAGCATATACTGCCCCCTGCATTTGTACTACTGCCCGCTGGTGACCTGGTCTGAAATTTACACTAGAGCGATCACAGTGGCAAAATACAAGCCCCCACCTCGACACTGCAGCCTCCACAGTTGCTGCTGGTTGAGGTGCACCAGGGGAAGGTTTGTAAATGCCAGGAGAGTCACAGCAATTAGATAGTCCCCGCCCATGGGCAGGACCCTTATACCGGGAAGAGTCATGCCACCAGCTAATGGGTCACACCAGATCCCTGCTGGTGCTTGAGCTTCCTCACCATCTGGGGACTTCTAACGGCCTCAAAGCAGCTGCTGGAGGTCTCAGCAACCAGCTCCCTTCTTCCCCCAGGGAAGCAGCAGGGAAACGTTCTCAGGCTACTAAGCAGCCAGCAAACGCAGGTCAGCCGGCCACTGCTTACCTCTCGCATTTGTGCAGCTGGGAGCTCTCTTTTGAGGGAGGCAGCACATTGCTCCTTAGTCCCTATCCCAGCAGCTTCGAGGTATTGAGGTGGGCAGAGAGCTCTTCTCGAAACCGTTTCCTGCAGCCCTTTCTCCTCCCCCAGCTCCCAGGAAAAGGGCAATTTACCAAGTTCAAGGGCACACACCTGTGGGCAGCTGCTGCCTACTTTAGGTTCTAGCCCAGAAAGCATCAGCATGAATGAGTATTTTACTCGCGTATTAACGCTGCAGTAGGACTCCCCTGTTTGCTACAACCAGTAACTTGGTGCAGAAGCCTAACATGTCCAGGCCCCTGGAGCGAGGGCCAAAACGTATTGGTTGGTTGTTTCACGCCAAGGACAGCTGCAAGGATACATGCTATGGAAACATTTTAAATGGGATCCCCTGTACTTGTGCAGCCCGGTTGTTGGCCCAGTCTATAGAGCAGCCCTAGCGGATCGAGACCCAGCCTGCATGCAGCTAGCGCCCATGTGAACGCAGGCCTGTCTGACCCAGCCAGGCTTTGTTAAACATCTCCGATTTCAGCTGAAGAGCTTCACCACAAAGGAGCCCATGCAACTGACTCCCCTATTTATTGAACATGAAATGACAACACCAAGTGTCTCTCCTACACCTTTTCCCACCTCCCCCAAGCTGCTGGGGGTGTTTATTCCTGAAGACAGATGGTAACATCAGCATTTCACTGCTGCTCCTAGGGTTAGGAGGGGATAAAGAATGGAACTGGGAGCTGCTGTGGTGGGGGGGAGCCATGACACTGCAACATTCCCCTCCCAAGCCAAATGATGCTAGAGATAGTGTGAATGGCTGGTGCTGTTACTGTCAAGGCACAGTATAATTGTATCCATACCACTGGGCAAGCAGGGAAGAGGGCTAGTCTGCTTTAGCTATGCAAATTAGTTAAAGCAGTTACTCTGTTCTCCCACTACAGGAATGCTACACTAGCAGCATGCACATTTTCCCTCCTGTGAAACTATAGCCACACTAAGGGATGCGGGGCTGTAACTAGTTCAGTTGAAATAATCAGACTCCTAACCTGGTTATACCAGCCCAAACTGTCTGGGCCAGGCCTGAAGTTAGTTACTAGATAAGGTCACATTCTCCCCATGCGCCTTGTGAAAGTCTCCCATTCACATCAAGGGAATATGGGGTAACCTTAAGTTTCTCTCTCAGCCTATGAAAAGGGAGATCAGTTCTCCCCAGAGGGTGTCTCCAACACTGGCTGAGTCATTTTAATAAGCACCCTAAGTAACCTCCCACTATGGCTGCGGGCTAGCTTTCCAAGTCAAGATCAAGGGCAGGGATGGCAGCACCAACATGGACAACGGGGAGAGCAGACTTCTCTACCTCATCGCCAGCCCGACAGCTGAGGCACCAAACCCCTTGTGACAAGTCAACAGCATGACCAGCTGAAGAGCCAGAAAGAAGCCTTGAGTCCTTAATAGGTCATTATATTTTTTTATTTTTATAATAAACTTTTCACTTTATTTCAAGGAAGACAAAAATTAATTGTGAGTGAGGCTGCAGAAACACCAGTCTGAGCAAATGCACCAGACAGACCCAGGTCAGTAGGCCAGATGCCAAATCAGAATTTCACTCCCCCCCCCACACGATGTAGCAGAAGGGGTCCCTGTGCCCAGGAGCTTCCATAGCCCTCTGCTTCCCCTCATCGCCTCCCTCATTGCATTAGAGCAAGATCAGTGCTGTAAACTGGAGGTGGCCAAGCAGAAAAGGTGGGGTTGGGTCAGGCTACGGATGGATTCTGAAAGGACCACGCTTCATTCCTCCACGTGCCAAAGCAGCTAGCACGGTGGGACAAGGAGGTTAGAAGTTGCAGCATTTTTCTATACAGGTACATGATGTAATTTGAAAAAAACAGATGATTTATAATTCAAAGCAAAAAAATTAAGTGTTGGCTCTTCCTGCCAGGCCATCTCCCTCTATGAAGACTTCACGCATTCCTTCTCCTGCTCGATGGCTGAAAGAGAAGAGAGTTCTATTAGCCTCTCTGGCTCCATGCTATTCCCCTTCCTCAAGGGTTGGGACAGTACAGCACAGCGGCTCTACCTCACTGCAGCCACGCAAGCAGCAGAGCAGGTCTACCACTGGGCTCTCCCCAGAGAGATGAGCCTTGACAGCGGGGTCAAGACATTAGCATCTCACAGGTCAGGCTGAGCAGCCAAATCCTGGGCCAGCTTTGAGATGTGTCACACCAGTTTCTGTATCAGCTTTTGTTTTTTGCATTGTTCTTTAGAGATTTGAGTGTGCGCCCAACACCTATTCCCTGAAGAGCCTAACAGGTAGACAAACAGCAGGAGAGCGTGAAGAGCTAGAACCCCTCTTACTACTTCGTGCCAAAAATTTGTTTTAAGATGACTGACAGCTTCCCCTTCCCAGAGGGGAGTGTGTAATTCTAGCTCTTGCCAAGGCTCAGATCCTATCTGCAGGATAAAAAAACCAAATAATATTTTCTATTGGAACAAAAACCAGACCAAAATGCCTCTGTCTGCCAGATTCCTCAGTGATGAAATCAGCACCAGCACATCCGCTCCCACTCAAAACTCCTACACAGCCAGAATTGGAAGTCTCAACGTCACAACAAAATGTTAATAGGGGAACCATGTTTCTGGCGTACCAGACCAGTTCTGCCAGACCCCTTGCTTTAAAATGGTTTCCTCTTCCCTTCTAGCTGGACACCAGACCATTTGGACAGAGGCTCACATCACAAAAATAGCTAAAGACTTCAACTCAGCTTCTTCTGTGAGCCAGATGCACGGCCTGGCAAGTAACGCAAGAGCTACCTGAAGCCACGCACTAGACCCAAGTACATCTAAGACTTGGACTCTCCAGCAGAGAACCTGGAATCCGTGACACCTTGCTGTAATGAGGTGGCATTATTGGTCATCCATTAAGTTTCCCGTGCATACAAAGGCTTAGACAGCAACCACTTATCACTCAGCTGGCCCTGCCCTTACAGCAAGAGGGAAGTGAATACTTACTCTCCTTTGAAGGGAGCGTGTTCTTCTCCTCCGTGTTGGTCTTTTTCAGCTTCTTCTTGTCAAATTTCTCAACTTCAGAGAGGTCTGGTTTGTCACACATCTTAGCTACAAACGAGCAAGAGCCACATTACAACCCTGCCTAAAGGGGAACCGTGCCAAGGGACACACCCCAACCCTTCCAGGGCAGGGACCAGACAAGCGATAACAGCGGGGCCAATCGCCGCACCCAAAACCCAGCTCAGACTCCAGGCGGGGCTAGGGCCACGCGTCCTCCCGCGGACACGCACGGCCTCGCCGACCCCACACCTGCCTCCTCCGCCCCGCGGGGACAGCGGGACCCCGCCCGCCCGCACAGCGCCGGGGGAAGCCAGCCCGGCCCCCCGCGTCCACACGCGCGGACACGACAGCAGGGCGCGCCGCGCCAGCTCGCCCCACCGCACGGCCCCGCCCCTCCGCCGCCCGGGCGCCGCGGTGAGGGACCCCACGCCCCGCAGCGGAGAACAACGGGGCGCAGGGAGGGGCCGGGACCCGCGCCGGGGGACCCCCGCCCCGCCCCGCCCCACCCACGGGAGGGGGACCTACCCGCCCCCCCCGCGTCCTCGGGCGGCAGCCCCTGCTCCCGCCCCACGGCCCCCCCACGCCCCACGCAACGGGAGCGGCCCCGCCCCGGCATCTCCAGCGGACCCGCCGCCCACGCATCAGGAGCCGCCCCCGGGCCCCGAACCCGCGCCCGCCCGTACCTGCGGTGCCGGTGTCGCGCCTCACACAATCGCCCGTCGGTGAGTCTCGCTAGCGCCTCGGCTCTGGCCGGCCCGCGCGTGGGGCGGCTCCTTATATACCGCCCGCCCCTGCCGCCCATTGGCTGCCCGCTCTGCCCGCCGCTCGGCATGCTGGGAAGCGTAGTGGGCGCTCCCAGCCCTGCCAGGGGCCGCGCCGCGCCGGAGAACTACAGTTCCCAGGGTGCACCGGGGCGGGGGTAGTCCAGCCCCCTCTCTCCCTCCCTCCCCCCGCTACGCTCGCGGAAAGGCGTGGGGCGGGCGCTGCTGCAGAAGTGCGGGGAGTGCCTGGGCTGGGCTCGGCCCTTTGTGTCCTGCGCCACGCACCCGCGGCATAAGGGTTGGGTCTCCCCACGTGTGAGCCGGACAGGGGCGGCGGGGAAGCCCTGAAACACAGCTGCAAAGGGAGGGAGGGATGTCTGGCTCGCTGCAGAGAGACTCGCAGACAGGCACGCCAACAGAGACAGAGGGGCCAGACAGACTCGCAGACGGGTTCACAGGAAGGGAGACCCCAGATACACATGCCCCCCACAGAGGGACAGGCGGGCAACGCAGCAAACCCAAATGCAGACTGCAGCTCCCCGTGGGTATTTTGCTCCCAGGCGGAGCTGACATGGGGGAGAAACATGGTGAAAAAAGGCTGGTGAGGCAATCTGTCTATGCAGACAGGCACCCAGATGCACCGAGGCATACAGACACACATGGTCAGAGAGATGGTCACAGACACGCACACACCAAGCGCTTCCTTGTATGCGGCCTCTTCCCCAACCCTTGGAAAAGTGCTTCCATTCTCAGCCTGAGACGAAGCCTGAGAAAACCCAGCCCTATAGACAGTGTGTGGAAGAGACCCAGGCAAGGGCTTTTGAGTGGAATTGACAGTGGGAACTCTGCAGCACCGCCTTCTCCAACGGTTAGATTCTGCACCAGCCTATTTGTGGCCTGAAGTTGAGGTGTGTCCTCACACACGAGCCCTCAGGTATGAGGACACGGGGCCACAGCTAAGTGTGGGATGAGCTCATGGCCTTTTGCAGTGTCATGAATGAGGATCTCCAAGCAGAGCTAAATTACACCTTCTCCAGGCCAGGAAATCTGGGAGGCACAGCCCTGAGGGTATTAGATAAGTAGGAGGGAGAGCTGGGCTTCTCAGGTGAAGCTCATATGCCTCTTGCTCAATCGGGGAGGAAAAGCTCTCTGTTAACATTAGGATGCAGTCATTCAGTGTGCCGGAGTGCAGGGTAACAAGCTGGTTTTCGCAAGACAGAGGCAGTTTTGGGCCTGGAGCATGGGATGGGAGCAAGAACTCCTCCGAGAGGGGCCAGGGAAGGGGTGTGCCTGGTAGCAAGATGACAAAGGCTGTTCTAATTTGCTTCCCAACAGCACCATCTAGTGACTGAAGCTAAGTATGAGGACACAAAGAAATGGGGCTAATTCATCCCTGGGGTAACCCTGCTGAAATCAGTTAAGGTACACCAAGGAGGGCTTTGGTCCATGCCTGGAAGGGGAACTGCAAAAGACACCTCTTTTTAAAAGGGTCTATAAACAACCATTGACCATGAAGGCTGTGTGCACAGAATGCCTGTCTGGGCCTCATTTAATCTTTGCCATTTGTTTTTGGTGTAAAAGAGGATTGTAGATATATTTCAGAGGCAGCTCCTAAGCTAGAAGCGGATCTGCTTTCTCACCACCCTATCGTTCTGCGGCCATTGTAATCTAACTCGCTGAGTGGACCCCAGTCACCTCCTTTGTGTGTGACTGTCCCAGCCTTGTTATTCCTCTAGCCAGGCCTAGATATTTCCTTCTTAGCTTCAGGCTTTTACTCCTTGTCCAACTGTCTTCTGGCAATGTGAATAATCTACTGGTATTGTGCATAGTTACAGAGAAGGTATTTATAGACTGCGTTCACATATCTCCTGAGAATTCCCTTTTCTAGACTCTATAAATGTTCCTCCTCTTTCAGTCTGCGTACTGTAATTAATGTTCTTCCTTTTATATTTTGCTATGAACTGTGGGGCCCACACTTGCCTGCTATAAATTCCAGGTTCAGTCACTTCACAAGCAATTGTGGATGGTACTATTACCTCCCTAACTCTGTCCACCTGGGGCAGTTGAGCATTGCACTAATTCTTCTGAGATGCTGCTGCACAGCTAAACTCATAGGTGTATAAATCGGCTGGAAGGTTAGGCACCTGAGGTGGAGATGTGGCCTGGCAAGTCGGCCCACTCCCTTCAATTATGCACACTCTTCTGAATTCTGGGAAGAGGTTTGAATAACCCAGAAGCCATTTTGTGTGGAATCGGCAAGGCTTCTTAGATAAACAAATGCTATCATTTTCACACAGTGAACTAAAGACCCTTTAAATAGTGTGTAACTATGGCAGACAGTTGCCCCACATCTTGCCCCTGGGATGTTCAGGGTAAATCCCCATCTTCTGCTCCTAATGTTCACGCCCATCGCCCAGTAGGTCTTGGGGTCTAAGCATCAATCTTTAAACATCTATGGTCTGATTTTCAATTGTGCTGAACACCCAGAGCTCTCATTGAAATGAGCAGGAGCTTGGTTTGCATAATGCCTCTGAAAAATCAGCCCATTGAAGTCCTTGTATGCTTGACTCAGCCCTTCATCCTTCCATGGTAAATTAAATTCCATGCTGTTTACCTGATGGGGATCTTTAGGATGAAACTTAAAGATCAGAGGGGCAGTCTGCTGTGGATTGGCTTTAAAGAGGAGGGCTGCCCAGAATCAAAATTTCCCTCCTCCCAGTTGCTGTGCCATATGTGGTATGCTGGCTGCCATGCTCTTCCCTAGAAGGAGCTGCATTTCAGCAGTGCTGCATGCATAGGTTGTGAACCATGTTGGGATCCTTAGGGAGGGGTAGTCCTTTAAAAAGGCCGTGTTCTTCTCCTAATTGAATAGCCCTGCTCTTTGCTCTGTGACCAACTAAATCTTGATCTGGAAGCATCAAAAAGACACCTACCCAACTGAAACCAAACAGAAATCCCTCTCAGCATTTTAGTATGCTATCACAAAGAAATGGCAGAGGAGAGAAGCTGGGCAGTGACATCAACATCTGATGCTTCTTGGAAAATCTGCTGTTAGATAGGTTTCTTTCCTGGTGCATTCCCACTTCAAAATGAGGCTGGTTGGGAAAGAAAGACCATTGTGTAAAACTAGTACCAGATTTGTGCCTCGGTAGGAGCGTGTTAGGTGTTGTGACGGATACTTCACCATCCTGCCTAGCTGTGGATAGATTAGATTTTACCGGAGTGTGTTACTGCCACTCCTTTTCTGGGATTGGTTTGGTCCTAAAAAGAAAAGCTACCTCTGAAAGAGGTAGCAAGGGCTGACTGCAATTCTCTGGCTTAAACAGAAAAGACAGAAGGATGCCAGATTTTCAGGTGGACAATATAACAAAATGATGTGAAAAGAGAGCTACCACCTATTGTCCTGAGCACAGGGGTCATTTAAGGACCATGAGGGGAAAGCAGGATGTGACCTGTATGACTGCAAGGCATGTTGTCAAATTCACATGGAGCAGAGTCCTGGATTCCACATTTACATGGGTCCAGTCTATAAATTCAGGATATCAGATTGCCATCACTCTCCAAGGGATTGTCCTTGGATGGCAGTGGGAGATTTGTACAGAGATCAAGAGGAGGGTATGTCCTGTAGGGAGTCATTAAACGGTTAGATATTATTTATCCAATTCCTTGCTGCATTCAGCATTACTTAGTGAGATTCGGTGTCCTGTTAGGCCATCGTTACTTCTGCCCTTTCTTTCTCTTCCCCTTTCCCTCTTCTGCCTGAGTGAGTCTCCGCTGTTCTTCCCTCTGCATTTCCCTTCCTGCGGCAGTTACCACTTCCTTCACGTTGGGGGGTTGCATTCCCACCTCCTCTTCTAATGCCATCCCCTCAAATGACCCCTAGCCATGGGACAGTTAATGCTGACACTGATGTGGTGAGAGTGGCCTAGAGAGCTGACTCCCCACTGAGGATGAGAGGGAGCAGAGACTCCTTGGAGGCTTTAATTTAGGCTGTCTTCAGACTCAGATACCCTGCCCTTGCTTTGCACTAAGATCACATTTGGAAGGCTCTCACAGTAGCCAGGGGAACTAGTAACGTACTTTATTTTTGTAATGAACGCTTAGACTCTCCACATCCTGAGCGTGTCATTTAGGCCACATAAATACAGCACATGGCTCAAATCCAGCCCACCAAATGTTTGCTGAAGGCTTAAACTCATCAGTTCATTAGATTATAAACCCTCTAATCCCAAACAATAGGCAGTAAATCAGCACTCCTCCACCGTGGGCTATTAACACTTGGCAGGAGGCAAGAGTCAGAACCTTGTTCTTTTTTCACTGTTCCTCTGCCAAAGTCGATTTGTCCCATCACGTGTAATGGCTCCCCTTGCAATAACCCAGCATGCTCCAGAAAGGAAGGCAGCAGAAGTTCGGTTAGAAATCTTGTTTAAAAGAATCACATGCAATAGTACAGAAGCAATGTTATGTCATTTCAGGGGAAGAGCGAAACATCCATGAAACCCAGGAAGCACAGGGACTAAAGCACAGTGTTCTCGTGTGGGCGATGCAGGAATCTAATGCGGATAGGATAGAGACAGAAACGGACAGTTTACAGGCTCTCTCCAGTCCCATCCTTCATGTGGGTGAAGTAATTGCTCAGTAAAAGGATCTCACTGAAACCGGAGACCGGTGCAGGCCCCCAATCGTAGGTAGGTGCCTAACTCTCACTGGGATCCTTTTGAGGATCTGGCCCACCTGCTTTCTAGAGAAGAACAGAGATTGTGGCAATAAGCCTTAGCTACATTTGCCATTGACTTCCATGGAGATGCGGCTGCTGACATCGGAGCTGAATCTGGCCTAAAGCACCTTGGATTTAATCAGCTAACAAAAGAATGAATTTATCTGACGTTGGATTACATCTGAGCTGAACACGTTCCTGTGCATCACGTCTTCAGGGCATGCTCTGCCCCCTTGCTCTCCTGAAGGGTCATATCCGTATTCTAGTGTGCCAGCAGGGCATAGCCTCACTCTCCCAGCCAACATGCCTACAAATTGAGCACGAGTGATGTCATGATGGAAGCCGGCATGTAAGAAGCCGTAGACAGGCAGAGAAATGTCTCAGTAGCACCTGCCTCGAATCTCTGAGAGAGGAAAGAATGGAATTGTTGCAGGACCGCCATGCTCACGGCAGCAAGGCATGACAAGGGAGTCCTCAGTGTTGTCTGGTCAGTATTATCAAAGGCTGTGACAGATCTAACAGCATCATGGGCAGGCATTGGAAGTTGTTAGTAGAGGCACATCACCCTTGACAGATATCAGGAGCGATTCTGTGCCAACACCAGCTTTGAACTCTGGAAGGATTCTCGGAGGAGCGTGAAAGCTTGCAGAACCCAGTTGTGACCATGCCCATGCCCCCAACCTTCTCTCTAACTACCTGAATGGAGAATGAAACCACCCATGGCCTGAAGTCCTGGCCCCCATATTTCCATTGACTATAATGGAGCCAGGAATTCACTGACACTTTCAGAGATTAGCCCCCGAGTCCCAAATCTCTGCTTTACACTTCAGGTCAACCCAGTAGAGGGCAGGTTCCTTCAAGCAACTCCACCAGCTTCTTCCATTTAAGAATAGCCAAACCTAAACTGCATGGCCTAGGTTCACCACCTCAGCCCACAGTCCCCTGGGTAGAACATGTAACTCTCCTCCGTAGCCTCAGCATTAACATAGCCAGAGGCACAAGTGCAAATCCAAGAACAGAATTTGGCTTCTAGGCTTTAGCTCAGTTGGATGCTTAAGGAGTAATGAACATGCAGTAGTAGAAGAGCAATTATCTTATAAGAGGGACAGGGCATGTTTCATCTATGGCTTGCAATAATGTGTGAACACAGTGCAATTCTGTAGCACTTTTCACCCATGCTCTCGCAGCACTTTAAACAGGGAAATACCATTAACCCCATTTTTAAAGATGGGGAATCTGAGCCACAAGATATTAGATGTCCTTACAAGGTCACCGTGCCATAGCTAGGAACAGATTCTCCCTCTTCTGCTTAACACTATTCAAGACAGGCACCCCAATCCAGATGTGATCAGGTCAGCCGTTAGCAGGCAGGGTTTAGCTCACTCCCTTTGACCACAGCACAGGAAGCTGTGGATTATTACAAGGCTATTTAAAAAACCCACCAACCAATTTTCTGATTTGTTAAGTTCCCTCCCCATAAAGTTGCTCCTTGGTCTTGAAAGTATGGCCTCAGCGAATGGCCTTTGACCTGTAGGTCAGAGGTTTAGCTTGTGTGTTAAGGTTTTATTGACTAGGAGCTTCAGGGCCTCTTTGTAAACAAGCGAGAACCCACTCAAAGTCCTCAAGGCCCTAAGCTGTGACATTAGAAATGCCAGATTGGGCTCGCTGGCCTCTCCCCTCATTCCGCCTGGGACTTCTGCCCCGTGCTCTCTTTCAGGAAGTCATAGATGGCAGTGGTAAGACCCCATGTCAGGCAGGACCTGAGGACAATGAGGGAGCCTCCCCGGTAGAGAAAAGTCAGCTTCCTCCCGTGCGACTCCCAGACAGACCACACAGTCTCCCGGAGGCTCAGGAGATCTCTCCCCACAACCTGTGCCTGCACATTGGCATTGAGGACACTCAGCGGGTACAATGCCAAGCCAATCACTGTCCCATTAACACTGCCAGACACTAGGGCGGGGAGCCAGCTAGGCAAGCCCTTCCCGGCCAGGCTGTCGCGGAGGGGATCCTTAAAGGAGAAGTACAGTGCGCTGCCCAGGCTGTTCCGCAGCAGGATGGGGCTGAGGCCCCGGTAGTAGCCTACAACTAGCCTTTCCTTCAGACCATACGAGTTGAATTCTTTCAGGATGTGCCGGGTGTTGGGGAACCTGGTGTCTTTCCGTCCGTCCTGCAGGACATTTTGGACTCGCTCAAAGGGGGTCAGAAGTAAGGCTTCCACTGAGCCGGACAGCAATCCTGCTGTCCACCGCTCCCCCAGCGTGCAGGGCATGGAAGGGTTGCTGGTGAGGAGATAGAGGAAACTGTCATAGGTGCCAAACAACAGGGTTCCCTGGAGGGTCTTGGACAAGAGCGGAGGAAAGAGGCCCCGGTAGAAGCGGCGGATGCCCTCGTGACGCAGTTGGTGAATGGCCTCCTGGATGGAGAAGGCATGGAGCTGCTGGCGGAAGATTGTCTTGTAGATGGGGAAGGTCACAACGGTGGAGAAGAAGCTGGAGATAGCACCTACATTGTAACTCCTGGAGCTCCATCTTCTCTCTTCCTTTTTCCTCCTCTCAGAGTTTCCATACTGCATCTTGGCCTTCTCCCCCAGTCTGAGACTTTCTCCTTTAGCCACTAGGATCAGGTAGAGAAAACCCATAACAGTTTGTAACAAGGTTATAGGGCAAGTGACTGGGAGTCATTCTCCAGCGGGAAAGGTATATTACTGTCTGGCTGATCCATTTGCTCCTAGCTAGACCTGACTCACATGAACTGACCCCTCCGCAAACACTGAGCCCAGGCCATGCTGAAGACTCCAACTGCCCTGTCCCTTGCTCAGGGGGATTGATATTCTGTCTTTCCTCCACCATGCCTTACCCCAGCTCTCTGCTAACATGACAGCCGCATTTTGTCCATCCTCTCCTACAGGATGAGCCCTAATGTTTCCTTCTCTAAAGTACCTTTGTTTCCCATGTTGGGGGCAAGGCTTTTGTATGTGTTTTTCCAGCACAGCTGCCTCCCGTCAGTAGCCTACAGTCCTAGCACATACCTTTTGTTGCTCTCCCTTGCGTCCCATGTGTCTTTGTTACCAGCCAATCATCCCCAAGGGGCACATCACCCCAATGGCCCTTTCTCTGGCGGTCTGGTATTTTCTTATGTAGCCTGGTAAGATTTTGCAATGTGTCTACCCGACATTACTACTGCTTCTGCACCAACTGTGAGGCTGCTTCGACTCTCCTCCATTAAAAGTGAGATATCTAGCTTGGCAGTTTGTCCTGACATAGCACCTGGTCTGGCTGAAGAAGTCTGTGCTAATGTAGGAAGGAGAAGACTAGGTCTCCACTGAGCTGGATGCTGTAGTCGCATCCCAGGACACAATCCTGTCCCAGGGAAGCTAAACATTCTTTCCCACTTGTGCTAACCCAGGCATCTAGGGCCGCACCCAGAGCTCACTGACGGCTGGAGGAACTTTTCCATGGACTTCAAGAGGATTTGGATCAGACCCATAATTCTCAGCCTTTAGGATACTGTTGTTCATTGGTTTGTGAGGAAAGTATTAGCAGATCCCACAGACTGGCTGTGGCTGGCCTCGTGGAAGACCCACCGTGGTTCCACAGTGCAGGCTACTTGCACAGCAGCCTCCCTATCCCCTTCAGCATGGAGGCAATGCTGCATTGCTGCCTCTCCTATAGTAAGTGAAGTGGAGTTTTACCCCATGCTGGTCATTGCTGTCCCCTTGTTTCCTTGTACCCCCCCACCTTTATCTGGCTCCACCCACTGTCACCTCATCTTACACATGGATTGGAAGCTCCTTGGGGCAGGGATTATCTTTTTGTTCTGTTTGTCTAGCACCACGAGGTCCTGGTTCATGACTGAGGGTCCTAGGCACTACTGCCCTACAAATAATTATATTAAAAAAGTGGGATCGTAGTTAAAGGCATTTTAAAAAACAAAACCAAACTGCAGCATGCAGTAGCTACCACAAGAGATTTCAGATCTGGGCTAAGATGACATGTAGATACCATGAGTTCAGCATCATGGGCCTAACTCATCTCTGGTGCAGCTCTATTGAAGGCAATAGAGGCTACTGCAGGGATGAATTTGGCTCAATGCAAACGTCCCTTCTGATGGGTGTGAAGCCCTGAATAGCCTAAGCGAAAGCTTCCCATGGTAACCATTTCCTCTCAGCTTCTGAGAGCTTACCTAGATGCTTCCTGCTGTGATGGGGTTGTTTTTCCTCCCACACCAACACAGCTACTTGTGTGCACTGAGCCACGAAGCTGATCTAAAAGTTTGCTGATAACTGCATTGCAAGAGCTCTCCTGCTGCAAAAGTAACTCTTCCAACCACTCCTCCTCTCCCCCGCCCCTTCGCAATTCCTTTCCATCTTGCCCAAGATTTCAGAGACAAAGACCCCTTGCAGGCGAACCCTCAGCAAAGCGTGTCTGCTTTGAAGAGTCCTTGCCAAAATGGCATCTTCTTACTCCGCAACTCTGCTCTGGCGGAGTGGTCAGAGCCCCCTTTGCTCCCGTTAGTGATAAAAACACAACTTGCCTGCTGCCCACTCCGGTGATATGTAGGTAACTAAATGAGTTTAACTCCTCCCCTGCTGCAGCTCTGTCAAAGTCAGTGGAGGTTACTCCAGGGAGGAAGCTGGCTTAGCGCAAGCTGTCCAGCAAAGGGGGAGAGAGATGCATTCCACTCCTCCCCAGAATTATCCACTCATCCTGCTTGGGGGACTCATTTGTTCCATGAGCCCGGTGGAACTCAGATACCACACCTAGGCCCTGCTCCTGCAAACGCACCTGCTTAACATCACCCCCAGGAGCAGGCCTGCGAAAGCCAGGTGAAGTCTTTGCGGGAGCTCAGCAGAACCACGGGGTGACAATGGGAGCACACAGTTGTGCTTCCGACTGTACGCTCTTCAGGGTAGGGACTTTCTCTCCTCCCATTCACCCTCACTTCTTAGCCATCTCCTGGAAGGAAACCGTGCAACCAAAACCAAACTCCTGATCTCCGCTCCTAGGCCATCTCCACTTACTCTCCTCTGCGACTGATACACTGCCACCATCCTCCCTGCGTCTGGGGGGGGTTTTGACAACTCCTTCCTTTCCCTCCTCATCTTGGTCATATCCAAATCCTGCTGCTTTCTCTTCAGCTCGTCTCACCTACTGCATCACACACATGCCTCCTTCGCTTTGGTTCCTACAAAATGCAGCTGAACTCTTTTGATCTCTCCTCTGCATCCCTCCACTAGCCCTCATGAATCTTCTTGTCACCACCTCCAACCTGTGTAACTCTGCTCCCCCCTACTTATACGACCACCTCAAGCTTCATCTAGCCCCCTTGCCTTGCTTGTCGTTCATCAGCTTCTTGCCCATGAAGCGAATGTCATCCCAGGCTGGGGAGGGGCTATGTTTTCTTTCTTCTAGGAATTTTTGATTGGGTATTCCAGCCCAACTTCTTCTTTAGACACCTCAATCCCTTTGGAGATCTGGGCCTGTGCCTTCTCTCTTAAAGGCCCCTAGGCATGGGGCAACCAACCTCCCTGAACTTGTCCAAAAGGCCTGTACTCTGTCCACATTGAACTCCTCTTCAAAATGCCACTTCGCCATGCGGCCTATGGAGAATCTTGGTAACATGTCTATGCAATCCTTTTTGTTCTCAGTCCTCGTTATTCTCACTGTCTGTCTTTAGATCGTGAGCTCCTCCGGCTGGCGACTGTCCCTTCCTCAGTGTCTAAAAACACCAGCACATCACAGGCTTTACCATAACCCACAGTGAATAAAACGTGTTGACACTGCCTAGCCCGGTACAGGTGCTGCCTGCATCCAAATATCATCAGCTACAGCTGCAGAGTTTTATCACCTGTGATGGTGCGCAAAGAGCAAGTACATTCTGTGACGGGGGTAGTAAGCTGACTCCGATGTCAGACTGAGTTGGTTGGACAGCCAGATCCCGGCAGAAAGGAACCACACTTATTTATAAACTGAGCAAATTTGTTCCGGACTGAATGCCACACAATGAATATGGACCCCCTCCCCCCCGTGACAGGGTGTGCCTATCCCATGACAAGGGAGGGAGCCGACCCTGCCCTTAGACCATGCTGGGCACGTGCCAATTCCTGTCTCAGTATGAAAGGGAGCAGCCCAGCTCATTTGGGGCAGACTGCTGAAGAGGAAGGAGCTCTGCTGGAGGCTCCTGCCACAGAACCAGCAACCACCCATCTGAAGGCTGGACCTGGAGGCCTGACGAACCACCATTGGGGAATATGGGGTAGGAAGTAGCCCAGGGAAGGGGGACAGCCCTGCCTAGTGGGAAAAGTCAGCATGTTACAAGAGGAGCCCCACTGATTTGGTGGCAAGTACCTCTGCCACTGTTAGGGCCCTGGGTTGGGGCTCAGAAGAGCAGGGAGGGCCTGAGCCCCCTTACTCTAGGCACCCCACGCCCCTAGGAGGCACCCCACTACCCCAACGGACCAACAACCCCCCCCATCCCCTAGCATTGGGTGTCACTGGTGACTCAGGCCATTAGGCCACATGGCTCTGACCCCAAGGGCCACTTACTGACTCTAGCCCTTGGGCCATCCTGCCCCACATCCCCAGGCAGTGATACTGATTGTGGCTGTTGGGCTTTCTTGGTTTTCCTGAGCAATTAGACCCCCAAAGGGGACTGGGGGGAGGGAAGGAACAGACCTAACCCCCCTGACACCTCCCCACAATGCCATTCTCACATCAGCCTTTTCAGAGGCTGTGATGTGTCACAGAACCAGTGTGGGGAGGAGTTGGGGGGGACAAGGAGAGAAGGGGAGCTGCGTTAGGTTTGTTACTAGTGAATAAAACCTGTTGATGCCTCACCTTTTGTTGTGAATTAAATAAATTCCTTTGTTCAGCAAGGACAGATACAGCAAATCTTGGTGATCCCTACAGCCTGATCCCGCATTCAAAAGGGCCTGGATAAAAACAGTTAATCTACGCTGGACAAAAAAATTCTTCACGTGAAGCAAATGTCACAGGCTCGGGAGAGACCGTGCTTCCTCTTCACTGCGCGTTTCAGAAGATGGTATTCTAGCTCTGCCGCTCTGCAAAAGGCTTGATTGGAGGGGCAGAAAAGTGTAAAGACATCCTAATTTTATGCACTAAATTGCTAATGTGCCAATCAAAAACCCATGATTGAGGTTCATTTCGGGCCATCCTTAGGTTTGTATAAAAAGGGAAAACAAAAGTACATCACCAAACAAAGGCAGGAAGGGGGAGAGAAACCCCATGTAATACTTTTTACCTTGTGTTTATTCCTCAGCTGCTCCTGCTTGCCACAGACAGTAGTACCTGCTTGCCACAGACAGTAGTATCCCTTCTTGCTTGCTCTCAATTCATTCTCCTTTGCCAGTGTTGAATGAGCTTTATTTTCCTCTTTTGTCATTTGCAGCCACTGAGAAACAGACTAGATTGCCTCATAGGGAGGCACCACCCTGCTATGATCTCATTGGCTGCCCTCATTGCTACTCAGGAACCTATCTTCTGCATTAGCCACAGACAAGCATATACAGCTCACTTACTGGGCTGTTTTAGGGACTGAGGCATCAGCAAGAATAGCTGCAAGATCTCTTGAGTTAAGGATGCTGGAGCACAAATGGCCAATGGCTGCTCAGGGGTGGGGTTGGGGAGCAGCACGGAAACTCATCTGACCTTGCTCATAATAAATTAGTTCAGTCTCAGTGCTACAGGGATCTAGCACTACACACTGCTTGTGTCAGAACTTGAGAGCCCCCTTTCCAACGGAGCACATGCTATATAAAGGAAAAGACTGGCTGGAAAGAATTTACCTACTACTGTAAGATGGTTGCAGCTTGTCATTTCTCTGGAGTGTTAGCTGCTGAGGCCTGATCATTCAAAATCAGACACAAAAAGCGTTAAAACTAGCCTGTGAAATGGTGTTTTACTGGCCAAACTTTTTCTGGGGGTGGCTTTTTTTTTTTTTAATTACTCACTCAAGTCCCTATTTTTTCATCTCTGGACAAATATATTTGAGACAATTTTGCAGCTTGTTTCAAATGACAGCATGTCTGATTTCTTTAGCATGAAGAACCACCTATGCTCTCAGCTTCAGTTTTTTTGATAATTTATAGTGAAGGAAGAAAAAAATGGAGGCAACCTTGCTCTGAAAGGAGAGCACACAAAGATCGACTGCAAGTCATATAAATAAATTAGATTTATGTCTGAGTTTGTCAAGGCCCTGCCTCAGACACAACTCACTCCTGGCAATTTCCTGGAACCTCCAGCAAACAGGATTTCTCCATGTGTGATCAGACGTGGGATTGTTCTTTCTCTCCAGCCCTCTGCGCAAAGACCAGCACACTTTTTTAGTGAACGGAAGGATTTACTATGGAGATGGCTGGGCCAGTGAGAAAGGGTGGAGTACAAATTAACCACTTCAAATATTTCACCTTCTCCACATGCTCGGCACTGGAGAATTTAGGTCAAACTTGCAGCTTTGTGATAGGAAACTAGAAATGAAAGAAGGGAGACTCTTCCACCAATAGGGACTGAACTGACTGCCCCTGAGAGGCAGCTTTTACAGCAGGCCAAACTTTCACATGTAAATTTGGCATGAACTCATTTCTCGTTTACTTTGACTTGCTCCAGGTACTAGGTGAAAACAGCTAGGCTTTTGTTGATCCTGCTCAACATATTTTCTTTACTGTAGATTGAAGTCATCCTGTTGAATTTCAATAAATCAGAGAAACTGGCGTCCAGAAAAATCAGCTGATGTTCAAACAGATCAGCTCTCATTCCAAAAAGGAACAAAGCAAGTAACAAAAGGTTTACCTCATTCTGCAGAATCAAATACTGAGGAGTTAGGAGTTCTGCTATGAGTGAGGTCATATTCTGGGTCTGAAGAACAGGTGTTCTCAGAGATGTGTTTTATGCTGACTGTGCCTTTCACTCAATAAGAATCTCTTAACTACAGCTGAGTGCACCATCTCCCCCTTTTCTCAGGGGCATAGGGAGTAAGAGGCAGTGGAGAATTACAAGTTTCCGGTATTCCATACTTATACTATAGGATCCTCTTCTCTAGAATACCTTCCAAAAAGCATCGGTCTGTAACTGGATGCTCCCATAAACTGAAGAGGACACGGAAGGCCAATGTTCAGTAAAGGACAGTATGTATGAATGTGGTACACTTCAAGAACTGTCTGCTAAATTTAAATAAACATCTTTCACATTCATTTAAGGGCTCAGACCACAACAGAGGCCTTTAGGAACCAAGCACAGGAAAAAGATTTAGTTTAGGTGCAAAACTCGATGTGCATTGAGCACGGCTACTGCACCCAAACTAACATAAGGGGGAGTGAGAGAAAGGGATTTAATTTCACTGTAAGAATCATGGACATGCAAGTCTGTATCAAGACATCTGCACTGGTTAAATTCATTTTAAGATCATATCTGAGTCTAGTCATCCAGAAGCAACTGTTTCCCTTAAACCTATGGCAACAAGAACTTCCTTGGAGAATAGGTATATATTTATTGTCTTTTGCTTTTGAACAGGGAAACCCCAGGAAGCAATTAGGAATCTCACCACTAACATCTAGTTGATCTCGCTATGTATCTCTGACGTAAGGGGCTTTTACCCAGTCAAGGCCCACACTCATCCACAGAATATCATCCACTATATTTTTAGCCAATACTTTCCTTTCAAATGGTGCTTTTCAGTGCTGCTAAATCACTAAGCTCTACCTAGGCAGTGAGCCTGTCCAAAGCAGAATCCATATGCCTTCTAGCAATGGAGGGGGCAGGCAGATGGTTAGGATCCAGAAAGCCTTTGAAAACCAGTACATTTCAAGGCACTTTTGGATTCTCCCAACTCCCCCCATAACATTTTTCATGTGAATCAGTGCATTGTGCACTAAAGAAAGGTTCTTAACATTGCTACTATGACAGTCATGGAAGTTACCTGTACCCTCGTCTCTTTCCAAAGAAGCATGTGAAACAAACAATCTTAAAAAGGAGCCAGTGAACAATTTCAAGCTCTCTGTTATTTCAGTCCCATTAATGTCATCACATATCTGACTGGTATGTAGATAGAACCGGTACTCAGAAACCAGGATGGGAACTGTATTAGTAGAACATAAACTGCATTTAGCACCCAGAACTTAACTAGCTGAGCTACCAAGTCTACTGAATTGCTAAGATCAGACGTATCTGATATGTTACCCTCTAGCAAAGGTGCCTGGGCTCTAAAGGTTCTTCTACACAAGTTAGTTAGTAAAAGGAGCTGAAAGTTCTTCTGTCCACCATCAACCTAGGAATGCTCAAGCTCACACCACAACCACATATGGAGGCTCAATAGCACCATGTATGATTTAAAAGTATTTACAAATTATAAGGAAATAGCTATGTAATTTTTTTTTAAATAAAAGTTTAATTCCTTCATTGAGGTCTTAGTTTAACACAAATGCTGCTGAAAATCCTCACACTGCTTTGATGTCCTTGCTCTTGGCTTTTGATCACAATGTATTGGCAGTGAACCAGCAGGAGCTTCAAAGTAGGAGGCAGAAGTCCTGGATAAGCCCTCAGTCGAGCTCAATGCAGGATGCAAAGCATAGAAGCAAACATAGACGCTTTCCAGACAAACACCAACTTCTTACACAAAAGAAACACCTTACAGTTTAGGGTTTTAAGTTGCCACAAGACAAAAATTCTAGGCAGGGAGAGGGGCAATTCTTACTTAAAAAGGCACAATACCTAACAACTAAAAGGACCACTCCAAATCTAGACAGCCAGATTTTTCCAGATAGCTACACTTATTTCCCCACCCAATAAATCCCTCACATCACACTGGCTGTAGATACAAATGACTCCAAATAACTCCCTTCCCTATCTCCAAAGTTAGACAAGACTGTTTTATAAAAGCAGAATGCATACAAGAACCAGCTTGGTCTGCTACCTCGTATGAATCCAGGAAAGACCGGTTTAACTGCTTACTGGGGGATTGTCTGGTGCAACTACCATGTGTTGCAGTTTTGGATAATGCCTATTCTATAGGCAGGAGCACTGGAGGCAGCTCTAGGCTTGAGTGTTTCTTCCCTTCCTACTTTAGGAACGTTACTGCCTGGGGTTAAGTGTGACATTGAGAAAGTCTCAATAAAAGATACAGAAGGAATATGTCTCACCTGACCTATCATCACTGAGCACCTTACATGAACAGCTGGCTGACTCAGCCATCCTGAGCCCTTCCTAAGGCTTCCAAAGTCCTGCAGCCTACCTCTTCCTCCATTAACCTTTCCAAGACTCCTTGAGTGGGGGACAGAGGATTTTGCAGAGATGGCCAATTCTGGTATCAGACATGGCAAACTGTAAAGGTGGGGTGCAAATGCTGCAGCCAGAACAAGCAATCAAAATACATCAGAAACTTCATGACAGACGGGGCTAAAATGCATGAAAATAAAACTTCTAATAGGAAGTAACAGATCAGCCCATATTAATCTACTCCGTAGATGCATGCCCAAGGAACATCCAGGTCAGTGAAGGGTCAGGAAGGCTAGACTTACTAATGGGCTGGCAAAGGAGGGAAAATTAGAGGGCAACACGTTTCTTCAGTAGACCAATCTGAATTCAGGGTTTTAACATACTGTACGTCACAGTTCCTTGATCTCTTTCTGGAAGAGGAAACTCATTGCTGTCCCACCCTGTAGGGCCTCACTTCTTGTCAGAAACTTTGTCAACATACAAGACGTCCTTATACCATCTCTTTAAGGGCTTCTGTCAGGTATAGAGTAAGTGATGTGGATCAGCAGTCCCTTGGACTCTCGCTGTAGTTCCAGGCCAGCATGTGCTTGGGAGTTCTACTTCCCATATAAAGAAATCCAGGCATGCACGCATAGTCTAATCTCCCTATAAACAGAACTTCCCCTCCAAAAAAAAGTTGTGGCAATTGGCCACGTCAATTCTGCTCTCCACAGATCTGCAATGCTGACTCAATACTATTGGAAGCTTAAACTACCAAGCAGATCACAGTGGGATTACACTGGCAGGATCCTGAGCATTATAGTTGGGTACCCCACACCCCACCCTCTCCCAGAGCTGGGCTCAGGCTCAGTGAGCCTGATGGGTGCAGAGGAGGAGCTGTGGAGAGCTGCACTGGAACAAGCAGAGTCTTCTAATGAACTTTATAATTAGCTGAACAACTTTTGGTTTTAAAAAAAAGCCACACAAGCAGCAGCCAGCATCTGTTATAAAGGGACATGGCTGAATAGGTAGGAGACAGATTCCCCATTATGAGTCCTCCTGATGGCCTCTGCAAGGATCATTGAGATGTCAATCACCTGTAGGGGAAAAAATATCAGTCACCTGGTGGAAGTCTATGCAAGATCTTAGGGTGGCTGGGAAGCTACCAAGAATCTTCAAGGTAGAAGCCCCACCGCTACAAAGAACCACTCACAGATCTGCAGCAGACTGTCAGATACAGGGAAAACTACAAAATTTCTTAACGAACAGGAATGACAGAAAACCACGTTTCATAACACTCTGAAAATACTGCAGGAAATCGTTCCATTCTGACTTTTCTAAGGCCTTGTCTACACTGCAAAGATAAGTCAACCTATGTTAGATTGACTTATAGCCACCGCATTAATTACTGCGGTGGCCAATGTCCACGCTACCCTCCTTCGATCGGCAGTGTGCGTCCTCACCACCGACCTAAGAGGGGCAGGCAGTGTGGGGCACTGAGAGCCAGTCTCAGCTCCGCTGGCAGCTCTCCACCCAGGGCTGCTCGCCTGCTCCAGCCGCCTGAGGCTTCTCGCCCCACTCCCAGCTGGCATCGGGGTCCAGCTGCTCAGCTCTCCAAGTGTGCAGGGGCCAGGTGGGCTCTAGCTATCTGGCTTTCTTGTCAATTTCAGGTTCCAGCAGAGCAGTGAGAATGACAAGAATGACCACCAACAGCCTATGTAAAGAATGCAGTGTCCACACTGACACTGCGTCGCCCTATCTACACCAACATCAGCCTCGCTGAGATGATTTTATGATGTTGGCATAGCAGGGGAGTTACAACAGTGGGCGGAGCATTTCACTGTGTAAACCTCCAACGTTTTATGTTGACCAAAGTTGACTTTTGTCAACAAAACTCTGTAGGGTAGATCTGCTCTAAAAGTGGGACAGGAACACAGGACTGTCAGATGGTTTCAGACTTGAGGTCTATTTAGATTAGCATCCTATCTGACAGTGGCCATGCCAGATGCTTTAGATGAAGGTCTAAGAACCCTATAATAGGGAGATGTGGGGTAATCTGCCCTCACCCCAGGTCTCATCATGCTGTCCAATAGTTATAGATTGATTTAAACCCTGAAGCATGAGTCTTAAAATGTTAGCATTAATGACGACAACTCGGGATACTCTTGAATCTTACATTCTTGGACTCAGCTTCACATGACAATGAATTCCACAGTTCAGAGCTTGTTTACACTTGGAAATTTACCAAAATGGTGTTATTCTGGAATATCACTGTGGATGCTCTTATTCCAGATTCAATGTCTGCATGGGGGTTTGTAACTATTCTGGATAGCTATTTTGGTAAATTTCCAAATGTAAAACAAGCCCTTAATTTACACATTCTGTGAAAAAAGAATTATTTGTTTTGGGAGAGATCTCTGCAAAGGTGGCACCTCACTGCTTTGCAAGCAGCTCCCTGCCCTATTCCTGTTTCTTGCCTTTGGGTTGAACTGGGGAGGCCTGCCCACACCCTTGGCACTATAAGCCCCAGCCCTCAGGCATGTCTCCCCAAGGCTTACTCTGCTCTGTGCACTGCTCACCCAGGTCCAGAGGCAGCACATGGCACAGGGCTGGTGCCAGCCCCCCTCCCTTCCCATCTTCTAGCATTCCCAGAGGGACTGGTAGGACCCAGGAGTGAAGCCACAGGCGAAGCCTGGGCAGCACTGGTGCACAGGCTGCGGCCCTTTAAAACTCTTCAAGAGTGTAGCGTGCGGGCAGCAGCTCCAAGCCTTGGACTCTGGCTCCCACTCCAGCTTTAGGCCAGATTTTGGCTGCAACAACCACAGTTCCATAGCTCCCTGTGGCAACTTCTCTCCTGGGCTCCTTTCCCCCTCCTGATGGGGTGGTGGTGAAAACAGCTTACCCCTCCCAGCGGGGTAGGATGGCGGGGGGAAGGAGGGAAAGGTGTGTGAAACAGCACCCTTGGTTTACAGGAAACAGTGCATACACCAGGCTGCTTCTGTTCTGCATGCTGACCTTTAAGATGCAAAACAGGCAGAGTATAGTATTTGGTTTCTCCCCACTGCCTGATTGCTTACTTTCGGTTCCACGTGGCATTCGGTGGACTGGTCAGTTCATAACTCTGGTGTTGGGATCTACTGTATTCCTACTCTGTTTTGTCTCTAGTTTTTGATTCATAACATTCATTCATTCATCATTCATCGCCCCATGACTATTAACTTCTTTAATAGCCTCTTGTGTGGGACATTACCAAAAGGCCTTTGACTGTCTAAATAAATGTCAGCTGGTTTTCTTTTATCATATCCTTTATGAAAGGTTCAAAGTATTCTAAGAAATTCATGAGGAATGATATTTCTTGGTCGAAACTGAGCTGGTTAGACCCTATCAAATCATGGTCTTCCAGGTGTTATTGTTCTGTTTAATTATTTCAACCAATTTGCTTGTTGCACGTTTCAGTTTCAAAAAAGTTTCAGCAACAAAAGTGTCTGTTTAGTTTTAGGATCTCCCTATCAGAGAACATGATCAGGCCACTCAGACTGAAGCACCATTACACCAGAAGGCATACATAAAGGAAAAAGCCAACCTACAGCTGAAGCAGAAGATTCACTGTGGTTTGGGAGTTTCACTTCACAATGTAATCCAATTGACCAAGAAGGCCAAGGGTTAAAATCCTTATAGAAATAATTTTTGGGCACAAATACTCCTTTATCTCATGCACATACAAATGTAGCTATGGAATGTACAGAACAAAGCATGTTGGCTGCTTAGATTTCATACAACTGCAATAAGAGTTGTCAACTTTTTGAAATTTGAATCATGCACTCATTTATTGATATTCAAAGCTAGTCTGTCCCACTGTTTTGTTCAATATTTATTTCTCTAGGGGTCAGGTATGACCTAATTACCCCCAGCTCTTAGTGGTCAAGGGAAGGCACAGCAAAAATTTGGACTGAATACTCCTTTCTGGGGCTCCCCTTCCAAATCCAATCACTCACTGTATAAGGGCACTGCCCTGTTTTAGCTATTTACATAAAGTATTAGCTGACATATGCAAACATAAACTAAAGATCTAAGTACTGAGAAGCGTTCAACCATTGACACACTAGAAGAGCCTGTTGTGTGTCATCCTAACTGCTCCTAGTGGCTAACAATAAGACATGCTGCAGGGTACACAAGATATTTACCAGCATTTTAGTCCATCTGTTTTAATTAATGTTTGTAAAATGCTTTGAACATTAAATTTTATAAATGCTAAGAAATTATAAAGGTGACTTAAGAAAGAAGAAAAAATGGGTTTGTGCCCTTTTTCATCTGAAAGACTTTTTTCCTTTTCAAATAGCAGGAACAGAAAGTCTCATCTTCTCAGTTTTGCCAGAGCCTCCTTTGAGGTATGCACACACGTGGAATTCTGTGCTTAAAGGAAGGGCCATGGCAGAGTGTTAAAATCTTTAAGATCTTCTCTTTCAGCTGGCTGATCGTCTACCTAAATATTAGATCCCCTCAAATCAGGTTTCACTTGCTTTTTATCGGATACCACAAACCTAGTAACTTCTGGTTTCGGTCAAACAGATTAGGCAAGATCTCAATTTCTAAAACAGGATGCAGAAAAGCTTTCCAAATGACCTTTCAGGCCATCTCTATGTTCTAGAGAAGGGAAAAATGGGTTTGGCCCTTTGCTTCAGGTCACTCTCTACTATCATTACCTCCTCTCATCCCCCTCAGGTCAAAAGCAAAGTAACCTCTTACCTGGATTTTGGAACAATGCTTCATCTTGTCCTCCTGGGGTATGGTGTTTGTGACTACAACTGCCTCAAAGCAGGCATTGTTGATCCGAGAAATGGCTGGCCCAGAAAAGATCCCATGAGTCAGGATGGCATAAACTTTGGTGGCTCCAGCTGATACAAGCCTAGAAGATAACAAATACGAACACATCAAAGGACAAGTTTTGTACAGGTGACATAGGGGAAGTAGATGGGTGGGGGATTGGGCCCCTCCACATTACATGGAAAGGGACACCACTTGATGTTTCCCATGCAGTTAATGGTTTGGTTAAAGGGAGCAGTCTCAGATCAAGGGAGATGCCAACCTGTGATATTAGATGACCCACCTAGGTTGAAACAGTTTTATAAATCCAGTATGTCCAAAGGTACTCTTAGGTAAGCAACTGGAGTATTTGAAGAACGTGGTCTTCAGCCTTGGGCTTTAAGAAGCGACCTAACAGCCTTGGTAAGCAGTATTTCTATATGCAGCATTTAGACTATCAGAGGCATGGTAAACGCTTAAAGGTATTACAAGAGGTTGTTATATAGATTTGTTTCTTTATTACTTATAAAACTGGTTTGGAAGGTCTTAAAAGATTTTTGGCCCCCCCCCCCTTTTTTTTAATGTTTGACACTAGAAATTCGGGTCTAGGGTGACTGCAGAACTAGTGAAATGAGTCAGGAGACAGAAACCTTGTTTACACAAATTTGTGTCCCTAAAGGTGTATTTTTAAACCAATGCAAATCTGCCGTAGACCTGAAAACTGGGCTACTGAGGAGAGAGTTCTACTCACTGTTTACTAACGCTTATTTGACTCATAGTCTAAGACCCCAAACCCACCCTCTCTGGGCATAACTCCATGACAAGTTAGTGGTTATTTATCTGGAGTGTACTGATTGAGGCAAGAACGAGTTTACATCCTGTGCAGTTTACACCCAGCCTCCTCACTCACTTGTCCGCTGCATGGCAGATGGTGCCACAGGTGTCTGCCATGTCATCTACCAGAATGGCCACTCTGTCCTTCACGTCACCCACCAACACCATGCGATCCACCTCATTGGCCTTCTTTCGCTCCTTATGAATAAGAGCAAAGTCCACATTCAGGCGATCTGCAATGGAGGTCACCCTGTGGAAAGAGAGGTTTCCAGATTGTGTTTGTGCTCCTCATGGAGGAAGCTTTGGCAGGAGAAGGAAACAAGCTGTTCCGAGACTACATAAATTGACACTGAATGGACAGCAAATGGTCACTGCTTCCATTATATTGCTGCCTTTGGCAAATGCAGAGTAGATGTGCTCTCTGCCTCCTAGCTGAATATACAGTTGCTTTCAAGGTTGTGTGAAAGAAGAGCTACTTTCAAGATCAATTACCCTAAAGTCTCTAATCTGCTCTCCCCCAAGAGTAGCAGCTAGATCAAGGTGATGGAGGCCTTCAGACATGCTTTAATCTTGATCAGTGCAAATTAGGAATTTGCATTTTTTGGGTTTGTCAAGAGCTTTAAAAAGTGGGTTTTGCTGACAAACCTCTACAGTTTCAGTGCCCAAGGGGAGTCACTTTCAGCTTATCATTTCCCAAAACAGCTCTGGACTTCTCTCATCCAAAAAAAGTGAACTTAGCTGATGACCTCACTGGCCCTGTCCACCCCAGATGTTTTCAAAACGTTTCCAGTTGCTAACAGGCATAATTTCACTAGTGGTGGCAAAAATGAGAAAAATGTAAAGGCAAAAGCTAGCATAGAGATACCCAGTATGTATGTAGCTAATTCAGTCCTGGGCAGGACAAAACCAACACCATTGATAAAAGCAGAGAAATGCATGGCAGAGAGCCATTCAATCTCTCCTCAATACTTTGGGCTTATTAACAAGGATTTAAATGCCATCTCACTGCGACTGACTGTGAAGATTCCCCCTTTGTTTATTTGTAAATCGAACAACTGCAAAGTGGTTAATTTTGAATGGCATAAAGTTGCCTGGCATTCTGCATAGGTACATGGGTCAGTATATGGTTATCAGGACATATATTCTTAAAGTCATACACCTGATATGTCAATATTTCTCTCCACATACCAAGAGCTACCACTACAGGTTGTGACTCTACATGCAAAAAGCAGGCCAATGTCTAATTAATGAGAAAGCATGCTAGCAGCTACAACATCCCTCTACACACTAAACCCCTCATTACTCTAGATGTTTAAAAAGAGACAAGTGGAAAGACAAAAGAAAAGAATGAAAGGAGAATACCAGATAACTTTAGGCTAGAAAGTAACAGCTCATTGTTTTATTGCCTTTCCCAACCAGTTGTACATTCTGTACATAATGACATTCAGGCTTTTTCTTCATTGTAAAATGATTTACAACAGAACACAATATTTATCTTGTTATAAAATCCTATGGGAAAACAAGGCAGTTATAGCGTTTACTGCAAGGTAGCTAGGCAAGATCAGTGTACACTACCACTCCACCCCCACTACACCCACGCTTAGTTTAGACCTTGCTTAGTTTACCTTGCAGTAAAATTGAAGTGCCTTGTTTCCACTGTTTTTACAAGATAGCTGACCTCTATTAGTTATCCCACTGTAAAAAAAACATTTGTCAGTGAAGAGAGTCTCTGTGTAAATTTTACATTAAATATAGCCAGTTCTCTCTGGACATTGCTATTGGACACCAGTGTTAAGTAATACTAGTGCACTTCAAGTAAATTAATTAAATTAACTGATTAGGCCCCAAGATAATTCAATTATGTAATTTAGTTCCAGCTATCAAAGCACTTCTAATGTACCTATCACTACACTATCTAGGCAATTCCAGTTCATTTGTATGCTGCATCTCAATGCAGAAGTTTTACACTTACAGAAGAGGTGATGGGCAGCCTGGAACCCTGCCTGCCTCCACATCTGCCAAATGTACCCGTTTCACTCCTCTTTCCTTCAGAAGGTCAAGCTGCAGACCCTTTAGTCTCCCCAGCCCACGTTCCCCATGGAGAACGTTAATTACCCAAACTATCCTCGGTTTCTATTGATCCTGGCAGCATGACACACTGTGATCAGGTTCTAACAGGGATCTACTTATTGCTCAGATAAATGTGACTGGGATACATGAGGATTGGTGCTAAGCGTTTCTGCACTTGAAAAATTCCTAGAGAACTGAGATCCCATTCCTTATTACAGGGGGAGCCATGACATCTCTCCTTTTATGGCTAGAGGGGAGGGGTACCCAAAACTTTGGAACATGAGATCATAGTATGGAAAAGATTAAGCAAGACTAGTGGGGACTTTGGTTTGTTTTAAAGAAGAATGACAGATGCCATGGCTAGTGTGCCTCTAAACAGAGATCTATTTATCTTGTACATAGATTATGTGGTGTCTGAAACCTGTTTTGGCCATTTGGCTTTTAGTGTCATTTAATCAGATCAGAATTGTGTCTCACACCTTTTGGATGCAGCAGGGTTTGTTTAAAACAGATCAAATTAATTTTCTAATTGAAGTTTACTGCTTCCATCTTCTTCAAACTGGAGTTTGGTTTGTAACCATTTTTGTATCTGCTGTACTAGGCAGCAGGTTTGCCCTGGAAAATGTCATTTCAGGCCTTGCCTGCATGTGGAGTTACACTAGTTTAATTTAAGGCATGATCTTAAACGGATTTAGCTAAATCTGGGCAAATCCGATAGAGACTCTTCGTTTAAGAGACTTGTATTTCAGTTAAGCTTAAACAGAAGCCCAACTGACTTAGATCAGTGGTTTTTGAACCGTGGCATGCATATTCCTAGGTGTACACGTGCTCTCGCGGGGGATATGTGAGAAAAATCCAGTAATAGTGGACAATACATTTTATTTAGTAAAGCTTGGCAATATCAGTGTTTAATCTCCTTTCCATTAGAACTGCAGTTGCATTTGTGTATGTTTCCTTTCTGCTGTGACACTCAAAATCCGAGGTTTTCAAATTGGAGGGTGAGCCCTCCACCCCCACAGGAATGACGGGGTACAGAGCAAGGTTTGCAGCGGGCCTTGGGCCAGCACACTATTTGCGCTGTGTCCCTGTTTTAAGTTACAATTTTTGTCTGCGACCGACAACCCAGACAGACCAAATGGCCCACTGAGGTGAATCGTGGGGGGAGGTAGCGCTTCCTCCTCGGGCCCCAACTTGTGGTGCTGCTTGCTCCCCCATGTGATAGGGTAGGGGGGAGGAGAGACACGGACGGATGTGCTTCACCCTTTGAAAACCTTTAGAAGATGTTGCTAAGTAGAAATCTGGTTGAAAACCTTTAGAAGCTGTTGCTGGAAAGTAGAAATCTGAGGGGGGGGGGGAGAACCACTATGTGTCACCTCTGCCTATCTCTGATGGGGGTACCTAGTAGCCTACCTTATTTGGAAAGGGGTACGCAGCCTAAAAAAGGATGAAAACCACTAATATAAATGAAATCAAAATGAGCCTAGTTTAAACTAAATATATGCCCATACAGTTGTTTTCATGGGTTTAACTCAATCTGTTAGTTAAACTTGTGCAAGTTTTCATGTCTATACAAGGCCTCCACGCGAAATCACCTTTGTCTACCGAGGGGGTATGATGCTGGGAGCCAGTAGTCTCCGGATTGTCAGACAGTGCAGCCTTTGACAAGCTACTTTATCTTTAGCCTGTGGGGCCCATGCCACCCATCTGTGAAATAGGGATACTTCCTTCGCTGCTTCAAAGGCGTTGAAGAATGAGCAAGGAAGAGGAAAACCTTGCCACAAGATTTCTGAAAGCATAATTTTTTTTGGAAATCTTGTGCAGAAATTACAGCTAGTCAGTTTGGCATTCTAAATGCTGGCACTAAAGCAACAAGCCACATCAGCAGGGCCCTACTTAATTAGCGCTATTGCAGATTCTGCAATATTAAGCTTCCACCCGAATTTTGATTTTAATTAGCTTACTTGGCACTGTCCACAATTTGGCATACACTGAGGTTTGCAACATACTTTTTTCCCCATGAGTACAGCAGATCCCCATTTGCTGGGGCTCAGGCTGTCAGCCCCACACATTAATGACTAATATAGCTGCAACAAAAGAGAAGGTTACTCACCCTGTGCAGTAACTGATATTCTTTGAGATGTGTGTCCCTGTGGATAATCCACTTCAGGTGTTGGCACATCCTCAGATTTCTATCAGCACTACTCATGTGGGTCATGCATGCACCATTTCTGTCTTGCAGTGCTGCTGGCACCTCACTCAGTGCACGCCCAAGACGACCCTCTCCGTTCCTTCTCTGTTGTAGAGTCCTTACTTTGAACTCCAAGAAAGAAGGGAAAAGGGTGGGTAATGGAGCAACCACAGGGACACATATTTCAAAGAACCTCAGTTACTGCACAGGGTAAGTAACCTTCTCTTCGAGTGGTGTTCCTGTGAGTGCTCCACGTCGGATGACTCTACAGCAGTTACTTGGATGAATTGAGGACAGTACTGTTAGGCTTATCAATGCATCCAATCTGGAAGTCTGATCAACACTACAATGTTTTGTGAAAGCGTGCGCCAAGGCCCAAGTAGCTGCTCTACATAGGTCTACGATGGGCACGTTATTGAGGAATTCTGTAGATGAAGACATTGCTCTGGTGGAATGCGTTTTGACGACTTGGGGGACTTGCACATTCTTTTGTTGGTAGCATGAACGAATGCACTGAGATCCATTTCAATAATCTGTGTGGAGATGGCTGTGCCTTTGGATCGTTCTGCGATGGATACAAAGAGTTTAGAGGACTTTCTGAAGGGTTTTGTTCTGTCCAGACAGAAAACTATTGCATGCCCGACGTCTAACGTATGTAATATTGCATCTTGTGTATTATCATGGGATTTTGGGAAGAATGTAGATAAGTGGATTGGCTGATGTATGTGAAAAGCTGAGGTGATTTTTGGTATAAATTTTGGATGAGGTCTCAGAGTGGCTTGGTCCTTATGAAAATGGTATAAAGGGGGTTATGCGGTGAGTGCCTCAATTTCAAACACACAACAGGCCGATGCAATGGCCACTAAAAATGACACCTTCATGGACATGTGCATAAGCAAGCATGTTGCTAAGGACTCTAATGGAGACTTGGTAATACCTCACAGGGCTAGGTTCAAATCCCATGGTATTCTGGGTGTACGTATGTCTGGGTATGTGTTTGGAATACTTGCAATGAAGCGTTTAACTGTTGGTATGTGAATGGTATAATTGATTTTATGGTGGAAGGTGATGATGTTGGCCGGGGAACTTCGATCAGGCTTATTGAAAGGCCTGAGTTCTTTAATTTTAGAATGTATTCGAGCATGACTAGGATTAGTGCAGATGCAATGGAAATGTGCATCTCATCTTGATGACACATGTTGAATCTATGCCATTTTGAAGGTAAGACTTTCACATTGTTTTTTTGCTATTTAGTAATATGTGCTTAATTTGTTCCAAACAGGCTGCTTCTTCGTGATGAGCCAACCTTCTCTAGATTTGGACAGAGAAGCCAACTGTTGTCTTGGGATAGAAAGTTGTTGTGCAATGGAAGAGTGATAATGTGCATACATCATCTGAAGTAGGCATAATGTGGGCGCTGTCATTATCCTTGATGTCATGTCATATTTTGTGGATGATTGCATATCATTAGAATGGATGGGAATACATAAAGAAAGTCTAACATTTCAATCGAGAAGAAATGAATCTGCCATCGATCGGATTCCCAGACCTTCTCTCAAGCAGAAGTGGAGACATTTGTAATTTCATGGTGTTGCAAAGAGATTGATGGTTGAGTGACCCCATTGTTCAAAAATATCTTGCAGGATCATGTTGTTTAGTTCCCATTCATGATTTTGACCGAACTGTCTGCTGAGTATATCTGCTGTTGTGATCTGGCATCCTGGTAAGCACACGGCTGAAATAACGATGCTGTGTCAGATGCACCAATTCCAGAGTTTCATCGCTTTGGTACATAGGATCATGCTCCTTCCTGCCAATGTATATAAAACGTGCATGTGATGTTGTTTGTCATCACTCTTATCGTCCTGCTTTTGTGAGGGCGAGGAAATGAGTGCATGCATTGCATACTGGCAGAGTTCTAATAGAGTTATATTAAGGCATGTTTCAGTTTGGGACCACCGACTCTGGATTGTATGATTCCATAGGTGTGCTCCCTCCTCCCATTAAGGATGTGTCTGTGGTAATCATAACCAAGGATGGTTCCTGTGAAAACGGGATCCCTGTCTGCATGTTGGTGGGTTGTGTCCACCATAATAGTCTGACTCTGTTCAGCACCAAGAGTTTTCTGTTTAGGCCATGTTTGGGTGGCGACAGTGCAAGCCACCTTTGTAGATAACGCATGTCTTGGTGTTGGTCTTCACTACAAATGTAGTAGCCACCATGCGCCCTAAGAGCTAGAGACATATGCATGCAGTTATGTTTGGACTTTTTTTTTTTTTTTTAACCAAGGATATTAAACTGATTATGGGAAGAAACCTGTTCTCTGGAAGCGATGTTGAGGCAGTTAACGAGTCTGCAGGTGTCCTTCTATAATTCTGTTTCATGTAGTGGAGTCACAGTGGACTTTTGTTTATTTTGAGTTCTAGGTCTTGAAAAAGTGACATTGTTGAGTAACTTGAATAGCTTGAGCTTAGTTGTGTGCTTTATCAGACAGTTGTCTAGATACGGGAATATTACCCCTTGTCCATGTAGATGTGCTACCACTACAGTGAGCATCTTCAAAAATACCCTGGTGCTGTGGAAAGGCCAAAGGGTAGTACCTTCTTGCACTGGTAGTGTTTTCCCCCAGCACAAATCTGAGGAATCTTGTGTGCTGGGTAGATTGTTACATGGAAATAGGCATCTTGCAGGCTGAAGGCTGAAAACCAGTCCCTTCATTCCAGTGCTGGTATTATAGTAGATAATGTGACCATTCTGAATCATCGTACCTTTTCAAACACGTTGAGCCGTCTGAATTCCAAGATGGGTCTCCATCCCATTTTTCTTTAAGGTTAAAAAATAGTGGGAGTAAAAACCCTTCCCTCTGTGTTGTGGGAGTACATCTTCTAGGAGTAGAAGATGGTTCACTTCTTCCTGTAATAGGTACTCGTGAGATGGGTCCCTGAAGAGGGACTGGGAAGGGGCTTTTGTAGGGGGGGATAGAGGTAAAGAAGATGGACCATCCTGAGTGTACGATCTCTAAAGCCTATTTGTCCAATATAATAGACTCCCAAATGTGTTAGAAAGGGTGTAGTCGATGTCTGAATTGGACAGTCAGTGTAATTAGCACTGGGTGGTAAGGGAGGTCATTCAGACCCTCGACAAGGATTTCATAATTGTTGTTTCATGGATGCTGGTTGTGATGTCAAGGTTGTTTGTTTGGTCTGATGTCACCTTTGTGGTCTGTTTGTTACACTGTTATAATGTCTTTGTTGGTGGGTGTGCTGTTGGTATCTGCATGGATATGGCTGATACCGGTATTTTCTTCTTCTTGCAGGTATGTAAATACCAAGTGTGCACAGTGTGGCACATAAGTCCTTCATGGCATTAGGACCTTGTCATTTTCTGCAGCAAAGAGTTTCACCTTATTGAAGGAGAGGTCTTCCATTGCATACTGTAGATCTTTCAGCAAGCCTGCAAAGTGGAGCCATGATGTCCTGTCCATGACCACCATCGTAGTGGTTCTTCTCTCAGCTGTGTCAGCGATGTTGAGGGAAGCCTGCAAGGCGGTTCTAGCCAAGAGTTGACCTGGGTTTATGAGCGATCTGAATTGCTCTCTTCTCTCCTCTGGAATGTCATTAATAAATTCCATGATTTTGGTGTAATACTTTTAGTTATAATACACATAGTTGCAACATAGCTGATGAGCACATTTTGCACCCAAATACACCTAGCCTTTTCCAGTCATTATCTTGCTGTGTAGATTTACATTGGGGCTGTTGGGCTCGTTGATTTGCTGCCTCTATAATAAGGGAATTAGGAAGGGAGCGGCTAAAAAAAGTCCATATCCTCAGAGGGGGACATAAAAGGGCAGATTAAAAAATACTACAAATTGGTGGAATAGTTGCTGGTGTTTGCCAGTTGTTGGCTTGCTCCAATAGTGCTTCATCAATTGGTAAGGCTATTTTTGACAAGGCAGCAGTGCAAAGAATTTGTAATAGCTTGTGGTGCCTTTCAGTGACCCTGCAGTCATAGGAAACATTACTGCCTCATCAGGTAAGGAAGATGAGTTGTGTGTTGGTAGTGATGTTTCCTGTTCAATACTTTCCTCCCTTTCTTCAGTAATTTCTGGAGATGGTTCAGAAATGGGTGGAAAAAATCCTGAAAGAGATCTAGTTCTGTCCCTATGTGGCCTGGGGAGGGGCGTCTGCTGTAACCCCTTGTATAGGCAGACCATGTATCCCAGTTGGGCCATGACATTGAGTAAGGCATGGGTGGCTTGAATCATGGTGGTCCGTACATGATTGCCTATGGTGTCTAGTGCATTACCTATGTTTTGGAGATTTGGGAGTTGGTCAGGCAGATGAGGAATGTTGGGAGAAGACTCCTTCCTCTCTCTTATTCTCGCCTCTGCCGGAAAATGATATGGGGGAGAGAGCTTCGTCAGGGGAGGGGGGGAGAGAGAGTGTGTGTGTGTGGGGGGGGAGCGCGGGGGAAGTAATTGGTGCCGAACAGTAGCAACTGAGGTGTGGATGTTACATATATATCTCTCCAATGGCAATAATGTCGTTTTATAGTTATTTTAGATCCAGTGCTGATATCAGTGCCATGGTTTTAATTGGTGCTGTCATCATGCTAAGTGCCGCAGTCAGTTCCATGACTGCTGAGATTACCGTTAAGTTGGTTGGTGACGGTTTGACCTGTGAAACTAGTCTCTGTGCTGCTTGTTTCACAGGTGCTGTAATGGAAGAGGCCAACTTATTTTTGACTCCCAACTCCACCCTGGAACAATGAGAGTCCTTCAGTGCCACTGGACGAAGGGTACCTGAGGAACCTGGTGCCTCATATGTACTTAGCCTTGGCACCATTGGTACTGCCAACAGAGATTTGGCCAGCGAGCTCTTCTTTTTTTGCCAGTTATCTCTGAGGCAGAATTGTGGCTCTTTTCCTTTAGATGATGTTTCCTGGCCAGGTTCAGAGGCAGGTCTGGACAACTTTTCCATTAAAATGAGTTTGAGGCAGAGATCCCTGTCCCTTCTGGCTCTGGTGAGGGGAAAACGATGAGGAATTTTTAATTTTTTTTTATAAACTAGGAAAACAGGCAAAAGTAAGTACTAAGTAACAACTAAACTATATGAAGATCATCTAACTGTTAAGATGAGCTAGAGGTAGAAACTACTGAGGGCTCTGTCTTGGACCATGGATGGCTGAGAAGGAAGTGACGAGGTCTGGCTGTGCATGTGGCAAGGGAGGCACCAATGGCACCGTGAGATAGTGCATGCACGAACCAGGTGAGCACTGCTGATAGAAAACTCTGATTGAGGAAACGCCAACACCTGAAGTGAAGCACCCAAAGTGACACCACTTGAAGAATATATGGTTATCAAAAAAGTTAGGCATAACAATACTTGTGTGTATACTGTTTCAACAAAATTTTATTAAACAAATAGATCTTCTTTGGCTTTTCCAAATTATTACAATTAATAAAAGTACATTACTACTTTTCTGCAATTTTTCATGTCTTTTCTATAACTCTGCTACAATTGACAATCACCCCACAATTCAAGTAGGGCCTTACACATTAGTAGTTTTACAAGTAGAGATAGATGTAATTTTTAAGTTCTGGCCATAGTTTAGCTAATGATAAGATGAAATGGATGTTCAGAACATCTGCCTGCAATACAACAGCACAGTCCTAGGATTGTAGTTCTCTCTAACAAACGATTTGTGAAATGGGAGGTTGGCAGTAAGAATTGAGGTTTGGGTATGATTTAGGGAAAACTTCCAGAATTACTTTAAGGACATAAACTTGGTCTATTATTTGTAGCTGCTGTGGAAATCATTACAAGGAGAAGATATCACATTTTCAAAGAGTTTCACTTATGAGCACAGAATCTCAATCTGCTCCTGTATTATCTGCAGAAAGATGGCACAGTATTTCACATAGCATAGGTTTAGAAGTTCCTGGCACAAAACAAAGCTGCACTTACTGTTCCAGTCCCTCCCTTCCTAAACAATCATGCATGGGCAATTCCACTTTTACATGGAATATGCAATAACTTTACAGTTTGAGGAGCAAGCATGGACTATCAAGTGTCTAAGCAATGGTAATTCTAGAAAGTCTGCATGTAATTCCAGGAGCCTATTTCAAGATTAGCCTTTTGTAAATTCTCTAGGATGATATATCAGGCTCCCCCAAGCCAATTGCCAAAGGGCAACGTTGACTGTATTTTGGAGAAGCAGCTTTGAGTAGCGAACACTTCCAGATCTCAGAAGTTTGACACTGCTATGAAAAACTACAAAAGTCTCAGATTACTAATTAGAGAGGATGTGAAGATAATACTACTGTCAACTAGTCTCAGTTCTGGTGGTTCTAACATCTCACCTCTTTGCTCCACCAGCATCTGGTGAAACAATAGTACAGTTCTTCCACTCTGCAATGTTCTCCTTGATCCACTTCAGTACAGCAGGCTCTGCATACAAGTTATCCACAGGTATATCAAAAAAACCCTGTGGGAAGACAAACAGAAGTAGATGTATTCTGCATAAATGAAGGTCAAATTCCAAAGACAGACCTGGCAGAAAGCAATAGAAGCCCTGAATAGAAACAGGCACCCAGCCAGAGCCTTTTCATATCACTATTTTTCAGCTCTCCTTTCAACTTATATTAATAGGGCAGCAATTTTCAGGATACACAGACCACCACCACACACAAGAGATAATCTTCCTTCTCTATGGAGAGTTAAGAGAGTCTAGTGGCCTAATGTTTAGAGAAAACATGACACTCCATTCCTCCTATTGGCACTTACCTGTTTATCAACATGAAGCAAGTGCCATGCCAGCAAGGACTTAATGTGGACATTAAGTTAATCTATTAGCATAGCAGCTAGTTGCTTGTTTACAAAGTTAAATATATGGGCTTTAAGCATCCTTACTTATATGTGAGAAACAAGGAAGCAAGTGCGAAGTCCTGAGCAGTTTTTTGTTTTGTTTTTTAAACCTAGGGCTGGATCCATACTCAGGATGCAGCCAACTTCTACTATCCCAGCAGACATTTCCAGGGAAAGGTCACAGACTGCCCAAATGCCAACAGCTTAGTCAATCCTGGACTATCAGTGAGTGATGAATACACAGATGAATACTGAAAAATGGGCATTTCCTACATGCAAGAGAATACCAACCCTATTGCTCACCCCCTTTCCAGGCTCATGTTAGACTTAATATTGCATAGAGCAAGTTTAAACAGGGCAACATTAGCCACCTGCCCATGTCCTCAAAATCAATAGTTGTGAGGCTGAATGCATTATTAAACTAGCGGGTCATACATCACTGCTTCTGTAGACTGAGCTCACTGCATCTCTCTATTCTCTCCATGAGTTTCTGGTGTGCCACCATTCCATCCCATTGTATTTCAGGGACTCGCTGCAATCCCCCTCATGTCAGAAGCTCTGTGCACCACCTATTCCAGCTCTGCCAGTGCCAAGGACTCCATGTCCCCTTGCTCTTCCTCTATGCTACTGTACCTCCCACCCATACCAGGAAGTGTGCGCGCTCTCCCAATTGCCCCATGCCAGGGGTTACGTGCACCCCCATTTCCACCTTCCTCCAACACTAATTCTCTTTTCTCTCTGGGAGAGAAGCCATTAAGGGCATCAACATTTTCAACTCTATTGGGCAGAGATGAGATGGGGGTATTTCCAGTACCAAGCATGTAATGGCACCAACCACCAGTTCTTTGATCTACAGACAACAACAGACCTGCTTTGAAGCTGGTGGTTCTGCTAGCCCAGATGCCAGGGCTCTGTGTATTCCTCATTTCCCCCTTCTGGTTTTCTGATTTTCACCTAAATCAACAGTGCTCTGTTTATCAGTGCACAAAACATTCCCTGAAATTTTGGCATTTATCAGATAGTGTTCAAAAGTTATTGCCTTATATCCACCCAGATAGAGAAATACCATCAAGTCGAGTGAGGGCATTGATTTGTTTGGTCAACCAAGAATAACAGCGATCTTATTTACAAGTGACCATGTGTTATGCAACATGAACTAAGGCTCTGGTCACTGCTTGCCACTGCCCTACCGATCTACATCATCCCACAGGTAAAATCAGAGAGGCAGAAGTATCATCTGCTTGCCTAGATCTGAAAAGCATCTCCTTCCCTATATAACAGTTCATACCTGAATCTGAGAAGCGTGTAGGTCCATAGTGATGATGTGATCTGCACCTGCTACAGACAGCATGTTTGCGACCAACTTGGCAGAAATTGGGGCTCGACTCTAGTACAAGAAAAAGCCATGTTAATTTGGATGACAGCAAACTCACTTGTGGTTTAAAAAAATATAACATTTCAGCCTCCCCCTCAGGGTATAAATCATTGCCTGAAAGTCTGAAAATATACTTTAATTTTACCTAAAACCGCCAGTTCTCATGAACACCCACACTTCATCCAGTGAGGAAAATATCTTGGTAAGGTTCCAGAAGGAATAGACATTTATATGAATCAAGACAGCATCTGCAATTCCACTGATTATGACAGAAGTTGGCAAATGTCGCGCTCGAAAAGTGATAGACTGTTAAAATAATTCCCCCCTGCCCGTCTCTTGCACATTGTAGTACTGCACAAATAGGTGAACCATGGGACTGCACATCTTCCTCTGAAGCACTGGCTGCTGGCTAGACTAAATGGGCATATTCCTTTATGGAACTCCTGTTTGCACTACCTTGTCTTTTTTGTCCTGGCGTGCATAAGGGAAACACGGTATGACTGCGGTGACACGGCTAGCTGATGCAATCTTGCAGGCATTTATCATGATGAGAAGCTCCATCAGGTTGTCATTGATTTCACCACAGCCACTCTGCACAATGTATACATCCTCCCCACGCACGCTCTCACCTATTTCCACACTTGGTGCAGGTGGAGACAAAAACAAGTGAAATTAAAGGCACAAACCAAATAAAATTTGGTAACAGCAAGCAGCCTGCATCAGCAATTTCCATGCAACTTACTACCCTATTAACAAGACCCAACAGAAATGCAGTTACTTATTTGCTTAGTAACTGTACAGTAGATGCCACTTCGTAGCAGCCCAGCAACAACTGCTAGTTAATCGTGACATTTTGCTGGGAACAAATCCCATTTATTTTAATGTTAATAAGATTCAAATACTGGCAACAGTGTGCCTGAACACTTTTTGGAAGAAAGCTCCACCTGCTTGCAGGTTGGCAAGGCTACAGAGTTGGGATGTACCTTTCCTAGCTGCAGCCCCACAAACCCTGCCTGAACAGGGACTGCACGGGAGGAAGGGCTGAGGGCTAGTAGGGGAGGCTGCAGGCAGGGCAGTAGTGGGGAGGGGAGCTGCAGCCCTGATGCTGGAGCTGTACAGTATCTCTCCCTGTGCCCTCCAGGCTGTGCCATGCCAGAGGGTAGCACTCAGAGAAGGAAGCGCTGGTATGTGCTAAGCCTGGACTCCTGGAGAGCCCAAGGAGAGGTACAGTGCAACCCCATGGGTCCCCAGTACCCTGCTCCACATAGAAAGCCCCAGCATCCAGGCTGCATTTCTCCTCCCTCAAGGCAGATTTGCAGGGCTGCAGGTAGGGAAAATACATCCCAGCACTTCCTTCCCTGGCTGCAGCCCTGCAAGCTCTTCTTCTGCTTATTAGAAACTGCTGGACAATGGCAATGTTTTGTTGGCAACCAAAGGGCTGCTAATAGGCAGAATCTACTGTAATTTACATTGCTTATTTTGATTAAATATACTGATTCAGTTGGTAAAGCAAAAGCTATGCTGGCTTATTTTAGATCTCTATGCAACATGTACTCACATCCTCCTGAAGAGTGCTTAAGTACCTCCAAGTGACACAGGAGAATCATTGAACAAAGTTTCACTCATACAAGGCTACTTTTAAAGAAGGAAAAAGTGATGGCATATTAGCAAAACAAGCCCTGAGCCAGATTTTTAGAGGAGCCCACAGGGGAGGAAAAGAACATTCTAAACAGAACATTTAAGAGCCATTTACTGGCATGAACAGAGCCCTTCAACAATCTGTTCTGAGAAAACATTTAGGGTTAATTTCTTCATGGATATAATGCACCATAATCCTTGATGAAGGGATTCTCAATATATGCCAGAGGTCCTAGTGCCAGCAGCAAATTGCCAGATAGCTTTAAAAACATGTTGAGAGAGACATGCACCTGAAGCAGCGGGGGAGATGAGGCAGTGACTTCTATATCAAACCTGAAGTCTGAAGAAGTGCTGTGTAAGGCTTTATGTAGCAACAGATTGCTCCAAATGAATGCTCCATGTTTCAGTTGAGAGGACAAGCCAGCAATACTGGAAGTAGCTAGGAAGCCCAGAATCCATGGAGGAAGAAATGGGGCAACTTTTCCCTCATCTGTACTACACACACCGACCTTCTGGAGACAACTTTGCTTTGGACTACAGTCAATTACATTGATGGTTACTAATGGGCAAGTGGCTGCAAGAGATAATGCGAATCATGCCAAAGTCAGTTTCATTTTACACGAAGTCTTGTTGCATATCCAGATTTTCTTAAAAGGAACTAATCCTCCCATTCTCTTCCCCCACACTTTTCCAGCTTCTTCTCTCTTTACATTTGTTGCTGTAAGCTATAAAATCAGTTTCAACTACTCTTTTGTTAAAGCCCAAGAAGCACTGATTAGGCAGCTAATTTCACCTCTCCAGATAAACTCCCTAGTGACTTATGAGGAGGAAACAGCATCTGTGCTATTCCTGTCCAGTCAGCATTATTTGCTAATATTAAGAGCTTGACCAGTCAGCTGAGAGGATAAGAGTGCTTGATAGATGGTTGTAAAGTCAGTGTAATGATACCAGCTGCAATTCAATAAACAAACCGCCTCCTTTGCCAACCTAAGCCTGTTGGGTTTTCACTTACTGCCCGTATTTATGCAGTGAAAACATATGTACTGTTTTTCCTGATGTGTCTGTGTGCTCCATTTTCATACAAATCCTGGAAAACATTTACAAGACTCCCACTTCTGAAGCCCTTGGAACAGGATCCTTGCAGGTACCCATTTACTCCTCTCCGAGTATGTACTAGAAAAGCACATACAGTAATTTAGTATTCTATGAATATACACGATCCAGAAAAAAGCCACGTCCATTTTATCCTGTTCAGAACCAATGCACTTTTAGAACTGCATGTTAGATCCCTGCTCCCTGAACTTACATTTGCTCTCTTCCAACAAGATTGTGAATAACAAATATAGCATGAATACAGTAGATTTTAGAGCTTTGGAAAAACAGATTCACAGGTGCTTAGGAATTCCCAGAACATTTTAGTTATCTGTACAAACCAAACTCAAAAAGTTTTCTAGAGACAAAGTGGGTTAGGTATCTTTTAATGGACTATCTTCTGTTAGTGAAAGAGAAGTTTTTGAGCTTACAGTGACCTGAAGAAGAGCTTTGTGTAAGCTTGACAGCTTCTGTTTCACCAACAGAAGTTGGTCATATAAACAATATTCATTCTGCTTGTCTTTCTAATATCCTGGGACCAACATGGCTATAACACTGCAATCAAAAGTTCTCTAGCTTGTCTGGTTTGAGGGACGCAGTTCATTGTTTCCTGAACTCTCAAAGTCTGCAGAGACACTAAGCAATAGCACAAAACAGATGAAAGCCTCAAGTTACCTTCATGGACTGCTAAGTGATCATAATTAGGCTTTAAATGTCAACATTGACCCTTTCAGTGGTAACTGTATCAAGCTTCCAGTAGATGCTCGTCAGTGTAATTTGATGTACCAGCCACATCCTAATGGTCCTTTAACTTGGAAAATCATTCTCTAGAATAAATTTGCAAGTTTTGAATGTCAATAGCCTTGTCTTTGATAATAAAGGATCTTTACTGCACTTAAAGGTAAAAGCAATATTTATTTAATGCTATTAACTGGACAATCTCGGAGCTCCTACTTTGCTGCTTAAAGTTTTTCTAGAAGATTGGCAAAGCAATAATCAGGAGGCAGGACACTATTAAAAAATAAAACACAAAAAAACCTACTGAACAAATATCTGGTATTCAGATTAGTGAATGGCAAAAAAACGCCCCCTTCCCAGGCTACCAAGATGCCCTATGGGACAGAGAAGGTGGGTGAGGTAATTTATTGGAGCAACTGCTGCTGGTAAGCATGACCAACTTTCAAGCTACACAGATCTTTTCCACAGTTTAGGTATGCCAACTGGGTACCCACTAGTTTCAGGTGGGTTGGTACATGGCACAGCTAAGCCATACTTCTGCTGCTACACACACTGCTATTCAGAGCCACGCTAACTTGAGTGTGTGTACACAAGCAGAGGAATCAGACCCCTCACTTGTAGTGGAAATGTATGAGGCCTATGATAAAATATGCTCCTACAGTATAATATGTTTTTTCAGTGGAAGCCACTGGAAGAGCTAGAGCAGCAGTGATGTGGGTATTGGACGATGGGCCTGCACTACACCTCCACCTAAAAGCTCTCCCATGACACAGGATGCTCCGGGTCCACAACTGTCAAAGTTTAGCTTCCTCAAATTAAACCTGTGGCTTCCTTAGTTAAGACTCAAGCGCGTCCACACAGCGAAGTCCTTCCAAAGAGCAACTGATCAATGCTTTCCCCCGGCAGTCGCTTCTCCCTAGGAGCTGCTTAGTCCGCAGGGCTTTCCCCAGCAGCATGAAGTTGCCCTGAGCCTTGTCCCCTGCCCAGGGCCCCGCAGCAGCAGAGGCGCTGCAGCTGCCTGCAGACTCAGGCAGGGGCCCCCCAGCTGCGAGGCCAGACACGTTGCGTTGAAGTGACGGCCAGAGCGGAGCCTCCTGCGCCCAACCATCGCAGCAAGCGCCCCAAGGCCGCTGCCACCCGCCCCTCCCCACGGTGCCAGGGCATCCTCACCGCGCCCTACCCAGACTGACCCTCCAGCCGCCCCCCAAGGGGGCTGGGCCCCCGTCCCAAGCCAGCGGCCGCGGGAGCGGGTCGGGCGCCGGAGCGCCCCTCCCCCGCGCCAGGCCGGACTCCATTTGCTAGGAGCGGGAGCGCCCGCCCCACACTACAAGTCCCAGCAGCCCCCGCGCGGCGGCCACACCGCCCTCAGCGGCGGCGCGCGGCGGGGCACGGCGGGAGCTGTAGTCCCCCCCGGCTCACCACGTCTCCTGGTTGCTGAACTTCTTGGTCACCACCTTGCCGAGCTCCAGGCCCAGGCGGTCGGCGATTTTCTGGGACAGGTCCTGGTGCGAGCTGCCGCTGAAGATCTTGATGTTCGGCATCGCGGCGACGGTCGCCTCCTCACAGCAGGGCCGCTTGGGGAGCCCGGCTCCAATGGTCGCTTCCCCCGGGGGCGCTGAGGGGCGCGGCACGAGGCACCTCCCAACGCGTGTCTACGCCGCCATGTTACCTCTTCCCGCCGCCGGCCGCGCCTCCCTTTATAACCTCCCCGGCACCCGCCAGCCCCGCCCCTCGCCGCCTCCCATTGGGCGGCTGCCGCGGAGAGGCGTCGTTAAAACGACCTGCCGGCGTGCGAGCAAACGGGCACGCGATAAAAGTGGGCGGAGCTTGAAGAAGGCAGCCACCGCTCAGGTCTCGCGCTAAACAACTGCCAAACCGACGCCGCCGGTTGCTGGCGGGGCGGGGCGGGGCGGGGCGGGGCGGGGGCACGCGCGCTGCAGGAGGTGCGGGGGCGGGGCGCGCTGTCGCCCCTCAGTAACGCGCGGCCGCTGAGGAGAAAGGGGCGGGGTCCGAAGCCAGCCCGCGCCGCCGCCCGCTGTGCGCGGCTCGAGGGGCGTGGGACTGGGATTGGCTGGCGGAGAGTTTGCCGCGCCTGCTATTGGGCAGCCGGGGGGGCGGGGTTTCTACCCCACGTGTTCCCAGCTCGGCGCTGCCGTTGGGGTTGGGCGGCCCGCCACGCTCCGCGCGAGGGGCGCGTGGGGGAGGAGCGGGGCTGAGGCGCCGGGGTGCTCCGGCCGCAGCGGGCGGGGAAGGCGCGGAAGGGTAGGCCCCTTAGCGGAGGGCGAGGCCCCGAGCACGGCGCCCGTCTGCACGGCCGAGGTAGGGCCCGCTCCGCATCCCGTGGGGGTTGGGAAGCGGGCGGAGACGGCGACAGATACGGTACCGGGCAAGGCCCCGCTCCCCGCCGCGGGGAGGTGAGAAGCCGGGCTGTGGCGCTCGGAGGCCCCTGCACGGCGGGGTCTGCGCCAGGCTGTGCCTTCGTGAGGAGACGGTGGAGCGAGAGGGCGGGCTTAGCCCAGCCCCAGGCAGCCCCGCCTCACAGCGCCAAGGCAGCCCTGGAACCGCCCGGGATGTGTAGCTGGCCTCAAATAGAGAGGGTTATGGAGGGAAGGCCCCTCAGTGGCTGTTAGTCAAGGTGGTCCGGACACAGCCCCGCGCTCTGGGGTGCCTAGGTCTCTGTGAAGCGGCTGGCACTGGCCACCCTCAGACGGTGGGATAGCAGGTTAGAGGGACCGTTGGTCTGACCCAGTGTGGCTGTTCTTGTGGGATACTAGGCCATGGCAGGTTGGGGGGGCAGTAGGGTTGGGATGTGGGAGGACAGTGGGGGTAGGAGGCCTGGGGTGCTGGCAGTGGCAGGTGAGAGGGCTGGGATGATGGGCCATGGGAGGGAGGTGGGGAGAAGAGGCCTGGGGCCTGGTGACTGGGAGGGCTTAGGCTTTAGGCTTTATTAAGAGGTGGGTCACACTGTGAGAATGTTTGGTATAATGGCATTAGTTAATAGCTTGCCTGGTTCACTAGATGATCAGGCTTTACAAGAGTTGCTCTGACCCAGCACAGCCCTCAGACCATATCTGGAAGTACAGAGTGTTATTGCTGTTAATGCAGGGTGAAGCCTCCTGCTATGACCTAAACTAGGCTCCTGGCCAGAATCAGGTAAGGTTGGGTTAGTGAAAGTTTTGCCACAACTGGCTGATGGAACCTATCTAGGGCATGACTGTTTCAGGAAAATTACATCTCCTCACCTTACCACTGTGGTGGAATTTGTGCAGGACTGTGATTCAGTGCCAGGCCCAGTGGAAGATAGCATATCCCACAAATGTAGTGTTTCTTGGTTATTTGTTGTGCTTTCCACAGCAACTAAGTTTGCATTAAAAAAAAAAAAAAAGTTGCTAGACTTTGTAATGCAAAAGGGTGCCCATACACCTCTGCAGAATGTCTGCAGGAAAAATGAGAGTTCTACCATCTTGCCACTCTTTCTCAGCACTGATGTGTTAACATCAATATTTGAGACCAACTTCCAGTCCCACATGCACATCAGTGTGTTAACCTGAAAGGCTCCTGGGGACTAAATGCTGACCGTATCAAGTTCTGGACAATTTTTGCAATGTTAAGACTATAAGAAAGTTTTGGTTTTTTTTGGTTCTTCAGAAGTTGGGCCATCATTTGTTAAAGTTGCAGTTTTGGTGTGGTTAGTTCTAGTACCATAAAAAAACAAACACAGAAATAGAAACATCAGACATCACAGAACTAGGCAGCCATGCTTCTAGGGTCTTGGGGGCCTTGTCTCATGCATCCCCAACCCTTTACCTGAAGAATGAGGACCTTCTTTGGGTCCTTCACAAAGGGCACCAGCTTTGGGGGAGTGGGGCGGAACACACACACAAGAGCCTGCACTTCTTCCATGACATACAACGTACCTGCCAAAGCAGGGCAGCAGCACAGAAGAGATGGTGTCTCTTCTCTCAAAGGCAAAATAATGGAGGGGCAGCTGGGCCAAATTTGAGTAGAGCGCTGTTGCAACCTAGTGCACAGCATTGTGCCACCACTCAGGTTTACGGCAGTTATAAAATGTTGCTGTGTGTTAACAGTTGCAGTTTGCACAACAAAATTCTGGTCTGCAATTTTTTTTCAGCTTCAAGCATTATTACATTCTCTTGTTTCACTGCAGGAAATGCCCTTTGCTCTCTCTTCTTCCAGATCTTTCCTGCTTAGGCTGTTAGTGCTTGGTTCTCTTTGCTCTTTTTTCTATGTTTTCTGCTGTTTCTCTTAGGCTTAGGCCTGGTCTACACTGCAAAGTTATATGGACAAGTCAGCTTGGTTCTGCATGTGCTCCCACCTAAATTTGTCTCCTGACATTACCTCCTCCCTCATTACACTGAAAAAATATTCTACAAGCTTCGCCAGCATAGTTGTTTGCTGGGAGTGTGAAAAAATCATCCTCTAGCTGGCATAACTATGCTGGTAACTCCTCCTTCCCTGCCCCCATGTAGCTGCAACTACAGAGTGATACTGTCCGCACAGCTAATGTCTGTCGGGGACGTGTTGGTATGCCAGCAGAAAAACGTCCTTCTGATGGTTTATGCTGTCTGCATTAGGGAGCTGTGTTGGCATAACTATTCTGGCAAGGTGTGTGTAGTGTAGATGAGTCCCCAGTCTCCTATTTGCATGAATTATGAGCTTATCATCTTTTTGGGGGGAAAGCAATCACAGAATTCTAAGGCATAGTCAATGTGATGTGATGGACCCTACTGTAAGATATATATTATATTGATAAGAAAAATCATCCCTATAAATGGAATTCGTTGCACTTTTCCTGGAAATTTCATTAATACCTTTGGCTATTTATTTTCCAGTAGGTTGCAATTAGCCCTTGGCCACATTCTGAGTCTTTATTTTTAAAAAAAATCAGATTTGTTGCTGGTGCCCCCTCCAGACCTAAGGTATTGTCTCTAACATCTTGATCTGTGCTAACACCTATGTGGGTCTAATGCTAACAGGCTGTTTAATTTGATTTCTGCTTTTCTTATTTGTGTAGTTGCTTTTCTTCCTACACATTGGCATAATTAACTTCTTGTAATCTTTTCATCTGTGTGTTGTTAAACCATGCAGATTAAGGTAGGTTTGTGCTAGAAGTACTACGAAGTGTTTAACTGTGTGTGTGTGTGCACGCACATGTATACAAGGAAAAAAAAGAACAGTCCAGAGGAAACCTTCAAACTGTGGCCCCGTCTTGTAAACCTTACTCATCTCAGTTATCTATCTGTAAATAACAAAGTGCTGCAAGTAACTAGGGGTTGATGATGCTTTACTCTGGAAGTTGAGAATTTAGCCAGAAAAAAAAAATCCTTGTGTTTCTTTATAGGTCAGCGATATTCTCCCTCTCTTTCCTTCTAACTATTCTGGCCAAACATCTGCTGTCACATTAGGAACATAGTGTTGCCAACTCTCATGATTTTGTCATGAGTTATTGTTTTCCTTAAAGCCCCAGCTCCTGGAGTCAAGTGGATATGTGATGATTTCAACTTTCATTCTTCAAGAAAAAGTGAGATTCTAGCCCTCGTGGCTGTGGAGAAAGCTTCAAAATGTGACCCCAAAGCGCCCTAAAGGCTCAGAAAGCAGAAGACAAATAAAAATAACACCAAATCTATTTTTTTACATAATCTGATGATTTTAAAGCCATATCTCATGACTTGGTGAGCCTGACTCATGATTTTTGAACACGGGGGGATGGAAATACTGGGAACAGGAAATCCCATTTTGTGAAGGCCTCTAGCTCTGTTTCATTAGAACATAGGATCTAGGATCAAAAGTATATTAATTCCCACACTTCTAAGATAGGCCGGAAATAGAAAATGGGGTATCATAGAGATAATTTCTAGTACTCAGATGTTAGTGCAGCAATTTGTTAAAGAGGGATAAAGCTCTTTAGCTTACTTGTTCTAGTTTTGCCCACGTTAGTAATAAAGAAAAGTCATGTCCATCTGATGGCTGTATGGTAGCCCAAGTGAAATGAGTAAGGGGTCTTCCAACTCTCTGGTGGACTTGTATCACAAAAACCACCGCAATACTTAAGCTGGTCTCCTTGTTGATCTTAGCAGAGAAGGAAGAATTGAATGGGCCACTGAGTCTCTGAACTCCTCTGTAACCCATAAAGGTAACCTGTCCAGGTCAGAGTTGAGGCATATTGGTAATACACTGCAGGAGAAGCTTACCCCACTAACATTAGTACTGCACTTGCTCTGTGGACAAACAGGACTCCAGTAACCCGTGCTGTTAATCTTGTAACTTTCAGAAGTGCCTACTCCATCTAAAAATACGTACATGACACTGAAACCCAGAAAATTTATTGCCTTTTCTGTCAGCCTTTGTTAGACAGTTTAAAACAAAAAATCTGTGCTGTCTTTATTTTGATTTGGGCCTCTTACAGAGTATTGTACAGTTTTTAAATAGTTTTTTCAACTGACAGATTGTTTGGAAGTTCAGGTTTGTTTCTATCTCTAAACCATCTGCGTTAGCCATGGGTTCAGTTTTAGCTGTTAGCTTTCTCTCCTCCTGCATGCAGAAGCAGCCATTCTTTTATGGCAATACTGCAGCTTGCAGCTAGCCCCTTACCAGTTATTCCTGCCACAGACACTAGTAATCTGAAGAAGGGAATGTTAGGTATACACGAAAGCAGACAAACCATGACACTGATTTATAGACCCCATCATGAACTTGCCCTTACACAGAGTTTGTGGCATATCATTTCCATCATCTTCCCTTTTGGATGGGATTTTCAGGAGTATGCACAGCCCAAAGACAGAATCTGACCTGGCGTTCTTTAGGCCATGTCTGCACTAGCCTTTGGGGGGAAATCTCCCAGCATTTCACTGGCATAGTGAATCTCCAGCAGCAATAGTAAACAAGTGCGCGAGGGCTATCTAGAAAAGGCTCCATCACCCATGAGTGTTTTAACTGCCATGATGCCTAGACATCTACTGAGCTGGGTGAGAAAACAAATTGCTGTTGAGATGCCAGAAGCCAATTTACTGTAGTACTTTCTGTTGCAACCACTGGTGGAGCTGTATGGAATGATAACAGTTGAGAGAATTTTAAGGAGAAAAAGCCTAGACCCTCCCCCAATATGTATCAGGCTACAACAAAACCTCAGTTACTTCCAAAATGGTTGCTCATGATATTCCCCTCAGATAGGCTGTGCACTAGCAACTTGTATTTCCATTAGCCGCAGGGGCAGGAGCCTTGGGTTGGAGGAGTGAGATCCATCAAAGCATGTATTGTTCTTGACCACTTTTGGATTAAGGCAGAGACACGGGTCCAGAGCCTGATTACCATTGAGGACGTGGGCCACAGTGCCTTTGAAATCCACTGGACTACTTATTTAGTTGCATTCGGAAAGAGATGAATAGTGCCTGGATCAGGCACTATTTATCATTAACCTTTGGAGGTTAAGGAGTAAACTACTGCCTACCCACGGATGATCTGAAAGTATATCTATCGCAAACCTATTTTATTAAATCTGATTACATGGAGGTCCATATGATCTGAAATGTCTTTGTGATGATGTCAGTCAAGACACTTAGCCCTTTGCTCTCTCGGCACATTCCTAAGTGCAACTGCCGCTTAGGCCACTGTAGCACCATAGCATAGATGCTGTCTATGTTGACGGGAAGGGGTTTGTCCATCAATGTACTTAATCTATCTCTCTGAGAGGTGATAGCTATGTCAGTGGAAGCATCTATGCTGGGGGTTAGGTCAGTCTAATTATGGTGCTCAGGCTGCAAAGGTTTTCACAGCCCTGTCACCCATAAAAATAATCTGCTGATTTTTATCTAGGTTTCTGGTACCCTGTAAGACCTTCCTAAAACTGGGGGTTTTCAGTATAGCCAGTTTTGAGAGTGAAGGCAAGAACTACTCTCACGTTTTAGAGAGAGTTTTAGTGCCTAGTCATTCCTAGCATTCCTGACTCTAATTTATTCATAAGGATTATTTTTAGGGTAGCTCCTCTCCCCCACTATCACAGCCTCTAGGGTTAAGTCAGAAGTTTCATTGCTGAGTGCAATCAACCACAGTGCCCCTTCCTTTGTGTAAAAAAAAAAAAAAAAATCAGTGCATCAGATCCATCCTGATCACCTCCATTGGCTTCAGAGGAGCTATATTAGGAAGTAATTTGACCCACGTTCTGCTCTCAGCTACTCTCAGTGGTGTACATCTTAACTCCATGAAGTTACTCAGGATTTGCAGTAGTGTAACTCAGAGAAGAGTTTATCCACCGTTTGTCACGGAACAGGCTTACTAGTGGGAAATAAATGGCATTTTCAAGCTTCCATTAAAAACAATGGGAGGTTAAAAACCAACAATTAAAAATTGGTTGGAGGAAGCACTTGGAGTCCCTTTGAATTTGCCCCTAATTACATTTTCTAATTATGCTTAGATACAATAAAAAAAAACAGCTGGGGAAGAACTGACCTTTCTATGCAGTGGTCACTTATGCCATATCTGCTGTAATGAGCACTAATGCCTTTTCTAACAGCCTGCTAAAAGCACGAAGAGCAAGTCAGGTGGTTGGCATAAGGGCTGAATACGCCACATTAAAGTCCTAACTAATCAGCTTAGTTTTGGGAAGATTTCAAAAGTGCTTTTGAATTGTATGAGGCATTCGACTGTTATAAAATGGTCTACCCGGTCTGTTTTGGTAAATGCAAGTGTACAACCTTTTAACCTCAGTGCTTATATTCTCTGGTCAGCCTCAGAGAAGGCAATCGAAAGGGAGCATTTGGATTTGTATTACTTCCAACCCTTTGCTTTTTAAGATTATTTGCATCCGAATGTAACCATGCAATAAAGTAACACCCACCGTGTGGAGTGAAAAGCTTGTTGTGGGAAGTTCAGAACACTGTGCAAAGATTGCATCTTGCCATATCCAGAGGACTAGCCGCCAGACTTGTTGCATATTAATATCCTGTCATGAAATTATGTTGCCAAACAAAAGAACCAGTGATGTGTCTTGATCATTTTCACATCTGCTTAGTAGGGAAGGGAAATGAGACCATTTAACAAGCCATGAAGGCTGGCTTTCCTGATGTCCTTGACTCAGGCCTGACCTACACTTAAAAACAAAATCAGCCTACCTACATGTCTCATGGCTGTGCTGCTGTAGTGTAGACCTGTCCTCATTCGTGTGTGTAGCGTAGGCAAGGCCATGGAGAGTGATTTGAAACAAAAAACTTGATTGATAGTCTGCATGAATGATACATTTTAAGCCAGTGTTCAAATTCTTATAGGTATCATTACTAGGACCCCAGCTGTTATTTTTAACCAATAACAACCAGTAATACCACACCAAAGTAACAGAAATAAAATCAGTATTAATCGCAAAGTTAGAAAGCAGACACACATCACTAGGCCATCACTTGAGATTGGTCTACACTACAAAGTTTTGTCAGCATGGTTATATCAGTGCGGGATGTGAAAAAACCAACCCCTTCCCAGCTAAGATAGCTATGCTGGCAAAAAAACCCAGTGTAGACCAGACGCGCTCTCCTGTTGGCATAGCTGATGTCTTTGGGGGAAGTGGGGTTACTGTACTGTCAGAACTCCTCGTGGCTGCCTGCTCTGCCTCCACATGAGGGGGCACTGCCAGGATAGCTACACCTGCTGTATCAACAGGGCCTGTGGAGTGTAGACAAGGCCATGAGCTCGGCTAATGGACACCCCATCTTCTCAAACACTTTGCTTTATGAATCTACTTCTGGAGTCCTTTCCCATCATTTCTCTGGGAAAGGAGAGCAGGTCCCGCTCCTGTTCCACTGGTAGTACAATAGCCCCAGTCCTACAAAGTTAAGCATGCCCCAACTTGCTGGGGCCTCTGTATGCTACCACAACACAAATATTAAATACTACTACTAATAAAACACTAAGTTAAACAGTATGGACTGAGAAAATTCACCTAGATTTCCAAAAGTCGTTTACCATTGTTATTAATAACATTGATAAATCCTTTATATATATAATATGACTTTTATGCCTTGAAATGTGAAGTTTTACTTGGTTAGATCCCCTTTCCTAGCTATGTGGAACAAATCACTGTCTTTTTGTCCTGTGATTTTACATGGGGCCCTGTATAAATAATACATACAAGTAACACTGTAGATAAGTGTTTTCTGCTCTGTCAAGCCTCCATGTGCCCACTTGATGTCACTTACAGGACTTAAGAGTTCGTTCCTCTGGAATTCAGGGTAGCGCTCCTACCAGTTTGCCAGTAAAGGACATTTTCAGGCACCGTACCTTAGAGCTCTAAAATCCCTTGATGTTTGCCTTTTTTGATCCCTGCTCAGCTAGCTGGAATCAGCATGTGGATGGCTATTTTGTTCCATTCCACATGCAGTGTTGTCGCGGACACCTGGAGGCACTAAGGCAGATGGGGAACACAACTCCAATCTGCTTCTGCCTTCTGCAAGAGTTTGCCTGACCCATCCACCCAGCTTTTGGGCTGTGTGTTTTGCTCTGAAATCAGACTAGTTCCTAAGTTGCTTTGTGTTGGTTCTTATCAGTGTTGACTTTTAGTTTTACATTAAATGGCAAGACAAGCTGAGCAATGAGAACACCCGCGTAGCTGAACCCAGAAGTCGCCTCCATCGGCAATGATTCAGGGACGGTGGTTTTCTTGCTACAGACATTATCAGGATGGAAGAGAAATGAATTCCCAAGTGTGTAGAACACTAAGAAATGTTGCTACATGGCCAGCAATCACAGAGTCACGAAATCTTCAGTGGCATTCGTCAGGGACAAACAGATTGAATATCCAGCCAGACAACCTTCAGTACCTACCTAGAAATTGTTCTGTGTGGTGCCTGAACTGTAAGGAGGCCACACACTCAGGAATTTGCCATGATGATGATGACTTGACTTTTAAGCTTCCAAGAGGCTTGGAGGCACATAGAAGGCACCCACTGATGCTCCTCCCTAGGAACCTATTCTTGGTAGAAGGCAAAAATGAAGTCATTAAATGAGAAACATTTAGATCTCAGGGAGCTTGCAGGCTCCTCCCCAGATCCTTCACATATGCTTTAGAATGACCATCCCTTATAGCAGAATCCTCCCTCCAGATGCCCCCTCTCACATAGCTGAGATCTAGCCAGGACTTGTGCTCCCATTCAGCAGGGCAGTCATGAGCCTGTGCTCCAATTCAGGCCAGCTAGAAGGGGCTGAAACTGAAAAGTAGTATGGTGCAGGGGCACTCTGCCATCTCTCTTGCCTCTGCCATGCCCTTTTGTCCAAGTTACACCATCTGTCCTGTCTTATACTGGTAGCAGGGAGGAGGAGGACTAACAAATGTCCTTTTCAGGAGTATTATGATTCAACAGAGGATGCCGTTCCCTCTGGATCATGACTGACACAGTGGCCTACCAGTATTTGAGCATGCTGCATTGCTGGAGGTGGTGTCTTTCAGTTGAGACATAAAACCAAGGCCCTGACCATTGGTGGCTATTAACGACCCCGTCATACCTTTCGTAAAGGGTCTTAATGCCAGTGTCCTGTTTAAATTCCAACGTGGGTGTGTTATTACGATCATCCTTCACTTTTAGTTGCTTAGTTTCCTTGATTTCCTGACCCTAAAACCAGTGTGCAGTGTGGTGCTCTGTGTGGTGCAAATAGCTACTGCTTTCCACTCCAGCGGTGGCTGCCTTTTGGTGATGGGGACGTAAGCTTCAATGCTTGTGAACAGCACTGTGTTAATAATAATAATAATAATACATATTTGCAGTTCTAAAAACAGACACAAAATGCGAGAATTTGGATATTAAGATGAATATATTTAATCGTTCTTGTTTGTAAAACAAGACATAAATTTGTATATATATAATTTATATATAGATCTATTTATATATACTATATACAGACAATAAAAAAGTCTCCTCTCTATTAGGCTGAGAGATTTATGGAGAAATGGTATAGGCTTAATGGGGAGCTCAAGGAAACTCCGTTTCTTAGTAGACAATGGATGGGGCTGGCTCCTTGTTGGCTTTCAGGATTGTAAAAGGCATCACCTGCCATGGTCTGAACTCTGCTTTGGCTATTCCACTGTATATTTGCTACATGGTTCTTGAAGCAGGAGGCAAGAGGTTGCTCTGTCCATATAGCGAGATCCCCCCTTCCTTGCTGATGGGAATGGCCAAAGACTGGTACAAGCGGTGGGCCAGGGAACATTATTGCACTAGGTAAAGCACGCATGTGTTAAAAGCACGTTGTGCATTTCCATAACTTGTACGGAAAACAAGAGACTTCAAATGTATGTCTCATATAAAAAAATAGAGATGGGAGGTGATCCATTGGATTGAGATCCTTGATCATCTCCTTGCACTCTACAAGTGATGGGGCATCTCCCTGACTTTACAAACCCACCTCCTCTCCAGCACCAGTCCTCAGTAGCCAATCTAATTTCTCTTTCTTTTAGACTTGGCTGCATATGGTGTAAAACACGACAACTCAGGGATCCTGCCATGGCCTGTTCTCCTCACATGTGCATGAGGCAGAGTTGGTAGTGTGGTTAGGGTGGATGCAGAAACATGGGGTTTTCCCCTCGACTCTGTTTTGGAGGAGAGGGAGGTGCCCTGACACACCAGTTAAGGCGCTCTGATTTGTTAGGTGCAGACGCTAGGTGGTGATGGGTGGGGAGAGGAGTCAGGGATGATGGAAAGCAGTTAGGCACCATTTCACCATACGTCTGGAAGGAAAAAACCAAAATGCTAAAAATGACTTCTGTTGGCAATCAATCCAGCGAAGATAGTAAAAGAGTTTCCAGGATCCCCCCACCTCAAGCAGCAAGCCCGTGGGGATGACTGGCTTAAGAGGTAGAGCCCGCGTGTCTCCATTCCAGAACGGCTCTTGAATTCCAGTCTGATGCCATAAGTGAAAGCAAATTGGATTTATTCTCTGGTGGTCACTTACCATGTTGTCCCACATGACTGTGCAGAGAGGGCTAGGATTGAGCCCTCACAGCACCTGAAGAAGTGGGTGAAGGAAATCTACCCATAGCTGCTAGCTCAGCTCGTGGCTTGTTATAATTGTGGAGCGGGCTGGGTTCCCCGTCCTTTAACTCAGCTATATTCATCCAGCCAAAGAAGAAGGAAAAGACACGCTAACTGGATGCATCAAGTTGTAACCCTGGGATGCTACTTTGCAATAGTTAATGCCTGTGACCACAGCAAGTGCATGCACCTCTGGGCTGGCATTCTGAAATCTGCTAGGGTGACCCAACTTCCTGCATCAGGATCTACCCACCTCATGACTACCTTACGTGGCCTTGGGGACTTTTATATTTAAGACCCCTTCTGCTGCTAACTGAGGACAGCCCTTGTAGTCTGAGGGTCTCTGGAGTCATAAGAACTGTTTACATGGCAAGACAGTGACTTGGATCCAAGCGGACTCTGGCCCAAGTGAAGCTGGTGGGTCTCAGCTCAGTTCCTACTCACAGACTGGTACAGTGCACCAGGATAAAGTAAAATGTGTCAGCTGTCTGCATAGGGGAGGCCCAGAACCAAATGAAAGCAAACTAACATGGGGAGTGAATTGCTACATCTCCCAAATAAGGTCGCTGACAAGACAGCATGGGAGAACATGCAGCGTGGCCACCTGGAGCCTACCGACAGGTTTGCAGATGGTTAATTATAGGACTTAAGTTTCCCCTTCACATGCCACCAATGCAGCTAGTAACTCCACAGAGAAGTAAAGAACGTCTTTGCCACTGGAAACTCATTAGAAACAGACTTTCCTTTCAGACACATTCTCACTACACTGATGGGATGCAAGAACCACTGACCAGCAGCTTGGCGTACATTGGCTCACGTGGTTCTGTAGCCAGCTTACTTATTGATCAGTGTCTTTAAGGAGCGCGTGAATGTGCTCATAACAGTCGCAACTGTGGCCGACTGGTGGGACTGGTGCTCCGCTGTCTGGTGGTGACTCAGTGTTCTGGCCGTTGACTCCTCTGCCGCCCTCAGCAAGAAGGTATAGTTCCGCACCACCTCCTCCACCTTGGTTAGCAGCTCCTGGCGCTGGGACTCGGAGCGCACAATGTACACTAGCCTCACGAAGGTCTCGATGAGGCTGCTCAGCACCTGGAAGCTGCTCGTGATTGCTGAAAGCATGTGTGTGGGGCTCTTGTCCACAGCTGCCACCCTGCGGCAGGAGGCCCTGAACTCTTTGAACTTCAGGGCAAGCTCTTGCTTGTACTCGGCGAGCTGGGAGATGTAGGGTTTGCAGTCCCGAACTTCAGGGCTCACCACGCACTGCCTAAGGATGGTCAGAAGCTCATTAGTGTCCAGCTGCACTGCCAGGAACCCATCTGGCAATGCATAGGCATGGCCTCGAAGGGCATGGACCTTAGCCAGGCTACCCTCAAAGGTGGAGGTCCTCAAGTCTATCTCCTGGGTCTGGCTGTCATCAGGGCTGCTGCAGGCAGTGGCATCCAGGACCTGAAGGGTCCTGCTCATTACTGGGACCATCTGATTGTCCAGCTTCATGCCTGGCAGGATCTGCATGGGGATGGAATAGGAGAGCTCGTCTTTCTCACTCCCATCGTCTGCCACGTCGCACTTCCTGTAGTAGAAGCAATACCGGATGGAGCAGCACTTCTTGTCCTCCATGTCTTCCTCTGGCAGCACGGTGTGGCTAGGGTACACCTCCTCCTGGATGGAGAAAGCCGCAGAGCCTTTCTGGCTCCTCGTCTCTTGTGCTATGTGAACATAAGATGGGTCGCCTGTTCTTGGGGACTCCTGGATCTTGCTCTTTGGCTCAGAGCTGTGGGCCCCAGGGTCACCCTCGCTCTGCAGGCCTTTCTGCTTGGCTGGGCAGGTGTCCTGGTAGATGTCAGAGGAGAGAGATGTTCGGTCAGTCTGGTCTATTTCACTGATGCTGTAGCGGCGCATCAGCTTCTTGTAGTGCGGTGCTCCCATGCACTCTGCTCGGGAGGTGCACGTTGTCAAACAGGACATGCTGTTCTCTGGATCTGACCGGTAGTCCCTGGACTCCAAGCTTGTGGATCGTATCCGCTTGCCCTTAGAAGGGCTGCTCATGCTTGTGAGCCTACCTGCTTCTGCCTGCTTCTGGTTGTCAGGGGTCTTCTCCCTCCCTCGCTTCTCCAGCTCCGGTGCTGCTAACTGGTTGGGGTGCGGTCTCACCCCTCTGCAGATCCGCTTGCAGTCGCAGCTGCGCCTCTGCTCCCTGGACATCCCAGGGACTTTCTGCACGGGGCTGCTCTTCAGCTGACAGCTGCAGCGCCCAGGCACAGAGGGGTGCAGGTATTCCGGTGGCGGGAGATCACCTTTGGTCTTTGGCTTGAGCAACTCTTCCAGGAATTCCAGCTCATACTGCTTCACCTTCTGAAGCTGGGCTTGCCGCTCATCCGTCTCCTTTTTTAGCCGCGTTGGGAAGGTAGCAGAAAACAGCTTCCTCAACCTGAACGGGGCTTTTGGGGCTTTGGGTTTAGCTGGAACATCAGCATCCTGCTGGGTCACCTCTGGGACCTTTTCTGCTTTCTTGGAAGGCACTGTGCTAATCTGCAGGCCCTCAGGTCTGGGCACCAGCTGGATCTGCCCTTTGGGATCTTCACTGGTGCTCCTGGAAGTGCCACTGGTAGACGGAGAGTGCAGACTGCTACTCTCTGCTTTTAAACTTTTGGCACAACTCTCATGCTGCATTTTCTCCCCTTGGGTTGAAGGACCCATGTGTTTTTGGTAGGTGGGGTTACAAGCATCTCCTCTTGCCTTCTGACCTGGTTCCCCGCTTGCCAGCTTCCCTCCAGGGTCTCCGCTCACTTTTTGCTGGTAGCTCTTTGAAGGAAATGTCTTGGTGTGCTGCTTTTCAGCACGCACAGGGGAGGGCTGCAAAGCATCGTCCCTACTGCCATGAGGCTCTTTTGGATTCAGAGAGGCTTCGCCTTGTGGCTGCTGTTGACATTTACACAAAGTCTCCACAGCTGGCTGATTCCCTTTAAATTTTAAATGCTTGCTACTGGGAGGCACACAGCTACTGCTCCCACTGGCATGCTTGTCTGCTTGAGGACTAGCCACCATGACTGCCTCTTGGGAAGGCGAGCCTTTGCTGCTCGCCACTTGCTGCAGAGCAGCTGAAATGATGGCAGGAGTTATTTCACCCTTAGGATCCAGGGTGAGTTTAGGGCTCAGCCGGACCTCTTTGGGCATCTTCTCCCGTAGATCCTGCGCCTGTTCCCCGCTCAAGGCAGCTGTAGCATGCAACGCCACCTCAAAGGCTGCTTTTGAGTGGATGGGGTCTTTGCATTCAGAGCCTGGCATCATCATGCCCCTGTTCTTCTGCTCGTTCAGATGCGGTGAACGCACTGGCTGGACAGCCAAGGTGTAACTCTGCTCTCCGTGCTGCTGCTCCTGCTTGCTGCTGCAAGCGAGGCTGGGGGGCTGGTTAGGGAAAGCTGGCTTCAGGGAAGGGCCTGGCTCCTGGCGCCCCAGCAGGTATGGCGAGGTGAGGACGGCTTGAGCAGCACAGCTCTGGATTCGGAAGGGAAGGTCCTTCCTAGAGAGCAGGTTTTCTTTGTTGATGTGCTGGGCCAGAAAGTAGGCAGCGTTCTTGTGCTGCTTCATGGCCGAGACCATCTCTGAGACATCGGTTAGCTCCGAGGAGTTGGTTTCGTGGCCGGAGTCCAAGGATGACTCAGGCGTGATGGCAGCCAGAACAATCAGACCTGAGAAAACAAAAGAGGCACATGGGGATGTAATGCTCAGGCCTTCCCACTGCCTGGGGGAGACAGCAAGGCAGAGGGGGAGGAGAGTCTCAGAGACCACAGCACCCACCTGAGGAGAGAGAATTTCAGCAGAGGAACTTCAGTTCCCTACTCCCACCAACACCTCTAGGAGAAGTGCTGCCAGGGGCTCGGAAAGGTCTTGACTGGCTCACCTGCTCTCGGCAATGTCTCTGCATGTGAATGGGAATCATGTCCAGGCAAGTCTAACAGACTGATTGCCAGTTTCACTCTGGCTTGCTAACTCAGTTCAACAAGAGCATTTAACCTGGAAAGAGGCCCTGGGAAGGATTCCAGCACTAGGAACAGCAGAGCCACAGGGGGTCGTCTCATGCAGTTAGGGAAAGCTGGCAATAACAATGCGGCTGGAGTGTGGAGGGGGACACGTGGTCACTGGGGGAGGCCAGTGCTGCTGCCCAGGCCCAGCAGGCCTTTCAGTTAGTGCAGTCATCACCTGCTTTACTCAACCTGGAGGAATCAAATTGGCAACACATGGCCAAGGTGGCTTACAGCTGCAGAATCTGTCAGTGCAGAATAACCCTGTGAACGCCCAGTGGGGTTACCCAAGCATGAGTTTGTTCTGCAGCATTGATCTGGTCTGTGCACAGCAGTCACATAAAAAGAGACATGCTTTGGGTCTGCTTCACCCAAAGCAAGAGCTGCCTTGGGAGAGGTTGGCTGAATGTTTTGTGCTGGGGAAGGAGTGGGCCGCAGATTTCCAAAGCAGTTGCACTCTCACGTCCTATGCATGAGGGGCAGCGGTTATAACAAAGCTTGCCAGAAACGGGCACAGTGTAACCAGGACATTACTGCATTCTGCCAGTCAGGATCTCCTTCCTGTCTTCATTATGAGCAAGGAAGATGATGTAATGTACTGGAGAGCGATGGTGTCATCGCTACAGGACACCCAGTCTCTGACATCAGCCTTGGGTGCGAGGGAAGTTGGTGTGGGTGTCTGAAAGCACTGATACGGGGTTGTGGAGTCTTTCATTTCTAGGTCACTGGTTCAAATCCAAACCAAGTCACTGGTGACAGAAAGTCATTAACATCTGACCATTCTTTGTTGGCTTGTGTGACATCAACATGAGTCTTAGTCCTGTTCACAGTGGACAGGTGTCCCCATCACAGCGGACCCTGACTGTGTCCCTGAGGGAGTGGATGTGCTATGCAGACAAAACTCTCCTTCCAGCCTGGGAGAGCATCTGGGGAAGGGAGCTCTCTCTATGATGGGCCGATATCCCATGCTGGGCCTGCTCTGTGGCCAGGCCCAGCCCCTTTCACAATTTCCTTGGGGAAGGGAGGGCAGCAATGCTGCTTTAATCGCCACATGCTGCAGCTGCAGCTGTTTGCAGTGGAACATCATGCTGAGTTTCGTTGAGGGGCATGTTGGAGTACTAGCCATTGGGCCAGCATCCACTGGCTGTGCTGTTGTTGGTTACAGAGGTCACAGATTAGCAAGTCACTGGGACATCCACCAACCCTGCACTGTCTGGAGGGAATTTACCAGGTTGCCAGATAGTTCCAGCAGCATGTTGAAGACCCTTCAGCTCTTACCCACTTAGAGACAAATCCTTCCCCCTCCTCCACTGCTGTCTCAGCAGCACCAGGGTGGGTACATCACAGAGAGTGAGGAAAAGGATTGAAGGACCCCACACAGCCCAGGGCACACCCTGTGTGTGGTTCTGCTTTACAGGGCTTTTGGGGTGCAGGTGGCTGGGTGGATCATAGCTTCAGGGAGGAAGCACACCAGCCATGGGGACCGTGGCAGCCCTGAGGCTGTCTGGCAGCTCTGCTGTCACTCCCCAGTGCAGAGAGGAGGATTCCATCCTCCAGCCCCCAAAAAGCTTCCTGGCACCCATCTGGCTGCTCCCCCTTTGCACTAGTTCCAGGATGTGGCTCTTGCATCCAGAATCCCCTCCAAATACAAATCACAGTTTAGACAGAGATAGAGGGAGGAGAGAGAGGCCAGGATGAGAGGAGAAAGAAGGGGAGGGAGGGGACTCACCCCCAGACGCTCTGCCTACTCCACTACCTGCTGTCTGTTGTGGCGGGGGGTGCGGACAGTCCTCCGAAGCAGCCAGGGCTTCCAGAGCCTGCAGGGTGGACACCAGGGCATCGTCCAGTTCCTGGGCATGGTCTCGCACGGTCCGCGTTTGGACGCTGTCTATCAGTGTCACTGGGATCTCGTCGTACAGGATGCCGCAGAGGTGCCGGCCCTGCTCCTGGCTCTGCACGACTGCCCTGCGCTTGGGGTCGTCCTCGTCAGAGCTGTTATCTCGAAAACCAGGAGGTGGGGCAGCGATAGCGGGGAGCAGGGAAGTGGTCTCGTCCTCTTCCTCATCGCTCCCTGGAGGTGGGAGGGACATCAAGTCCACCATGTTGTCGTGGGAGCTGCCGGGCTTGCCACCTTTCCGAGAGGCCAGCCGACTCTTGATTTTAGCTTTGCAGGAGTTACAGTAGAAGTGCATGGCATCGTTTCTCATGTGGTTGTCCATGGTATTGGCCCTTGCCCTACTTGCCTGGCGGTCCCGGTCAAGGCCATCTGGGTTGTACTCATTGGCAGCACCGTCATAGCCTTGGCCGGAGCTTTTGGAAGTGGGGTCAGATTTGGTCCTGGGCCTGGTTTCCTCAAAGAAGATCAGGTTTTCATTGATGTCTGTCCTGTTTTCTCTCTGCTTCCTCTGCTCCCGCATGTGCAGGTAACAAAAGCTGACGAGCTCCGAGTCCGATGCCTTGGGAACTCGAGGGCTGGATTCCCCGGGGCTGGAGGCAGTGCCACCCAAGAACCCGCTCTCTTTCTTTCCCGAGTGCCCCGCTGCACCCGGCCTGTGGGTGTTGTGTGTGTTGATGTAATCTAAACCAAAATAACAATCGTCACATTAGAGCAGTGCCCACGAGAAGGAAGGGACAGTCAGGAAATCCATCGTGCACCCTGGGGAGCCACCAACATACCCCTGCCTCCTGCTAGGCTATCTACTGCATTCAAATCCTTGGGACGTCAGAGTGGACTTGGAATATACAGCAGCACCATACTGTGCACCTGCACAATGCTGATTGTTCTACTGCAACACAGCCGCTTCCCAAGCCTAGCCCAGCTGGTTACCTCCCACGCAGTGTGTCAAGAGGTTTTCCCAGCCCTGCTACTACAGCTAATTCCCCAGCCCAGCTACTACAGTCTTCCCAGCACCTGCCTTTAGCACGTTCGGTTGGCTAAGAGAATTTATATACAGGTCCTGGACATGCATAAAAGTATCATTTCTGTGCTGGGTAATAGCAAGAGAAACAGGTGGGCAGCGACCCCAGCAGAAAGAACTGCTCATTAAACTGCTCATCACCTGCAGTGTAAAAACCCCAACAAAAATATATATATATTTTAAATGGACACATCTGTAACCAAGGGCAAGATTTGTATAGCTAAAAAGCAACTGCTCCATTGTGAATCCCTCTTCTCTTAGGAACGGCAAGTCTCTGGGCACTAGTGATGGACCACAGAACTTTTCACTTCCAGGTCAAAGCCTGCTGCCTCTTTGGAAGGCTCAACAGAGTGGTGAGGACAGAATGGGCCACGGAGACTGAACTATCCCCTCCCATCTAGAAGTGGGCAACCTCCAGGTCTGGGTTCAAGTGAACAGATGGGGTGAAACGCTAAAGTGACAAAACTTGTCTGTATGGGAGTGTGACCCATTGTACAGGAGGGAGGAACCCTCTGCATTTTGCCCTCCTGCAGGTCCCTACATCACAGCCCCTGACTTCTGCCTACATCGTCACCATTCCTGAAGTGATCATAGGGCAGCACTGCAAAGCAATGCCAGGCACTCCTTCTGCCCCACCTTGCTGCCCTGGCAGACCTCTCGGCATGGGGCAAGCAGGAGGCTGGATTCAGGAACTGAGCTCAGGTTGCTTGTGGGGTACAGGGCACTAGCCATCTGCCCATGTGTCTGAGCCAGAGCCCATTTGCTACTAGAGAAAGCTGGGGGCAAGAAGGGGACATTTCCTGCATATTCTAATCCCTTCTGTGATCCAGCTGTGTATGTTTTTGGATTGGGGGTAAGGAGGAGCTGGCAGGCAGCCGAATGATCAGCTGTCACCACTGGTGTTAACACCAGCTTTGCTGAGGATTTTCATGGGGCAAACACGTGAGCTGGCTGCACAGTTCTGCAGCAGAGTGTACTGGCTCCTGTTGAGGGCAGCTGATCTGCTGGATGGCATCGAAGGGAGATGGATTTAACTGATAATGCCAGTACAGGATACTCATGCCTAAAAACAGCTGCAGTTCCCCAGGAGACTTCAGTGGGCTTCAGGGAAGATGGATGTGCTCCTCTCCCAGGCAAAGAGTGGGAACCAGAGCTTGATTTTGCAGTTCAGATTTTGGACCAGGCTGATTGCAGCCTGGAAATTCAGAGCCCAGGTAATCCGACTCACCCTATTGAGGTTGGCTATCTGATCCCTCTGGCAGAGATACGTTCTCCTAAAGGAGTCTCGCTTGTCTTTGTGGGCTAAATCCACCCCTTCTGTACCAAACCTGGCCAGCTGGGCTGGTGTATCAGGTTCCAGTGGAACTGAAGGGGAAAGAATTTCACCCTGCAAACCAGCAGGGCTTTTATTGTAGCCAAGAGAATGCAACAGCCCCTAACGCTCCTGTGTTGCCATGCTACAGGGGAAAATGACTGTTGGATCCAAACAGCCATCTATGTGTTGCCTCTCTTCAGTTCTTTTCTTGTCCCACCCCCCAAATTCAGCTGCATGAGGACAGAACGACTCCGCAATCCTGCCCCCGTGCAGCATCACACTAGATCCTTTGTGGCTGCAAAGGAAGGGGCTGGATCTGCTCTGAACACATTTGTTTCAGTTACAGAATAGGGCCCTGTGACGGGGTACTGACCCTTTAAGGTAGTGTTGACTGGCCTCATCTCAAATGGAGTCATGGAACCGCAAGTACATGTCAGCAAGGAAGAATCCCTTTGCTTGGCTAATGTTGCTGCTTCTGCACTCTGCTGGTGCCACCTGCATGGGCCAAGATTCCCCAAAGTGACTAGTGATTTTGGGTGTCCAACATGAGTCCACTTTAAAGGTGGTGTGATTTCCAGGTGTGCTGAGTACTCACCCCTGAAATCCAGGCCTCTCTACAGATCTCAGGGTGGACATCTCAAAATCAAGGCATCCAAAACCATGAGTCACTTTTGGGAATCTTGGTCAGGTTCCTTCAGCTCTAACACACAGCAGCTGCAGCACCAGAAACCCCAGCACAGTGCCCCAAACACCCACTGGAAGATGTGAGGGTGTCTGAACCAAGATCTCCGCAGATAGCAAAGGCAGCAGGAAAACATCCCAAGTACGGACCCTTTGTTCTGCACAGATGCTGAGGAGTATCTTGCAGACAGAACCCTGCCAAACTCATGCCAACGGTAGGCTTGTGAGTCATCACATCTGTATATTGTCTCTGCGGGAACATGGCAAGCTGTGCTGTGGTGGCACTAAGTCTTTATAAATGACAGCTTTGTGCTGAGCCAGCTTAGACCAGCCATGTGGACCTGATATTACAATAATACTGCTTTGTGTGTGACAAGGGGGTGGGGGTATAATTATTATGATCTTTGCACAGATGGCAGAACTGAGAATTAAGTGATTTGCCCCAGAGCTAGAACCTCTGTGTTGTGAAACCCTGCGTTTTACTGCTAGCCAATGCCTGCCATGTTGAAAGGACCCCTGTTGGTTTTGCTTTCATCCCAATGCAGAGACGAGTTCAGAAGGAATCTCTCTCCTTTCTTAACTGTGCTAAGTAGCGGGGCAGGGGGCACAAAAAACAGAGGCTGAAACGTACCTGCCTTGGTAATCTGAGGAGGTGGTGGCTGGCTGGCTGGCCTAGAGAAGATCATCTTCTTGGTGTCCACCAGGAGGCGACAGTAGCCTGCTATCAGGCAAGCAAAGTTGGTGGCTTCAGGCCACTCCATCAGCAGCACCAGTGGCTGGAAAGAAAAAAAGGAAAAGCAAGTAAGGGCAATGGATTTCAGTTGATACACGAATGAAGCAGAGTGCGCCAAAGGGGACTGTGTTTGCGAGTCCTGCACTGGATTGCGTTCTTTCTTGGTGAGATGGGAATGCTCCCCACTTCCCCCCATGCCATGGCACTGCCACACAACCAGATCCACAGAAAAGAAACCAGTGACTCAAGAAACACAATTCGGTGTATAATGGGGTGAAGAATGCTGCTTCCTTATCCCCAAACAGAAATACCAGGTCCAAGCTTTTCCTTAAATCTAACTCTGCCTACACCTCCCAGTGTTAAAACAATGCCACAGGGAGACCTAGAAGGGTTTGAAGAAATGTGAGCTCCCAACACTGAAACTTCAGGAAGGGTGAATTATTAACTCCTTCCAATTCCTAACCTACGGCATAGATTTACTTCTAACCATGTGGAATGTTAAATCCCTGCCTTAGGAGCAAGTGTGTCATTTTGTTTAGGAGCGACATTTATTCTCATGCTATGAAAGGGTTTTAATCCCTGCTTTAAGGGAAAAATCAGACACAAGCTCAGCTATTTTATGTATAAAATATAGCCCCTACAATCTTGATATGGTAAAATGGTCCCAATCACCATTCTCCCCCTCCTCCCTACCATCATCCTGCTTTAATCACACTAGGAAGAGGCTGTTGTTAGGAATAGACTTTATTTCCATCTGCAAATATAAGGGGATTTGCCCTAGTTACTGACATCAGTGATGAGCCACGGCAAAGCTGAACCAGTGTAAACCCCTGGGGTAGAGAGACAAAGCAGGTATTTGCACTGGTGTAACTTACCTCGGTTTCAAGCACCTCTGCTGATGCAGTAGTGTCTGCCTGTATGTATTAGGGGTTTGCACAGGTGCAGCTACACTGTGGCCGCTGTTTGATGGCTGGAATCAGGGCAGACCCCCCATACAGACAGATTCTATGACTGCCCAGTCCACAGAAAATTAATTTCTCTAAAAGGATGTGGTTCAAGGAGTTTTAATGTGTACGAAACAGAGATCAGTGCAAATGAGAGCAACACTTCACAACATGAGAAAAGCCTTAAGTAATAAGTCCTAAGTAACAATACTAAAAGGCCACTGACAGTGAAAAAAGTAACATGTAGGCTAACAGCATGACCATCTCAGGTATTTGCAGTGAGACATAAACAGCTCATGACTGAGATGACTTGGTATTTTAGGGATAGCTGTGAACCTAGCTGATTATTATTCATATTACAGTTTGGCTGTAGAGGGCCCAATTAAATTGCGGGGCTCTGTTGTCCTAAGCACTATTCACACACAAGGTAAGAGAAAATCCCATCCCCCAAGCGTACACTCTAATTAGACAAGACTGACAAAGAGTGGGGAGAGGTGATTTGCCAAGGTCACACAGAGGTTAGTGATTGAACTCAGCTGAAAGCCAACGTTTCCTGAATCCCAGTTCAGTGCCCTATCCACTAGACCACACTGCCTTTCAGAGACAAACCCAAAATAGGCCTCGGTTGCACGGCTTGGCTATTTTTGGAAGTGTGGCTTCACATGCACAGAAGTCCGTGGAGCTCCCAGAGGAGCTATTGGGAGTGTCAACTGGTATTTGCTACTCTTGTGGTTCACAAGCTGTGAATGTGAGAGGAGATGCAGGCGTTGGAAGTACCAGTCTGATGGGTATCATCATCTCCGAGCTTGTACTGTGGCCGAGTAGGGATAGCAGCAGCTTCCACGCTTTTCTCCAAAGCAAGCAGAAGATGACTGTGAAGATAATCAAGTCCATCCAGCGTGAGGGGTATTTGCCTGTGTCATAATGACAGAAGGGTTCCAATACCCTCGTTTTGTTTCAGACTAGAGCTCAGCGTGCTTCGGCAGATTTCTCATAACAGTGCTCACTTTGTAATGGCTTGGATTGGCCAAGAGAAATGCCATCTCTTCCTGGCCAGTGATGAACCGGCCATAGCTATTTATATACACTTTTGTGCCCCCAACCTGGCCTACTCAATGCAGCATTCCTGGGTAGGAAGCCATCAGCCCTTAAGGATAGAATAGATAGTGCTGTGTACTTCTCAATTATGCTTGCACCTGACTGGGATTCACTGCTTCACGTGTAAAGGGCTGAGAGTCCTGAGTAAAGAAGTTGTCTCATCAGCAGCTGAGCAGTAGATTTACAGCTGCCAGTTGGCTTGTTCCAAATAGGCACCAGCACGCTTTGTTTTTCCCCCTCTAAAATGTATTTTTATTGTGGTCACAAATAAACATTGAAACCAAGATTACAGGAATCAAAGAGAAAATAGCTAGAGAGTAACAAGAGAAACAAGGAAACGAAGTGGCTGCATCAGACAACACAAAGGAGAACTCACAGGATCTAGACTCTTCCTGTGCTTGTGAGGAATAAATACTGCCTCTCTTAACCCTGCTCCTAGCGTCAGTGGAAGTGATAAAAAGTAGCCATGTGTTCAGATTTCTGCTGGAGGCTAGTCCCTTTTCTCCCTGCTGCAGATGTCCCAGGTTTTTGAAGCCATCTGTCAAAGGCTGGAAGGGGGGGGGGGGGAGCGCATTTGTTTTTTCTAGTCTCCAGCAATAGAAATCTGAGAGCTAACAAGAAATGAAGTGATAAGACCTGACTGAGGCCATAGAGGCAACTGGCCACATCTGATGGTGCTTAGGGAGAGGATAACACAGTAAATTCATTTAAAAGGCCAGATTCTGGTTTGTGCAAAGGACAGATTCTAGACATAGTGTGACAGAGGTTAAGGGCAGAAGGGACCCCCAGATCATCCAGTCTGAACTCCTGTATCTCACAGGCCACCAGCACCATCCAGAGAGATGCCAGGGCTAGGTAACCAGTTCCCTGAGGCCTCCTCACTCCTTTGCTGCAAGTGAAGGTCAGCGGCAGTGGAGAATCCAGCGTAAAATGTTTTTGCTACTAAAACCAGAATATTCTGATTTTTGGACAGTTCCACTATATGAATCAGACACAGATTGACCACAATCTCTCCAACGCAGCTTTGTCAGAGAAGCCCTATCTGTATATGCTGTCAGGAATGAAACAGGTTTTGATTCCGAGTGATTCTGTGATCAACAGAAATTGGCACTTCCTGTAGATAACTGATAACCAAAGAGCAGATTGTATGAGGATTACACATGCTAAGTGTCCCTTGCCTGGTCTTCATGTGAGCCCAGTTACTCCGTTTTTGTTTGGTAATTAGTAAGATGCACATTGTAGCTGGCTATAGCATTACTATTCTAAAAGCAAGAAGTCTTAATACCGATTAGCATTACTAGCTTAGCAAGGGGGCTGAGTACTGCTTTGTTAAACGATAACTACATTTAGGCAAATGACTGGTGCTGGTTTCGTTCTACAGTTGGTCAAGTGTGAAGGTTTTTTTATTGCATGCTAAATTACATTGTTAGTTGTACAATGTCACACTTGATCCAGTTGCTTATCCCTTTAACCGGGATGGTAAAAAAAAAAGAAGGTATTATGAATGAGAGACAAAGAAGAGGGCAAGCCAAGATACTTTAAAATCCTAGCAATCTTGGTCTATATGTTCCAAGCTTGCAAGGAGAATGAGTTGTTAAAAAGATACTTGGTTATAGCATATATTCCAAGCATGCAAAGTAAATGGGTTGTTAAAAAGATAGTTAGTTAAATCAGTCTTGGGAATAAATAGGAGAAATTTCCACTCTGAACAATCAGTTGTTCAATTTATAATCAATGTTGCTGCGGAATTTATGTGGCACTAGCTTTGAACTGCTTTCAATTGAGCTGCTGAGCAATAATAATAAAGGAACTGAGCTGTGTTTTATGGCTTTGATTGTTTTCTCTTTGTGGATAACATGGATTTACCACAATGGGTTTAGAATCTCACTCTTTGTCAGAGTCCTGTAAGGAACAGAGAGGACTATTGTCGAAGATGGTTATTTCCCCCCAGGTGTTATTCCATATCTAGAAAATCAACTTTTCTGGATTATTGCAGAGCTTCTGGTAGCCTAACTACTACTGTAAAAATCAACAACACTTACACAACCTGCCTTGTTCCACATAAACAAATCAGTGCCAGTGGTCTGTTGGAGTGGCAGATCACATGGTATTACTGGTCCTTTTGTATAGGCATGTTCTTTTAAGTCCCAATTCAGCAAAGCATTCAAGCATGTGCTTAAATCTGTCTCTGATCAGCAAAATACTTAAGTACATGCTAACTTTAAGCAAGTGCTTATGTCTCATTGAAGTAAATGGAACATAAGTACATGCTTAAGTGCTTTGCTGAATAGGGCTAGATGCTTAATCTTCTGCATGTCTTGAGACAAGTTGGTCAGTTTCTAATATGCACCATGTCAAAAGAGTATGTCATGAGTCTTTGTTTTCTGATCGCAATGGCACATGCGCCTTGTGTCTTCATTCTGGTGTATCTTGTCTCCATGCACATTAAATCCTTTCTCACCCTTAAAAACTACTCTGAGAGTGAAAGCCATCTCCCTGGTTCCAGTGTGAGGCTACTTCCTTCTAAGGTTTGACCATTCCATTTTAGCATTTCACTTGTTGACTTTTCATGGCAGCTTGTTTCGTATGTGCCCATTTTCTGTGCACTGACTGGCATGTTCTGTGTGCCCGTTCCTTGACTGGGGTCATTACTGTATCAATGGTGAGTCTCTTGACCACACATCACCAACTGGTCTATCCTTTCCTGGATGATATTCTCTGTGGATGTTGTAACTGAATTATTCATCTGATTTTTGCCAGTGCAATGTCACCTTTAGGATGAATGTTGGCTCAAGATAAAGAAGCACACATTTAATAGAATCATCCTATTCCTTTGAAAATTCCAAACTTCATCTCCTCAGCTATGTTTACAGATAGCACTGGTTTAGTCCATTAAAGATTTCAACAACCATCCAGATCCCTAACTATAAGTACATTCATGAGGCAAGGATGTCTGATGCTAAAGAACTCTTTAAACTCACCGATAAAAGCACAACAAAATCCACAGTCTGGAAGCAGAGTTAGCTGAATTTTTCCACATTTTGATTTTTCAATTAAATGTTTTTGTTGACGTTTCAAATGTTAAAGAAAAAAAAGAGAATGAATTTTTTAATGAAAATGTCCATTACAATTTTCTTCTTTTTCAACCAGCTTGATCTGGTTAATGTTAGACAAATTCACACTGGAAATATGGGACAGCTTTTTGAAACAGCTTCCCTAGGGATGTGGTGCATTCTTCATCATTTAATGTATTTGAACCAAGATTGGATGTCTTGCCAAAGGTTATGCTTTAGCTCAGTCAGAAGTGATGGGGCTTGGTGGGGGAATCACTGGGAGAAATTTTCTGCCTGCCTTATTTAGGAGGTCAGATTAGATGATCAAGATTGTCCCTTCTGCCTTTAAATCCATGAATCTATGAACAGCCGTAACCACGATAAAACCTTCAAGCTTAACTGTTATTTTTCATCTGTTTCTCATTTGCACATACCTTGTACTTTACGCTGTCTGTCCATAGCCAGAGAGATGCTGGATGTGCTGCAATAGACCTTGAGGTCTGAATATACATAATTTACATTCTCTGGTTTACGTGACTTCTAGTATTAAGTTTAAAGCTAATAATCTGAGCATCTGGGCCTAACAAGACATCAGCCAATTCTTCACTGGTGGGTGACCTTTTTTCCCCTTAAGCATTATTGGCTCTGACTCTATCAGTTCAAAGCTTATTGTGACCAGGAACATTATTCTCTGTCATTTGTTGATCAATAAAATGCATGGCTTTGTTTGCATACGATCTGCAGCCTTCACAAAGTCATTCTGTTTATTACAGTTTGATCAGCAACAGCTTTTGCAGTGCTGATTTGGGCATCTGCCTTATTTCTGACAGCTTCTGCACAATTTCAGGGGCTTTGGGTATGCACCCCCACGAGCGTATAACTGAGTATCGTTCTCCGCCTTGATTCCAGAGGCTGCTGTTTTTAATTGGGCTTCTTTTAGTTTGTTATCACAAGCTATGTTCATAGCTTTTTCTAGGGAAAGCATGGCTCCTACACAGGGAAGTTTCTCTCTTCTTTACACCAACGGCTGTACAATCTCTCACTGACCCATCAATATCCATATGGTATCACTGTTTTTACAGACTTGTCAAATGTCTTTGACTCCTTTGTGCTTTCCTGTGGAACTTTTAACTATCAAAAACAGGGTTTCTTTTTGGCATAGCGTATGCTTTATATTTATCAAAGCAAGTTCTCGGTGCTTTCCAATCTTCTGCACCAATGGACTGCATGCTGAAAGTGCCTCTGGCTTTTGCCCCAGTCCACAGTGTTGGATAGTTGCATTTGTTTCTTATTCAGATTTGGCTTTGTGTGGTCCAGAAAATGTCAGCTCCACAAGTTGTTTGAATCTTTGTCATGTTTCTGGATGGCTGCCCAATTCCCAGTCCATTTTGAATGCAGGGAAGCCAGCAATATCCACAGTGTTTTTGATGGCAGCGGAGCATGTCTGCTTCTGACACCTCATATTGTTGTGAGCCTTGTTTTAATTGCAATAGAAAGACTCTGGTTAGCAGCATTTCATCTGCTCCTCCCAACTGCAAGCATGAGACAGAGGAAGTCTCAATCTTCCTCTCACTCTCTCCGGAAGGAAAGTTTTCAGCATGGTTCAGAACAAATAAAACTAATGGGATTCATGCAGTTTAGAATAGCAGAGCCTGCTACTTACACACAGACACCTCCTCACATCACCACTAGAAAGGCTGGTGCCTCGCGTAACAGGAAGGCCTGCTTGATATCTGATTGGCCCGCCCAGCCTTTATAATTGTACTAGTAGCTCCTATAAAACAGATGTTGGTGTCAGTGTCTGTGAATAAACTCAGTCCATCTCTGTCCCAGTCTCTTTTGAAGATCTATGAAGTCGTCATAGTATTGTCATGCTCAGGTCTGGGTGGATGTGCGCTGATGCCCTCTACTGGACAGAATCAGAACTTCCACTGCGTATTCTGAGTTCTGTACTGCTAGTGGAGAGTCTCCTTTAGATCAGCCATGTTGAGACTGTGCTTTGGGAGAAGTAGGGTCTGAGTTCTGTCCCTGCTGCCACTGCGAAGTTCTGAGTGGCCATGGTGACCAGCAGCATGATCTTACACTACACTGCAGGAAGGCCTCCCTGCCCCATGTAGGAATGGGGATGGGCCAATCTTCAGCTGATGTCAACCAGCATCATTCTACTGACCTCTCTCCAGGATATGGCCCAGCATTATTCTGCCCACCAGGGAAGGTCCATCAGTGTGCACTGCAGTTGTTCACCTGCTCTGTCTTTTATAGGAGCAAGGGAGGTCTGGGGTAGCAGGAGGGGAGGCGTAAGCCCAGGATTAGAAGGCTATAGACAGTACTTGGGGATGGCTTTTTATTTCCATTACACAATGGCAGTATTGCCTGGCCCCTGCAAGATACTGATTCGAGGCACAGAAGCAGCCAGGGATCTTTCAGAATTAATTTTTTCGTTGTTTTCCTTTGTAAAGTCTTGATCTTTGCTAAGTGCAGGCTGGCTGCAGGCCCAGCTCAGAGACATGAAGTCAGTTAGCCTGATGCTTTTGATTGAACTATGCTTGGCTAGTCACCAGCTCCCAGGCTGCTTTTGCACCTCATCTTAGCTCCTAGCTCAGATGTGTACCTGAGCTGGGTTCAACATGCAGCCCAGATGGCAATTTCCACTGGGAAAAGATGGACCCTTTGAACCCACAGATGCCATTGTGATGTTAGCTGGTTCCCAGGTGGAATTCTGGCTGGGTGCACAAATCTGAGACATTTTTAAGAGAGGCACAACAGAGTGTCTTTGCTACTCTCAATAATTAATATCATAAAAGCCAATCAACTACAAATTGGCTGTGTCACAAACCAAGTTTATTGTGAACACAGTTGTAATGAGACAAAACCCAGTGTAATGATTGCTTTGATAGAAAGTGATGGATCAGTGAAATCATGAGTGTAGCGAGAAAGGAAAGGAATGTCAGATCTGAATTAAAAGAAAAAGCCTTGCATCTAATCAGCTGTCTGTCTGATTGATGCTCTTACTATTAGGCCAACTACCACCCTTCTATGGAAAACCTAGGATAGAGTTCTTTGGGATTGAACTAACCAGCCTTGCTATCTCCTTTGCATTGGAAATTGCACCTGGAATAAATCCTGCTGGGAGCGTCATATGGATTTTTAAATGGGGCAATGAGATTGTGATAGTCTCATCTCTGTCTGGACCTTGATGCCACTGCCTCCTCTCAGAACACTTGTATGTGGAAGAAGTCTTGTATTCCCCAGCAAAAATAAAGGAAAAACATATATCCGGGAATTGTGCTAAACAGCCTCTAGGATGCCTTTAAAGGGACACTATCACTTTAAAAATCATGGCCCAGACCTTGAGTGCAGCTGAGAAGGGTGGTGTGGGAAGGTGGATTTAGGCCACTTCTCTATCTCACTGATCCAGGGCCACCTGGACACTGGTATCCTGGGGCCACCTGCACTCTGGTGTGCCCATGACTCCAAGAGGCCATTCCAGCATCTGGGGATTGCTGGGACCCAGGGATGCTCCAGTCACTGCCCTTTTCCACAGCCACATGCCCTATGCTGTTGGCTGGCAGACGAGGTTGTGTGAGAACCACTAAGGCAGTATCATGCCAGCTGAGGATGGTCCATTGCGGGTGCAATTCACCAGTGGCCCTGCAAGTTGTGTTTTATATCCTTAGGGTCTAATTCAGTGCTCACCGAAGTCAACAGATAGACTGATAGGGTGATCCTTGGCCCCACAGAAGTCCATAGAAGTTTTGCCACTGGCTGCAGTGGGGCACTGGATTAGGCCCTGCATACACTTGAGAATCTGGCCCCTTATTTGCTTGGGCACCTGCGAACCCCTGACCTGGATCACCCCAGGCTATTTACATTGTCCCGTGGGGCTTGCGGTACGACCCTCGCAACCACAGCCACTTGCAGGAACAGGCATGCCTGGAGTGGTACCAGCTGCCTAAGCTTGGCTCACTTTTTGCATTTCTCTCCCCTTGCCAAGTTTGAATGTCAGGTTCCGTGCACAGGCACAGCGCTGCAACGCGTGGATTACAGAACCTGAATCAGAAATTGGACATCTAAGCCAACCCCTTCCCCCATCCCCAGCTTTCACAGCTTTTCACATTTCTGCTAGCTAAGTTTTGTAAAACCTTACAGATTTAATTAGACTGTGCTTTCCTTAACTCAGAAAAAGAGCCTGATACATCAGAGACGCTCTAGAGCAAAGCAATTATATCATAGTGAATAATTTATTAGACAAACAGTTCTAATGAGCAGAAGCAGCAGCTATCTGCGAGTGGTTTATGATGTTCCCAGGCGTAATTGTGGGGGCATGGATCAGCGTTCACATGCACTCAGCACCCAGCCCAAGCTGGAGAAACTAATGATCAAACCGGAGGACCAAATCTGATGATGAATCCTGGTCACATGTCACCTGAGGCACATTGTGCATATGCTAAGAAATGTAATTGTAATCTGAAATTATTCATGACTCATTTCAGCAAAAAACCCTTGGTTTGTAGTTGTGCTTGAGCAGTTGTTATTTGAAGTCTGAGAAGCATTGCTTAGTTTTGCTTGGTCACATAAATCAGATGGCATGGGCCTGTTCCCTGATTGGATGAACTTTATTCCTTAGGGTTGGGTTTATAGGGCAATCGAGATTGATGTTTCAGAATTCAATGTGGCCTTTCTACACAGATCCTTTAACAGCCACTTAAAATTTGCTGTTTCCACAGTAACTTCAGTTGCTCAAATATCTGCAGAAAGCAATCAGAAAAGGGTCATGGATGGAAGCAAAGCAGATTTAGTTTTTTATTCAAGTGACTGTCCAGAGAAGATTTCTTAAGGCATCCATCCACCCAGCGCCAGTACATGCCTGTGGAACATGAATCTAGCTAATCAGGAATTCCTGGAGGAAAGAGCATCAGAACTCACCTATGCCCAAAATGAACAATTTTAACATGCCGGCCCTGCTGCTGTTATTCTGCAAAGCGCTTGCAGGTTTTGAAGTGTGATGTGGATTTGACTCCATGTCTCTAGAGGGGAGAGGGCATACTTTGAACACAGCCCTCAATGTTTCAAATCACAAAGGAAATGGATTTATTTGCATCCCACTGTTTTAGCCAGAGCAGTGGGAGCTACACTACAATGGAATAATTCCAGAAAGCAGATTAGCACTTCAAGGTAATGATCTTTCTCTTTCTCATTTTAGCCTCTCTCATCCATTGCTGTCCTGTTTAAGATTGGCATATGCCTTGTTCTGGGCCAGACACTCTGACTTTGAATCCCTGTTTCTTCATGTGGCTATAATTAAGATGAATGGCAACAGCCTCTCTTAGCATGCTCCAACCTTAGATACCACTGCACCCTGATCATCTGTACCAATAGGATATCTTTCCCCTTTTCTCCTTTGAGGAAGAGATGGGGGCATTTTCAGTGACTTTATGCCACCATCTTGAATTTCACAAGAAGTCACAATTCGTGGATGAATTCACTGGATTGGTGGATTGGTAGGTGGAAGTTCTACATGAGAACTGCTTGTTTTTGCAGCAGGTGTGTGTGCTACAAGGTAGGGACCAAGAGTGGGTCTGCTTCTACAGTGGAGAAGGACTTGTGACCTTATTCATAAAGTTATTTAAAGCTGAGGAGACTGTTTGGTTCAGGAGATTGGCGATGCCATATGCAGCATTTCCTGTCCAAGTTGCCAACTCAGATCTGGCCCTGGAGATGAGCAAGTTACCAGGTGAGAGCTATTTGGGGATCTCATTCTAGTTTGTAAAAGATGGGTATCAACATCACTTGAATTGCCATTGTATTTTTCACTTTAGTGGCCAATCTCAGCTGAGCGGCCAAGGACTGAATGCACCATAGACAAAGAATTACTCTCTCACTCCAACAATAGCTGTTCTCTGCCTGGACTGAAGCACATAATCGGGTCAGACTGCACACTCTATCACTGAGTGTTTGTCTGTGGATAGACAGAGGGCTTCTGTTACCAGGGCTGTTAATCTGTATTTTTAAGGAGCACTGAATGCACACACACAAAACAAGGCGGCCTTGAATTCATTTGGCAGCTGGGGAAACACTTGACTCCAGTATATTAGTGTCTTTCAAATGCTAATAGCTAGTCAAAGACAAAAAGTCAATCAAAGGATGTTCATCATTCTATTATTGATGTATTAATGCCTTAATTTGCACACAAATCCAAGGGGCATGGATGCAAGAAAGAACCAGAAGCATTATTCATGATGAAGATTATGTATGTTTTTACATAGTGGGCATAACAGAAACCTGGGGGATGATGCTCATAAGTAGAATGGCAGGGGATACAACCCATATAGAAGAGGTCGGAGGATATTAAGAGACAGTTCTATATTCCTAAGTATTTACAACCTTGGCAAGATATAACTAGACAATGGAGAGTGGAGTGGTGGAATTCTTTTGGTAAGAATGCAGAGGACGGAAGATCCGGGAAGAATGACAGGCAGCATCTGCTACAGGCTACTGGGATGGGACAACAGCAAGAACCAAGCTGTGGCGGACTCAGAACCATAGAATACTGTACTGACACTGAATACTGGGGATTTTAGCTGCTCAGAGACCTGCTGAATAGCAAACACAGCCAAACAAGCTTCATCAAAGAGGCTCCTCAGTTATACAGGTAACAGCTAAAGTAGAAACTCCAAGCAAAGGGGAAGTCATCACTGATCAGCTTCTTCCCAAGAGGCAGGATCAGAGAGAATCAAAAGGAAGCTTGGAACCAATCACCACATGCTACCTGAATTCACCAGAGTAAGCAATGGGATCACATGGGCAGGGCAGCAGTACAAGCGGGTCTGACTTCAGGAGGGCAGATTTTGAGGAATTACCAAGGCTGTGGGAGGAGGTATTAAAATCGACCAGCAGAGAAGGCAGTTGGGGAATCCCAAACAAACCCACCATAATTACAGCTCCACAAACTACACTGGCTCTACAAATACAGGATGCAAGGAAAGGGCCGCTGAGGTTAGGAGAACCTGCCCAAGAGGGGAAGGAAATCACTGAAAGATACTTACAGAGGAAGGATCAACACAGCAGTAAAGTAGGTGATTCAATGCTAGGGGGTCAAAGGACTCAGAAGGGCTTTTATAAATATATCAAGGGGAAAATAAACTCGTATTATTTGCATGACTATAATGCCCAGACTCCCTAACTGAAATCAGGGATCCATTGTGCTAGGTGCTGTACAAACACATGGCAAGAGACAGTCCCAACCCAAAGAGTTTAGAGACTAGCTGGACAAGGTAGAGAAAGGGTGGGAATGGGAATAGAGCAGAGCTGGCACTAGGCAGAAGCAGACTAAGCAATTGCTTAGGATCCTGAGCAGCTTAAGTGGGCTCCTGTTCACTTTTTATTATGTGTGGTTGGGATTCCCCCAAAATATTTCTACGTAAGGCCCCCAATGGGCTAGCACTGCCTCTGGAGAGACAGAGAAATGAAGTAGTTTGGGGTACTCATTGGGTCACTGTCTCTCAAACAGGCCCATCGATAACTGAGAAGGGAAATGAAATTAATCCTGGTACAAAATGGCTGAGAACCTGAACTGTGTCTTTAGATCTGTCCATAAGAAGAAAAATAAAGAAACGAAGTTTGAAAAACAAGGAAGGCAGGAGTCCTTGTTAAAACAACTATTGATATAGACCAGGTGAGGGAATACTTGGAAAATATGTACGGATATAAATCAGCTAATCTGGATAATATGCATCCTAGGGTATCAAACGTCCATTAAAGTCAATGAGAGTATCTCCACAGAATTAAGTGGGTGTCGGATCAGGCTTTAAAGGAATCAGTAAACAAACCATCTCACTGACAATAAGTTTTGAAAAGTTTGGGAAAACCTAGGAAGTATCAAAAGATTGGCAAAAAGCAAAGAATATCAAATTTCTATAAAGCAAAAGAAAGCGATCCTAGAGATGAGCACGTAAAGCTATTCTTAAACGAACAGAACAAATGGGAGAAAATTAGCAATCTAGAAATACAACGGCACCACCTGCAATAAGCCACACAGACTTGTAAAGAACAAGAGCACATCCTGCCAGATATACTTGATTGCTTTTGTGATACAGTTACCAGCACTTTATCACCCTGCTTCTCAAATGGACAAGGAGAGACTAATGATGGGACCAACCAATACATCTGTACTTGTGTCCTAAAGCCATCTGACGACAAGTCTTCAGAGGAGCCCTGATCCACAGCCTCCAAGCCTCCCTGTGCGACCCTCCAGAACATCCCTGCAAGCCCTTCTCCCATTGAATACCAGGGCTCCCTCCACACCTGCCCTGGGAGGAACCTGTGCCTACCTTAGCATCCAGGATGCTCGTCTCCACCCGTGCCACGCCCTGGGTTTCCCTAAACAGCTGGATCTTGCTGACCTTGCTGAACTCTGACAACACCGTGGTGAGGTTGGTCTTCAGGTCGATGACGTGACTGATGCCGTGGCGGGGCCCCACCAGGAGCATGGTAGCTGGCTGCTTCTCGTCCTAAGAGTGCGGCCACCCCAACCGAAACGAGAGAGAAAGACAGCTGTGTGAAAAAATGCCATAAGGCTGCCTGTCCAACCCCAGCCCAGCCCTGTTCCACATGCTGGGCCGAGCCTGTAGCCAAGATGTTATTTACTTGTCTGGCTGAAGTCCACCCTGCATCTGGGCTGGGGGGAGGGCTTACAGCACCAGGGACACTTAATGCAGAGCAGGGGGGCAGCCAGTGCCAAGAACACACCTGGAGCTTGCCAAGAGTTTAACTCCCTTTTCTGCAGTGCTGGGAACAGCACCTCGGAACAGCGTGCTGATTGCCAAGACTATTTAAAGATAAATAGAACTGATTGTCTGCATAAAATATTTAGGCCTCTTGTAGCGCTACCAATAAGTAAAAGCATATTACAAAGCTGGCTGGTTTTAAATCACCTCTGAGGAGGAGGAATAGGAGGCCGGTGGAAGGGGAGGAGAACGAGAGGGACCAAAGGAGGAATTATACAGAGCAATAAAGGAAAATAAGCAGCTGATCTCTGACTAAAAAGGGCAATCATTATTGCCCTGACCCTTCCAGCCTTGACACATGGAGTTAAACTGGAATATGAAGGGAAAGCTATGAGTCGGACACACAAACATAGGACAATAAAGATGAAGATCATACTATTATTACCTAACACATATATTGCACCTCCATCAAGCTTTTCATCTGAGCATGTCAAAGTGCTTTATGGGCATTAACTCTCTGGGCCTTTCCTGCATGTGCTAGGTCAGTATCTCTGTCTTCATTTTACATTTGAGGAAACTGAGGCACAGAGACACCGCTTGCCCAAGGATACACAGCAAGTCAATGTCAGAACCAGGAATGGGATGCAGGAGTCCTGACGCCCACTCCCCTACTCTAATCCCTCGACCATGCGGCCTGCTTAATATATTCTGGATCTTGTTTTTAATGGAGTGCTTGGAGCTGTTGGATTCAGGGCCCAAGCATAATTTTGTTGGGCCCAATACAAACTTATAACACGGGCCCCCTCCCACACACATACCACAATCCCTCCTCCCATACGTACAATCTCATGAGCCATGACATTTTTTTTCCTCTTAGTAATGGGGGTTACAGCCTGGGATGGGTCCCCCAAGGCCTCTGGGCCTTGGTAAAGTGTACCCTTTTCCCCCCCATGTGGGGGCCCTGGTTGGGATAGGTGTTTTTGGAGTTTCCACATAATTATGAAGAAGCAAGTAAAAAAGATGTTGAAGGAGACCAAATCAATGGGGAAGGAAGCAAAGTAAGAGGGATGCATGACAGCGAGGACAGTTTGTGTTCCAAGCAGGAACAATGGCAGATGGATGACACTTACAACGGAATGGAGAGCCATGGATGGAAGGTGGCTCAAGGGCCATTAGAGATGGAGATGAGCCAGGCAACTGGGAACCTTGGCAGGTCCTGCATGCTCATGTTTGGCTGCGTGGCCTTCATCCTGCAGTGGACAAAATGAGGCTGTGCTGATGAGAATGATTTTAATGGGGATGATGAGTAGGAGAAAGGCGTGGACTGTGCCCAGGGAGATTGTATCAGTGTAACAGCTTCTGAGACACTGCCGGGCGTGAGGCAGGATGGGATTGCTAATCATGGAAATTACAAGGCCATCCAATCTATTCACCACACAGACAGAACGGGGAATGTGCTGTGTTTCCTGGACTCAGCCCTCTTTCTAGGATCCCCTCACATGAGGGACTGGGGGGCTGGATGCTTCCAGGCCTCAGACACTCATGGACGGGAAGGGAAAGATGAAATGTCCAAGGGCCAACAACAGGACATCCGCTACACTTTCACAGATGCAAACCCTGGCTAGCAGGATTTCTTTAGTGGCGCTGGGATTTAAGAGCACAACTGAGGATCTTTAAAATGAATTGGGTAGAAGATCATTTAATTAAACAACTACAGACACAAAGGTCCGGATCCTCATCTTGAATAGATTCATTGACTTTCACAGAGAGACCAGAATTCACAGCAGCTGAGTGTCTGGCCTGTAGTCAGCAGAGATTCTGCAGGTTTCATGGCAGACTTCAGCATCTTAACCTCACCGGGGTTTCACTAGAATCTGAGAGACCCTGGGAAATGTGCTGTCATTTATTTGGAGAGCACAGAGACTTGTGCCTTTTGGGTGTGTACGCTGCTGTGCATGCCAGCGGCCAGCTGCCAATTATGTGGCACTCTCAGAACCCCTGAAAACACACCCAAAACCACGAGGATGGTCTACTCTGTACCATGTGCTGGAATTACCATACCAGTCCCACTGTGATGAAGAGGACTCCTGCAAAGGTCGGAAGCTCATTCAAGATCCGCAGATACTGGAGCTTTGCCTGGGTTGTTGAGACCTGAGGAAATACATCAGTGTAACAACGCAAAGACTCGAGAGGCTGAAAAAGTGAAGGAGGAGTCAAGGAAGGGCCTCTCCAAAAGCTTGGGCAATGCTTGATGCACAGCTTGGGGGTTTAGAATTCGCCATTGTGCCTCAAATGATTTGTGATGTGGAGACATCCCCAGGTCACATGGAGAGGGCAGCTGTGCTCCCTTAACAACTGAAGGCAAGCAGCTGCTGCTGTTGGAAACATAGTTTATTTCGCAAAGGGACAGGGCAAGGCAGGGCAAACTTCTAAATGTTTATTAGCCCAGTGAAGAAGATCCATCCAGACGTGCAGATACGTCTGTAAACCCTTCGGGGACGATCCGTCCCTCTGAGATCTGCTGCTTCTGTGAGACGTGGTCTCCTTCATAAGAACTCTAGCAGCTTCAGGGGCTGGATGGGCAGACCAGTCCCCTCTGCCAGGCCATTGCCAGGCCTCTGATTCTTGATGCCCAGAAGCACAAAAGCAGAAAATAATCATAAAGCAAAGTTAACTAAACTTGAGACTTTCTGGCCAAGTTTCAGGCTGGTTCTTAGTTTATCAGACCTGACTGTGTACTACCACAGTTTACTGCTGTGAAATCCAGAACACCCTGACAAATGGATTCATGACAGAGAACAGGCTAGCCGACTGTCACCCACGGGGATTTACAGCACACTGTAATGGCCTTAAAAATCAATTGCATACCATAACCCGAATCCCTGGCTAGCCATGCACACTAACAGCAAGTGAAAACATAAAAGCTCCTGCTGGTTCATGCCAGCTGCAGCACTCCCTGCTCAGGACCGATGGTGGGGCTGTGCCGGCTTCTGCTTACCTTGGTGCCACTAGGCGGCTGGGTCTGATGGGCCTTCAGTTGCTGAGAGAGAGATTTCCGAAGGCTCTTCTCTTTGATGAGCTGCAGAAGTGAAGGAGGCAGAAAGGGCTCCAGCCCCCACTCCTTCCTGCAAGCAGACATGACTTAGGGGAGAGGAGAGAGATCGGCAGGCACTCAGCAGGGAGAGGAGAAGGTGACAGAGACTGGAGGGGAAGGAGGTAGAACAATACACCTGGCCAGAACCGGAGGGCACTCATGCATGGGTGGGGCGCAGCTCTGAGACAGCTGTGTTCCAGCAATCAGCTGGGCCTTCCCAAAACCCTCATGCTACCTTACCAGAACAAATTGGGAAGTGGTGAGATGCAGATCCCACTGCCAGTGAGTTTTGGTGCAGGGGAGGGGTGGGAAGCAGAGCAGGGTAACACAGCAAGATACGAATCTGGAGCCAAATTCATCCCTGGCGTCAGTGGGCATAACTACTCTGAAGTCAACAGAGTCTCACCCATTGACACTAGGTCTGCATTTGGACCCTGGTTTCTAATGCTGCTGCTGGTTTATAAAGACCCAGCCTCATTTATAACCAAGGGTTGATTCCCCTCTCGCCACTACACGTTTTTGCTTCCGAACCAGTAAGTGCCTCAACTCCACTCCAAAGAGGCAAAAAAAATCCAGATAGGGCGCTTGTCCTCCTTCTTAGTGACTGGAGAGACAGGAGGAGTCCTCTCCCTTTCCAACACTGTTACAATTATGGATTATTTCAAATCCATTAGGTGCTTTACAGACACAGTCTCTGCCCCACAGGGCTCCCAATCATCTATCCCAATCCTGGTGTGATGCTAGCACAGATTTTGGTAGCTCATACACTTCACTTAAGGCTGCAGCAGGTGGACTAGAGTTTTGTGCAAAGGAGGAATGGATTCCTACTGCTGATATGAGAAACCTCAGTTAGCCATAGACTGGCTGCCCACTGCATGTCCAGGATGATGGTAGGATTATTCCTCCCCTGCTCAGGTGGGATGGCACATACTCTGCCCCACAGCATACCCCCCAAGAGGAAGGGGAACGTTCTACAGTTGTCTATTGATCCCAGACTGCGGCAAAGATGAGTCCGAAATGCTCTGAGTACCCAACTCACGCTTTCCACCTCTCCAGTGCAATCTGCAATCATTGTCCATTGCCTCACAGCGCCATCCTTATGGTCATATTTGGTGGGATCCCAGTGAGCCAACTGGCAGGGTGCAAAGGATGGGTGTGGAAATGGCAGACGGGAGCTGGAAACAGTTGCCAGGACACAGAAGCACCCTCTTGCCAACAGAGGGAGCCAAAGCCATTGCTAAGTGTCTACAAGGCACCACAACCAGAGTCAGGAAGACTGAAGCTTGGCAGTTTTGGTCTGCAGGGGCTAAGAGAATGGTCTCTGGCTTCCTTTGAAGAAGTGCTGCCCCTGCTGCATTTGGGGACTAAACCAATGCAGAACTCAGAGTAACACTGAACCACTCAGTTTCAGCTAGCAAGGAAGGGTGGTCTCATGGTTAGAGCTGGGACTCAGGAGATCTTGGGGCTATTTCTGCGTCTGACACTGACTCACATTATGGCCTTGGGCAGGTCCCTTAATCCCTGCATGCCTTGATTTTCCCATATGTGAAAAGGGGATAATACCTACCTACCTCAGATGATGGGTGGGGTGGGACAGCGAAGGTTAATTCATTATTGATTGGAACATAATCTGGGAGCCTCAGATGGTCCAGGACAGGGAAATGCTAAGCATTGCTATGATTGGGCTGCATTAGTAGGAGCATTGCCAACAGATGGAGGGAAGTGATTATTCCCCTCTATTCAGCACTGGTGAGGCTGCATTTGGAGTATTGTGTCCAGTGGACAAGTTGGAGAGAGTCCAGCGGAGGGCAACAAAAATGATTAGGGGGCTGGAGCACAAGACTTATGAAGAGAGGCTGAGGGAACTAGGCTTGATTAGTCTGCAGAAGAGAAGAATGAGGGGGGATTTGATAGCAGCCTTTAACTACCTGAAAGGGGGTTCCAGGGAGGATGGAGCTAGGCTGTTCTCAGTGGTAGTAGATGACAGAACATGGAGCAATGGTCACAAGTTGCAGTGGGGGAGATCTAGGTTGGACACTAGGAAAAAGTTTTCCACTAGGAGGGTGGTGAAGCACTGGAATGGGTTACCTAGGGAGGACGTGGAATCTCCATCTTTAGAGGTTTTTAAGTTATGCCTTGACAAAGCCCTGGCTGGGATGATTTAACTGAGGTTAGTCCTGCTTTGAGCAGGGAGTTGGACTAGATACCTCCTGAGGTCCCTTCCAATTCTAATATTCTATGATTGATTGATTGATTGTATGTTGGAATTCTACAACCCCATCAGTTTTGTCTGCTTTGGACACCACGCTGTAAATCAGCCCAGGTTTCCTTGGAAATTGTCCCAGGTTCACAGCAAACTTCCCCACCGGCCTGTGCTGTGTCTGGCAGTCATAACAGAAGCAGACCTGCTGCTTTCTGGCAGCTCTTTGCAAATGTTCTCTGCGTTCCATCGAGAGTCGTGCTGGTCCTGCTGCTAATCCCATTTCCCATCAGCCGATTCCAGCCTGGGTTCCCTCTGTGCCCTACGTCTCCTCACCCGGAAACGTTCACCTGCATGGCCACGTCGCAGCTCCCTGGAGAATTCCCCAGTGACAAGGGATGAGCCCTGGCCAGATTAACAGGACACATGGCTGGGGAAGGGGGGCAGGGTTGGGGGGTTGGGAGAGGAGGACTCACTCCACAGTTTTGAGGGACACCTTCTGGGTGGGCCGGGTGGCGGAGACGGTGATGTAGATATGGAGGGCAGCCAAACCCAGCAGTGTCTCTGGCTTGGGGTCCATCCCAAAACGCTCCCTGATCACATCGTTGCGGCTCTGGGGTGAGAGAGGAGACTGCTCAGTATCAGACCAGAGCTGGCCCCTCGGCCACTTCACAAACACCACACCTGAGCACCCCAGTCCAGCCGCCAGACTGGCCTGCCTTGAGAGGGCAGCGCACCAAGCCGCCAGGCACAGGCTGGCTGCTCTGCAGACAACAACGGACTGGTTGGCTTTTCCTTCTACCATCTGCCACCTCAGCTGATCTGCCAGCCTTCACAGTATTTGACATCTCCATCGAACTCAGGGGAGGAACACAATGTTATAGCCATCCCAGAACAGATTGCGAGGTGGCAGGGCACTGCCGGCAGGAAGTTCACAGTGCCAGAGGGACAGAGGTGACCCCGAGATAAGCAATGAAGCTGTATTTCTATCAGCCGCGTGCCTGACGTGGTCTGTCCTTCCCGATAGCTTAGCCTGGGGCTTCCCTCTCTGCCATGCAGGCCGCCAGACTCCTACCTGGATGTACAGGTACTCAAACGCAGCCGGGTCTCGGTGCAGCAGCTCCACCGGGTCTTTGGGGAAGAAGCTCACACGAAAGAGGCACCGCATCCCCTGATAATGTGTCCTCTGTACCACCTGTCCCAGGGAGAGAATGAAAGCAGGTGAGGCAGGAAGTAGGAGGAGCTGTCCTAAGGCAAAGAACGGGAAGCAGTCCTTTATCCAGCTCTGCACTCCATGCATTTCACAGCCCCCAGCCCCTACTGTTTCCTGTCCTTCCCTGCCCACTTTCCCCACCCTGGAAATGGAGATCAGCCCAAACTGAGACACGGGCACAACGTGCCAAGCCCCAGGGGGAGTCAGAGCTCAGCCCATCTCTGCCAGGGGGGCATCAGGCAGCCTCACGGAGAGCAGTGGCCAGGACTCAGGCTGTTCCTGCAGGAGGTGGAGGGGCTCCAGCAGAGTTAGGCATTATACACCCAGCTTTGCAGGCGTTGACATCCTCAGGTGGTTAGATCAGTACAATAGAGCCGACCAGATCAGACAGTCGCAGGAGCAAGTACTGATCCCCAGAGCCCCTGCTCCTGACTGTGTGCACAGATCAGGTGGCGAGACGTCTATAATCAAGAATTGGTGCCTGCAAAATTGGGAATGCAGCCCTACAGCGACTCCACCTCTCAACCGTTTCCAGTGCGGGGCTGCCCCAGAGGGATGCCGAGGACTCCGTGACATGAAGCCAGGGTTTGTACAGCAGCCTGAAGACGAAAGGTGCTGGTTACTATCACTTACTAAAGTCGTCCTTCAAGCCCGTCCTGCCAAGGAGCAGCGGGTTGGGCTCTCCTTGGGCGCCATCAGAACAGTCCCGCAGTTGGCCAGAGGGGGCGCTGCAGAACAGGAGGCACGTCCTCCCCATCACAGGGCCCGGGGCACTGTTTCCACGCCTTCCCCAGCCCCGTCCAGTCCAGGTGCAGAGACCCGAAAAACCAAGCCTGACTCTCCCATGCAGCTGGGCAGATGCCCAGGCCACTCAGCTGCCCCCTTCCTTTCTTACTGGTTCCAATGTCTGCTGAAGAGCCAGCAGGAGCCTGGTAGCTAAGGAGATGGCCGGGAAACTCTTCCTTGCCCCACATAGCATAGGGAAAACCCACTGGGGGGGGCCGCAGGGGGACCCAAGGCTGGATGGACTTGCAGCCTGGATTCTCCTCTCACCCCCGCAGCAGCTTATCCCTCCAGGGCAGGATTAAGGTCCATCACTCCTTACATCTAACGCCGCCAGGAATCATGCTGTGAAGGGTAAAGCCTGGCAGCCTTAACCAGCAGGCCTGGGTTCATCTCCTGGCCGTGTGCGAAGGCGGCTTCCTAGCTCTCCTATGCTCCGTGGGGGTAATCCTGGCCTCCCAACCCTCCAGTTCTTGGGGGCAAAGAGTCTCTGTGCTGCCATGGGGGAGTGTATGACAGATCACCGATTATTCCTCTCCCTGGGCAGTGCCTTCGGGGCCTCCAGGACACTGACTCCTGCTTGCAGACCTGAGCCTTTGGGACCCTTCCCAGTGACGAGTGATGGCGCCAAACTGATTCCATCTTACACCTTCAGCCTAGCCCAAAGCTCCTTTCTCCTGGGGGAAATCCCCCACCCCTGCACTCTCCACCCCAGCCAATGGTGGCAGATGCCCAGCTAGATGCAGCTCAGAAGCTTACGTGAGCTAGGGGCTGCTTGTCCTGGAGCAGAAGGAACTTGTGGCTCTGCTCTGGGCTGGAATACTCCAGGACCAGGGCGAAATGCTCAATGTATCTCAGGGAGAGGCGGTCCTGTAACGTCACCATCACATCCTGGCAATACACCCAGAGAGAGACACACAGAGGGTTACACGAGCCCAGCAGGGAATGTCTGTATGCTTGTCTGCACGAGGGGCAAGAGCTGCTCTTCCGGGTATAGCGGGGCACTGTTATTACTCAGTCCCGCTCCGTCATATGCCCGTGTTACTTTCCCTGGGGAGAGTGTTATCTGAGAGCTGCTAGCTACACGTCCCACGTCCCGAGCAGTAGCAGTGTATTCCTCTGCACCTAGCACAGGGGAACCTCTGTCACGGCAGCAGTAAAGGAACGATCCCATATTGCATCAGGGGACATCTCTTTATAAGAGACCTCGGGGCATTCGGCTGCCCGTGGGAGGACAGGATGCAGAGTATTAGATGGGCAGATGTGTCATCGTAAATCTCTGACTGGTCAGGTCCGTTACAGTGGAGGGGATGTGTCCTTCCAATCACGCTGTGTTGGGAATTAGAACAGCCTGTTATTGTTAATGGACTTTACAGGTTTAATAATAATCCACATAGCATGCTGCAAACCTACTCCCTCTTGCAAGGAATGTAAGACATGGCTCTTAAGAGCGACAGCTAGTGCCACAGCTGGGATCACGAGGCTAGCACAACAGGGTGTGTAGCACAGTGCATGCTCATGGCTTGATTCAGTAGCAAATCTTTTGTTGGCTGGAACCGGCTCAGCACTGGGCCCAAAACAAAGGAGGCGGCTGGTGAAATGGGGGATCCAGGGCAAGGAGGGAAGATGGGGTCACAGAAGAAGAGCAGAATATTGTACCGTGGAAAATACAGCACCCAGGGAGGGAAACATGCTGTTTACGATCTGGGACCAGTGCACAGACAGCAAAGTGCTTTGTGCAAGGCTGCAGGAGACAGGGAAATGGAACAAGGAAATGTGATAAGGGAAACAGAAGATGAGGAGGGCTCCCACCTTGACAGTTGTTCGGCCATCAAATGTGAATGACTTGATCTGCCCGTTCTCCAGGAAAACCTTCAATACATTGGGGATGAGGAGGAGAGCTTCTTTCTTCAACATGTCCTGGCAAATAGGGCCAGGGGAGTGGATCCCCAATAGGTACAAAACAGAGAGGGGATGCAACAAGGAAAGGGGGGGTTGAAAGGAAGAGTATGGGAACAGGAGACAGGGAAAGAGAGAGGGAGGGAGGAGGCCGATGAAATGAGAGAGAAAAGGGGAGGGATGTGGAGAGAGAAAGACAATGTCAACGATATACTGGTTACTGCAGCCTCTGTTCCTTCAGCATTATGCACTAAGAAAAGGCAAATTTCCCTTGAAAATGTAGCATCTGCATTGAGTTCTTCGAAAGCACAAGGGCTGAGAATGTCGTAGCTGCCTGCTGGAGTCACATACACAGTTCCCACTAAACATACTGGGAATTGGGCACCCTACTCTTTAGGCATCTTTGAAAATGCCTTCCAAGATTCTTCCTGCCCCTCTTCCCAGATCCCTTAATGATCCATCTTAGCCCCCCTGCCCATCTCAAGCCATACAGGAACTCATCTGTTGAACTGCACATCCCATGCAGGCAGCACAATGAAGAAAGGTTTTATTTAGCAAGCTACGTTTGAATCAGATAATTACTTAATTGATTTTGCTTAAAAATAGAATTTGCTAGAAGTGCTTTAAGATTTATTTTTCCTAGCGCTGCTTAACAAAATCTTTGTGCAATTAAGAGATAATGTCACTGGGATAAACGTTATCACAGGATTACAGTCTCTCACTGCTACACAGAAATACCAAGGCGAAAGGGCTCCCTTCACGGGCACAATCTCAAAGCCCTTTGCACTCGGGTTGAAACCACGTAACTCTTCATTAAAGTCAACTGGCACCCCCCAGATGTAATCCCCACACAGTGTTCTGAAAAACATCCTCCTGGTCAGAGCAAGAGACACTGATCTCACGGAAACGTTCTCTGCCAAGGATTCATTTTCTCTGATACCACATGCCTGAACTGGGTTGCATCCTTCACTCTGAGTGTTCCTCCATGAAAATATCTCAACAGATCGGCTGCAGCCTGACTACCTCAGAGGACAGACTTTCTGGGTGCTTCGGCCAATCAAAGACAGATTTCTCTGTGAAAGCACAGCACCCTTTTAAACTTTACTGTCTTTATAGGAATAAACTGGCCTGGGACCCACCTAAGTCTTTAGGGTGAGCTGTAAAGGGAAAGAAAATTGGGCCCATGCCCTTTTTTGATTTCTTACGAAGGAGGCTTGCAAAGCAGAAAAAAAACCTTGCATGCTCTTTACATTCGAAATCAGATCTTTTCTGTTCTGTTTTTTCCCTTTAAGATTCTGTGGATGACTAGAGAAATGACAGGGCATGACATCGCAGAGACCCAGGAAGTGAAACCTGCCTAGGGGGCTATGGATTGTTTAAAACTCCTTGGTTTTGTTAACACCTGTTTAACTCAAATGTCTGATGAACAGCTGGAAAGATGGATCTGGTAAATCTCAATTACTCCACTTCAGGGCAGAGAATGTGCACATCGGAGACCTCCAAGGAGTTCTCCATTCAAGCCAGACAAGGGCAGGCTTAACACTTCAGATATTTCTAATATAGAAACAAGCAGAAAAAAAGCTTACACACCCCCTTGGCCACCACTAACAAATATTAAGCCTGTTACTAACATTAGGCCATGTCTATATAATGCTGTCACCAATCATTACTACAGCTAAACGAGGAAGAGAAGCTTAAAGCTAACCCTGCCTGGTGGGCCTCCCCGTGAACGCTGGGGTCTGTGCTCGCTCTGTCTGGGTTGTCTGGTCCTTAGGGTGCTGCGCTGGCTGCAGGTGTATCATTCATAATCCACGTGTGCAGTGTTTCGCTAAGAGTAATGGTCAGGCAATCCTCTGGGATGGCAGCACGGTGTGATCTGCACTGTACACACATGAATACAACTTGACATTCAATGGGAGCGATACAATGGGGGAGTCAATACGGTGTGACACACCTGCAAGTGAAACAAGTCAAATCAGTGCATGGGTGTCGGGGGGGATCTGTGGAGCAAACCACAGCCTTTTACTCGGAGCCCGGAGCCGCCTCCCTTGCCCTGCTGCAGGGCAATTCCACAGCCAGACGCTGGCATGCACCACAGTCACTGGAGAGCACCAGAGCGTCTGTCCCTGCGCAAGCCCCACTTTCACAGAAATCAGCGCCAGCTGGGCATAGCACCTCCTGGGCTGGTCAGACCCAGGGTCTACAAAGACACTTAGATTATGAGACTGATGCTCCACACAGGCTCTTACTGTTGCCTTGTCTCCTAGAACTAAGAGAGGGCTGGCCCAGTGCTGAATCCCCTCACCTCCTCGCATTTAACATTCAGAGATGCCTGGGTCCCTTTCTGTGGAGCCCAGGGCTGTTGTTCGCAGGGTCTCTTAGGGAAAGACAGCTAGGTGATTATTCAAGGAATCCAAGATGAACGTGTGTGAGAAAACCACTCACAAGGGCCAACATTATACAAGGCCACTGCCGACGTCGCTGCCCGGAGTATTAGCAGCCGCACTGTCAAGGAGCAGTCAGATACACGCAAAGAGCACCCTACCCTGAAGGTCGCTAGACGCTGTGCCGGAGGCAGGCGGTCTCCGCAGAGACAGGCCCAGCACGGCGCTGGAGAGCTCCATCCCAGGGTGGACAGCACTCCCACGCAGGGGAAGTTCTCTCACACCCAGCAGGGCTTTAAAGATCACACCACAAGGCAGTGCAGATCTCCGAGCACTGCGGCTCTCAGCTCACAGGGTCTACCTTTGCCACCCACTAGCGCAGATGGACTCGCACGAGCACACTAGAGGTGTGGACGCTGCAGCTCAGGTGGAGACTTGGGCCTCTTGACTCCCTGGGCCTGAGCTGGCAAGGCAGGGAGGGGTCTCCGCCTATGCCACAATGTCCACCCTGCTAGCTGTAGTGCACTACCTCGAGCCCAGCTAGCGAGTCTGTCTCCCCAGGCTGGGCAGCTCGTTCCCAGCTGCAGCACAGACAGGCCCAGCGGCGCCTGCTCCACTCAGGACGGGGTAGCTGCAGTCTTCAGTGGTGATCGCCTTTCATGGTGCTGCAGGCAGAGTGCACGATGCTATGGAACGGTGCTCTGTGCGCTCAGCATTCGTGCACCGTTGTACCACACCACAGACATTCCACAGTTACATCTGGTTCTGACTCACCCCGTCCCTTCCCACTCATCTGCAGGGACGAGGTTCGTATCAGCCTGTTCTTCCAGTCTACCGAGATCTACGAAGCAGCTTCTCTTCCTTCACAAAAACTTATCTGGGGCTCAGGTGGATCTTACACTTAGGTCAGATTACTACAGAGCGCTGTGGATCACATGCCAGCCCTACTACCTGTGTTCACAGATCCCTCTGTCATGCCATGTTCTCACATGCAGGTGCCCTAGGCACATCACAGTCACTTCAGCTGCATCTACAGAGCTGCCCAGACCATAATTCCTCTTTCATTCAGGGAACCTGAGATCACTGCTACAAACCTACAGAGAACAGTCCTAGTACAGTAACTGCCACGCCTTGCAGACTCACCCCAGCTTCTGCTCCCCAGACCTAATGAGATCCCTAGATCATAGTACAACCCTGTCTCCCGCATCTGCTAGAGGAATCCCTGAATACTGGTACAATATCATCTCTCTAGAGCTGCTGGGATCTCTGAAGGAACCCACACAGACCTGCTAAGAATGGATTCCCAAAACTGTCCTCTCCCAGATCTCCAGGGATTTGTGGATCAGTGCATAACCCTTAGATCCAAATCAAAAGGGATCCCTGGATCACACCACTCTCTCTGCTCCTCAGATTAGCATAGATCCCTGGCTGAGGTTGGAATGGATTTGGAACTGCCTGACATGATCTATGAATACTCTATCTTGACCTGGTTATTGATATCTCTACTGAATGAATATGTTGGTTTAGTTGAAGAACAGGCTGTTGACAAAACAAGGAGGAAGGTAAGATGGTGGCTCTAGATAAAACACCTCTGGGTAAACACTTTAAGGGAAATTAAGAGACAGTGCCTAAGCTATTAACTGGAAGAGCCTACCTTTTGCTCCAGCCAAGTCATACAGCTTGTTTTGCAAAGGCTGGGAACCAACAGATCAAAAAGATAATACAGAGATTATAATATTCTGTTGAGAGGTCCAGCAGTCACTGCTGGGGAACAGACTAGCACAGAGGCCTGCTGGAGTGAGGTGGAGTCTGAAGAAGGTAGGACTATGTCTACACTTGCTGCCAAATTTGGTGTCAGTCGATGGGAGATACGCAAGCTATGTAGAAACGCGCTCCCGTCAACGCAGCGTTACTCCATCTGGCGGAGGTGCATTGATTTTCAGGTCGATTGAGCAGCTCTTCACTTCCACTCAATCAATCCAGATAAATCAATCCGATGGAGGCAAATTTGCTGCTGGCAGTCTAGTCATATCCTAGGTCTGCTGCCCCACCATCACGGGAAGGGAGGGGGTTTAGGTAAGGTAGGAATGTGTATAAACCTTTTGGGTTTTTTAAAATCCTTTCCGTTTTACACTATACTCTTTTCCTACTGTTCAGATCAAACAATACTTTGGTTTAAGCAGCCTGTCTGGCCAGTGTAGGTAGTCATCACTGGCCACAGACTCCTGGAAAGAAGAACCATAGGTCCCAGACCCAGCTGGAGCTGTTGGGATAATCATGACTGATACCCAGGGTGCTGGAGCACAGGGCCTGGTCTGAGCGTGGGAGAATTGTGGGCTTCCATCCCAGGACAGGTGAAAGCATGAAGCTGAGGGGGTGTGCTCAGAGTGGGGACAGCGGTAAAGTCAGCCCTGTAACCAGGACACACATCACAATCCTTTGTCCACTAAAGATGAAGTTAGATGGACCACAGTCCATCCCTTACAAGCAGATTAGCAGAGATCTCTCAGGCATCAACTCCCAGCCATGGGGCGGAAATGGCCTGCACGAATCGCTGCCCCAGCCCAGGAAGAGCCATCCTTTCGGAGGAGCAGCCTGGCAGCAGAAACGGCAGAGTGCATGTAATACCCACATCAGCACAACGGAGGACAAAGGAGGAGCGGCACTTACTGGATCTGTCTCACCAACCGTGACCTGTTCTGAAAATCGGACCTTCACTGGGTTGGACCTCAGTTTCGCCTTCTTGGCTGCACTGATGAAAGCAGATTTTGGGGACTGCAAAGAGAACACAGGGTGTTAAACATCTGGCCTTGAAGCTGGCGCTTGGGGAGCAGGCGGGGAAGACTTTCCATGGAGGCAGTACAAGAGGGGGGCAAAAGAGAAGCACTGATAATAAGAGGCAACAAAACACATGCAGAAATTCTTTGTTTTCACATGCCCTGCTGGAGACCGGCCCCAGAGAGCACCCACCACTCCAGCTGGGTTGAGTGGGATGAGAGCTAGGGCAGGGACAGGCATAATCCAAGGGTGGGAAACAGCCATAAACTTCATCCTGTTTCCTGAGCATGAGCGGGAGTGGGGGAAAGGACCTGCACGTGGCTGTCTAAATCAAAGCCCAGCTGGCATGCCTGGGGCTGTGCCTTTGTGCAAGCCGGTCTCCAGCCGACACAAACCTCGTCTCAGTACGCAGCACAGTGAAGGGGAGCCCCTGCTACATGTTAACAGTCACGGATCCATGCTTGCTGTGCACTCCCACTACCAGCAGGACGCGCTAACAACATGATGGGTGTCAGCGTCCCATTCCCCTCCCCAAGCTGGGGTCCCCGTCACAACCCGTTGAGTTTCCACCTGTCTGAGGATCAAGAACCCTGAGGCCACTCGGGAGGGGAGGAGACCATGCAGAGAGGGGAGGGCAGGTGCGAAGGGCCACTAGCAGAAGGAATACAAGCACCGGGCATCAGCAGAGGAGATTGAGGAAGAGAAATGGAGCTTTTGGGTCAGATCCTCTGTTGCTGTGGATCAGGGAAGTTGTGTTGAAGTCAGCGAGACTGTGCTGATTGACACGAGCTGTAAATCTGGCTCTCCACCTCGAATTCACTGGCTGCCGAATACAGCCCAGGTGGGCAGGGAGTGAATCACATGGCAATTTGGTGGCCTACGTGAAACGACACAGGAGTCTCACTGCAGTGCCTAGTGGTCAAGTGGCCTCACCACAACCATCACCTTGGCACTGAAACCACACAGGCAGGGTCAGCAGCCAGGACGCGGACCAGAGCTTGGTAACATTGTTTGGCTAAAAGGTTCTCCGCAAACAGTGCAGATTGGGGCCAACAGAAACGTTTCAGACATTTGTGGTGCGTTTGCCAAATTGTTTTGTTCAGGAAAAAATAACAAATAACAAATTTAGAAAAAATTGCAACATTTTCCAAACGTTTTGATTTTTCAATTCTAAACCACTTCTCTTTTAAAAACGTATGTCCACGTTGTAAAAAAACACAAACAAAATGTTTTAAAATAGCTCCAAAATTAAACAAAATACTGAGTTAGACCCAACTGGATTTTTTTCAATGTTTCAGTTTGCTGAAAATTAATACACACACACACCTATAGATCCTTTTGGGTTGACCCAAAATGATCTTTTTCTGATTTTTTTGGACCAGCCACCGAACCAAAAAAACAGCTATTGGCACAGCTTCCCTAAGGTTGGAGTAAATCCTGGAGCGCTACAGATCCATACTGCACTTATAAGTGGTCTTTCCTGGTCTGGAGTCATATTGTTGGGAGGAAGGGGACAGAAGTTTATATTGCAATGGCCTGTGCAAGGTAGATCAGTTTAAATCAAAGCGATTTAGAGCATCAAGCAGAAAGCTTCAATTTCAATAATCAATTGTAGTCAATTTTTTCATTTGCACTTCACTTAGTGCTAAAGAAAGATGCATTCTCATTGGTTGATACAATCATTAAAACATGCTGATTTACAACTAAGCAGCCTTTACACTGGATTTGGTACATCTTTTTGCTACCTGTGAGGCTATGCTGTAAGCATATACCTTTAGTTAAGTAATTATCTAGCTTAATATCTTCAGATTCTTATTAATACATTATACATTGTTAGCATGTTAGAATATGGTGAATGGTGTATTGCTTATTTACTGTATTGTTGCTCATGATTCAAGCTGCATTAGGGCTGGTAACTGGAATTTAAACACACAAAACAGCAAATAACATTTATGGTTATTAAACAAAACCACCTTACTACACTACATGACACATTTATCAGTTTGACCTCAAAAGTTAGTTGTTTTCCCCCTGATTCTCCCTTTACCTAGAAAAGCATTCTTCAGCTCGGTTTTTGAGAGAGGTTCATGGATTCAGCATATTTATTTTTTATGTAAATGTTTTCTGAGATTATAATAAATTATATATTCTGTATCAAATTCAGATTTCAAAGATTATTTTTAAAAAGAAAAACTTATAATTTAAATAACAAAATAAAAAAAAAGGATTTCAATTAAAAAATCCATTTTTAAAATAAAAATTTAAAAACCCCTTGATTGTTATCCCCCTGGGGCTGCGCTGCCCTGGCTCCAGAGAGAGAGAGAGAGGACTTGGGTCTCTGGAGCTCTCTGCATGGCACCAGCACAAAGCAGAGCTCTCAGTGTGAGCTGGCTGTGAGCCATTCTTGTGATTTTGGTCTGACAGCGACTGGCCCGGGGCTGACGTGCTGTCTTGCCCAGCTGCTCTCCAGAGGAAGGAGAAAAGCCGCGTCAGGCGTTGGCGTCTGCTTCATTCTTCAGAGGGCAGCATTTGGCAGTGACACCCTGCTTTCAAGGGAGCCAAAAAGCAGGAGAGGACGGAGGAGGCTCTCACACGTCTCTCTCACCGAGATCCAAAGGCTCAATAAAGCAGAAATGACATCCTGCCTTCATTGCTGGTGGCAGGACAGCTCGATCTGCTCCACTGCCCTGGGCTCCAGTGCGACTTCTCCGCTCGGTGCCAGCGTCTGTCACTGCTGGGCGGCCTCCAGCAGCACGGCATGCAAACGAGGCGAGAAGAATCGGGGAGCTGGGGGGATTCCCACCAGGCAGCACCACGTGAAGCCCCGCAGCGGGTCCTGGGCCTGACCACAAACCCGCCAGATGTGCATTTCTGGCCCAGCACCACTGCACCACTTTCCTCACAGGCTTCCACGGAAGGAGGCTTTGTCTGAACAGCAACCAGCCTCTCCTCTCCCAACCCGATCCGGCGTCCTAGGCCGTCCACTGACAGCGACTCCTGCTGGCGGACACGGGTACTGGAGGTGCCGTGAGATCCCATTGCTCGCCCTTCCTGAACTGCATTCAAGGCAGCTGTAGGTTGGCCACGTGACGGGTTCATCCCTTCTAACTGCAATGAGATTTTGCTTCATGTACAGTGCTGGAATATTTAAGTGCCTCCTGTGCCCTTGAAAGCTACGCAGGGCAGACAGTCAGACACCAGCCACTTGGCGTATGCTTTAAGAAGACAGACCACTAAGACACAGGGGAAAATCCATCACGATCACCCTGCATTATGGCAAAGGACGAACCAGGCTGGATTTACTGTTAGATCCCATCGGAAGCTGAAGAGTAAAACCATCTTCCCTCTGGCATCACTGGCTAGTACCTTTGTCCCATCGACTTTTTTTTAATACTCCTTCTCACGGGCCTTACTAGTCATGGGAGATGAGAAAGCCAGAGAAAGCCAGGGAGATCCTTTCCCTCTGAGGGGTTACGGGAGCCTGGAGAATATGCATGGATTATGTTATCTAATTGTAATCAACTCCAGTGAGCATGGAAGAGGTAACATTAGTGCTGATAGCCAGGAATGGTGAGGGCGAGCAGGTGTTGGATAAGCTCCCCCAGATGGTCGTGCAATGCCCCTCAATCCTGATCTGCAGCATTACCTCCTATTCCAGTCCGGAGCGCCCCATGCTCAGCCAATTCCTCCTGGCTGGCGGTGCCCCTTGGTATTCCAGTCTTGGATCACTACTGTGCACTTACTGCTGCTCTTACCAGACTGGGACCATCCCAGAGCATGGAATTAAGTCTCCAAAGGGGAAACTCTCGTGCTCCTAGCTGCTGTGCTCGCTGGCTCCCCAAACCATGCTGCTCTTTCAGAAGCCTCAGTGTGACCTAGACGGAGCATCTGTGTGTTCTCTAGGTCACGCCCTAGTTCAATGGCCATCTGAAAAAGCCTGGATTTCAGACCTTCCCTGCCCCGCAGCGTACTGTGTTATAAGTACTGATCTCACCTGATGGGTCTGCAGCACAGTGAGGATGATGAAGTCCTTGGCACTCCTGCAAGAGAAAGGACGGGAGGGGCAGGTTAGGATGGACAGATTTCCTCTCAGCCCCACGACACAGATGGAAACGCTGGGTTGAAAACAATACTTGGAAGAGCCTGGCTGAGCATTCAGACAGCAAACTCTCTCCCCAGCCAGCCAGCGGCTTGGATTTTCTCAAACTCCTAGAGGAGCTTTACACGCCAGGTAATAAGTGTGCTGGCAGCCTCTCCTACAGCAGCTGCAAACGTCTCTGCCAGCTGGGGACGTTTAGGGTTCTGTAGTTTCTCACTTTGCTACAGAGATGTTATTGACTAGACTGTGTTAACCAGAGAATCTCCGCGATTCCAGAGCCGATTATGGCTTGCTCTGAATCTGCGAGGCTCACACGCAGCCCGCGTGGATAATGGAGGGTTGGGTGACACCAAAAACTTAGGTCAACCTAGCGACATCACTCAGGGCTGTGAAAAATGTCACACCCGAAGTGCTGTAATTAGGTCCCCCTGATCCCCATGGTCAATGCAGCTTGGTCACAGGACGAATTCTTCCAGTGAGCTTTCTCCTGACTCTTGAGTGGGTGGATTTACAGCAGCGACAGAAAACCCATCAGCTGCAGCTGTCGTGTAGCCATAGCCTTAGGAGGTGGCTTCCATGCAGTGCTAGCTGGGAAAGCCCAGATCCTCAGCTGCTGTCAAGCGGTGTGACTCCAGCAACGCCCGTTTACACCAGCCAGGGAGCTGGGCCCAGGCTTTGTGCCCAACAGCTCATGTTCTTGAGAAGGGGTGGCTTGAGTTGGGGCTGTGGTGTGGAGGAGAGGGCTTGATTGTTTAAACTGTCACCCGCTGGCCCTGTCATTTAACCGGCACAGACTGCAGGTTAATCTCGGGGATGTACGTAAATGTGGGAACTTTGGCCCTGCACAGACCTCTCATCAGGGCACCGGCCTCTCAGGACCCAAAGCGGAAACCAAACAGAAGTGGTGTCAAGAGAATTCTCCAGTCGAGGACCAAGAGCTGCTGGGGCAGCTAGGCAGCGCAGCATGCCACGCGCAACCACAGCCCCTGCTAGGAGACCTCTGTCTTAGCAGCTGTTACACAGCTCCCCTTGACGCAAACGGCAACCTCGCCGGCTGGCACGGACACCGCTTGGCCAAGGCTTTGGGTGGAGCCTGACGGCTCAGGCTTTGTCTGGCCTTCGAGCAGGCTCGGTTCGTGGCTGCTGGGCACACTCCCCGGGTGGCTAGCAGCCTAGAGCTCAACCCAGTCCCAGGAGGAAGGGGATGGCTCTGGGCCTTGGGCAGAGTCCAAGGCATGAGGATTGCAGAGCAGAGAGGGAGTGCGTGCTGAGCACCTCGGCCCCTTCCCAGCTGTGACCGCAGAGCTCAGAGACAGGCAAGCTGGTGGGGGAATTGAATGGGGGCAGGGGCCAAATTCCCCTCCCTCACTTGGGCTTGAATTGGACCCTCTCCTTCAGTTCCCTGCCAGCCATGGCTTTCTCCACAGAGCAAGCAAGGACCGAGTCCTAGTATTGTCAGGCCACCGCTGAGAGGGGTCCCTGGGGAGCCCCGTGCCCAGCTGGGACCAAGTCTCCTGTCTTCTGACGGACACAAAACTCCCGAGGCTCTGCAGCCCTGGCGAAGGCTGCCATGATCCCCCACCTGCACGCAGCCCAGAGAGCCGGACAAGTGCCAGAAAGGGTTACGACTTCGGTGGACGAGCAGGTGCTGTGGGGGAGGGTTTGTCAAGCAAGCTTCCTGCCCGTGCCAGCCTTCAGCAGGGGGAGCTTCCTCACAGCAGTGCCCTGGCTGCGCTGGTTCCAGCAGGGCAAATGTACTCATGGCAGTACGTGAAAGCAGCTGTGAGGATGCAGCTATGCAAATTGCATTGCAGCTGTGCCCAGAATCTGCCGGTTACCAGGTCTCTCTCTAGCGGTTCTGGGATCACCACCTACAACTCTTGGGGAGCTATAAATGCTCAGTGGCCGCCCTCTCCCCGGGCCCCTCTGCTCCCAGGATGAGGTGTGGGAGAAGTCTGTTACCTGACCAGGTCAATGAATCTCTCTCTGGGGGCTTCACTCACATCCTCATCATTTATGGCCACAATCTGGTCTCCTGGCAAGAGTTTATCCTCAGAAGGGCCTCCTGCCAGGGAGAGGAGAGGAGGTGTTAGAAGCCCTGCCTGCAGAAGGGGACACGCCCTGGTTCAGGGTGGTGAGGGGGAGCGAAGAAGGGACCAGGGCTATGTGCTGCTCAGAAGCAAGGGGGACCTCAGGCCCTGCCATTCTTGGGGCCCAGTGCAAGTGGCTCTGTTCCCAGCTAGGTTGGATTGTACACAGCTCCCACTGGGATCAATGGCCCTACGTGGAGGAACCAGTGCCACGTAGAGGGGCCAGCTCCAGCTTGTCAAAGAACTGGGCTGACAAGGACAGGCCCCAATGACAGGCAAGGCCTGTGGGAGGAACTGGCTACGTCTCTCCTGGTGCCCCCGGGGAAGGAGGAATGTAGCTTCCCAGTTCCTCCATGCTCTCTTCCTCCACCCAACCCGCTCGGTTTAGCAACGCCCGTCCAGTGTCTGCTGGAGGTCCCCAGCCCTAGACAGCAGCATCAGCTGTGCCTGCTTTAAAAAGGCCCCAGCCCCAGCCACATCATGCCAGCCGAGCAGCTCCCACGCTTCTGCCCGTTCCTTGCTTCCCGCCTGACCTGCTCAGCTCAGGACAGCCCTTCTCCCCACGGCGGCCGTGAGCAGAGCCTATGCCTACCTGCGGTTACCGAGCGCACCACCACTGGCCTCTCGCTGCCGGCCACGAAACCAAAGCCATAGACGGGGTCACGCTGGATTTGCACCTGTCGGAGAGCGCCTGAAGGCAGCTGGCCACATTCCATATCATCACAGCTCTCCTCCGGCATCACATGACTGCAGAGGGGAACAGGGCACGTCAGAGCTGCACCCGGAACAGAACGTGGCGACAACGCAGGCAGGGGGCCGGGCACTGAAAGGACCCAGGGCACCAGGTCGTTCGACTGACCTCCCTCGGCCAGGCTCATTCTCCACCAATGTCTTAGCCACGCTGCTTGCTGGAGTGCAGCTCTCAGGTAGTTCAACGCCCAGGGAGTGCTATGGGGCTGTGCCTTCCCTCCTGAGCTAGCCTGCTTCACATCTTAGGCTCCCCCAAGCGGGAAGCAAGAGAGATGAAGGACAGGATCTGACCCTGGGAAGTGCCGTGTCAGAAAGTGCTGGGGGCGTTCTATGGGTTTCCTTTCTCATCGGCTTCCTGCTCAGCTTTGCTGATTTATAAGTTCAAACATTTCGGGATCTTTCCCCCCCAAACTGCAGTTGCTCCCCCACATCCCCCCCGGGATCTGCACAACCCGCCCCGTTCGGCCTGCTTCCTACATCACCATCAGAAATTAGGATTCTGCTGCTGGAATTTAGCTGACCATTTGGCTGATGATCCCCGAGGCGTCCAGCCCTGACACAAAGGGTTGTACGGGCTCTGCAGGGCTCCTGGGAGCCAGCATTGTCTTTGTCAGCACAGTCAGCAGTGCGGACTCAGAGATGTGCAAGAAGTGGATCTGTGACACAAGGGAGTATGACACCTGGACCCCACTGGAGTCAGGCCTTCACACACCATGTGACCTGGGGCACTGATTTCTGCGTCATCTGTCCCATTGCATCATGACCTAATCCGGTATGGTCTGCACCTTCCAATTGCCGTGCTTCCCACGCCCTGCCCCCTTTAGCAGGTCCCTTGTCACCAACAAACACCATCAGCTAAGTCAGCCGCCAGTTTCCAGTCTGCATGGAAGCATTTTCTCTTCTCCGAATGTCTGTAATTTATCAGAAGCGGCTTGTTTACTTTGGTTTTGCTAAGCACCATTACACTTGCGAATGCCATGATACAAAACAAATACGTGATGACACCTGTGTTCTTCCCAGACTCGGGTATTTCGACAGAATAGGTTAATGGGCAACCTTGATGCTACAGTCAGATAAGAGACTGGTCTGGACATTCCAGGACAAATTCGTTCCTCGTGTAACTCCACTGAAACCAATGGAGTTACACCAGCAATGGATTTGACTCAGTAGATCTGCAGAGAGGGAGAGTGGCACACTGATTTCCCATAGGAGAAGAGCAGCTGTGTTACTGGCCCCATTTCACAAAAGGGAAAACTGAGATCCAGAGAGGTTAGGTGACTCACCCATGGCCATGCAGGGAGTCAGTGGCAGAACTGGGACCTTGATTGCTAGCGTGTTTTGTTATGAAAAGGTGGCTGCTGTGTGCAGTTGTACCAGAGACAGATGAAACTGCACATAGTCACAACCAGACAAAAACCAAAACGAATCAACTCCAGAGAGTCCTTGATTCCAAGGCCAGAAAGAACTATTGTGATCATCTCGTCTGATTTCCTGTATAACGAAGGCCAAAGACCTGCCCCACAATAATTCCTAGAGCACATCTAGAAAAACATCCCATCTTGATTTAAACTTTTCCAGTGATGGAGAATCCACCACGACCCTGGTAAATCGTTCCAAAGTGTTGGAAAGCGAAGGTTATTTCCATGCTGTTGGCTGCAGGTTATCGTCCAGACTATTTAGTCTGCTTTTAAAGAGTCTTCTTGGCCTTTTGGCTACAGTCGATTGTTTTCTCTTAGCAGTTTAGCATTTGATACATCCTCTATCTTCTCCAATCTCTCTGCATTTCCAATGGCCCCCAGCACTGTGGCATTTCAGCATCAGATACAAAATTAAGGGTAACAGCACAGCATAGCTGAAACGAGAATTGAGCTCTATGTTTTACGCTGCCTCCTCAGACAGGATTCATCTCAGTAGTTCTCTTCCACGTGCAATGCTACTGAGCTACAAGACAATGCTTCCAGAGTGACTCAGCTCCGCTCACTCTGCTCTCTGGTGTGGTAGCGTGTCGACCAGTTGGTGCCCCTTGCTGAGAAAGCTCTGCTGTCCAGCCCCTTGGCCGGAAACTTTTGTCCAGATGAGAGCTAGTAGGTCTTTCAGATCCCCAGTACCTACAACCTATATCTGTGTCTGGTATATACAAATATAGGTGTATGTGTATTAGTTGCTATACGTTATATGTCTAGGGTTAGGGCTTCCAAAGGATTACAAAAAATAATCACAATTAATCGCGAGATTAAAAAATAGTCATGATTAACTGCAGTTTTAATTGCACTGTTAAACCATAATAGATCAATTTAAATGTGTTATAAATATTTTTGGATTTTTTTACATTTTCAAATGTACTGATTTCAATTACAAAGTGCACAGCGCTCAACTTTATATTATTGTGATTACAAATATTTGCATTGTAAAAAAGAAACAAAAGAAACATTATCTTTCAATTCACTACATACAACTGCTGAACAGCAAGCTCTTTATAGTCAAAATGCAACTTGCAAATCTAAAATTATTTATTTTTACACTGCACTCAAAACCAAAACCGTGTAAAACTTTAGCACCTACGAGTCGAAGCATGAAGGGGCATACGAATGTTAAGCATATCTGGCATCTAAATAGCTTGCAATGCCAACTACAGCAGTGCCATGCGAATGCCTGGTCTCACTTTCAGGTGACACTGTAAATAAAAAGCGGGCAGCAGCATTATCTCCCATAAATGTAAAGAAACTTCTTTGTCTTAGCAACTGGCTGAACAAGAAGTAGGACTGAGTGGACTTGTATGAGGTGAATTGAAAAATACTATTTCAATTTTTGTAATAAATTTTTGTAATAAATTTTTGTAATAAAATTTTTGTAATAAAAAATAATATAAAGTGAGCACCGTACACTTTGTATTCTGTGTTGTACTGAAATCAATTTGAAAATGTAGAAAAACATCCAAAAATATGATCAATAACTTTAAATTGGTATTCTATTATTGTTTAGCAGCATGATTAAAACTGCGATTAATCGCGACTAATTTGTTTTGCATTAATTGCATGCATTAACTGTGATTAATTGACAGCTCTATCTATGTTGCTATGTTAATAGCAGCCTATGCGCCACCATTGCTATCTGTTGCTATTGTCTACATTAGTGATTTTCAACCTTTTCCATAGCACCTCTCATCCAGCTGGGACGGCCCTCCTATTTTGCAATTTGGGCAGGACCACATGGCTGCAACCCCCTGATATCTGTTTGCACCCCCTGGGTGAGAACCCGCAGGCTGAGAGCCCCTGGTTTAACTTCACCAGTGTAACAATGTGTCAGACGTGTTTGGGTAGGATACAGTGACACAAATGATAAAAGTAAGAATGTAAAAAGAAAACTGCTGAGCCGAGGACAAGTTACAGCCTTCCCTGCAAACGCAGCCAGTGTGTATGCGCATGGTGCTTCCGGCTCCCGGGTGAGCTCTCTGCGATACGCTCAGCAATCTCCTAGGCAGAGCACTGGGGGGAGAGAGAGAGAATGGAGCGTGTGGTACAACTTTGTTATCCGTTCTCCTTCCCTGATGCCTTGAAAGCGGGGATGAAAGAAAAAATGAGAAAAAGGCCAGGTGGGGTGGGGGTGGAGCCGTTCCTCACCCTCTAGCACCCCTCCAGAGCACTCATGGGACTTAAGAGGCCAAATTCACTGCAGCTGTAGCACATTGCAGTTGTCAGTGTTGAATAGGCTCCCATACAAAATAGCCTCCAAACCTTGTTGCTGCTTGAAGAAACACACCCCTTGATTTAGTAGGAAAAGCCCAGGAGCCAGCACGCTCACTGGCATGTGCAGCTATCCCAAAGAGGGCGGGCTAGGTAGGGGCTGAATATACGGCTGGATCTGCAGGGTTGTTGGCATGAACCAGCTGCCGCTCAGCAAACTGGGACTGCCACCCGTCCATGCTCCTAGCAGTTGAGCTGGTTTGCAGCAGGGTAGAACGTGCCAGGAAGCGGGCAAGGAATGCTTGGGCTGGGAGTGGCATGACTGCTTCAGATCCTTAGCTTTTCAGCCCTCAGGGATCCTGCAGCTCAGGGCTGAGGGGCACTGGCAGAGCTGTGGGGCTCAGGTCTGGGACAGAGGAGCAGAAGGGGTGGGGAAACGACAGCTACCAGCCCAGCCAGCACCTCCGAAATCTTCTCTAGCCTGAGCCCTCCTCACTTAGCCCCCTCTCTCCCCTGTGCCATCCGAGACTGCCAGATCCTGTGCCTGGTGAGGGATCCTCAAGATACCAAAGCTCTTCAGAAGCATGGGGCTGAGTTTAGCCTCTGAGGTCCCCAATTTCCAGATAAGGAAACTGAGGCACAGAAAGACTGAGTGCCTAGGTCACTCAGCAAGTCAATGGCAGAGTCAGCAACAGGACCCAGGAGTCCTGGCCACCAGCACTGCGCTTTGAGCACAAAACCACCCCCTGGTGCATTACCCCAGTGTGCTGTTCCTCCGAGGCTGCTGGCCGAGAACGGCAGGCCAAACAGAACAAGTAAACTCCTTTGTCTCTTTGGCTTTGACAGCCTAGCTGGGATCTGCACAGCTGTGGTGCTGATAAAATACACCTCAGTCCCTGGCACGTGAGAAAGGCAGGCTGGGATCCCCCCTCCCGGCTAGAACCACATTGGTTCCTTATCAGCAGACTTGAGTACGGCAGTAGAGTCCATTTGGATGCTAATCCCCAGTGCTGTAAATCCAAGGCTGCTAATCGGCTGGCCGCAGCTCCCAGTCCAGCCCCGGTGAGCGACTTTCTGGAGGTTCACAGGGGACAAGGATTGGCTGGCATCACTGCGACCTCAGACAGCGCCTGAAGGGAAGGACTGGCTCGGCAGTGGCTCAGAAAGCAGCTCACCTCGCTGCGAGGGCTCCACCGCTGGGGGTGACAGTGGGGTTCCCCCAGTCAACTGGTTTCAAAGCCAGTCCAATAGCTAATACGCTTCAATGGTCGCCACACAGGAAAAAGAACAGCAGGCAGCACCATAGAGAGACAAGGCCCTCCTTTAGGGCCTGCTCCCACCGACTTCCAGGAGCTCTGGACTGGGGCCTCGGACAGTATGTCCATATGTCCTCCCAGATGTGCTGGTCTTAGACTAAGACCCGTCACTTCTCAGGCAGCAAACTATCAACTTAGCAAATTAACAGCACTCTAAGATTAAAGGACCTGTTTTAAAAAAAAAGAGGAAACAAGGCCTAATTTCAGCGGTAACGAAGTCAGCCAGCCACCATGAAATGGAAGGAAATAAAACGCATGCAATGCTGGATATGAACAATCAAACGCCTCTACCAGCATCTTCAGCTGCCTCCCTTCTGATAAGACTTTGATGCAGCAGAAGCACTACAAATATAATTAATAATAAAGGACCAGCATGACTTAATCCAGTAGTTCTGGAGAAACAGTAATATCTCATCAGCCTCCTGCTAGCAACCCTTCAGCTCTAACGTAGGACGAGACACTAGGGGCAGACTGCCATACTGCATCAGACCAATACGAACCAGTCCAGTATCTTGTCTCCAAGAGGGGACAGCCCAGACTTACCCCAGGAAGAGGGTTCTCCTGACCCCCAGCAGAGGCTGGTTTATGCCCAGAAACTGGAGGTTCCTAAAATTCATGTTTCTTTTTAAAAAAAAATATTTCCTATTCTAACTCTAGATATTCTTGTTCTCCTTATAAATGCCCAGTTCTTTTTTTTTGTGAAGCTGCTAAACTCCTGGGCTCAATGATATCCTGTAGCAGTGAGTTCCACAGGTAACTGTGTGAAAAGTAATTCCTTTTTTCAGTTATGAATTGGCCATCTTTCAGTTGCATTGCCTGTCCCCCTTATTCTGGTGTTAGGAGACGGGAAAGAGAAGTTCTCAATCTCCCTTCTCTCTTCCAGTCATTAGCTGATATACTTTTATCATGTCCCCTCTTATCTGGCTCCTCTCTAAGGTAAACAGACAACGTTTCACATTTTGTCTTTGGGATGTGAGGCAGCGGTAGCGCAAAACCATCCTGGCTAATCAGCTTTAAACTCAGCAGAGCATCAGAAAAGGCAGCAGGAACATCCTAGTCCAGGATACAGGCCTGAATGAACAAGAAGAAACCAGTGGTTTATCCACCTGTATCCCATAGGAAAATGGAGGATTTGCACTACTAAATCAGAGCATTGTTCCATCAAACCCAGGCAGGAGGTAGAGCGAGTTGTTAATAACTGGCTGGCTGCATCTGCACTTCCTGCCAAATTTAAGCTTATATTTACAACAGAAAATATCTTCTGTCCCTTATGGTTGTAAAGGAAACCTGAGAGTAACTCACTGCATTGCTGTCCGAGTCTGCAGGCAAACAAAATGTAACAGCAGTTTGAACTGTCCCTATTCAGTGCAATGGGGATATTGATTCTGACGCCTACGGATGACAGCTTAGACGTCACTATTGTTAACTATTTTAGTGATTATCAATTAGCAGAAATATCCAACTGCTCTGGTATTACAGAGAAAGCTTGTGTATACCACTTCCCAGGCCCCAATATGAGCCCTACCCTCTGTCCCCCAGTTGTGGCTAATACCAGATATTCAGAGGAACAGTCTATTTTAATCTGGTTCTTATTCTGTACCAATCACCAGGGTGTCTGAGCACCTCAGGGAACTCTATGAAATGCTACCATAATGTCCCTTGCTAAGGCGGTTAGAGTGTTTGAAGAAAATTCCTTCCTGGTCCCTGCAAGTGATCAGCTGATGTTCTGAAGCATGAGGTTTGGTAATCCTCTTTACTGGTGGTTAAAGTAGATCCAAGTAGGAAGGTGAGTTCAGTAGTAACGGTGCTTGCCATACTGGGTCTCATCATCACATAGTGCTATATCAACGGGGACAAAGGAAGAGCTGTGTCTGGAAGGACACACGCCCCTGAGCCATCGCTTACATTTTGAAACAAAAAGGCATTTCAAAATCAGAAAACTGAAATTTTTCATTAAAAAAAAATGTTGAAATGAGATGTTTTCAACTGTTTAGATATTTTTAAAAAATGTTTCAAGTTGAGAAACTCGTCAAAGCAGACCCTTTCCCACACAAGAGTTTCGGTTTTGATGCACTGGCGTTTTTCAACAAGATATTCCCAACCAGCCCTGCACTTTCCACCTACTTTGCATGAATGGCAATGTCTGTAAAAGGAGCCGGGCAGCAGTGAATCCGGCACGGATATAAAACCAGCTGTTAAGAAATGAAAGCCCCAGCATGGCTTACCCCTGTAAAAGCTAGAAATACTCAGAGCAACTCCTCCCATCTCTGACGATGTTAAAACATTTTAGAGGACAGATTTGATGCCAAATAAAAAAGCAGAGCCACCTAACAGCTCACTGGGACTTGCCATTGGCACGTTACGTTTTATTTATTAAAAAATCAACAAGCATGCTGCAAAGCCAGGAAAACCACCAGACCCAAAATTTATGCACACACTTCCTATCAGACAGGCACACTGGAACATAGAAAACCATGCCAAACACCAGCGCTGGTGATACAAATTCAAAGCAGGCTAATACATCCCTGATACATATGTGAGAGTCCTTGTCTCCCATTCAAACCCAAATCTCTCAAACCCTCTCCACATGTGAAAAAGAATCCCCCCGTGGTTATAAAAGGAGCCACAGGGGCATGTGACCTTTCCCTTCTAGCTGGGAGCTCTTCTTTAACCAAGCTGTCCTTATTTAGTGCAACAGGTGGGCGAGCCATCCCCAACACACTATGCAGCAGGGGAAGATGGGGCCTGGATAACTGCTTGCAACAATCACATTTTGAAGACGTTTGCCTTCCCTAGCTAGCTCTTCCTCCCAGGCATTATTCATCTGCCTCCAGCACTAGATCCTCTCAAGAGAAGACAGCGCCACGCAGAAAAAGCGAGCTCCTGAGAGATTTATTGCCTTGGATTTTAAAAATATCCTTCAAGTCTCAGAGCATAAATCAGGCCTGTCCATCCCAAGCGTTAGAAGCCAGATGCTGCACCTTCAATTCATTGGAGCGCGTGACGGCTGGTGAGGGAACTTGGGGAGACGGATCTGTGCTACGGGAAAGGGCCAGTCATGAAAGGGATGCAGATACAGTTCCCCATAGTGCTCTACCGTGGGACTTTAACCCAGACGTGGAAGCACTCCTTCACACAGGAGGAGATAATGAGCTAGGGTGACCAGATGGCCCGATTTTATAGGGACAGTCCTGATATTTGGGGCTTTGTCTTTTATAGGCGCCTAATATCCTCTCACCCCGTCTCGATTTATCACACTTGCTCTCTGGTCACCCTAGAATGAGCTACCATGACCATTCAGTACTGGCCTCCTCAAAACTTCTCTACCAATGGATCTGACATGAAGGTACCACCCTCTCTTGGGTAATGGGAACATGTACTGTGATATACATTTCAGATAAGGTCAGATAGACATTACTTTAGTCTGGCCTTCCCCATATATTGCTGTGAATTTCAACCCTTTACTATAGATTGCAAAGGTCTCGATTGTGCATCTTGTGCTCAGGAGGTTGGGAGATATGCCCATGGGTGAAGATAAGCAATCATTTCCACCCCACAGCACAGACAGAGATACAGTTACACCACTCCCAATGAGGAGATATGTTCTGCAGCTTTCTTACTGCAATAAACTTACAGTCCCTGTAATATTCGGTTTTATCTAGTTATTTTTAGTGCTGAGCCAATGTCTTTACTGGCACGAATAGTTGAAGGAACAGCAGGGGAAATCAAATTTCTCTCTCAGGTCTACATGGGCAAGTCACACCAGTTTAGCTTTGAATGGGTTTAAAAACCGTTCACTTAAACTGGTAGAAACCCACATGGATGCTCTTATTTCAATCGAAGAGGGGCTTATTTTGGTTTGGCTTAAACCTATTCCTGGTCAACTGAAGCAAAATTGGAAAAGCCCTTCTTCAATCAGCATTCCACAGAGGTTTGTGCTGGTTTTAGTAAACCAGTTTACACCTTAGCTGCAACTTTCCCATGCAGACAAGCCTTCAAGCGTGAGCATTTGCACCAGAAACCTGGCCCTAAGAGTTACAGTCAGCCAATCCGGGAGCGGAAGCAGCGCATGTGACCTCTGAAGACAATCCAAACTAACCAGCACTTCTCCAAGTTTGAATCCAAGCCCTGAACGGCTCAGGAGGAATAATTCCCTGAAAATACTCCGCAGATTACCATAAAGATGAGTCAGTCACAGCCTGGGCAGGGACCCTTTGCAAACAGAAAGGAGGCAAAGTTCACGCTCTAAAAGCATTTCCTCCAAGTCACTCACCACGTTCTGGTTACCTTTTTGTTGCAATAAAGAACAAGCACAGCATGTGCACTAGGCACTCACTGATCGTTCATTTCTTTCACCCCATCAGCATGTTGCCAATTATCACCAGATTTAAACTCTGCCTCTGCCGCTTCCGCGGGCTTCACAGTCTCTTCTGCCAGGCTGCTTCCCTCCAGGCTTTCCCTGCTCGGTTGCTTTTTCATGCTGGAGGGGAGAAGCACACGCATATTCTGCTGTGACCCTCCTGGGTTGTCTGCTCTCCGGGCAGGAAGGCCCTACCACTTATTCACGCAAACACTCCCACTGGCTTCAGCGGGAGTGTGGATGGGTTTATGCTAAGCACATGCTTAAGTATGTTGCTGGATCAGGGCCACTCCACTCGCCCCGGGGAACTGGTGAGGTCTGCCAGTGGAATCTCCACTGTTCTCCAGGGATTACCCCTCCTGGCGTGGCGGGAGGAACAGCTCTGTGAACATTATTCCAGAGAAGCCACAATTCAGGATTGTATTAGCATTATGAATAGTGTGTGTAGGTGCAACACTGCCCTCTATGGGATGGAACCAGAACTGCTCAACTGTGGAGGTCATAGGCCCTCTACCGCTAGCAGCTAAGCGAGATTCCTCCTCTAGCCCAAGTGGAAAGGGCTGCTGCTCTTGGAGACGGAGGCTCAGATCCTCAGAGGTACTTAGGTGCCAAAGTCTCACTGAAATCAAGAGACTCTGGGCTGGTGTTCTAGTCCCGCTGCAGCTGTTGCTACATTTAACCATGAAAAAGTGAGCAAGAAGGGAGGTTTCAGTGGTGGGGTAGAGAGCGACAGAGGGACAAGAGGGCAGGCGTGCTAAGCAGTTGCAAAGGCACCTCCTGCCCTTCTAGCTAAGCTCCCTATGTTTGCTATGCATTTAGCTGTCCTTGTTCAGTCTCATCCTGGGACATCAGCATTAGGGGTGCTTTAAAATTCCCCTCAGCTCCTTGCTTAATCTCTCTTATAAGAGACAAACAGTGTTAGGGATTTTTATTACTAGCCATCTGCATCATCATTGCAGCAGGATGGCATGATGCAAACGGCCTGCTGTTGGGCAGAGATCGGGACACTCAGGATGGGAGGAAAACAAACACCTCCACCCGCAGCTTCCATTTACAGACAACGGTCCAAATGCAGCCCTGGCAAAAGCAGGCGCGGCTCCCGCTGACAGCGAAGGAAGATGCACCCCGTGGTGCCCTGGATGAATCTGACTGGTGCCGAGGAGCCAGTGACACTTCCTGCATGCGAGCTGTCTCCGTGTGCACCGGTGCCTCCCCACTCACACAGCCCTAGATCCTGCTGGCTGGTAAACCAATCGGTGCCACCTTCTCCAGTACCCAGGGCACGTCTGTGGCCTCAGACTCTCCCCTGACTTAAAGCCCTCTGGTCATCTAACCGGCATGGGCACGCAGGAGAGTGTCCCGGGGCACAGGCTCTGTGCGGATGCAGCACGTCCCCTGCAGGAACACTGCTGATCATCATCTCTGCACTGCCTCAGCACGCACACTGCGCTGGCCGGTCCCAGGACGCACGGCCTGCTCAGGAATACAGGGGGACACCCAGGTCACAACAGCTGTATCCTCACCTGGGGAAGGCTGGAGACCATCCATGCTCTGGGGCCACCGCGGGATCCGGAAAATAGCTTTCAGCACTGCGGGCTCCAACAGGTACCGATTGTAGAGCCGTAGCCCACGGTAACTCCTTGCTCTTGGCTAGCACCTTCCACCCCAGCGCGCACTACAAACATCAGTACTGGCGAGGCAAGTCAGCACTACTCCCGTGTTACCCACAGGGAAACTGAGGCACAGAGTGGCTTGATGACCTGCCCATGGACAGTGACAGACCTGGGTCTAGAATCCAGCAGTCCTGACTCCCAGTTCCCTGCTCTAACTGCTAGGCCACACTCCCTCTCCATAACTAGCTCCTGTTGGGAACATTTACTTCATGATGACCACGCAGCATAAGACACGTTGCCATCAGTGGCCGGGCCCCACAGGGTGCAGGAAGGGGCAGAATCTAACTCCTCTCAGATTCGTGTGTGTGTTGGGAGGGAGATGGCATGCCAGGAGCACGTCCCCCTCCCTCCAGGAACCTGCTCCACCTGGCAGACACGGGAGGACAAATGGAGACGCACAGTAGTGGGAGCAGGTCCCACTCCACTGACCCTGTAGTTCCCACTTACGCCACATCTGAATTCGGGCCAGGCACATTACAGCTGCGTGCCGTGCTGCAGATGAAACCCCTTAGAAGCGCGAGGGCTGGGGGGCTTGGATCCGTCGGTCCCTGAGAGATAATGCCGTCAGGGCTGAGCCCCGAGGGCTCTGCTCACTATCAGCCATGGGGAGAGGAATCCGAGCTGAGAGAGACCCATGGGCCCGTGTGTCACCGAGCGTGGCACAGCAATAACCTTCCTCCTGGATGTCCCGCAGCGAAGGGCGAGGCGGAGACAGACAGACAGGCAGGAAGGAGAAGGTGCGGTGCAGGCAGAGTGAGGGGGTAGAACAAGACGCAGGGCAGAGAGCCGGGCCAGATTCAGGCAACGGTGCGCCCTGGGCACACTATGGCACGCAGCCCCTCATGGCTGCGCCCTCACAAGCCCCATCCAGCACTTGCAGTGGAATTCTTCCCCTCCTGTAGAGCCAGAGACAGCACCACTGGGCCTCTTGCCCCTCCGAGGCCTGGCAGCAAAATGGGTCCCCCATCAAGGGACATAGGGGTGATGGCAAAAGGCCTCCCAGTTCTCACCCCGGCAGCTGGGCAGTCTCTGTTGGTGCACTACTCCTCCAGCCACACTCAGACTCCTCTGGTGGGATGGCCCCCCCAGCTCTCCCAGGTGCAGTGAACATCCCATGGAGATGCCTCGGGCAGCTGCCCCCTCTCAGAGTGATCACCTCAGGCTCCCTGAAGACTCAGGCAGACACATCAGCTTGGTCCACGTCTTCAGGCTTTTCTTCCCAATTGTGAAGGCTAGAAACTTACTTTATTTTTCAATGAAAGATAAGACTCTGATCACATCACATGACTCCAGGAGCTGGGGCCTGGCAGGGCCTACAGTGCCTTTGCCCTAATCTGGCCTCGGCACTAAGACAGACACAGAGAGGGAAGGAGAGGCCAGGGCAGAGCGTAGGTCTCAGCATCGCAAGCCTTGGGAGCAGAGAGCCCGACTTGACTGATTGCCAGTTGCAGTCCCACGAGACTGCACCAGGTCCTGATTTCTGCCCCTGAAGGTGAACACTGGAAAACAAATCTCCCACTCTGTGGGAAACGATGACATTTCCAACTTGGTTTCTGTTCCGAATCAGAACAAAACATGAACATTTTCCAGGGAATGGAAATGCCACAAAAAGTTTGATTTGGAAACATTGAATCATTTTGTTTCGATACGGTAAAAGCTTTCTGGTTTGATAACATAAAAGCAAATACATTTCTTAATCTCTCATCTATTATGAATATGCCATTACAATTAATAATATGGAAGTTCAGGCAGAGCAGGTGCATGTCACTCTGCATGGGAGCTCTGGGACATGAGTCTACCGTACTCAACCAAGCGTCCCGCTCAGAGACGCCCAAGCCCAAAAAGGAGGATGGCAGAGGGACACCCCTGGCAAGTGAGTGAGTGAAATCCGCTCTCCTCTGCTCTTCACAGCCCTCGCCAGGTGGCCTGGGGAGGATTCTTATGGAAAATTACCTGGGGAAGTGCTAGAGCCGTCCTGCAGTCGGCCCCTACAGCCAGCCCCTCTCTCAGCCCATCCAGCAGGGAGGCTGCGGTCTGCGTGGCCGGGTGCCAGGCGTCAGCCTGACAGATTGGGGCTGTAACTTCAGGCTATTTTAGAAAGCAGAAAAATCTCCACCATGTTCATCGGGGCTGGGTCATTTCTCGTCATGTTGGCGGCCCTGGAAATGCTCTAAGAGCCACGGCAGGAGGAAGGGCCAGGCCATGGCTGCTCCTTCTGGGGGCCCAAGTGCCGTTTTTTCATTACAAGCCCCTCTTGCTGCTTGGGGCAGCCCTGCTGCTCCCTGGCATGAGGGGGAAGGGACTGTGGCGCCCTGGGGGCTCGGGCAGGGCTCCATAACAAGACATGCTCTCTGCAATGCAGCCTGGGGGCCTCGAGGGAGACCCCTGCCTCCTAATATGGGTGCCAGCCAGACAGGGCCTCTAGCAGCACACAGGGGTTCTCAGGGGAGAGCCCTGCTCTCCAGCCCTCATGTCATGTCGGCTGTGGAGTCCCCCGGGGGCGACTGCAGCCCCAAAATACCCGTGCTGGCGGTGCTGGGCTGAGGAGCGAGCCTTGCTCCTGCACAGAGCAGAGCTGCCTGACGCAGCCTCTCATCTCAGGCACAGAAGCCGGGGGTGGGCGAGACCTTGGCGACTGAGCAAGGGCGTCGCTGTCACACAGGCGCCAGGGAGACACTCCGGATCCTGAGCACAGACGCTGGTGGTGCAGGGACCCACCGGGGAGATCCCCAGGCCTGAACAGAGCTCCTCAGGAAGGAGCTCCAGCCCCACACTCAGGTGCCAGCTGCACTCAATGGGCAGGCTTCGTCCAGGCCAGGCGATGCAGAACTTCCGTTTTCTAGGCGCACCGTTGTGTGGGGATCCAGCAGGCGGGCTCTGCGTCAGGCCGGCTATTAACCCGAGGCAGGAGTGCTCAGCTGCGGTAGGGTGTGAATACACTGCAAGCAGGAGGTGTGAACCAAGCTGGCTTGAGCAGAGACAGCAGCCCAGCTAGGCCGCACGGGAGGGTGTCTGCGCGAGTGTGAAGACAGCGCTCTAGGCTGGGTCGTTACTTGAGTTAACTTCGATTTAGCTAGATTAAAGTTAGCTCGGGTACGTCGACTCCAGCTGCAAACACGCTTCCCGCTTGCAGCGTAGACATGCAAAGCTTGCGGCTAAGGGCATGTCTGCCTCCCTTGGGCAGGACTTGGGGGCTACTGCGGAGTAGGAAGCAGGCTGCAGATATGCTACGGACCTCTGGCACCCATCTCTGCTTCCAGAAGGGAACGGCAGGGCTGTCAATGGTTCTACACAACCATGCCCAGGCCCCTCTCTCTAAAACCTCATTCTTAGCTGGAGAGAGTCCCTCCTCCTCCATGGCCAGCTCTTGGCTGGACTCCCCTACTGGCCCTCCATGGGAGTGAAAGCGCAGGGCCGAGCGGGGCTGGGTTTTGGTCCATCTCTTTTTCTCCTGTGAACTCCCCAGTAACCAGATCAGCTATTTGCAGTGACAAGTCTCTATTTCACGGCAATCTCCCTGGAAGATAAAAGAACCGAAGAAGCTCAGGAGAGGATGCCAAGCCTGGGAAAAGAGAATTGGCAGAAGGTACAGGACCCATGGATGGATATTTAAAGGTCTCTCTTTTCGAATGGTTCCAATCCATGCAGAGAACTCCCACTGAAGTCCAGGGGCATTTTGCATGTACAGATCTTGCAGAATTGGGCCCAAAGATACTGATCCTGGCCCCCCTTCTTTTCTGCCCCAAACACCCCAACAATAAACAAGTGTCTGAAATCCTGGCTCCTCCACAGAACACAGTCTGGCTCCCCCATCTGCCAGTCTGCACTTGGTGTTCTGTTTGCAATGCATGTGGGATCCGGAGCACGTGCAGCAGGAGAGCTGGGAAGCAGCCAAGAACCATTTTTGCAGGGAACACATGGCAGCACCAGCCTCACGTCCTGCTCTCCCTGTTGGAGGAACCCACAGGGCCCTCGTTATTTAGGCTGTAGAAGACTGACGGCTGGGGGGAGGCTAAGACCACAGAACATTGCTGCCATGATGTTGGCTGCGGTGAGGCAGGACAGGGCGCCCTCACCAGGATATGGAATCCATCCTCTTCCTCCCCACCCCATGCCACGAGCTGATCACCGAGCCCAGCAGAGCCAGGTCACTTGCTCCCACAGGATCAATGGGGCACAAGGAGTTTACCCACTCTGCCCGTAGGGCTGCACGTGTCTGGCCTGGTTGCAAAGAACGATCTGCTCCTAGGCCGCGGGGGGAGCTGGGCTGGCGCAGCAGTCTGCGTTCCAGGGGCGCGCTTGCTCCTGGCAGGGGATCCAGGTACATCAGCTGGAGCAAAAGGAGTCTAGAGCAGGGCTCTCGGCCAATGTTTTCAGGGGGTGGGAGCATCCTCCCAGTATTGCTCAAGGGGAGAGGGAGGAGGGGCTTCCAGGAGGGTCCCAGTACGGAGAACACGGACACTCATTGCTCTAACATGACGTGAATACCAGGGGTGCTGGAACCATTTGTAGAGTAAAGGTGCTGAGAGCCACCGAACCAAGCTGTGAACCCAAGGGACGCGGCAGCACCCCCAGCTGCAACGTCTGGTGAACACACGGCACATCCCACACTCCCCCCTGGCAACGCTAAGACCTGGGACCACCCCCGAGAGGCGCCTTGTCCCAGCACCAAGGTTAGAACACGGGAGGGGGCCGGATTCCCCCGCCTGTGCTCACATTGCCAGCCCACACTGCCTCCCCACAACGCAGCGGGTAAAAACGGGAGGCCGCCTGAGTCTTTACACAGAAAGCCAGGTTAACCTCCTGCATTTAATGTGCATTTAAGGTTCATGCCTCACCTTGAACTGCCTCTGGAAGATGGTGGGGCTGGAAGGGACAAATCCCAGAAAGCTGAAACGTGCACAACTACAATGGCCACCACGCCCGTGGGAAGAGGGCTGGCTGCTGAGACGTTTGTTTGCACCAGCAACCACTACACTCCAGCCAGGATTTATGAGAGCTCGGCAGGAGGGAAGATAAATCAGGAAAGTATGTCAGGACGGTCAATTATCCCATGGGCCTGGCTTCTCGGCTGGTCGGAGACGCTTCGCTCTCAGCTTCACACTTCACATCCCAGCCTACATTCAGGGCTCGCCTTAATCCTTCCCCTCCTGAACCAACTCATCCGTCCTCCCCCCACCACGGCTGCTCAGCTTGTTGGGAGCTGCAGGCCCCCACCCCACTCAGCCTAAGGGAGCAAGGAACCTCCAGCTGGGCATGGAGCCACCAGCTCTGTCCGCTCCCATAGCCAGCTCTGCCTACGCCGGTGGGAATCCAGGAGCCCCCGACCCTCGCTGTCCTCCCCAGCTAGCCTTGGCCCCCAGCTTTTTCCGCACCCTGGGACTGGCCATATCCAAATACTCCATCATGTGGCAACGGCAGCTCCAGGAGGGCATGCTGGGAAGCTACCACTCAAAGCCCGGACTGAAATTTCACCCCCTTTTGCCTGCACGGCCTCAGAGCCCCCACCCTGCCTTGCCAGAACAGCGCCCTGAGGTCAGATCTAGCCGCTGATGGTGGTGCACACCTCGAGCTGGCCAATGAGCTGGGCCTGCGCTGAGCTCCCGCCTGCAGTCAGCTCTGCTGCTGGCGTAACTCCGCGCCAGGTGAGGTGCCAGATGGCAGCCATTACAAGGCAGAAATGGTGCAGGCTTTTAGTGCAGGAGCAAGCAGAAGGCAAGCCGTGCTCCCCAGCACAGCCAGAACTCAGAGGTAGCGGAGAAGTTCACAAGGCAGCCAAAGGCAGCAGAACATAATGAAGTGGAAGAGGCAGCCTGGCTCGCGGCAATGAATTCAGCGCTCGCTGCTCAGCCTGCAGTTTTTAAAATGAAATTGATCTCTCAGCTAACGATGTAAGCACCAAGCGGGTTAGCGTGTGCAGTTTCCTCAGGACAGGTGCAATGGCGGAGTCCACACCAGGATAGCCCTAGCGGGCCAGGCTGCCATTCCCCACAGGTAAGGTTTCTTCTGCGACACGCTTTGCCATCCCTTAACACTCTGCTAGGTTCTCCGCACCGGCCACGTCAGGGGTCAAGTGGGGCTGGCTCCTACACCACGCAGGTGTACAGAGCTGCATGCACGAGTGCAAAATTACAAGTGCTGGGCACGACTGGGAGCTTGACCCTGCAGGAGGAGAGCACGGCGAGGCCCCTCCAGTTACTCCTGCTTTAGAGCACTCGCAGAAGGGCTCAGCCACTGGCGTGGGAGGCACAGGACATGGCTCTATGCCGTCTGGGTTACTGATCTGCCACGTGACTCTGGGCAAGGCTCCTTCTCTCTGCACATCTGCTGGCCCCTCCCTCCATTTAGATCAGAAGCTCTTTGTAGCAGGGACTTTTTCATACTAAGGGCACAACGGGACCTCTAGGGGCTACTACAGTGCAATGAGATGGCCACAGAGGGAAGCCTGGCGCCTCAGCATGGCGGAGATCGCGGTGAAGTCCATCGTTCCTCAGATGCGTCCTTGCTCTTCCCTGTCTTTACCCTGCAATGAGGGTGGGGGCGAGGGCGCTGTGGCTCAATGGGTGTGTGTGTGTGTGTGTTATATCTATTACTTAACCTTGCACTCACAGGACGGCCCTGCTCACGCGCACATGGGGCATAACAACGCAGATGGACACCACTCGTCTCAGAGCAGGTGTAGGGACGGAGCCTGTATCGCTTAGAGCACCAGGAGATTAGATCCGTTCCCAGCTCCTCAACTGCATGACCGTGGGGAAGTTACCTAATCGGGCTGACCCTTCGCTTCCATCTGCAGTGATGGTCTGGTGACCAAGGCACAGGGCTAGTCCCAGCTCAGCTGCTGCGTCAGCGTGTGACCACGACAAGGTCTCAGCTCCGTCTCCTGCAAAATAAGGCTAATGCCACACAGGGTGCTACGAGGCAAGGCCGAGCTTCCCATGTTGCTGCGGTCCTTGGCTGAGTGATGTTACAGGGGTGCAAAGAGCTGTAACCAGGAGAGCGTGTGCCATGAGCACAGGATAGACAGAGGTCCAAAAAGGCAGGTAATGCCATAAATCAGCTGATCTGGAGGGACCCACCCCTGTCTCTGGAGGATGGGACCCTCTTCCTTCCCAGTCTGCCTCTGACAGACAGCTGTGCGGACTGGTGGGGCAGATTTTCAGAGGGGCTCGACAACAATCTGGGCACCAGAATAAGCAGCCAGCATCTCCAGCTGGGTGCTGAGCTCGTTGGGAGATCTGGTTCGTATCACTGTATGTACAGCAAGGAGAAGCGAGCCCTCCTTTGCGAAGTGCTGTATGTGTTCCCGGATGATCAGAACTTTAAGGGAGAGGAAGCACAGCGGGAAGATAATGAACGAAGTAACAGGCCCCAAATAACCTCTCATTTTGATGACCAACCCAGCCTCCAGACCCGTTCAACAGGAGCAGGGGCCGCGGCATCTCGGTTAGGCACCCCCAGTGGTAAACACTTGACAAACTCAGATGCAGCATTAAATGCCCTCTCGTCCCCCACTATCACAAATTATGCAGTCAAGTTTCCCGCATTTGGGGAAATCGCAGGGTCGGCACATCCCCAATGCAATGGATGAGCCTCGCCCTGGGAAAACCACCTTCGTGATCATGGTGTCTTCCCTGCCAGTGGCCGTTTAGTTACAACATGACTTAGGACTGGAAATTGCCTCACAGACCCGGCTGGTGCTGTCCATTACGGAGAGCTGGGACCAGGAGTTTTTGGAGAGCAGGCTGGGGGACCAAATATGTGCAGCTGTCACCCCAGGATGCCCATCTCACGTAATGGTACGTTCCCGTCTTTAGCAACTCTGGCGCTGGTAAAGCAGCCCTGGTTTGGCCACGCACCGGAACCCCTCCCAGAGAAGTGCTGGGCTGCAGCAGGGCCAGGAGCAGCAGACAGCAGGCTCCCAGCTCTCTAACCACCCTGCCCTGCTGGAGCAAGCACAGCTCTGGTGGCCAGGGCGGCGGGAGCCAGCTGCCTGCAGCAGGAAGGCGGCCAGGCCTGCCGATGGGATCAAGGGGGGCAATTGCTCAGGGGCCCGGGCCAGACCTCAGTCTCCAAGGCCCACTCCTCCTCTGGCCATTCCGCACGGCTGCCGAGGCAGCCTGCTGGTGCGCACTGTGATGAGCACATTTGTGACCGGGACAGGTGTGCACCAGGAACTCGACTGAGATTCACCAACCTCAATGCACATAAAGTGCCGGATGGAGAGCAGACGGGAATGACCTTCAATCCCTGGTCCCTGGCCTGCATGCATACCAGTAATCCCATCCCCACGTCCAGTCTGCCACGCTAGCCAGAGCCCAGTTCTCTCTCTCTCTTATCTAACTACCCTTCCTAACTCTTGGTCATCCTTTACTGGTTCCCTTTGCTAGCCAGCATCTTGCCCTCCTTTAGGACAGTACAATACTAAGGAACTGGTTTTAGCTGGAGCAGTGGGTCCACGGAAAGGAAGCGATGCCCAGGAAGAGCTAATAACCCTGTGAGCAGCATCACATCTCAGTGAAACACCATCTTCTGCTTGGGGCCACCATCACGGGGAAGTCTGTAATGTCCGTGCTGGTGATCACCTGGCCACACACCAGTATGTCTGCCCTGGGAGCTGCATGCCTGACTGCATAAGTAGGATTACAAGAGCACCGAGAGGTCCTCACCTGAGATCAGGACCCCACTGGGTGAGGCACTATGGAAATGCACATAACAAGAGACAGCTCTTGCCTTGAAGAGCTTTCACATCAGACACAACAGAGGGAAGTTGGGAGGGGAAACTGAGGCAGAGAGAGAGGCAGGGATGTGACCAGTGTCATGCAGCAGCTCAGTGGCAGAGCTGGGAATAGACCCTCTGGTCTCCAGAGTCCCAATCCAGTGCTGTAACCCCTGAACAGATGTTTGTCTGCGTGTGTTAGCCCCGCATGTCCATTGGTGAATGCGTGTTACAGCACATAGGGTTGTATGCACCTGTGCGAGAGACCTGCCCATGTGCGGCAGGGACACTCTCATGCATGCATGTCTCCAAGGCCCTGGGCATGACTGTGTTCTCTAGGGACCAGCATCGTTATGCAGAAGCATGTCAGAGGCGCCACGCACTGTGCTCATGTGCTATATTTGTAAGGGCCCTGGCCGTGTGTATACAATGGGTGGGCATGTGTGCTTGACACCATATGCACGCGCACAAGGGATCTGTTGGTCTCCAAAGAAACCTGTCCGAATGCGTTTCAGAGAAGGGGGCTCGCCTGATTTGCCTATCCTTCCAGTCAGTGTTTTCCTATCAATGCTGGAGGCTCCCTGCATTTCTTCTCAGTTTTGGGGCTGTTGAAGGGGGATTTTTGTTCTCCAGGTACAGAAGCACCTCACCAAGCATAGGAGCGGAGTGAAATCCTTCAAGCTGCCATTATGCCTAGAAGACTTCCCCTTCTCTTTCCTCTGCAAATGGAAAGCAGTGGGACGGATTACCTAGCACTGAGTGGTCACCAAGCCCAAATGCCTCTCGCCCTTGCAGAGGGGGGAAAAGCCTGGAAGAACAGCATGAGGGGAAGATCTGACAGCTGAATTCCCTGGAAACAGAGCCGGGTTCTCCTGACGGAGTGATGAAGAGATGTCTAGGATTGACTGGACAGGGGGAATGAAATCCCACCCTCGCTTCAAACAGGGAGGTCGCCAGTGGGGCAAAGCTGGGTGCCGTGGGGGAGTGGCTCCGTCCAATACCAAGCCTCAGAAAGACAAACAGCACACGCCCTCCTCCCAGCACCTTACTTGCAACGAGCAGGAGGTGAAATCGGCATTTGATTCCCTCTGCTCCTTCTCTCTCTTCAACGTTTTGGAATCTCTGGTTTGCTGACAGGTTAAGTGGCTGACAGCCGGCCTGGCAGAGCATTTCATTAACAACTTGATTTAGTTTCTCTCTCTCTCTCTCTCTCCCCCACTCCAATAAATCAGATTCTAACGAACAGGACCGGTGGTGCTTTAAAGGAGATCGAGAACATCCACCTATCTGTCTGTGCAACGCACACAGGGTGGAGAAGGGACACGCCGCGTCTCGCTGCAACGTTCTAGCCATCACTGAGTGCAGTGGGGACCGAACCCCGCTGCCAGGTCCCGTCCCCCCCTCCCCTCCAACCCCAGCCGCTCCCCTGGGCTCAACAGAGACGGAAATATTCCCAAAACAAAGCCAAATGCGATAAAAGCCAAGAGAGTCTTGTCTACTTACGAGCTGCTTCGTGGTGCATAATACTCACTGTTTGCTCCCTACGGCCGAGACGGCTGGCAGGATATTTGACCTCTCCCCCTGTCCCCTCTCTTTGCCCAGCACGGACAGACGACGGCGTCTGTGTATAAAGAGAAAGATCACCCCAGCCTCAGAAATTCAGCACCTGCTGTGACCAGAATCTTAAAGAAGCCGGCTGGCTCAGCCCCAGAACCACAGCAAGGAGCGAGCTGGTAAACACAGCCGCCTCGCGCTCGCTCTCGAATCAGGAAGCTGACGCCGGGAGCTGGTACATCAAACCCACCACGGAACAGTGACCCATGGCTCCACAGCTGCCGGGGGGGCCGGCACTCAGACCCCAGGACTCCCACTGGGGGCAGGAGGAGCAGCTGTCCCCTTCAACTTGCTTCCACTGCTTTCTCCCTGATGGGGAGGGGGGATTGTTCTAACCAGGGGTAATTAAATGCCAAGGCTAATGGGGGCCTGGAATGGCTCGGTCAGAGGAGACAGGCTTTCACCTCTGGGCTGAAGGTTTGAATTCAGCTAGGGGGCAGGGACCGAAAGGCATGTCTGCTCAATGGCAACGTGAAATGAATTGGTAGTTCTCAGCGCAGCTCCTGGCAGGCAGGAGGCAGCAGCACAAAGACCACCCTGGCAGCAAGCACCGCAGCTGAGGCCAATGAGCCAGCGGGCTGTGGAGACTGACCTGCGAGTCCCTCCGGGGTCAGTCCCTCCAGAACAAGGCAGGAGGAGACTTGCAGCACTGCTCTCGCTGCTGGACCTTTACTGGGACGGGAAGCACTGGAGCACTCAGGAGATCTCCATGGAGTGGGAGGTGAGGCAGGCAGCCCCTCCGGGGGACTAAGGAGCCAGACTGACTGGGCAGAGAGGCACTGGGCTGCTTAAAGCAACATCTCCTGTTGTCCCAGGAGTGGAAGAGGGGCAGCTGGAAGGAGGAGAGGACACGGCTGCGGAGAAGGTCACACTGCACGACAGGCATGACTGTAACCGTGAGGCAGCTCACAATGCTGCTCTGACAGGACACCGCCATGGTCTGCGCTCACACTGCCAGGGCCCCTTGCCGGATTCAATGGGGCACTGCCATGGGGAAGCTCACACTGCCAGGGATCGCTAGCTGATTCTGCCAGGGCACTGCCAGGGGGAAGCTCACACTGCTGGGGGTCGCTAGCCAGTTTTGCCAGGGCACTGCCACAGGGAAGCTCACACCGCCGGGGGTCACTAGGTGGTTCTGCCAGGGCACTGCCAGGGGGAAGCTCACACCACCGGGGCTCACTAGGTGGTTCTGCCAGGGCACTGCCACGGGGAAGCTCACACCGCTGGGGGTCACTAGGTGGTTCTGCCAGGGCACTGCCACGGGGAAGCTCACACTGCCGGGGGTCACTAGGTGGTTCTGCCAGGGCACTGCCAGGGGGAAGCTCACACCGCCGGGGGCCCCTAGCCAGCTCTGCCAGGGGTCACTGCCAAGGGGTAAATATTTGTAACCAGCTTGATGCTGTATCCATAACCACTACCTTTCTGTGTGCCGGGGGAGGGGGGGATTCAGGGCGGGGAGTCACCTCCTCACACACTATGCCAGTCTCCAGAGTGCAGAACTGGTGGGGAAGAGCCAGGAAGAAATACTGCAGCATGTGTGTCAGCGTCCCTCAGACTGCCGGAGCTTTGTCCAGTTGGACGGATCACTGCTCCGAACACCCAGGCTGCATTCCCTGGCCACATGAACTATCTCTGGAAAAACCCATTAACCCTGCTGATGAATGCAAGTCAGCAGCAACCCTGCCCTGCTGCTGCTCTGCTGCGACCAGGCCAGCTTCACAGAGGCTAGCATGGCGATGTGCTGCTTGCTGCTCTGTGTCTGGGAAAGCTGGAAGTGCCTGTACTTTCAGACCTGTACCCTGCTTGTGGCCCTGGCCTGCAACGTTGAGTGAGGAGCCGCTAGGGAGGCTGCAGTTTTGCTCACACGCTAACCAGGGCAGCCTAGGATCTGCAGCTCTGTGTGGAGAACAGCTGGAGCAGCTGCCGCTCTGATCCCTGCAGCTGCCAGAAGATGCCAGAAGCTGCAATGATCAGGATGGGACAGCAGAGCATGCAAAGTTTTGAGCCTGCAGACAGGCACCGGGGAATGCAGCCCTGGCTGGGAAAGCTAGAGACATCGGCAGTTCCTGGCCAATAACTTCCAGATGTGCCCCAAACATCTTCTGCCAGGGGGATAAAAACCCCATTAGTTAAATTATAGCAACCCATGCTGAAACTTAAACTTCTTATAATCTGTTAAAATCATGTCATCAATTACAAAACGCACTATTAACCAGGACCTGCTTGCTGCGGACTTGTAAAGAAAGCCAGACCACTGATCCTGACTAAGCCCTTGGAATCAGTTTGCTAATGTGCTAAACCAGCTTTTGAGAGCAACAGTCTCTTCGGCAGGTGCGGACAAAATATTTTCTTAATTTCAGTTTAGTCAACCAGTTCAGATCAATGACCCAGTCAAACCAGCTCTGAACTGAAAATGCAGGAAAGCTCGTTGTCCTCTTCCTGTCTATGTCCTCTGTGAGAGGAAGAACTCTACTAATTCTAAAATCTTGAAGGACATGGTGACCAGAAACAATCTATTCAATTCATTAACTACAGATAATACTTCCTTTGTTTAATAAATCAATGAGTTTTAAATTAGAAACAAAAACAATGTTTTGATAAACTTTTTTCCTCTTATGTAACCAGCATTTAAGGTAGTTGAAGATGCTGGTTTTGGTGTATTTTTAATTTATTTTGAATTTCTGTCAACACAAATCCCAAGTAAAAACTGAATAATCTGTTAAATGAGAAATGCATCAATCACCATTTTATAACATAAAAATTCAGAATCTGAATCAAGGTAAGCCATGTAATTGCTTAAACAAGTGTGTATAAATACAGTGTCTCCTCCTGGTTAGCAAAATGCAGCACCGATTTAGTGGAAAGAATATTTTTTAGTTGCAAACATGTTTTAATGGTTACCAGCTAGTCAGAATCAACCATTCTTTAGAAAAATAAAGAAGTACAAATGCAAAACATGATTAAAATAGATGATTTAAATCAAGGTTTCCTGCTTGCTGATTTAAATAATGGCTTAAACTTGTGATTTAAATGGCTTTCATTTAAAAAGCATCCCATCCATACTGGCACAGCATTAAGGGATCTTACAACGAACACATCTGGTGCGTATATGCAAGCTCTGTAGTCAGTCCATAGCTGGTACAGGGCCATGATAGAGCACAAGGCTCAAATCTTCTTGCTATACAGCGAATGCCAAGCGGGAAACAACTGCCTTGCCTCATGCCATCCCTCACTCTGACCGGGCCGTCACTTGAGTGAAGCTCTTCTTCGACGTCATCGGTAAGGGCTGGCCTTTTCCTGGCCTGCTGCCATGGACGTTGCCTAGAATGTGCCTTCGCTGCATTTTACATATGTCCTAAAAATAAACACAGCTGATTGCACAAGGCAGAACCCACACGTCCTTTCCCCTCTGGGGTGTCTCGGAAGGAAAAGCGATCTGCATTTGCAAGATGACTTCCTCGTCGCCTGATCTGCAATAGCGCTTCACAGGTTTCTAGTGCCTTCCACCCAGAAGGATCCAGAAGGGCTTCGCAACTCGTGCGCCTCAGACCCGAGGATCCCCAAGCTCTGTTATGGACACTGCTGAATTATGACCCCTCCCTCCCCTGCCAGGTGGGGAAGGTTATAATGCCCCTTCACGGAGGCACAGAAGGAGTGAGTGACTCGGTCAGGCTCTTTCAGTGGCTCAGGGGTAAAGCCAGGAGCTGCTGCGAGAGTCTCATCCACACCAGCTCCATGAGAGCCGACACAATCACACCGCTGTGAGCGAAACCGGCCCCCAGCCCCACCAGTCCTTGCTACAGGCCCCTCAAGGGCAGGAAGGCTACAGCCACCACACAACACACCCGCAGCCTGGGACACAAGAAGTGGGGTGAGGACGCAGCCCGGGACAAGGGGCAGACGAGGGATTTGGCCAAGGAGCGCCTGGAATTGTTGCCACTGCCGCAGAGCGGACAGGGACTGAGATCCCAGCCCAAAGATGCACGCAGGAAAGCGCCCTGCACTCAGCGTCCTTGCCTCGGCCAGTGCAGAGCTGAGCGCCGACTCGGCCCTGGGCTCCCAGGACGCGTAGAGATTTCAAAGCTGATGCTTCAAGCGCTGTCCCACTTACAGCGCACCAGCTACTGCCTATTGCCTTCAGCTCTGCACCTCCAGAGCCTCGCCGCTCGCACAGGGGGCCACCCTGACAGGCGGCGGGGGCGGTAGGAGACCCGAGAGATGCAGCTCCTTATCTGAGTGCGCCAGAGCCTTCCCTGTCTGCCTCCGGCTTGTCCCCTCGCCCCAACGCTGAGCTGGATTTCCTCAGTCAGAGGGCAGCCCTGCTGAGGACAGGTGCCATCCAAATTCCCAGTCATGGAGATGGAGATCAGTGACCCGCCCAAAACCATCAACACATGAGAGCCAACCATGACAGCTTCCCTGCCTCCTCTGGAGTGGCGATGCACAACATCCAGGGGCGTGCACTAACGGAGGGGGGCAGGGGCACGCCCCCCCAATCGGCGGGGGCACAGAGCTCCAGGGCTGGGACAGGGCGAGGGAGCTCCTCCTGTTCCTGGCTGGGGTGGGAGATGACAGCTCCTCTGGACCTGCGGCTGCAGGGGAAGTCAGCTCCACCGACTGTGGGGAAGCAGGGGATGGGAGAGCCCCTCCAAAAGCGGCCAAATTTGTATTCCTGTGCAGGTCCCTGACAACAGCCGATCTAAGCTGGAGGGGAGGGGGCCCTGGTCCTTTCATTCAGGCAGCTTGGAAATGCTGCTGCTTGCAGGAGGGAGATGTTAAGTAGTTTACTGAAATACACACCTGGCAAATCTATCCAGAACAAAAGTGCTGTAACAGCAGGGACAGGGGAAAAGTCACAGACGCTGAATCACAAATCAGGCAACTTTAGGAGCTGGGCAAGTCTTCCTGCGTTCTGCAAAACTGTGCAAATTCCAGGTTTTAATTACACATCTGTTCTGCAGCCATCAGTGCCAATTGATGTGCTGCTGCCCTGTTAGAGCAGCCTAGCCGAAAACGATCCCATGGCCAATAGCAGCCATAAAGCAGAACCCAACCCTCTCCATCCCATCCACTGAATTAGGTAGGGAACTTCTGAGCTGGTCTGGGAGCATTGAAATGAACCAGTTATTTAAGCAAAGGCAATTTTCCTCTCCCCCTCCCTGCCTGAAACAACATAGGAAGTTAAATGCAAAGAACTCCTTGAAGGGAACGTTAAAAATCACACAAAGGCAGGAAAAGAGGTAAGTTTAACGCAGCCAAGAACTCTCTATTCCCATTTTCTCTCTGGGCTCAATCCTGGCTTTACCAAGAGTCCAGATTTAGGAGTAACCCAAAAGGGAGATTGACTCCCTCCTGGTTTCCCCACTACCATGGTGGGGGGAAGCTGGACCAGGTTAATATCTGGTGCAGTGTCCATCACCTAACACATCACTACCTTCCCACCCTCCCTCTCTCTCTCGCGCACACACACACACACTTAAGCGTAGGATTTTTAGGCAATGTTTTAATGTCACTTTTGTCACCCCCACCTCTCCACTCTGCCACAAACTGCCTCTGTGACCTTGGGCCAATGACTTGGGTGCCTGTGGATCTATCCCTAACTGCCACTTTAGGTGCAGATGTCCAAAAAACCCCTGTTCAGCTGCTGCCTGGCCCTCTAGGCACCTGAGTTTCTGCCCATAATCTCTTCTAGGCACCAAAAAAAAAAAATCCGCCAGTGAACATGTGCACAGCCTCAGGGCCTGACCTGGTGGACACTATTAGACTCCACCTCCCCACGCATCAGACCCCGCATAGACACAGCTGGAGCAGGAGGAACTGCCACACCCCAACCTTTAGCCCAGGGGGTTAAGCAGGTAGGCGGTGGGGCTTCAACCCCCCACCTCCATCTGATTTGGGGCAGGGATTTGAACCCTCAGTCTGACCCCCTCAGCAGGTGTCCTAGCCCCAAGGCTATGGGCTATCAGAGGGAGTGGGAGTCACCATCTGTCCTGTGAAGCTGTCCCACTTTGCATAAGTAGCTGAATATTCATAGCGCCAGAGACTGATAATGACCCTATAGCCCATGGCCCAGCTCAGAGCCGGGGGTTCCAGCAGGTAGAAGTCACCTAAAGCTGCCTTCAGGTTGCAGCACCTGGGTCCCCTTTGTGAATCTCACGCTTTGCCTTTCATGGTCTCAATTACCTCCCTGGAAGAGTGGGAATACAATGCTGCCCTACCGTGCAGGGCACCGGCAGGCCCACAGCCTCCAGGTATCTACGTGCCTAACGCCCAGGGGAGTTCAGCCCTACAGACCTTTGCACTGTCTGAAGCCCAGCTCTCAGTAAGGGGGGGCTGTATCGGAAGACATCACTGGATAAAAGAGACGTAATACAGAAGCGACTTATCAGAGATATGAAGCAATATAGTTTTGCATCACTTTGCATCCGCTTTCCTTCCTTGCTCACTTGACATGCTAGCTGCATAGCGTGTGCTGTGCGTGTAATGTATTCTATAAAGTGGACCGGCCTGGCACTGTCGCTCGGTTAAGGCTGCGGCTGAACCTCTCTCCACTTTGGCATTTCCTGACTTCTGGGATTTGTAACCTGTGCAACCTCCGTGTTGCATTAACACGGCTGTTTGGCATTATGTGAAAAAATAACCCTCGTGCCACGTTCTCAGCTAACCAGGGTTAGCACCGGTGACTTCAGAGCCGTGCTGACCTGACATTAGCGTCGCCTTATCCTTACCACTGAATCTTATAGCTAAGGGGAACTTTAGCCTAAATCTCTCTACCCTTGATTCATGCTACAGTTCGGCAAATACACACAAGGAATCAGTTACTTTGCTGTCTGCTCCAATCAGCTCCAAACTGAGGGCTAATGAAATCATTTGCTTTTAGCCCTGTCACCCCTGTGTAAGGACTGGTGCGTATCCGGGTGGAATTGTCCCTCAGAATTTCAGTTCTCTGCACTTCTTTTGCTCCTGGAAGGTTGTAACTGCCAGCAGCAATGACCACTGGCAGTTCATTACTCCACTATTCTTCGCTGGCTCAGCTACACAGGCTGGTGCATTGGGGTGGAGTCAAGGCCCTTCCACAGCCATCCCCAGTCTCCACCCACTTGCATGAGGATGAGTGGAAATTCTGGCCAGGCAGCTCCTGCTTTTTTCACCATGCTGTGCTAGTGATCCAGGAAGGTCAGGCAGGGATGTGTGGGGGTCTAAATTCCTCTTGAACTGCTCGGGCGGTTGCATGGGGCCAGCCCATGATCGGCCTCCAAAATCATCATTAGGACTCCCACTGATTTCCATGGGGTCAGGATCTGGCCGCTTAAACTAATGTAAGATGGGCTCAGGAAGAAAGCCTTTGCCACAGACAGGTCTGGCCCCAGGGAGGGCAGTCCCAAAGGCATTGTTAAATTACTGTCCTTGGAGAGGGTGTTCGGAAGTGCCAGCTGTAACCGATTCACATTTCCGGATATGGTTGTCATATGGATCTCAGACACCACATGACAGCTACGCTCTCTTGGCCAGAAAGGGGGCTATCCCCCATTTTGTATTTATCGTGGTTTGGGAAGGAATAGCCTACAAGTTGCTAGCAGAAGACCCCACTCCAGAGATGCCAAGCCACAGGTGATATCCAAGGAGAGGTAGATAATTGACTATAGTTGTTGGGTGCTGGACGAAAGGAGTCAGATGGAGCTGGTGTGGGACAACAGCCTGGGCCCCTGAGCAAGCACCCACTGCTGGAAATTCAAGGGGATGAGGCTGCCTGAAGAGCAAAGGAGCAGGATTTTCCTACGCCCTGGAGCTGGGCGTGGCTTGACCTGGCAGCGTGAAGGATAGCTTGGGCAAGGAGCGCTGGGCAGACCCTGGTTCGGAGCAGAACCCTCCTATCCTTCTCGCCACGCTAAAGCCAGGACCTTTGAACTAGCCTCACTCACGCATGCTGGCCACTCCGGCCGTACTTGGAGCGATGCTTGTCTGAGGCACAGACGGGCTCAGCCACGGCTCTCCTTGGCTGTGCTGTAATCGCAGGGGCTGTGCTTGAGGCAGCCTGGATCGGGACTGCTGGGGGGCAAGTGGGGTGAGCCTGCTAGAAGCCCTGGGGAAGATAAATCTGCCCTAAGGGGAGGAGGGCTCAGGAAAGAGGCAAAACACGAAACTCTTGGTCAACATGAAGGGACCTGCAGGATCCCACCTAACAGGGCTGGGTTTATTCTCAGTAGGACTGTCCCACTATCGCTACCCAGCCTCGCTCCAGGCTAGCCGCTGCCTCGCTCCAGCTGAACCTCCCTGCCTGGCTCGGTTACTGCAGTACCTCGGACCTCCAGCTAGACCCCCCAGGAGTCCTTCGGCCCAACCGCAAGCTGGGCTCAGCCTCTTGTGCAAGGCTCAGGGGGCTTTGCAGATTTCAGACAACCTTCAGCTCGCCCTCTAAGCGCAGCTCAGTCACGCCCTGCTCGCCCCAACATAGCAGCTCCCGGCTTTCTTCCTGCACCCTGCCTTCACTGCTCCACGGGTCTGCTTTGTCTCCACCCCAGGGCCCAGAAAGCCTCACTTAGCCACGATCGGGCTGTCATGTGGCTTTGCTCATTTTCTCCACCTGGGGAGGTGAGCAGAGGTGTCACAGATGGAGCCAGAGCCATCTCCTCTTAAAGGGCCAGGCCCGGGACTCTGGTAGGTGGCCTAGCATCAAACGTTGCCGTGCTGGAGAGTCACCGTCCACGCTTTTGAAGTGGCTCCCAAGAATGGGACGATAGGATTTTTGACAACGATGAACCAGTTCAGGCAGCATTACTGGATGCAAAGGGCAGTGAGCATTACCAGGGACAGCACCCGAGGTGGCAAGTGCAAAGAGACACGCAGCTGGTGGGGAGAAGGAGGGGAGTAGAGCGGATGTGGTAGGTAGCTGAACGGAGAAGGCATGAGTAAATGCAGTACACACCTGAGGACACAAGGGGGAGCTGGGGGCCAGACTCAGCACCTAGGGAGGCCCATACACTGCTTGAAGAATTACCATTGAACTCCTGGTAGCTTTCTGGCTTCAGTCAAAATACAAGTGAAAAGCACAACGTGGCCTCGCTGGGCGGGATGAGGGCACCGCAGGCTTGCTGGGGTGTGCAGCGACCCAGTGGCGCATGCTGCATTAGCCACTGAAATGTCATTTTCGATCACTAAGAACCAGACTCCCAACGCCCTTGGAAACACCACAGCCGGGTGCTCCCTTCACTTGTACTGCACAGCCCTGCCACCGCCAAAGCAGCGCGTCTTACGCTGCCCTTCGGGTGCACCTGGGTGGAGCCAGGACCAAGATATGACGCTTACACAGCACCTTTCACCCCACGCCACGGGTAGGTTTTACAAAGCCCAAGCTGGAATAGTCTAACACCCCTGCTATTACAGAGAGCACCAGTGGGTCTGAAGGGCACGTCTACCCTGCAATGCAGAAATGGTCCCAGGCTTAGGCTCCAGGCCAGTGAGCATGAACGGGCAGGCCGCTGGCTTGACATCTTAACCAGAAAGCAGGGCAGGGTCCTCTGAGGCCAGGCCGGGTCTTGCTTTCGTACCAATTGTGCTTTGGCTCCCTGGGAGCTACAGACAGACTTTATTGAACAACGACATGATTTTTTATTTAAGCATTAAAACGACGACCTCTTTATGTGGACAACAGAGAGAAATAAACCTGCCTACTTGGGGAAGGGAAGGACGGCTGGGTCTCAGGTTCAATTCCCTGCTCCAGCTGTGTGAGCAGGTCCCTCAGCCTCTCCGTGCCTCAGCTTCCTATCTGAAAATGCAATGTTAGTATCTTCCTCAGCGGGCTCTTGCAAGGATAAATACAGTACAAAGACTGTGAGGGGCTCACCTACCAACGCGGGCTGTATCAGCTACAGTCCATTCTGTCCCCGGCTGTCCAATGTCCTGCTTCCAAAACGGAACGTGACCTTTTGTCTCTGCAGCCTCCTCCCATCCTTAGCAATGACCATTCCAGGCACCAATTTCAACAGACGAGCGCTGCCCACTGCCCTGCCTGCTGGGGGGGAAATGTCATCAGCTGCCTTTCAGGCAAGCCGGGCCGAGCCTCGCCTGTGACCTAGCAACCCAGGCTGGGTCATTAGTGACCCCAGCTGAAGGTGTTCGGGAGGTATCATTATAACAACTGACCCCAGCTGTGGGAAGCAGCAGCCGTCCGGAGTTGCTGCAGGACAGCGAGGGCCGTGCTCCCTCGAGATGCAGCCTAATAAGCCTTTGAGGAATCAGCTGACAGCTTAGCGGCTGCAGTTCCAGGACCAAGGTCCTGGGAGGCCCAGGACTTGAAGAGCAAAAGAGCTGGGAAGCAGCCGGAGAGGCCGAGGTGTCGTGTTTAGCTGTGGATGACTGAAGAACAGTGGTTGCCTGCCGGGGGACTGGGAAGAGAAAGACAGGCGTCGACGATGTGGCAAAGCCCCCAGCCCACGACAATGCTACAGCGGTCCCGGTGGCATGGCGATAGCTGCTGCAGCTGTGCCGATGTATTGCAGCTGCTTCCTCCATAGTGGAAGAGGTTTTCCTGGCAGCGTAGGTCATTCACCTACCTGAGCGGCAGCGGCAGGCTCCACTCAGGACCAAGGGCCGCAGCAGGGTCAAAGCTGATGCCGGGAGTAGCAGAGGAGTTCCTAGCCAGGCTGTAGGCCGGGCTCAATGCCAAGGGTCAGAGTCTGTGTCAGGTTTCTGGGTCCAGGAGGCAAAGTTCAAATCAAGCCAAGGTCACAGCCAGGAGCTCAAGGGCAGCGATGGCCAGGGCAGCTACAGGAGAGCCACACTCCAACCTGTGGGCTTACACGGGGCTGGGAGCCAACCACTTGAGGCAGGACTTCCCATGGGGGGGTCCCCACAGTGGGTCATGGCAGCATGGCGCTGTCTGCTGCTAGCCTGGTTCCTAGATCTCCTGGCCCTTGCAGGAACAAGCGTGGGAGGACTTCAAGAGAAGCTGTATCTACACCGGGGTTAGCCTGACCAAATCTCATTGCCCAGTGTGTACAATTTTCCCCAGGCCTGCGTGCTGTAACTAGGTCAATCTAGTGTTTAGGTGTGGACCAGGCCTTACCCCCAGCGAGGAGCAATTGCGTGTGCAAGAGAAGGGGAAGAGAGACTGTGTTGTACTACGTTAACAAACAAGCCCCTGAAACGGGCCGTACTATGTAACTCCATCGCGGCGGGGCCCTGAAGAGGCCTGTGGAGAAGGGAAGAGGGCAGATGTTACCGAGCTGTCTGAGATCAGTTGGGAATGCTGCAGAGCAGGCACACGCTGTTATGGGGGGCTAGGGTGGGCGAATCCACCTTCACCGTGCAACAGTCCCTAGCGATGAAGAATCCACTTACTTGCCATGGGGGGAAGATGGGACTCATGGGTCTAATTTCCCCCTAGCTATGTGCACATAGGCTGTATCTCCCTGTAATGCGGAGCGGAGTTCACATGCATATGAGTTGACGGAGGGGTGCAGGGAGGGTGAGGACAGAGGAGCAGCGGGCCCCAGGCATAAAGGCTGGGCAGTGGCATTAAGAATCACCCAACAGCACATGGGAATGTATTCCGTGGCTCAGGTTTTCCCTGCCCTGAAGCTGCTTTGTGCATGCCATCTACGGGTCGTGGTCCCAAAGTGGATGCCGGGGGAATTCTTTGGGGTAGAATGCCTGTGTCACAGCTCCTCTGCTGCTGCCTACCCAGTGCTTGACGCAGGAGTGCGGTTGGGATTTCCATACACCCGCCTGATCCCTGGCGGTCACAACAGTCCCCTGGGGCCATTGACAGCGGCTTCCTTCAGGCTACTGTATGTGACGCCAGGGGCCATCCGGCACGTTGCTGGATAAAGAGCATAACTGCCACGTTTTGTGCTGTTCCATGTGTGGCGCCCTCTATAAATTACGGTGTGAGCTAATTTGCGTATAATTTTCATAGGGCCACAAACACCACCTATCCTGCGCAGTGGTGGAAATAGTGCATGGAGCTGCACAAAACGAGGCAGTTGTGACTTGGACGGTTGAGCGCTTGAGGGTGGGGCTGGGGTGCGGGGAGTCTGCGTTGGAAACGGGAGAGCTAGGTGAGTGGGTGGGCGTTGAGGGCTCCTGAGGTTCTGAGAGCCAGGGATCTCCTGGGGTAGATGGGGCTGGGGCTCCTGGCAAGCAACGGGCCCCTGGTTCTCTCACATGTGACTGTAACCATCTGAAAGACCCAGGGGGGTCACTGAAGTTTAGTTAAGGCCCTGAAAGGCTCCCACCTCCACTGCTCACACCTCAGTGAGCCTGCCTTGGGCTGAACTTGGGGTTCACAGCTGGGATTCTAACTGAATTCTTCCCAGCCTGATGCTTAGGGCATTAGCCTGTCCCCTCTCATTGTCTAGCATCGACAGCTCTGCGGGGACAATCTGGGGGCAGAGACGCAGGATCCTCACTTTTCAGCGCTGAATCAGCAGTAATCGTTCTGCAGCACGGGGCACGTTGCCTTAGTGCTCTGGCAATGGAACAAGCTGTCAGTAGAGGCTGGGGGATCCCCTTTCTAGCTAGAATATCCTTACATTAAATGAGGCAGCATGGCACACAAGTGGTGCAAAAGAGCAGCGACGTGTGTCTGGGAACAGCAGGAAGAACTACTGAGGATGCTTACCAGGATCGCACATTCTTACGGCTAACGAGAAAACCCAGTGTTATATTAGGACTGAAGAAAAAGTCCAATCCCAGAAGGCTAGAAACTCCCTTACGTCAGCACACAAACTAACCTCAACTCCTGGGATTTAGGAAGAAACTTCCCCCCATGAGCAGCTTATTCCGTTAAGCCTGGATTCAGCCAAGGATTAAGCGTCCCATCACTTAAGCACAGGCTTGAGTGAATCAGGGCCCTAGTCACCCACAAATAATTTCTTGCACCTTCCTGTGAAGCAGCTGGTACTGAGAGATGGGCAATTATCAGTCGGATATGGCTAAGCTATTCTTATCACTGACTGGCTCCTGCCACGATGCAGGGGGATGGGTGCAGTGCCACACTGGTGGCTGAGGATCTCTCAGGCCCAACCATTCCGATTTTGACTGGCTTCCCTTTGTAAGAGACAAATTATGAATGTATTCTCATTGCCTGACTTGTGTTCAGCTCATTGCCTGGAGTACACAGAGTGGGAAGGTTCCTGGTCTTCAAGGATGTTACCATACAGACTTTTACAGCCAGGAAAAATACTGAGCTCCTTTTGGGCTCCCCTCCAGCCTCCTTCTCCCTCCCCGCCCTGCTCAGAAAACTTATGAGAAGGGAGTCAACTGGAAAATGAACACCAAGGGGGATTCTTAACTACCTGACCAACTCAGATTGATTTGCAGAGCAGCAATTTATTGCTGCATATAAAGTTCAGAGAGTAGTTAAATCAGGGAAGTGAGAGTTATAGATCGTTTATATTCTATTATTGTGAAGGTGCAATTTGTTTAAATTCCTTCACAAGTGGCAGTCAGGTCCCTCTCTCCTGGTGCAGCAAAGCCTTTTATAATGGCCTTAAAATTCAATCAAACTTGCTGTTTGGATTTTTCCAAATCTCAGCTGTTTTAGTCCAGATTTATGAGTAGCGATTTGCTAGACTGACGGGCTTGTGTAGGTTTTAAAGCCATGGGGAACCAAAGTGGTTATCTAGTCTGACCTCTTGCCTAACACAAGCCACAGAAATTCCTCCAGCAATTGCTGCCTCTACACATGAGGTGGCTGAGCTACACGGGTAGTTTAGACATCACCATTCCAAGTAAGGGAGAATTTCCCGCTGCCCTTGAGAATATGGTCCAGTGGCTAGTAAACTACCCCTCTCTGTTAAAACCGAGTGTCTTATTTCCCATTTGAACTTTGCTTTGCCATTGGGTTTTGTTAGGTCTTTGGCTGCTAAATTAAAGAGCCCTCTCGCATCAGACACCGTCTCCTGGCATAGGCACTTACAAATCACGATTCAGTCTCCTCTACTGGGGCGGGTGGTAGACTCAGGAAATAACCCCATCTCCACGGCCACCACGGCCTTGGAATGATGGGAGGGACTACCAGACTCTGCCGGAGGCATGAATCCTTCCTCTTGGACCCCACCTGGACTCCAGCTTACGGGACGCACGGGACGGAGCAAAATCGGGCACCTGGAGCAGGAGGTCTAGTTTGCAAAGACAAGCTGTCCTTCCGAAATCTTTCAGGCTTAGCCACAATCCCAGAGATTGTCATAACCAGCTTGCACAGAGCTACAATGAACTGTGCTGTTCTGGACAAGACCCTTGTAGTGACAGGACTTATGGGGGGTGATAAAAGTAACATTAGATTCTTTGTTTCAACCCTGTGGCTTATGTCACCTAATTTGAGCCTTTGAGACTCAGTAAAGTTCTTGAGCTGACATCAGATAAAGCCCAAACCTGGTTTTTAAAGACCATGATGTCTGCTGCTTGGCAGTGCCAGCATTTTAAGCAAGATGGTTTAGTTTATGAAAATCTCTTTTAATCTGAATCCTTCCTGCGTTGCCAGGAGTTACTTAGGCTAACGGGGCAAAATAGGGTAACTATTTATTAAACGTGGTATGATAGTACTGAGGGATCTCAGTCAAGATTAGGGATGTTATGTGCTAAGCTCTGTGCTATCAAAGAACAAAAGACAACCCCTGTTCCAGAAAAGGCTTACAAGTGAAATAGGCCAGACCAAGAGGTAGACAGGAAATACACACTGAGCAAGCAATGATAGACAGCACCTCCCAAGCTAATTATATGCTGCTTCCTCCAGAGGTATCCAATAATGACATTTTCACTGCCAATGTACTATATCTATTTAATGCCAAAGGGGGAATCTGGTAGAAAAGTTTGATCGGCCTAAATTCAGCATAGTCCATTGGATCAGCCCAAAGGAGCACCAATAATAAAACCTTTATGCCACCCAGTAGCTGATTCTCAATGTGGAACATATTTAACAGGAAAACTATTTGAGAGAGTTTTCACATCAGTTTATTGGTGCCGTTATTCATACTCCTGCACCTGTGAAGCCAAGCTCCCTTTGCACCAGGAGTGTGGCTGCATATGCCTCAGAGAGAAAGAAAAATGATAAATACGTTTTAGAACCTCTTTAAAATGGCATAAAATAGATCTCCACACTTCGGGCCAGATAATGAGCTGGTGTAAACAGGCACAGCTCTGTTCCTGTTCATTTATAGGAGCTGGGGAACCAGCCCTACATCTCCCAACGTTAAGGGCCTATCGTGGCTAGCAGCAAGGAAATCTCTGAGATGCATACTGGTGCAGGACTGAACAGCACAGGTCCTGAAAGGAGGAAAACCTTCTCCCACTTGAGGTTTTTGAAAACCCAGCAGTGTCTATTTGAAGCTGCTCATGCGTTTCGAGTGCTAGGGTGTATGGTGGGGGAGATGGATTCGTGGGAAGAAAGCAGGTGAGGTAGCTCCCATTACATAATCACTGGCATGTATTTAACAGGTATATATGTGTATATATAGTTACATATACTCACCCACCCCCCATTCATACACTGAGTGCTGTATTGACAACCTGAAGACAGCAGCTCTCTTTTATACACAGAACAAGATGTGCATGTGTGTGTGAATACATCTAGCTGTATGCACTGTAATACACACACAAATGTAATACTGGTGAAAGGTGGGGGACTGACAGTCCTGGAGACAGAATCCAGCACAGGAACATGCATTCTGCTTCCCCTCCTAAATCTCTCTGGTAAGATTGCCAACTGCAATGGTGCAGGGACAGGGCGCATAACTAGCGCTGAGCAAATAATTGATTTTTCAGCTGAGGGGCCGAACTGTTGGAGGACGGAAATAAGGTCACTTGGAACCAAAACTGAATTTTTTTGCTTTTCACGCCAAAACAACAAACCAATAGAAAAAATGTTTGGGTCAAAACAAAACATTTCACATGTTAATTCCAACCGATGTTTTCCGAATAAAACGTTGAATCAAAATGACAGTTTTCGTTTAAAAAACTTCTGGTGTTTTCCAAACAGTTCATTTTGGTTTTTGTTTTGTTTTAAACAAAACGTTTGACATTTCTGAATGTATTGTTCTTGGTGGTTTTGGGGCCCAAATGATTCACTGAATTTGTTCGTGAATAGTTTCGGTTCCCTGAAAAATGCATTTTTTGACCAATTTACTATATGTTGAAAAATTTTCTCCTGGATCTACTCATGAATTCATTTCACACTGGACAGCAGACAGCTATCAGCTGCAATGATTTCTGGTCCCTCATGACTTCAGCTGGAGTCAAACTTGCCATAGAGTATCTCAATACAGTCCCCCGAGTGAGTGATCCAGTCCCCAATGGCTCTCCATTCAACATTTCAACCAACTCTACCCCTACAATGCATGTGTGGCTTTCATTAGATTGCTCATATTCTACAGCCAGCTAACCCCATATGCATTAAACATTTTGACAGCATTAATAATGCAGACACACAGACTAAATGATTTATAATTATCAATGGAAAGGTTTTGCCTCTTGTCAGATGATGAGGCGCAAAACCCGGGAATGTTGTTAGCGTGCTAGAAATGCTCGCCTCAACAGCTCCACCCTGCTGGCACCCCATGCGCAGCTCTTGATCTGCTGACAGCACAGCCATGCACCCTGGCCTGGTTCTCTTTTTCACAGAATATCACCCCGTTTGATACAGAACCCATATAGACTTTCTCAATCAAGGAAATGCAAATTGCATCCTATTGAATACATTAATAATGCTCGCAGTAATTTATTCATCAAGTTTCATAGCAACAGAACTTAGCATTCCTATTGCATAAGAATTCAATAATTTTCCGAGTTCCTGCAGACGCTGTAGTAATTAGCTAGATCAGCCTATGCAAATCAGCAGCTATTTGAATCCATCATTATTTAATCCGATACACACTGTATTTGCCTCATGAAGTTTTCATACAGATCAGTCTTCTGGGTTTCAGGTGCTCAAGACAACTGGAAAGTGGAATGGCTTCATTTGCATATGTAAATTATGAACCTTTGCATAAATCAGCATGAAACTCTGATGGCTAACAGGCAATTTATGGAGTTCATTTCTCATATGCCAGTTGGTTTGATTTCGGGAGAAAAAAGGAGTCCAGATCTGGAAAATGTCTCCTTTGGCAAATTGGCCTGGAGTATATAATCAGATCATTCCTGTCATTTAGTGGTATTTATACATCTGAATTCATACCACTTGTCTTCATGTCATGGAGTTCAAAGAGACAGTTCCTGTCAGCCTATTTTGCATATGCAAATCAGTCTCATATGAGGCTATTAATTTTGGGACATCCAAGCTGTAACGGCAATGTCAATTTTCATACATTCCTGGCTGACATTTTATTTAACAGCTTATCAATTTGCCCCCCAATGTTACTGGCTATGCTACTAATTGCCCTCCAGACCCCTTGTAAAACAGCACAACCGCCTTCCACGGTGATCAAACGGGGGGAGTTCTTAAGAAACATGTTGGGATTTAACCTTGGCTCTTCCAGCTCCCCCTGGGAGCCTGCTTTTGTGTGTGTCTTGTAGATAACAAATGTTTGGGGGCAGAGATTGTCCTGACGTCTGTGTCTTGTACAAAACGCAGCACATCATCAGTGTTTAATACAGTACAGGACTCAACGTTGCCTGTAGGACATCTAGTCTGCAGACCATGAACAGGGGTTACCTGAATTTCAGTCCCTGTTACCATTAGGATGACCAGATGTCCCAATTTTGTAGGGACAGGGCCTATATTTGGGGCTTTGTCTTATATAGGTGCCTATTACCCCTCCACCCCGTCCCAATTTTTCACACTTACTATCCAGTTACCTTAGTTATCACCAGGGAGCACCATCACGATCTGAACAGCTGGGAATATCTGCATTTCTGTCTCTGTACTGACTGGGAGGATGTGACACGGAGGCCCACTGGTGGCTCCATACTCGTTAGGCCTGACACACTCACTACACCTAACAGGCTGTTGTCATGATATAGACCCAAAAGGCAGCATGTAAGATATCACTGCAAAACGCATAAGTCACTGATCACGAATATCCTGGCGCGGTGCATGTACGGGGTGCGTACAAAGAGTGAGAGATATGTGCTACAACAAAGTTCTTAGAATGTGTTTCGCAAGCAGTGCATAAGCCCCGTTTGCTCTAATCAAAGGAACGTGTATCGGCTTGTCAGATCAGGCTCATCGTTGGGCAGAGACAATGAAGGTAATAAAGCCATCAACGTAGCGAGTGGGAGAGATAGCATCTTAGCTATAAAGATATGGGGTCCGAACTCAAACGATAAGCAACTGAACCATCTGATTGTATACAGGGTCACTGTATTACAAAAGGGTACTGAGCAAGGTCTTTTATGAAAGGCGATTAATATTACTGTGAGATGTCTGCACTAACGCTGCGCATCTGGATTCTCACGGATACTCTGTTTGGAAGTCTGTGACCAAACACAGGGAGAACCAGGTTTTCTCCCCGCCAGGAGGGAAGGTAGTTTATCTACCTGTCTCCTGTGTCGATTAAGCATTGTGGAATCAAAACGATGGAAGTGCCTTTTACACACAAGTCAACCAGGGGCTGGGAAGTCAACAGGAAGGGCAGGAAGCCTTTTTACTTCTTGCAACATGGTCAATGAGCTCTGGGAAGACGGCCTGGCATCTACACCCAGCAGGGGACAGCAGCTTCGGCTGGGCTTCCTTTTCAAAGAATAGCTGTAGAGGTTTCCTGGGCTATGAAAAGAAAGGGGAGAGAATCCCCTAGTTATCCAGCACTTGGGGGACCGAGAAGGCCAGAGCTCTTGAAATGACAATGTTGGGTCCTTCAGCCAAGAGGGTTGAAGTCTCTGGGAACTGAGCACAGGTGAGAAACCTGCTTAGGCAAGGATTGTAACGGGCTGAAGGGAAGTTTTAGTCTTACAAGCGTATTTTTACTGTTTTTCACCCTTTCTATCTTTACTCCTTGTGCTTGGGCTCAATTAGCCCTCGAACTTTTTGTTGAATAAACTTGGCTTACTATCAAACCAATTCAGTGTTTGATTTGACAAGTGTTTGTCAAACCCCAGTTACATAACTAAGCTGTTATTGTCTCTTTAAAGAAGCGGCTAATTTAACTTCTGTGCGTGTTCCAGGAGTGGGCAGGGAGACGTCTCTGGGGAACTCAGGAGTTGGGCTTCCCTGTTTGTTACCTGCTAGGCCAGGTTTAGACTGGCCGAGTCCCGAAGAGTTTGCTGGCAAGGCAGACAAGCTGATGTGTCGGGAGTTGGTGACACAGCTTAGCTGTAGCAAAACTCTCATTTGCTGAGGCTGAGAGGGGTAACCCAGTAATTCACAATTCTGGAAACTCCAGTAGATCGTCACAGTGACAGATGGTTTGGGGGAAATTCGGGACTGGGAAGGTGTTGGACTCACTCTGCAAAAAGTAGCTGAGTGGTGGAAGCCAGGGTGTGACCTGTGTACTTCTACAGCTGGCTGGGGGCAGCAGGGCTGTGAATTACAGAAGCACAGCATTTAAAGCACCCAGAGTTGCAGGGCAGGTGGTGACAACCCCTTACTCGTCTGGTTTGGACCTCAAAGCACCACAGAGGACCTGGAATAACAACAGCGCTCAGCACTTAGGGCCTGGTCCTAGACAGCACTGTGGCCTTTGGATCAAGCCCTTATACAGCACTTTGCAGCTTCAGAATGCCGTGGCTTCACATCTGTACACATGGAGCAGCTGGGAACACCTGTATTTCCACTCCTGGCCCTTGCAGCTCCAGGAAGCACAGCTCTGGACAGAGTCCAGAAGCCTGCACTCACTACTCACTACCTGTTTTGCCTTTGGGTATTAGGTTCCCTCCTGTTTTATTATTTTTTGCAGCCCTATTAAAGTGATCCTAGCATGCCTGGCTAACCTGTAAGCGCTTGTTCCATCACTCTCGGGGCTGGAGTCAGCATTTCAGTGGCAGCACGGAAGGTGAAGCCATGTACCGGCACATTTCATTGCAAGTGCCAATTTCCCAGCATTTACAGGGCCAGGCGAGGGATGGATAAACGGTTTAATCTGCTGAAGCTAGATGTCAAAAATGGGCTTTCTTAATGGAAAAAGCTGTCAGGAGGATGGCGGCATGTTTCTGCCAGCTCCCCACCAGTGAGGAAGGCAGAATGGCCGTGGGCAGGACAGGTGGTGGCTCCTCAAGTCCTCAGAGGCTGAGACTGATTGCGAGGCAACAGGCAAGCATGACCTCTTCAGCCGAATGCCAGCTCCTCCCCCATTTTCCAAGGCACTCCGGCCCATCTGAGACTATACACAAGAGGGTTTGTTATTTTTTTGACACATTCACTGAGGCTTCTACAGGCTGGAAACCAACCAGGGCTGAGTTTCAACAAAAGCAGCTTCTAAAGCAGACTGACGTGAAGAGAACATATGGATGGCTGATGGGAAATAAAATGGGGCAGAGATTCACGAAGCCCTCTCCCCTCATCCCCTCACTCCTCCATCCCCGTGTCTTTGACTTCTCCAGCTTCTCCCTTCGCTCCTCTTCCAGACATGCAAATCTGAGATCCACTTCTCCCCTCACCACCCTACTCACCCAGGGCCCTAAACGGGTAACCTCCTACCTGCCAGCCTGTCCGCCCACCCTCTGCGCTGTCCTCTCCCAGAATGGAACTGAAATCCCAGCCCACGCTGCATCTTCCCCATCACCCATTCACTCCCTGCTCTACAAGCTGCACCCTTGTCCCTGTTGCTGTCTCTCCCCCAACTCAGTCCATCCTCTGGTCTCCCACTAAACATGCACACTGTGGCTCCTACTGGAGCTGTCCAGGATGACTGTTACCAGCTGGTGTCCAGCCCTCACAGGCAGTGGGGATCTCCAGAGAAGCTCTGTCAGGCCACCTGAGCTGAATTGCTCCAGTGAGACAATCGACTTGGGAGTGTGCCACACATACCCAGTTGTACTCCTCATCCCTGGAGAAGCTACTCACACTTCTTTGTGCCTCAGCTCCCCTGTCTGTTTCAGGAGAACGATTCCCTCCCTTTTCGTGGCGAGTGCAGGTTAATTCACTGATACCAGGACAGCACTTGGAGAGAAGAACAGTCTGCTAACCTCCTCCTCCCCCCCAACCAGGAGGGCCAATGTAGGATTATTTTCTATTGCCTATTCCCTACTAGTTTGCCCATGCCTCTTTTAGAAACTCTCTTCATGGCCTGCTTGTCCCCTTATGGAGAGCAGTAAGTCCCACTGCGTTCAAAGCCCCTGCGTCTCCACTGTCCTTCAAATCCCTTCGCTGGGTATCGAATTCCAGCTCTTCATCCGTGTCATTTCACTGAGCTCCAAGCTTGTCTCTCCAACCTGCTCTCCCTCCACATCCCCAGTCCACTGAGAGCAGCCACCACTGCCAGCCCTGGAGTATCTGCCGCTCCCGGGCCTGCCTCCCGTGTGGTGCCTTCAGTGCGCGGACCTCCCTCTCAGACTGATCGTCAGGACACCTCACTCCAGCCTCTCCTCAGAGCTCACTTCTGCTGGGTCCTCTGGGAGTCGGGAGCTTCTGAGAAGCGTCCAGGCCTCCCTGAGTCACTGCCTGTTTTATTATAGCCACCCCCGCCCTCCTGCCCCCTTCTCCGGTCTGCACAAGACCCTCATGGTTGGGTTAGATGTGAATTTGGATCCCGTAAGCTCTTCAAGGCAGGGCCTTGTTTCTGGGCTACACTGCAGGGCCCAGCATTAAACCCTAGCTGGATAGATGATAGATAATTTCCGCATCGTACATAGCAATTCACAAGCAAACGATAGATACAGCAACCAACTGAAATACGGGAGCTTGCTCCATTGCTGCCTTCAGCCGCATTTGGCCAAGCTATTCATCCCGTTCCTCTTTCCCCCTCCCCTGAAGGACTGCACTCCCCCAGGACCAGCGGCTGTTTATCCGCCTCCGCCTCCCACACCCCCTGCTGGGGAGACCCCGGGCCCTGTTCCGCCACATGGAAACAGGGGGCTGGCGCACATGTCCCAGGGCATCTCCCCTGCAGTGCCACGCTCCTGACAGATGCTGCCTGCCAAAGGGAACGGAGACAAAAGGAGGGGAGTTAAAAGCCTGTCGAGATGGGATGTTAGCAGCTGACACGCGGCTGCCGCTGCCGTTTCTCCCCAACCTCATCAAAGCAGCTGTCAGCACCTGTCTCGTTCCAGCTCTGTGCCCCTCCAGACAGGAGGGTAATTCACGGGCCTCGCTGCTTGTGTTCCTGTTTTGTTTCGTTCCAATATTCCAAAGGTTTGTTAGCTGGGAGCCTCGCGGCTCTCGGAGCGGAAAGCAGTGCAAGAAGAAGCTCAGGCCCTGCCTGACTGGAGAGAGCAGTGCAGTGTGACTGAACAAGTCCCTTGGTCAATCTGCCTGGGCCACACTCAAGCCAAAGCTGCTGCCAGCGTAGGCATTTCTACATCCGAGGGTGGCGGCTGCCAGTTTGCAAAAGTGTGCAGATCCACTCACCCGCTGATGTGAAAATGGGCCCGTCTCCATTGGTTTTCCCCCCTCCACTGCTGGGACAGGGACTGGGACCAGCCCTTTCGTGGTGAATGCAAAAGGCTGTTGTGCCCAGAAGTCACTTGGTGGGTGCCTGCTCATTGCTGGCTGTTGGTGAGGTGGATCCGCTGGTGCCTCGAGACCTGAAAAGCAGCCAAGACAAAGCCCCTGGAGCTGAGTTTTGGGTTCCAGGGAGGATCGTTACTGGGCATGAAACGGGTGGACCAGTCCCAGGTTTCTCCTGCATCTTCAACAGCAGGCTTGACGGATGTTAAAATATCCTGGGCCGAACTCTTCCCTGGGGTAACTGCACTGAAGTCCCAGCTGGCAGCAGAACTCTGGAATAGAGCTGGATGGAAATTTTTTGGTTTATCAGTTTCATTGGAAAATGCCAATTTGTGGCATCCAAAATGATTTGCAAACACACTTTTGGTTCAATGAACGTTCATCAGATCACAATGAAACTGAGATGAATCATGTCTGCCACACGGCAGGTACCCGAGGAGCACATCTGGATTTGGAAAAAGCGTTTGGTTGTTTACGATTTTCAGAATCCATGGGCTGGAGGAAATTTGAAATCCAAATTTCAGAACGTTGAAATTTCCTGGGAACTGTAAATTCTGAATTTCAGCCAGCTCCACTCTGGAGTCTCTGTCTGTCTGTCATATGCTAAGAAAAGCAACAATCTAACCCCAAACCACGCCTACTTTGCCTTTTTCATCATCAGACCCCTGTCGCATGGGGAATAATATAGAATTGGGAGTGCTGGTTTGAAATCAGAGATTCCTCTGTGGGCCCGTGGGGAGTGAGCGAGGCATGAGTCTAGCCAAAGCAGAGATGGATCCGAGACACACAATTTAGATTTGAATTCAGACTTGTTTGAAGTGTGGGCTTGTTCAAATTCAGGTGTTTGGTGCAGGCCCATCTCTAATCCAAACCCAACATGGTTCTAACGTGGTTCAGATCTGTTCGCTCTAAACTGGTTATCCCTGGGACCTGCCCCACAGCACCATCCCGTGGACTGTATGCCTGCCTGCTGCTGATCCGCCACTGGGGACGAGGCAACCCATTAACAGATTCACACACACAGGCTGGAGCCATAAATGCTGAGTACACGTGGCACGTGCTCCGGCAGCCAAGACTCAATCTGGTGGTCTGTGGAGAGCATCTCCAGCCTGTTGAGCTGTGCTGAGTATGAACCACCGAGAAGCCAGTCTTTGAAACGAAGCCTCAGCCCCACACAGACCTGGAGCCGGTATCATGCCTGTGAAGCTGACACCGCAGGATCGGTCCAGAGAGCTCTCTTAGGGACTGTTTTAAACATCACCCCTAACTCGGAACTGATGCACCATCTCCCCTCCTCACCACCCTCCCTTCCCAGCCCCTCACAGATGGTGCATTCCAAGTGGTGATTAATGCAGACATGGGGACAAACTCGCTCCAAGGGAAAATGAAAACGACGCCGTGGTCCTGCTTGTTCCTTAAACACCAGGGAAGGAATTACCCACTCTGTCTGTTTACGATACATGCTATAGTGCGGAAGCAAAAACCTGACAGCTCTGAAGATGGAATGTCAGTGAGGGTTATCCCAGGAGAACCTGTCAAACTGTCACAAGGCATTATTTCCAGCATATTACAGTATGGCACACTGAAACCTCCGGCGCGGAGACATCACTGCACCACCTCTGCTCTAGCAAAGCACAACATCTGGCCAGCACAGAGATACACCTGCATCCCCTATGCAGTCTCCTAGCACAGCCGCCAGGAGCCTGGAGCACTGAGCTACGACTGCATCCCCTCTGCTGGCGGACAGCCCTGCACCCAGAAATCTCCTCTATCAAGACCTATGTGCCTTTCACCATCCAGCCCCCAGTGGGCGTGTCTCTCTCTCTGTCCATTTGCTAGGATTTCTCACAGGGTTGTGCTGTCCACGACATGTCAATTGCATCACACTGATGTTTGCTACTTATCTCACTAGCTCCTGGGGCTGTTGTGTGCCACACCTGCATGATCCCCAGGCTTTCCCAGCCCTGGGTGGCATTTGCCTTGGGGAGTAAATGTCATTTGTATTATATTTCCAGGTGGCCCTGATGCCTAGTAAAAAGTGGTGCTTTAACTTTACGTACCTGCTTCTTTCTCCCTCCCTCCATTGCAAGAGCAACTGGGAAGTTTAGCTCTGGAGAGCAAGGGGAAGAAGAGAAACAGCCCCACTCCGCCAGCCCTTCTCCCCACAGGCCCCACTAAACTGGATGAGAATGGAGAGGCTCTCTGAGATGAGCTACGACAGCAGACAGCGCAGTGGCTGCTCCTACAGGGTGCCTGTTGCACTTGCATCACGCAGGAAGCAAAATGCCCCAGCATTAGCTCATCAATCTTGCAAATTCATTTAGCTTTGGCTGGTATCTGTCAAGAAGTTGATTAAAAGCCACAGAAGCAGGGCTTGGCTCAGAGCTGCTATTGAGGGGTCTGGGGCATAAGCTGCTCCACACTTGTCCCACACATACAATTCATGTGATCACTCACCAGCTCCTGCGTCTCTGGGCTTATCCGGATGGGCATATTCCTATGGTATATGGCTGCCCCATGGCGGGAGGGGCTGGCTCTGCTCCTCACCCTCCCTACCCCCCGATCCCTCTGCCCCACACTGGTGCAGATCTGTCATTTATTAAGAAAGAAATACATGCCCCATTTCCTTCACGTGATTAGAATAATGAATCATAGAAATGTAAGGCTGGAAGGCTCCTTGAGAAGTCCTCTATCCAACCCCTGCTCTGAGGCAGGACCAAGGAAACCTGTTCTTTTAGCATTCCTGGCATGGCGTTTCTCACAGCCACTGCCTGACGTTTTTCCAGTGGCACACAGGCCCTGGGCAGCCCTCTGCACAGGGGAGGAGTTTACCCTGTGTTCACATGGCACCCAGCAGTTGGCTGACTCATGGGGTTGGTAACAACCTTCAACCTCTAGATCATGAGCTCAAACCAGTGCAGGCGGAGAGGGGCTGGAAATCATTATTGCTTCTTGGCAGCTTAGGGGTGGGTGATCTTGTAGGTCTCAGTCCCACTTCTAATGTTCATCACAAAAACCATCACCACCTGGCACGCTTTGGCTGCCCCAGGACAGAATGGGTCCTGGAGTCTGAACTATTCTCTCAGCCCTTGTGGCAGCCCCCCCCGACTGAAGCGTGTTAGATGGAGTTCACAGCTTGGTGGCCTATACTGTTCTAGATCTGTGAGCAGACAGAGGGCTTCCAACTCCACAGCTGATCATTTGGCAGGTTTTGTGCCCACTCTCTCTCTCATGAATGCACACGAATACCAGATAGCTTTGTACCTCCCAGATCACACAGGTGGATGAGCGGAAGGTTGGTTTTGTGGTTAAGGCACTGGCCTAGCACACAGGAGATCGAAGTCCAATTCCTGCTCTGCCACAGACTCTCTGCATGACCTTGGGCCAGTCACTTGATCTCTGTGCCCATCTAATCTGTAACATGGAGATAACATTCCCTTTGTCTGCCTGTTTAGACTGTGAGCTGTTTGAGGATTTTTAGGGTATACTAAAAATACTTTTAGGGTATGCCTACGCTGCAGTCAGAGGTGGGACTGCAGCATGTGTAGACATATCTGATCTAGCTTTGATCTACTTATAATGCCCAGGTCTAAGTAAAATGGGCTCCCTAGGCACCTACAGTACTACAAATAACCAGATGGGGACAGATTGCATTTCAGCCAGTCCCAGGAATTAGCTCCAGGATAGTCTCATCCTGGCACCACTTCAGGAATTTCAAGATAATTTCTCAGGAGCCCTCTCCAGAACGGACTGCAAAGAGCCACTCACAGCTACACTTCAAACTCTCAATCCCATTCCCAGCTCAATGCTCCAATACAAGGAGGGAGAGCGTTGCCCCCGAGAAAGGCAAAGGAAGAGCTATGCAGAGCTGCTTCTCCCGTATTTCACATCCCAGTTCAGATTACAATCCCTGCCTCCAGCCCACAATAAATTAAAAGACTTGAGCTGAGCCAGATGCACTCTTAGCACCTTCTGCCTGCTGAGCTGATCCTTTCTACCAAGAGACAGGAGTTATAAATCCCCCCAGCAAGGCGTCTACTCTCTAGGCCAAGGTTAGCAATGAGCCCTGAAGAACCACTGGGTGTCTGAAGTCAGAAGGAAGCCCATTTCCTGGGCTACATACACAAAGAGCAGCAACTACTTGCCATAAAGGGCAGGTTGGGTTTCAAACCCCATCCCTACCACGTATGGGGTGTGTAGTCTGGTGAATACCTCTGGAGGAGGGTGAGGTTCAGGAGGGACCCAGTTCAGCGTGACACTAGGGGCTTAGCCAGGCAATCTGGGTGCAGGCTGCTGGCCCATAACACTGGCCACGCTGCATGCTCATTACAGATCTCACCCCTACAACTCTGCCTCCCTGCTCCATCACTTGCAGCTAACGCAACAGGGAGGGCAGAGGTCACCTTTCCAGGGGACTGGTGGGTCAGGGGATTGATTGTGCTGGGTAAAGGTTTGTTACATCAGTCAAACAGGTCCCGGATTCAAATCTAGCCCTGGCTGGTAACGAATGAGGTCATGACCACTTACTGTGAGGTGAACTGATTGTTCCCATTCCAGTTCCAAAGGGGGAGGGCACCATTACCATGAGGCACCCCAGCATGGAGGCCAAGGATGGGCCACAGTGACTGACCAATCTTCTCACCCACAGGAGCAGTCCCTCTGGGTCAGCACTGAGGCGTGCTGGCAGGGTAGTGATGGGGGAAGTTGCACCACCGATGCTTATGCTGCATCTATTCTTTTGAGGGTGGCTTTTGGTCCCCAATTCCCAATGCAGCATTAAATCCACCTAAAAATCCAGCCCTTTCCTTCCCCCTTCTGGTGGCAGGCACACGGGTGCCCTTCCTTTCATCTCATTAATTTCAAGGGCTCAGGAGGGGATAGTCACTGTTCATTTGGAATGGGAGCAGGCTCCCTCAAGCGTGAGAAGGGGTGACTCCGACAAGTAAAAGGAGTGAAGCAGCAGGGCGAGTAGGCAGCCTCTCCCAACCAAAGTAAAGAGCATGTTCCCTGCCATGGATCTGTGTCCAGTCCTAACACAATGGAACATTTCCCTCAACCTCATGGCTGCTTAACTCGCTGGCTCATTGCAGAGCTGAGTTTGTGGAATGGCAGAAAATAAGATGAAGACGTGCTAATTCTTTCCTCATGAGAAGAATGTGGGGAGATTGTAATGTAAGTAAAATTCCTGGAGGGGAACTGCATTGGGGGGGGCACTTTTGAGTCACTGGCATTCTGTGTTCACTTCTACCAGAAAACTAATTATCCCCAGCATGATTACAAAGGAGGAAGAAAAAACCTCTGACCCACTGTATCTACTAATTCTGGGACAAACTCCCGCAGCGGAATAAGGAGGAGCAGATTTACCCTCGGAACCCACATACTTATGGCTCCATGCCTGCCCATGTGCAACGGCATATTCATTATGGATTAGGCTTGAATGGTTTCCGGTTTGTGTGACAAGCCGTAATGATGCAAAGGGTAGTGTATTTAATGGCTGGTGCGCAAGGCCCTCCTAGTTCTAATCCCAGATCTAGCAGTGAATTGTGTGGTCCTGCCACTACTGAATCTTAACTATCTAGAGACTTAGTTAACTTATACAGCACAGAGACTATAGAAAGCACTCTGTAAGCAACAGGTATTATTAGAAGCCACAAGTGAGAAGATGGGCTCAGAAGCCATGGAGATCTCCAGAAGTGCCTAAGGAACTTTGGAGAATGAGTCCCACTGACACTGATCAGGAGTTGTGCTTCTAAACCTCTCTGGTGCTTTTGAAAACCTCCCTCTTTATTAGTATGCGCAGAGGGTAACATGGAGTATCTTATGCCATAGGACCAAAGTCTACAGGGTTACCCCAGACACAGATCAGACCAGGTCATCCCAAATAAAGGGCTGAACAGGAAGGGGCAGTGGTGACTTGCATCATTCGGAGGCTGCCTGGCAGAGGCCAAAAGATGTGGACTGGGAGAAGAGACACCAAATGCATGGAGGCTCTAGACTCATTATTATAAAGTGTGTACTGTGCTAACTAGATCTGGGTGAGCAGTTTGAGATGAAAACTGTATCCAATGAATTCTGCTTTTTTGCAAAACTAGCCACCAGCAGATTGTGATTTTAGCAAATGTGCTATTTGGAATCGCTCACTAAGTTCCACAACTACTCCTCCCCCTTAGAGCTTGTGTACAAGAAGTTAAATTGTGAATAGTTGAGATTTGAAAGTAAGAGCGGATGTGAGTGGACAGCTAAGTCCCACGACCGTCTGTTCCCAGATCGGGTTCTTAGAATCAGATTTCCTGTAATACTCAAAATTTCAAAAGTGGCTTCTTTTGTCTGTTTTTCAAAATTCTCTTAAAATTCTCTGGTTCCACCAACATTCCTGCCAGCGATCTCATTTGTTAGCATGTTGGCAGGGTGTGAACACAGCTAAGTTATTTGTATTATGGTAGCACGTGGGGTATTGCGTATATTGCACACTAAGTGTGGACTGTGCTTCAGGTTTGGGACCAAGCACCCATTCCGTCCACACACAAATTAGTCTGCCTCAGGCCAGCAAGCACTCAAGACCAAGGTCCCAGGGTCCTGATGGGGGGTAGGTCAGAGCCTGAGTCCTACTGAGATTCAGGTCCAAGCAATGTCATTTTGCAGTGTGGACGCAGGCCAAGCCGCAGACCTGAGTCAGAAGATCTGCATGGTGCAATACAGATGTGTTAGAGTAGCTGAGAGACCAGGTCTAGCAATCCACACAATGCTGTGTGGCTGCTCAAGCACGGGCTTGGAAACACCAAGTCCACAAGCCCAGGTCCTGCAGACCCTAGTGTGCAGTGCAGACATACCCAAGACCCCCACAGAGTTTGAGGCCCCACCCTGTTGGATCCTGCACAAACTCGTAGTGAAAGAAAGCCTCTGCCCCAAAGAGATTGTCTCAGATCCTCAAAGATGTTGGGGACACCTAATGTCCTCTGAAATCAGTATGGGCTTTAGTAGAACAACTCCAACATTGCTGTGTTCACATGAAGAGCTAAGTGGCCACAACGCTACAACACGCTGCGGTGTTACAGTGTTCTTATTAGGTGTATACACAAAATCTATACAGACAGAATCACTGCACGGAAACCTTAGAGGAGCTGCAAAGATTCCGTCTGAAGAAAAACACCAGACCGTGTAAGAAGGATGATTGACAAGACGCAGGCAGCAAGTTATTGTTAACAGTGCAGCCTCCGAACGGGAAGAAGCATAAGTGGTTCCCACAGGCGTCGGCTTTGGGATCTTTGTGATGTTGTCTGATTGAAAGTGACCATTTGCCTCACTGTTGCTACCACTGTTATACCATTGCAACAGATCTTGTACTAATTGTGTCATGTAAAGTGTCAATGATTTGCTAAATTAGGTTATCCTGGTTAAATCCACTCATCCTCACTGTATCTGAAGTGATGAATACTGGCTATGTTTCTGTATCTCAGAGGTGTTTGTTCCTGGGGTAACATCCACAAGGCAGTTTACATCCAGACTCACCAGCCCACTGTGAATGGACTATTCAATCTCGAAGGCCCATTAGGGACACTTCACTCTAACAATGGGCCATAGAAGAAACTCATCTCAACCAGCAGGCCTTCCTGTGGACTCCTCAACACGGATATGGGCAATGGTTTCTTCGATATCAGTCATCAACGCATGCAAGGACATGTGATTTGCTCATGTGACCCTGGATTCCATCTTAGTCCGGCAAGTTACAGTAACTTTCCACAAAAGGCTGTGAGCTTTGTTTGAGCCAGTACATTTCCAAGCACATGGCAAAGGATATAAAAGACCCCCGAGATGTGTACATTTGGCCTCTTTCCTGCCCTGATTTCCGGACTGTGGCTTTACAACTAAAAGGAGCGTACTGAATTATTATCTTTTGGAAGTTATCAGGGAGACTTTTGCAAGCTAACAGTCTGTACTGTCCCTGCTACAAACCTGATATAAGGACTGTGCGATTATTGTTATGTATATGATCTATTAACCACTAGTGACTCTTCTTTTCTCTTTTTAATACAACTTTAGATTTTAGTTACTCAAGGGATGGCAGCAGCGTGATCTCTGGGTAAGATCTGAGTTATATACTGACCTGGCAAAGTGGCTGATATCTTGAGATTAGAAAGACCCTACATGTGATGAAATTGCTTTTCAATAACCACTCATCAGAGAGCCCAGTGTCTGGCTGGTGCGATAAGGGCTGGAACGCCTAAGCAGACTGCGTCTCTGACTTCTTGTTAACTCGTGTGATGAGACAGAAGTTTACTTTTGTTACTGGTTTATAATCTAAGGAGAGAATAATCACCAGTTTGGGGGCGAGTCTGCCCTATTTCTCACCAGTTTGTCCTGAATCTGGCATTCTCAGCTGTGACCCACTAAAGCACGGTGAAATATATGGAAAGCTTAGAGGAGCAGCAAAGATTCCGTCTGAAGTAAAACACCAGACCATGTAAAAAGGATGATTGACAAGACACAGGCAGCGAGTTATTGTTAACAGTGCAGCCTCCAAAGGGAAGAAGCATAAGTGGTTCCCACAGGCATCAGCTTACCTCCTTGACATAATTCATTAGGGATCTGAAAAACAATGTAAACTTCATGCAGATTAAATCTGAAGAGCATTTCAAACTAACGGGGAGAGGGAGGCAAGCTGTGCCATAGGAGGGACCACAATCGCAGAATGATTTGCCCAAATTTAGGGAGATAAATGAGATGAGATTTAATACAGATAAAACGTGAGGGAATATATCTGGGGAGATATAATCAACACAGAGACAGCAGTGGAGTCTGCAATCTGGTATGTGGCAATGCAAAAGCAAGGACTGGGAGTGAGAGCAGATGATAAATTGGATACAAATTTGCAGACTTTGGCCTTCCCTACACTACATTTATGCTGGCAAAACTTCTGTCTCTCAGGAGTGTAAAAAAACACACCGCTGAGCGACATACGTTTTGACGGCATAAGTGCTTGTGTGGACGGCGCTTCGTCGGCAGGAGACCCTCTCCCACCAACATAGCTACCGCCGCTCATTTAGGTGGTTTTATTAGGTCCGCAGGAGAGCTCTCTCACATCGACATAACATGGCTATACAAGTGCTTATGCCAGCAAAACGTATGTCGCTTGGGCGGGAGGCTGAGAGAGTTCACACCCAAGCAACAGAAGTTTTGCCAGCAGAAGCATGGACAAGGCCAAAGTCATCTTGCAAAAGAGACAGAAGAAGCACATGCCATCCCAGGGCGCGTATATGAAGGGAGCTCTTCCAAGAAAAAGGAGGTACAGCAAAGGGGCTTTACACTGCCGTGAGAAGGCCGCTCAGAGTGCTGTGGGCAAATTCAGTCCCTTGTTTAGCTCAAGAGCCAGCTAGCACAGCCAGAACTGACTACGGCTGTAGGTGGTGCTACCAAAAGGGAATTTGGTTTTTCTATACCAATTATAACGTGTTCGGATTTTTATCCCATCCACCTAAGTCACACATCCCAAGGCTGGGTTGTGCTTTGTTTCTTTCATGACAGATTACTGAGCCCCGAGGATCCCTTGGTACATTGAACCTGAGAGTTTGTCTGGGCCAGGCAATCGTGAGAAACGGGAATGATTTAAAACCAAAACAGACTCCGCATCGCTAAAGTTAATTAGCATCAACCCCCCGAGAAGCTCACAGACCAGCAGAGACGGAGCTCTTCATCCTTCTCCCTTTCTTTCTGCTCACGGGCAGCACATTGACAACTCATGACAAATTGATTTTTCGTTTCATTGGCTGATCTGATAAATCCAGAAAAACAAAACGTGGATTTTTCTCACCAAAACAAAAACCTGAAAAAATGGCATTCAGGTCGAATGAACCGTTCTGACATTTCCAAAGCATTGCCCTCCTTTGCTTAGGCTGAAATTATTTGCTGGATTCAATCCAAATTTGCAATAGTTTTAGTGCCCTGAAAAATACATTTTGGGGCAAATTTACTATTTGCTAAACAAAATCACCTAGTTCTACCGATGGTCCACAATGAACAGCTTTGCTCAGCCCTTTGTCAGTGAAACCATTCCTGTGGCTGGTTCATCCAAGTGTGTGTATTTTGCTAGCTCTCTGCAGTGCATCCGAATAGCCAGGCACCAGCCTTTGCACATGAAGATTTCAGTCTCAGCAGCAGCACAACGCCTGCATGCACAGTGAACCCAGATGCGGGACAGGAGGCAGCTGGCAAAATGCACAGTCACATAGTAAGACAGCTCTGCCCCCAAAGAGCTTGCATTCTAAATAGATGAAGGGCGGGGAAGGGAAACTGAGGCCCAGAGAAGGGAAGTGACTTGCCCAAGGTCACTCAGCAGGTCAGTGGCAGAGCTGGGATTAGAATCCGAATCTCTTGAATCCCAGCCCATGCCCTAGTCATTGGGCCAAACTGGAAAAATCTCAGAACCTCCTGCTTTGTTGCTCTTTCAGACTGTACAAATAGCATGAAGCGAATATCTTCAATGGAAGTGTCAGGTACCGACACAGGGTAAATAGCTCCCCAGAACTCGCTGCTACTGAACACCACTGAGAAGGGGGAGGAATCCTACCAGCAGCAGGGCTGTGGTTCAGAGAGGGATTAGTTTATGCCTCCTTTGTACACCCCCTCCTATCCTTGCCCCTGCATCAAAGACAGCGTGAGCCATCAAAATACTGTGCGCTAATGTGTACTTTTTCTGGACTGGAACAATTACCACTAAATACATATTATGCAAATACCTTGGTTACCAAAACGATGCTGCCTGCATGCAGAATAGAAAAGATAAGAGCAGTTTGGAAGAAAAAAAAAAATCAATTTAGCCAAATGCTACATTACATTTCTTCCAAGCATTAAGAGACAGAGTCCCATCTTGGCCAGCTGGCCGTAAAGTGGATAAAAAACATAACTAAAACGATAGAGGAGATGGAGGACAATGCTTGGCATTTATTCAGCATTTTTCATTAGAGGATCTCAAGGCACTGTGAAGCTAAACGACATCCTATTTTGGAGACGGGGAAACGGAGGCACAGAGAGAGAAGTGATTGGCCCAAGGTCACCCAGCAATAGTTGGCAGAGATGAGATTAGAATATCGTTCCTTCGACTCCTCGCTCTGCACTGTAACCATAAGATCACGCTGCCTCCCCATTCACAGAGAGAACCTGTGGGGGGAGGAGATATTAACCTGACAATAGCAGTTTCATAGGGAAGAGAAGGCCCTTTTGTCATCTCTTGAGAGAGGCAAAACCATCAGAACAAAATATACAGACTGAACATGAGAAAAAACACGTTTCCTAACAGAGACGCTGGACTAGCCTGCCTACTGGAGACAGCTGAGTCACCAGTTAACAGCATTCGAATATTGGTTAGATAAAATCACATGGGAATTAAACTAGGGGAGAATGATGCTTGGTGGCAGTTAATGGGAGTGGATGTCTTGGATGCTCTTTTCCGGCCCTATCACCTACCCTTCCTTCCACATAACCCCACTGCATTGTGTTCCTCTCCCTGTGCTGGTTTTCACCTCCTGTCTTTTGTGATTTCGCTGATGGTGCAGCAGCTAGCAGATTACTAAAAGTTCAGTCATACTCCAGCCCAAACCTTCTAGCCCTTCTCCCATTCCTAGCACCTCCCCGGTTTTCTCCAATTGTCCTCTCATGCATTTCAGTCCAATTCAAAAGATCATTTTTCATGACAAGCTGTACAAGTGTTGCCAGAGTATAAGACAAAGTCAGAGGTGGGGAGGATCCCTTCCTCCCCTGAACAGAGACAGTCTTTGGGGTTTGACCCTCTGTGTCCATTTGTCATTCCTGCCATGCCTTCTCTGCCAGGGTCAGGCACAGTCTGGAAGAATTATGGAAACAAATACAGCATTGTGTGTAATAGCAATGTAGTGACCAGACCATCTTCAATACTACAGTGATGAGTGTGGTATAAAAACCAATATAGAATAGAACAGAATAGACCTGACCTGACATTTGTAACTTACCTCATTTCTTAGTGGGCACGACTGGGAAAGCGAATGTAACTTGTTAAGCTGCCATAACAAGCGGCATATGCTGGAGTCAGGATGGCTAGCTAAGACCAGCAGGAACAACTTGGTATTAATAAACAAGCCTAAATGTAAGAAGTAGAGATCAGATTATCCATGGGCTGAGCACGCTGTACAGGGATTGGTTCCTAGCAAGTAACCAAGCCAATCATGCAGTATGTGATGTAATGTACAGTAACACAACGTGATGTGTAAATGTACAGAAAGGAAGCACTTTTCTGTGTAATCTGACATCCATCTCCTGCGTTTGAGTCTGATCGATTCAGCCTAGCTTTGCTGTATGCCAGATAAAGGAACGTGAACGATGAGATTGGAGTCAAACTGAGTTTTTAGGGAACTGTAAGGAAGAGGTCTTGGCGGAAACCCAACAAATAGATCAGAATAAAATATAATAGAGAAGGTGAATGCTCTCCAGAACAGAGAGCATGCCAGAGCTGTCTGGAAACGCTGTCATGATGGGAATGATCCTGAGCTCAGCTGGAGCCTGTATCCTAAAAAGGGCTGTTAAAAGAAATGACTCTGATGTGTTGTTCTGGCCTGGCCTGATCACCAGACCCTCCCAATGCTCTAGGGAAACCTGGACTGAGAGAAGTCCTTCAGAGATATTGGGTTAAGCGAAAGACCTTGGGGGTGAGCAACAATTCCCTCACTAAGTTAATGCAGATGGGCTGCTGAAAGCTGGGCTCCTCTGTGATTTTGAACTCCAGCCCCACGTTTGTAGGTCCCTAGATCCATCAGACCTTACCTGCTTAGTCATCATTACTCACCCAGACACACAAACGTCCCTCTCATGGCATTTATTCTCCCTCGTGAGGGGAGACAGAATAACTCTTGCTGCTGTAAATGTCAGCAGAGCTCAGCCACTGTCTGCTATTTCCTCTCCCAGAGGAGGGACGGTGCAGTATATAAGTCAGTACGCTCTTCACATCATCCAGCTTTACCCACCGTATTAACATCTATCCATGCAATCTATAACTGCATCCCAGGCCTTGTCAGACCGCTTGGACCAATGGCACTGCTGGGCCAGTATCCTGTCACTGCCACCAGTCAGCTGCAGACGGTCAGGGGAGGTGTAAAGCCTCCATAATGAGTGATTTTACACAGTGCTAACACTTGGCCCAGCTTTAGCTCTCTCCATCCAAAGACCTCAAAGGCCCAAATCCTCCAAGGCACTTAGACACTGTGGCAAACAGCCGGCTTCTCCCTAGTGGGTCTCGCGCTTTTGCCTCTCTTAGTGGGCCAGGGCATGGCCAGTTACCCCGTCTTCCCAGGGAGGGGGTAGGAACCCAGGCCCACCTGCTCCTCCGGGTCCCAGCCCAGGGGCCCTCTGAGTAGCAGCTCTGTGCTGCTGGCACCTTACTTGCAGCTTCAGGCTTTTCCCCTGGGCTACTTCCCCCCCCCCCTCTGTTTTTCTGGCTTCTTGAGCCCAGTACCTTCCTCAGGACTCCACCTCTCTCCCACACGCCGCCCCGCTCCGTTCTCCTCTTCTCCACGACTCCACGCGCCGCCCCACTCCGTT
>ML675622.1:33949754-33968073 GCA_007922155.1 Mesoclemmys tuberculata
CTCCGTTCTCCTCTTCTCCACGACTCCACGCGCCGCCCCACTCCGTTCTCTTCTTCTCCACGACTCCACGCGCTGCCCCACTCCGTTCTCTTCTTCTCCACGACTCCACGCGCTCCTCTGCTCACCACACACGTACTCCTTCGACTCCCACCCTGCCTCTCAGGAGTAGAGGGTTTTTATCAGGCACCTGAGTGGGGCCTTAATTGGTGTCAGCTGACCCTAATTACCCTTTGGCTAGTCTACAGGGAATAAAGCCTGGAGCATTCTAGAACTTACATAGCGCCCTTCTAGAACTTTCCCCATGCCCTCTGCCCTTGCTATACCACAACACCCACGTCCCATTGAAACTGATGCAACTTAGGCATCTAAACTTTGAGGGTCTGTTTGCCAAGAGCTGTGCAAACACGTCCAAATTCAGCCTCACAATCACATGCCAGTGAGACAGGTGGGCACCCCCCCTTTTACAGATGGAGAAACCGAATCACAGAGAGGCCAAGTGCCTTGCCCAAGACTTCACAGGAAATCAGTGGCAGAGCCAGGCATAGAACCCAGCTGCTCAGATTTCCTGTCCCACCCTTTGCACTACACATCCTGTCAGGATCAGCCTCCTCCCCCAAGCACAGTCTGTTTACAAACACTCGTGTGGCCGAGAAGCAGCGGGATTTTGGCACCACATGTGCACGCAGACACGCCACGCTCCAATTCACAATCACAGACAGACTGAACAGCAGCCGCTTCAGAAAAATGTAAAATCAAATCAAATCAAATGGAGATCATCACTCAAGAAGAAATTGAAAATTTAGTGGAGCCTTTTCCAAATGATAGCCCTGCTGCAGAAAATGAAAGTGGAAAGTGCCTAGCAGAAGAGCAAATAACTACAAATTTACCATGGCAGCAGCTGCCTTCACAAAACCCTCTGCAGCTTTTAAGCATCCTAATGTTATTTCAGAAATAAAATTATCACTTAAAATTACAAGACAGCTCTGCTGCTACAGAATAAATCTCAATGCTCAATCCCCAATGGGCTAGGAAAGGGAGTTGCTTTCACTTGTACAGGTACTGCTTGTAGCTCTCCCCAGCCCTGACCACTTCAACAGGGAGATTTTAAGGTGATGCTGTCCAAGACGCAAACAAAAGAGTGCTAGCAAAACAGAACAGGAATGTGTGTGCTGGTGCATGTGTCCGTATATACAGAGCAGCGGTGCTCAGATGTCTCCTCTCACATCCCCCTTACCTGTAATGGAAAGTTTCCACACCCCCATCACAGGGGCGGAGCTGGGGAGGCGGCCGTGGGGGGTAGGTAACGCTCCCTCCCCGCCCCCCCATGGGGATGGCCTGGGCCCTGCCATGCCCCCCCTGGACATTCCTCCCTGCCCCCCTTCCCCCAGTTTGGGGACCACTGATCTAGAGTACGTGTGTCTCTACATGGATGGGTACACACACTCGCCCCCATGAGCCCTGCTTTGAATGCCCACTTCTTCCCATCTCCCACGAGCACATTTGGGAAAAGGTCCCAGTCAAAATCCAAAAAGCCACCATTATCCTTCAAAACTCGCCTCTGCCATAATGCATACAGAAACCTGCCATCTCAGATAAACTGGGCAGTTGGTAAATTGCGATTATTGCCTAAGAATTGTGTCCACTCTTGCCCCCATCTGTGTTTATTTCATCCACCGATTATGCCTTGTTTTTTAGATGGCACACTCTCCAGGGCAGCGACGGCCCTTTGCTGTATGTTTGTACCTACCACAATAGGGCCCTGAGCTGTTTGGCCTTTAGGCAACCGTGTAAATATAACTGTTTAACACCACCACATGTGTAATATTTGCATTTGTTCTGTGTCCACCTCCCACTGCAGCCCCAGGGTCAGGTTAATGCAGGACAACTAGAAAGTGAAATTCAAAGATAAAGAGGGAGTGGAAATGATTGCACCTCTTCTACCGTCAAAGCCGAACGAATTGCAGGAAGTAACAAAAGAGCATCGACTGGGACAGCTCCTTTGGCTTTACAGAATCCTTTCACTGCTAACAACTTCAGCTGTTATTAACACAGGTTCAGATCTCGTTTAAATGCTTGTGTGATTGTTGCTGCGAGCGCCTTTGTAACAGTCTCATTGAGAGAGGCTGTAGCAATATCCTTCCTTGCCACTGAGGGTTTTCAAACGGCCTGAAAATTAATTCAAAATAAGTCAGCCTTGTGGCCCAAAGGCGAGCCGGTGCTTTGCTCACACCGCCCCTCCATGCTTGGTGAGCTCGGCAATCAGCAGGGCTCCGAACAGGTCCGTACACATAGCTCTCCAAGGCACACAGCATGCTCGGGGCCAGATAAACCCCCGCTGTAAGCGGGTGCAACTCCACTGATTTCTGCTCACACCAGGGCTACGTTCAGCCCCGCTCTAGTATTCTGCGTTTCCTGGCTAGGTTAATGGGTCTCTGGATGTGCTCAACTCAGAGCTGCAGAGGTGCTGGGCACCAGCGGCTTCTGGGATGCTCAGCTGGAGTCTGGGTGCTCATCACTTCTGAAAATCAGCTCCTGGTGCTCCAAGACCCCCCCCTCCGGTGCCAGCTCACAGGGAGGGCCCCAGGCGCCTGTTTGGATTCAGAAGTCTCACTTGTGGCCAGGTTGCTCTTGTCAGTGAGCCACACAGCATTTATCTCACAGGAATTCCCCCAGAGTCCATGCTGCTGACATGAAAGACCATCACCCGCCATCGCAGCTGTTCAAAGTGCATGACCCAGGGTAGCACTAGGCCCCCGTCTTGAGGATGGAAGGAGACAGATTTTCCATGTGCTTCCCAGGAATTCTGTTTCAGCCTATTCCTTTGGTTTATGGAGGATGGGTCTATTTGGATCCCAGAGCCCCCCCTCACCTCCTGCCCCCTCATAGCCTCTCTTCCCCACGGTGGTGCCTCCCATGTCCTAGTAAGATCACACTTGTCCCATAGGAATCTGGATGAGGCTCCCTCCACCTCGATCCCTGTCAGGGCATTTAAAGCAGACTGACAGACAATCCCGGTCTTAGGGTGCCAGAGACCAGACCCAGGAATGACACCCAACCTGCACTCATCATGGGGACGGGTCGGCCTCCAGGACAGGGACACCCCACACCTGCACTCACCATAGGGACTCTGCCCTCCCCTGCGTTCCTGGCCAAGACTCCGGCACAGCCGAAGCACATCCAGCCCCCGAAGGATCCATTCAGGCTTGTGGGACATGAGACCTGCTGCCTGTTGGAACCAGACGGGGGGAACTGACCCAGTGAAGAAGGCTTTAAACTAGGTTCTATGGGGGACGGGGACCTAATCCCGGAGGTAAGTGGGGAAGTAGGACACCAGGAGGAAGCAGAAGGAGGAGGGTGCAACAGGGGAGACCTCCTGATTCGCACTGAGAAAGTCAGGCAATCAGCCAGTTATGTCAAGTGCCTGTACACAAACGCAAGAAGCCTGGGAAACAAGCAGGAGGAACTGGAAGTCCTGGCAGAGTCAATGAACTAAGACATGATTGGAATAATCAAGACTTGGTGGGGTAACTCACACGACTGGAGCACTGTCATGGATGGGTCTAAGCTATTCAGGAAGGACAGGCAGGGGCGAAAGGGTGGAGGAGTTGCACTGTGTAAGAGAGCACTATGATGAGCTCCAGTATCTCCAGTTTCATAAGCCAGTTGAGAGTCTCTGGGTTAAGGTTAGAAGCAAGAACAATAAGAGTGATGTCGTGATGGGTGTCTGTTGTAGACCACTAGACCAGGAGGATGAGGTAGATGAGGCTTTCTTCAGCCAACTAGGGAAAGTTTCCAGTTCACAGGACCTGATTCTCATGGGCATCTTCAATCACCCTGACATCTGCTGGAAGGGCAACACAGCAGAGCACAAACAATCCAGGAAGCTTTTGGAGAGTGTTGCGGGTAACTTCCTGGTGCAAGTGCTGGAGCAACCAACTAGGGGCCGTGCTGCTCTTGACCTGCTGCTCACAAACAGGGAAGATTTGGTAGGGGAAGTAGAAGTGGGTGGCAACCTAGGCAGCAGTGACCATGAGAGGGTTGAGTTCAGGATCCTGACAAAAGGAAAAAAGGAGAACAGCAGGATACGGACCATGGACTTCAGAAAAGCAGACTGACTTCCTCAGGGAGCTGATGGGCAAGATCCCTGGGCAGCTAATATGAGGGGGAAAGGAATCCAAGAGAGCTGGCTGTATTTTAAAGAAATCTTATCGAGGGTGCAGGAAAAAGCCATCCTGATGTGCAGAAAGAATAGCAAATATGGTAGGCACCCAACTTGGCTTAACAAAGAAGTCATTGATGAGCTTAAACACAAAAAAGAAGCTTACAAGAAGCGGAAGCGTGGTCAGATGACTAGAGAGGATTATAAAAATACTGCTCGAACATGCAGGAATGAAATCAGGAAGGCCAAAGCGCAATTGGAGTTGCAGCTAGCAAGGGACGTGAAGAGGAACAAAAAGGGTTTCTACAGGTATGTTAGCAACAAGAGGAAATTTAGGGAAAGTGTGGGCCCCTTACAGAATGGGGGAGGCAACCTAGTGACAGAGGATGTGGAGGAAGCTGAGGTACTCAATGCCTTTTTTGCCTTTGTCTTCACAGAAAAGGTCAGCTCCCAGACTACTGCACTGGGCAGCACAGAATGGGGAGGAGGTGAACATCCCGCAGTGCTGAAGGAACAGGTCCGGGACTATTTAGAAAGATTGGACATACACAAGTCCATGGGGCCAGATGCAATGCACCCGAGGGTGCTGAAGGAGTTAGCTGATGTGATTTCAGAGCCATTGGCTATTATCTTTGAAAGCTTGTGGCAATTGGGGGAGGTCCCCAATTGGGAAAAGGCAAATCTAGTGCCCATCTTCAAGAAAGGGAAGAAAGAGGATCCAGAGAACTATAGACTGGTCAACCTCATCTCAATCCCTGGAAAAATCATGGAGCAGGTCCTCAAGGAATCCATTTTAAGGCACTTGAAAGAGAGGAAGGTGATCAGGAACAGTCAACATGGACTCACCAAGGGCAAGTCATGCCTGTAGAAGGCAATCATGTTGGTCAAAGAGGTGACCAGCTCTGTGGATGTGGGGAAGTGGTGGACGTGATATACCTTGACTTTAGCAAAGCTTTTGAAACAATCTCCCACAATATTCTTATCAGCAAGTTAAAGAAGTATGGATTGGATGAATGGACTATAAAATGCATAGAGAACTGACTAGATCATCAGGCTCAATGAGTAGTGATCAATGGCTCCATGTCTAGCTGGCAGCTGGTCACAAGTGGAGTGCCCCAGGGGTTGGTCCTGGGACCAGTTTTGTTCAACATCTTCATTAATGATCTGGAGGATGGGGTAGATAGTGCCTCAGCAAGTCTGCAGATGACACTAAGCTAGGGGGAATGGTAGATACCCTGGAAGGTAGCGATAGGATACAGAGGGACCTAAACAAATTGGAGGATTGGACCAAAAGAAATCTGATGAGGTTCAACAAGGACAAGTGCAGAGTCCTGCACTTAGGATGGAAGAATCCCATGCACAGCTACAGACTGGGGACCGACGAGCTAGGCAGCAGTTCTGCAGAAAAGGATCTGGGAGTTACAGTGGATAAGAAGCTGGATATGAGTCAACAGTGTGCCCTGGTTGCCAAGAAGGCAAATAGCATATTGGGCTGCATTAGTAGGAGCATTGCCAGCAGAATGAGGGAAGTGATTATTCCCCTCTATTCCGCATTGGTGAGGCCGCATTGGAGTATTGTGTCCAGTTTTGGGCCCCCCACTACAAAAAGGATGTGGACAAGTTGGAGAAAGTCCAGTGGAGGACAACAAAAATGATTAGGGGGCTGATGCACAAGACTTATGAGGAGAGGCTGAGGGAACTAGGCTTGTTTAGTCTGCAGAAGAGAAGAATGAGGGGGGATTTGATAGCAGCCTTTAACTACCTGAAAGGGGGTTCCAGGGAGGATGGAGCTAGGCTGTTCTCAATGGTAGTAGATGACAGAATAAGGAGCAATGGTCTCAAGTTGCAGTGGGGGAGGTCTAGGTTGGACATTAGGAAAAAGTTTTTCAATCGGAGCGTGGTGAAGCACTGGAATGGGTACCTAGGGAGGTGGTGGAATTTCCACCCTTAGAGGTTTTAAAGTGGTGGCTTGACAAAGCCCTGGCTGGGATGATTTAGCTGAGGTTAGTCCTGCTCTGAATAGGGGGTTGGACCAGACGACCTCCTGAGGTCACTTCCAAACCTAATCTTCTATGATTCTATGGATCTGGAGGGGTGCTGGGGAGTCACGTGAGGAGCAGGGACATGGCACACAACGTACAGCACATCGGAGCTTGGCTCACATCCTGCTAGCAGACCACAATTGTTTTGGGCAGTGATGACGATCTACCCACCTGGGGCCTAACATATCTTCTGCGAGGTGCTGAGCACCCAGTCAACGCTCAGTGCCCTGCAGGATCTGCTCCCTGGATATGAAGCATTGTCTAGTGGCTCAAGCACCAACCTAGGAGTTAGCAAAGGTGCGGGCTGTTCTTGGTTCTGTGACACTGGGTAAGTCTGCCTTACTCCCCCCTTCTAGCAGTGGGGAAAATTGTGCTCACCTCCCTTTGGCAGGAGCTTTGAGATCAAGAGGGGAAAAATTCGATATGGGAACTAATGAGAACGATTATTGTGCTTCCCCTCCGTTATTCACACTCAGCAAGATGCTCCTGTCTGAGAACGAGAACACACTACTTCCTACCTACTGTGCTGTGTTCACTACCTGCATTCTCTCCGGGGTGGCTCCTGGCCTTTTGTCACCTCAGGACCCCCCAACCACCCACACAATAATCACCCTGTAAACTTGCTGCGGCCAGCTCTCACAGCATGGTGAGTCCGCCCTGCCTCAGTTGTGTATAACTTGGTCCAGACAGTGAGATGGCCCTGGGGTTTTTGTTGCCTTTGGGCAAATTGTAAATTCCCCTCCAGTCTGAGCCCCCAGTCACTCACACACCAAATAGCCACTAGATATTCTACTGTCCCTGGGTTCAGGACAGCACAAACTGCCCTACTGAAGAATGTATTTTCCACTTGGATCTGAAAGCGTTAGGGTTCCTGTAGAACGATGGATCTTCCAGAAGACGGAGTTGAGCAGTTCCCTTCTCATTCTTTTGTGGTGATCAATTAAATTCGGGTGAAGAAGGGCAATCCCCAGTTTGAGATTTGAATGGACTATCACAGGAGTGCCGCAGCCTGAAATTGCGCATGTGAGAAGTTGGCAGGTGGTGAGGACCTTGAGGGAGGCAAAAGAACATACGATTGGTAAGACTAAATTTCAAGCATTTCCTCTGCAAATATTAGTAAAGATTTTCTGGGGGTGGGGGGGAAGAGAACTTACATGAAAAATTCAACTGGCTCTGATGATTTATTAAGCCAAATTTGGGGACAGAATTCAATAATTGAAATATAAGATTTTAGTCATGCTTTACATGGAAATCTCAGGGCAACCTTTGCTGTGGAGTCATTTACAGACACATCCATATTGCTTCATGAATAATAAGATATTTCTTTCCATGTCTGGCTTACTGTAAAACGCTGCTACAATTTGGGAAGCACCAATGATAAAAAGCACACCCTGTTGTAAGAACGGCTCTGGAAGCGTAGTTATTCCTGTGCTGGCATTTCTCGGTACACTTTGTTGTTTACTCTTCTACATCTGTAGACATATATTTAATGGACAAGACGGCTGGAGAGCAGCAGTCACTCCACGGTCAAAACACAAAGGTTGTAAAACCAAACAGTGATGGGATGGTTTCCAGGCTAGGGCTGCATGTGTCCCATTATTGGCTAGCTCATCCACACGAGGTCAGCCAGCTCATCACAAGCGCTTCTTGTGCGATGTTCCTGGATCCTGCAGTCATACTCGATTCCAGTGATGACAGCATGCTTGGTGCTCTAGAATAATCAAAAAAAAAAAAAAAGGAAGCCATCTGTCCTAAACGTCCTCTGTTTTTATGTCCATCCATCCTATGCTAAGATCCTGTGCAACGTCATTGCTGAGAGATGCAAGGCCTAGACACAGCGTTGTTGAGACGGCATTCCTCCTGTCTGATCATTGAGAATGGTGGCAAATGGCATAAACAGCAGTCATGTTGGCTGGGGAGAGTATTTGACACAGGCCTCCCAAAGCTGTCCTAAGCAAAATGCTACAGTGCAGGAATGAAGCAGAGAAATAGACCCTGTCGATGCAATCGGTGTTAAATTTGCAGTTCTCTGAGAGATGGAGCTCCTAATACTGAGACACGTTAGAAGAGCAGCCGACGCAGTTGGGAAGGGGAGGAGAAGAGCAGCACAAATTGAGCAATTCGTTCCGCACAGCAGTGATCAAGGTGAATAAAGGTAATATGCACTCAGAGTTAGGTCTGAAAAGCACGTTAACGTGCAGAACCTGACCTACCACGGGAACAGCTTAGCTATTAGGCAACATAGCCCACACAACTTGGCTTGGGTGGACCATGCATTCACAGAGGGGGGACAAAGGAATGCCACCACGTGGGTATGGGATGTCAGGAGAAAGGTCCATTGTAACTCAGTGCTCTGCCCCTTGAAGGGCTGGGGGTGGGGGCAAGGGGGGAGCTGGGACCAGCCAGCCCTGTCCAACTGTCAGACCCAACTGAGGAGGGGCCAAGTGATCCCTAAAGACAGAGAACTCAGCAAGGAGGGGATGGGCTCCTGGTGTAGGCGCTGAAGCAGGGGATTACGGGGAAAGGTGTGCCATCCTTTAGCACTGAGGGCGTGTCCACACTGGAGCTGGAAGTGTGTTTCCCAGCTCGAGGAGACAGACAGAAGCTAGTTCTGATTGAGGTACCATGCTAAAACCAGAGTGTAACTCCCCTGACAGGATCGGTGGGAGAGACTCAGCCGCCCCAAGCACGACCCTGGCCGAGGCCATAGGCACGCACTTGGGCTGCCCGGCCCTTCGGCCGCTGAGCCTACACGTCTAATTCCAGCACACTAGCTCAGTCAGAGCTAGCACAGACATGCCTCCCCAAGACGCAAATCACATCTCCATCCCCAGTTCAGCTGTACCCTGAGAGAGAGGAGAAAAGCTTCTCGGCGCCGTGGGCAAAGGAACTGCTGCGCTTTAATGGTCTGCCGAGGTTTTGTGTTTGGGCTACAAACGCTTGCCCGGAGGGAAGGGCCTGAAAGAGACTAAGGGTGTGTCTACACTAGAGCTGGAGGTGGAACTCCCACACGAGCGCTGATCCAGTTAGTGAGCTACAACGAGATGTGTAGGTATGGCAGCCCAAGAGGTGGAGAGGCCAGCTGCCCCCAGTATGATCCCATCTAAGACCACAGATCTTCAGGGCTGCTAGCCCCTCCTGCTCCTTGCGCCGCGGGGGCCACGCTTCTGTTTTTAGCTCACTAACTCGAGCAGAGCTGGCGTGGATAGCTCTCCTCCAGCTCCCGCTCTTGTGTATACAGACCCTCAGGCGTGATCTCGATCCTTCCTCTGTCCATGTGCCCAGGGAATCACCAATGCCCAAGGAAGTCTGGTGCCCTCAGACAGCAGTTAGGCAAGAATGTCTAAGTGCAGGTCCCAATGTAGCAAGGCAAAGGAATTCTGTGGGGAATTTACATTTTCCAGGTACCTAGCTAAGACGACAACATGCTGCCCATCAATGTGTGTTAGACGGGAGAATGGATCTTTGCTCTTCTCAGCAAAACAGAGTTAAATCGTGGGACAAAAATGACCCTAATTCTGGGATGCAAAGCCGTCAGAGAAACCTCTAGAGAGAGCTCACAGAGGACCAACTGGATTATTGAATTCAGGCATCCTGAAGAGAAGGGCTCTGAACAGAGCAGGGTGTGCCAATGCGGGTAGAATGAAACGTACATTATCTCCCTTAACGTTTCTCTCCATAATTGCTACAGAATGTTTTTCCATTGAGTTGAATTAGAAATCTGACTGATATGAATATGTAACAACACTTGCTTTATTAATAGCATCTGCATGATCAGTTAGTTCCCTGCGATTGGCAGGCGATCTGGGACAACGTGTTGTGTGGTTTGAACACTAAAGAGAAATGAATCCAGAAAAGCAGTAGCAGAGGATTCATTTCTTTTCTTTTCCTAGAGCCCTGGCTGGGATAACACGAACACAATGATCACTCATAGATTGCAACAATGCTTCCCGCCCATCTGCAGCGGGCTTTGGAACTGCCTCAATATTTGAATAGTCCCAGGCATGCCACATAACCATCTGGAAGCAGATTAACAGCAAGTCCCACAAAGGGGCGGGGGGGACACTGCCCCTCCTTCATGAAGAGCTTTGTATCCAGGTTTAACCTCCACGAATTGAAGCGATGCAATATAGCAACATCGGGCTGCACTTTGCACACCTCGGTAATGTGGGGTGTAAACTCCCTTTGGGTTTTTGTTTTCTTTATTCCTCCTGCCAGCCTGGCCTTGAATGAAGACGAAATTACAAAGGAGATTGGACTGGACATCATTCTTGTGTGCTATTTTAGCTGTCAATTATGCCAGCTTCATAAAACTACAACAATGTGTTTTTAAAACGATCTCCTTATGTTTCATTAACATCGAGTGGGTCAGCGTGGACTGGATGATCACTGCTTCTGGAAGTTACTGCATGGAGTGACTCCTAGAGACCCCAGAACTTCCCTGTGCTAAGCTGTGTGCACATAACGGGATGGGCATTGTCTGCTCAATACTTTTGAAGAGCTGGGCCCCAATAGACAAGCAGAGAGAGGGTGAAGGAGAAACAAGATGCAGGAAGCAACTTGCCATGGGTCACACAGCAAGTGACCAAGCCAGGCATAGATCCAGCTCTCTCTTGAGTCCCAGACCAGTGTCCTATCCACTAGGCAACACTGCCTCTTTTCTGATAGTCTAGCTCCCCACACTGGACAAAGCGATTTCATTCACTCTATCAGCAGCTGGATACCACTGATCACCCAGTGTTACTGATCCGTTTGTGAGACCATGAAGGCAAAGGAGGAGGCTGTTCAGTTCTTCAGAAGACTGATGGCGGTGATTGCAGGTGAAGCCCTGGATGAAACGGAGGGACCTTTTGGGCTGCAACGCGTTCCGTATGCCGACACCATCTCCACGCTACGTCTCCTTTCCCAGATGGTGCAGTCTCTAGCTTTCCCAACACCTGACCGTGGCTGTTATGTGGATGACAGCAAGCTGCTCACGCTCCGCACAAAGCAGACAGAGGGGATGTGGGTTGGAAAGGGGAAAACAGTTTGATGAACAGCTAAAGATCCTGAGAACTCCATTTATAGATGCAAAACATTCCCCTTGCAATGATGGACACAGTCAAAAAGCACAGCTGAAGCCCAGGTCGCAACAGTAGCTCAGGGCTTTTTAATTCATCTGCAGCTAGCTAAAAGGTCACAGCCCTCACCACTTTTGTCACTTCCAGCCAGGCTGGCCTGCTGCACTGTGATCCCGTTACGACCTGGGTGAAACCCTGTTACGGGTCGAGTTAAAACTTCATTGGAAGTAGGTGTGAATTCACCCCCCAAGTAACAGAGCTCTCAGGATGAACCATGAGAAGTCTCCCCACCTCAGACAAGAAGGGGTTGTGAACCCACCCAGGAGTCTGGACTGGCTGGGCAGAGAGTTTTGCGGAGTGGTGTTTGTGTTTTGTGTGTGCGTGAGGGAAGGCATTACACACTGGAACAGAGAACAGAGAGAGAGGCAGAAAGCCCGAAAGCCAAGCAGTAGCCTGTGAGCACAGTGTGACTCTGGGAGAAGCTAGAGAGACAGCTTTTCGATTTTATTGGCTAAAAAGGCTTGGGGCTGGAAACGAAGAAACTACTCCATTTGTTCTTGGCTCCTCCTGTGTTTGGAGAAGCAGGACTTGGTACGTTCCTTGTGAATAAACAAGACTACATTAAAAAAAACCCACCAGAATGTCAATTTCTACCTCTAACTGGAACATTCCCAGGGCTCCAAACAGCTGCTCGGATAAAAAAGGGGCAATAACATACTCGGGGCTACCTGGAAATACCACAGCATCCCACCTGTTTCAATCTGCTCCCGCTACCGGTATGAGAACATTAAACTGCCCAGCACAGTTCCAGGTCCTGATGCTCATTTATGAAGCCCTCTGTGGTTTTGGGGCCTGGCTACCTTCAGCCCCGCCTCTCCCCGCGGGCATCTCTACGTGGGCCTGACGGTGGCTAACGCGCTTTTGCAGACAACCCCTAGAAGGGGGCTGGAGATACGATATTTTTAAGGGAGGGTCCCTACTTCCAGAGCCCAGTTTTTCTGCCTTTCTGAGTGCAAGAATCACCTCCTCCAGCAGATATTTGCTTCTCTGTGGACTGTTCCAGGCGTATTTATGAGTGGTTGAGCCAGAACGGTCAGACTGTCCCCTGAAAGGGGTTAGCTCCATGTGATTTTGCATATGATCTGGGTAACGTGGCCAGACACTACTGAGATGGGAAGATGATAAACGCACTCAAACAAATAACATCATTAGCTGAGAAGAGAAACTGGTTCCTGAACTGCACGACTCCACCTCTAGTGTGAGGAAGGACTTGACGGAAGTTGCTGCTGCTATTCCAGTTACTGCAATGCTCCCGCGGATTCAAGAAAATCATTGGAGCAGAAACTGCCTTAAAGATTGGGGTCTTCTGTCTACGTCTCAGTTAACTGGCCTGGACCATGAAATCTCAAAGCAAGGCTTGCCACTGCAACTAGCACTGAGGGCCCTTTGGTAATTTCCTTCTGCTACTGATGAAGAATTCATCGTTCAGTGACAGGCCTGCTGCACTAGCTACCATATGTGCAATTTCAGGGAGCAGGAATTTCACAGGCAAGTCCTGCTGCAGGGACTTAACGGCGCAACTGAGCAAAGCTGAACTCAAGTGTGGCACCCCACATTTCCCCCCAAAAGCTGCCCAGGCCTCTGCATTGGACAGGATGCCGGGTACCCATCTCCCCCAACTTTAACTAAAAGAGGGGAACAGCTCATTCAGACGCCAACCAACCCCTTTGCTTCCTACACACAGTGGCAGAAGGCCACACGACACAGCGGGATGCTGCGTTCTGAACTGCTACCCAGGAGAAGGCAGTGCCTTTCGGTGAGGGCAGGTTAGGGCCAGCCAGGGGACTGCAGCATGATTACAGTGCAAGGAGGTGCACAGAGCACATGCCAACCTTGGAGAGTGCAGCACGGCTCAGGAGAGAGCAGTGCACGTGTCAGACAGTGCAATGTAAAATGAGGTGCAGCAGAGGACGCAGACCAGTACGTTGCACAAACACTGCTGTGCTGGGCGAATTATAATTCAGGGCAGCGTGAGGCAGGTTGTGCTGTAGAGCCAGGTATTACCATGTGGTGCAGCATGGAACCCAGTACAATATGCTGCAGGACACATGCAACATCAGAGGGTAAAGTTGGGTAAAGCAGAACCTTGGCTTGCCTTTTAATCCTCTCCTAAGTGCCACCCTACTTTGGCTGGGCTCCATGGACCTGGAGCCTTTCCCAATAAAGAGGTCCCAAGCACACCACTGCTTCAGATCAGGTAAGGGTAAAGGGACAGCTCAACCTCCAGCATTGTCCGAGTTGTTGGCCTCTCTACCGACACTGTGCCAGCTGTCACAAAGGTTTGAGATGCAAACCCCACTCCCATGGAACTGGACTGAGGTCATCAAACTCCTTTCACAGAAGCCACTGAACTGCCTGTTAGGAAATCTTAGCTCTCAGGTGGGAACCCCATAAAGATTTGCTGGTGTCCTCAAATATACCGTTTACAGGTGAGCAGGAAGGGAAATACCAGTTGTCTGAGAATATGCACCTGACGGAGAGCCCCTCACCCCAGTACCACCCCAATGCCTTCCCCTCAGCTGGCAGCACCCCAACAACTGCCCTGCTGGAGCAGTCTGGAGCTGGTATCCCTAAACACCCCTAGAGCCACTGAAGGCAATCAGCATCTTCAGAGGGTACGACAGGGCAAGTGGTAGCCCTGCACCCGGGGAGGGGTGTGAAGGGGGACGACGACAGCAGCGTGGGGTGCTGGGGTCCTGCTGGAATAGAAAGCAGCCTGGAAATTCCCAGGATTAGTACAGTTACCAAAATGCCCCGTGCACAGGCCCACTAAGCCTCTGAACATCTGGCCCATTCCTCTCCGGAGCAGTTTTAGGACCGAGAAATCCCCCCTGAACACGAGTATCCTCGGCCAGCACAGACATTCGCATGAAAGGCAGGCCTTTCATTTCTAGGCATTTCATGATCTGACTTTCTAAGCACTCTCCCCGTGTGCAAAGACAGCTGCCATTTTGTTCACAGAACTGGTGCATCTTGTTAGAACGCGCGCGCACACAGCTGTCCCTCCCACTTCTCCCTGCGCTCTTTGGCTGATGGGCATAATGGCCACCGCCTGGGAACACACAGACAGCGAGGAGGGCTCCCTTGATGGGTCAGGCTAGCCCATTCCTAGTCACGCTTCTACCACGAGGCCTGCTCAGAAGCTCAAACGAAGGCTAATGATGGTTCTTTCGTCCCATCCCACATGTTAACATACTCAAAGCCTTGTTCTTTACTTTCCAGATGATGAAGGCTCCATGCCAGGCCAGCTGCTACTTTTGCAAAGGGGGACGGGGGGTGGGGTGGGGGGTGGCGGGAGCGGGAAAGAAAGGCGCACCCCAACTGCAGCAGCAGGATTTGCGTAGGACACCTCGATTCATTAACCAGTCCAGCCAGCGCTGTGGACAAGCACTTCCACGGCTACTCTCCCAGCCAACACGGTGAGCTTCTCCGAAGGCACAAGTGAGCATGGGGGTGCAAAACACAGCAGGCTGCAGGCAGCAACCGTGTTAGAGCAGCAAATCTGTGCACAAGGAAGGAAAGGCCACCTTTGGCCACGGTAGCATGTGGACCACCGCTCTCACTCAACGAGGGAGTGCTGGTTCTGCCGCGCTGATGCCTGCCTGGGTAACCAGATGTGGCTCCACAGCTGCTAGGCGGGGGGTTCCATCCATAACACACTCTGTGCCTTTAACGGCACAGGGCTCACCAGCCTGTCTGCATGCATATATATCTATCAATATGAAACCAGGCTTCTCAGGCAATCAATAACGCTGTTTAAGTGATAAATCTCACTATCGACTGGCTGCAGAAGCCAGCTTTTGATTAATTTAAAAGGGAGAGCAAGCAAGAACGCCAAAGAGCTCAGAGTGTTTTTAACGTCATTGGGCATTAATCCACCCTGCTCGAGACATGCCGTGAAGAGCAGATGTGGACGAATGGGTGTTTGTTTCCAAAGCAAGTCAGAACAGCTGATGGCTCCACACAAAACCCTGCAAGACTCGAGTGCCCAGACCTCCTGTTCCACAAGCCTACCTAGGCACCCAAAGTCCTTGCTGGTAGGTGCCCAACATGGACTGTCCTGTCCTCATGCACACACTGGGAACTCCTCCTATTGGGAGCTGGGATGAAGGACAATGAGGGAGAAGGGAAGTGGGGTAAGGAAAGAGCAGATAGGGAAGCTGAAATGCAGCCATGCTAGTGGGTGCATCAGAGCCACCATTGGTGTAAATCACCCTGGCTCCAGCAGCCCTACACCAGCAGCGGAGGAGCTGGTCCTGTCTGTGTGTGAAATTCCTGAATAATTCTTATTTTCTTAAACTTGAACCCTGGGACTACAGCTGGAATGGATGCACAAGAACGTGCCTTGCCCCCAAATCTTTTTGGTTCCCACTATAACTTCGGGCTGGCGACTGCGGCTGGCTAATTGGCATGCCGTGGTGATGAATTCCCCTGGCCTCGGAACAGCTTCCCCCCACTGCCCTACTATGTGCCTCCTTCCAATCTAGAGGAGGCACTTCTGGGGTGAAAGGGGCCGTCAGCCTGTTAGCTCAGACACGCTCTACTGAGGCTGCTAACGAGGGCGCTGACTGTGCAGTTTGGTTTTGTGACGGGGACACCCCTCCACTAAGAATCTGACTGACGCCAACACCACTTTGCACGTGTGTTGCCAAAGAGCTGACGGCAACGCCTTTTTGTCACCCCCGCTCTGAATGGGATTTGAACTGGTGACCTAGCAGAGCGAATGGCCACGCAGCTCAGTGCCCCATTTCTGCCTCCAATCTGCCAAACCCCACTGCGCTTGTTAAAGGGAACTGGGGCAGAAGCAGCTGTGACAGTCAGAGGATTGTCTCCCCTGGAGGTGGCGAATAGGGAGTGGGCACAGTACAACCAGAGTATAGCTCCCAATAGGGCTATGGCTATGAAGAGCCTTCCCATGACCCCAGAGCCCTGGAGAGGCAGCGATACAATACCCAGTGACCAGGAGATCCCAGTCCTGAGTGTGAACCTCAGTTCTGCCATGACTGGCGGTGTCACCTTCTAGCTATGGCACTTTTCTGGCCCCCATTGCTGTAATATCCAGATACCTCACAATCTGTATACACTGATCCTCATGACACCTGGGGAGGCAAGGCAACACTATCCCCTATTTTACAGATGGGGAACTGAAGCAGAGGAAGACCATGGGACTTGCCCATGGTCACACAGAGCCCGTGGCAGAACAGAGAAGTGAATCCAGGTCTCCCAAGCCAGGGCTCTGAACATCTTGTTATCCCTTCAAATCTTTTCTTCAAGTGATCCCCAACTCCCTTCTCTTGCTTCCTCCAGCCCCACCAAGTCTGTGGCTCCGTGCCTCGTCTCATTCACCCTGTCGGTTCTTCGGGGCAGGAACAAGTCAGAACATCTTGTATATTTATGGCATTTCAGAAATGCTTTATAACAACAACAGCCTAACCTCACTGTGTGAGAGCTGGCTTTAACTACAGCTAACTCACAGGGGGTGGTTGTGAGGCAAGATTAACTAACGCTTCTGCTGAACGCCGGGAGAGTTTTGCCATTGATTGATTTCAGCGGGAATAGTGGCAGGACAAGTGTTTGCACAGCTCCACGTAAGCACCAGGAGAGCTCTGTTCCTCAACAGCCAGGGGTGAGCAGACAGCAAATGTGGAAAGCGTTCCCTTGATCTTGATGCAACTTTGATTTGTGACTGATTCTGGTGTTAATCTCTGAGGAGCCTGACAGCTAACCCACTGAGCATGTTCCATGTATCCATCATGCCCAGAAGGGCTCCTGAGATTGATACAGAAGGCCTACCATGGGTATTGGATAAGATAAGGCACCGCTGGTCCCTGCCTTATCTTTAAATTCCATCCTGCTTGGAGATTTCTCGTGCAGTGGATTTGACCCTTTGCTTCTACGCATTATTCAAGAGATCTGCCCGGAACCAGCATGGCTCACGCCTGAAGAGGTCCATCAGCGCTACCGATTTCTGAGTTAGTACAGAATGTTATCTACAAGCACAGAAAAGCCTCCCTCTCACCTTGGGAACCCTGAGCCCAGCTCGGTCTCTTCCACTGCTAATTTAGAAGGTGGCAACCTTCTTCCCCAGCCATTTGTTTCTGTCAAGAACTTGCCATTTGCCAGAGCCAGAGATAATCACCCAGCCCTAACTTCCATTCTGAAGCACAGCAGCTCACAACATGGCTTGGGCCAAACTCAGGCTCCAGGCCTTCATTGGTTCCCTTTTTCCCCTCCTGTTCAGGATGCACAGGAAGTCTGGCTGAGACCGAGAGCTACCAACGATGGAAAAGAGGCCTAATTTATTAGTACGGTCATCACTTCCCTTACCCGCTGCGAGAGTCCATTACTTTGCCATCACCTTAGCATTCCCCATCCCTTCTTTAGTGGAAATGCCCCTGGGGTTTGTGTCCGAGCCAGCTGTGCACGTCCACCTTGCACAGGTCCCTTTCAATTCAATGTACTTTCTGAACACCTCGACAAAACGTACCGTTCACAGTCGGCCCCTGAAGAAATGACCGAGTTGGTACCAGCTCCCTCGCTAGGGGGCGCTGCCTGCCACTTACTCAGGCTCCCAATCCCCAGGGCTCTGCGGGGTGGACAGCTGCCGTGGGGGGTTACAACACTATCATTCATTCTCCGCTGGGACACTTTCTTTTTGATGCGACACCCCAATATCCCGCTGGGTTATTCCCAAGAGCACTACAAGGGGCTGCGCCTTGAGGCCAGACCAAAGGTTCTGCCAGCGTAGAACACAGCAGCCCATTCACTAACGGGTCTTGGCCATCTGCACCGGCTGGCAATCTTTTTCCAGACGCAATGGAGGCCTGGTCTGTACGAGGGAGTGCTACGGAGATATTGCTATGATGCCAACATGGGTTTTTGCATCAGTATGAAGCCTAGACCAAGAACCGAAATAAAAGGCCTGAGGCTCAAAAGTGCTGAGCAGCCAATAATTCACAGCCAGGGCAATAGGAGGTGCTGAGCGCTCATCACTTTTG
>ML675622.1:33968473-34076612 GCA_007922155.1 Mesoclemmys tuberculata
GGGGGCGCAGAGCGGCCCCTAAGAGCCAGCTCCCTGCCGCCGCACGCAGCCCGCCCGCCCTCCCGGTCCGGGCCGGGGAGAGAGCGAGGCAGAGGCCGGCCTCCAGGCCCCCCCGCCCTTTCTCCGCCGCCTTGGGGAGAAAGGGAAGCTGGGAGTCGGGGGAGGGCAGAGCTCTGCCCACCCAGGGTCTCAGCCGCTGGGCAGCAGGCAGGTCCCGCTCAGGAGACAGCCCCAGGGGGCTGGCTGAGGAATACCCAACCGCACCGCACCTGTGTCCAACAGGTCTTCTCCCGCTGCTGGGGTGCGGTACCCCGCGCCAGTCACCGACCCGGGTTTCCTGCACTCCCGGGCTTGGGTAACTGCTGCCCCCACCAGCTTTGCACTGGCACATTTTGCTCTTTGTCCCACACCCTCTGCTTCTGGGTCCAAAGCCCCCCTGAGCTGAGGAGCTAGTGGGCATGAGAAGGAGGGGAGGTGCTCTTAGAAGGCCAATACAGGGAAACCTATCAGGGCAGCTCCACTCCTACTCCACACTGGAGGAACCAACTCTTATTTATTAATCACAAGTAATCCTCATGGATGAACTAATTTAGGTGCCCTTCAGCCTGGTCCTGAGACACTCCATCTCCAGCCAGACAGCCTCAAAACTTCCTCTTCCACCTGTCCTCTCCCAACTGAACAAACACTCCACAGTGGCTCCTTGCCACCAACAGGGCCTTTCCTGACTTCTCAGACACGATGCTTCATGTCTACAGGCTTTACTTCCCACAACCGCACACATAAAATAACGCTGTCAGAGCACATTACCTAATGTTCTCCCCACAACCGCTGGTCGGGCGCCTTCTCTGCTCCCTGAGGGGGCGAGGGCTAAGGCGTCTGTCCCTGGGTGTTCCCACTGCCAGGGGCGCCATTTCAGATTTTGGCTGGGGGAGAGGCAACTTTAATTGTGATTCTGTGCAGAGCTGGTCCCTGCCTTGTGGCGCATGGCAATTGCTGCGTGGAAGCTGGCAACTCCAGACTGCTACCGGTCGGTCACTAATCAGTTTGGAGTCGGCAAGTCCACCGCTGGAGCTGTGTTATCTCTGCGAAGGACTGTGAATCTGGGCAATGTGCATGAAATAGTGGATGGCTTTGCGGTGATGGGATTCGCTAACTGTGGCAGGGCAATAAATGGCACCCATATCCCAATTTTGGCACCGGACTATCTCATGACGGAATACATCAGTAGGAAGGGGTACTTCTCTATGGTACTCCAGGTGCTCATGGATCACCATGGGTGTTTCACTGACATCAACATGGGTTGGTCAGGAAAGGTGCATGATGCTCATTATCTTCAGGACCATGGGCCTGTACCCGAAGCTATAAGCAGGGACTTTTTCCAGAGGAAAAGATTCCCATTGGGGTTATTGAGATGCCCATAGTGATCCTGGGAGACCCAGCCTACCCACTAATGCCATGGCTCATGGAGCCTTACACAGGCAACCTGGACAGCATCAAGGAACGCTTCAATAACAGGCTGAGCAGGTGCCGAACCACCGTTGAATGTGCATTTGGCAGGTTAAAGGCTTGCTGGAGATGCCTTTATGGCAGGCTGGAATTAAATGAGGACAACATTCCTGGGGTTATAGCCATCTGCTGTGCACTCCATAATTTATGTGAAGCTAAAGGTGAGAAGTTTGCCCCTGTGTGGACTACAGAGGTGGATCATCTTGCATCTGAATATGAGCAGCCAGATGCCAGGGGTATTAGAGGGGCACAGTGAGAGGCCATTCGCATAAGGGAGACATTGAGGACCTATTTTGACAATAAGAACCCATCAGGTGTTTTTTGAAACTGCACTGTGACATTCTATGACTGCTATACAGCTGTAGATATGTGTCGGTGGTAGGTGCACACATATTCAACACATAAATAAAGAGTGTCCCTATGCTGCACGACTGTGCGCTGCTTTGGTCCCTGCTCAAGTGATTGCCAATTGGCATGGGAAAGTGACTTAAAATGGGAGCAGAAACACAGTTGCTCGGCCCAGGGATCAGAGGCAGAGAAACAGGGAGCACCTATAAAAAAGGTTTCCTAGAGGTCACACTGGAGGATGCCCATGAAATCTCAGCATGCATTAACGTGCTTCTCAGCCGTACTGCCTAGGTGTGCAAGGGAATGGGAAAGCACGTGCAAACACAGCTACTCCTGTACATTTCTATCTGTTTAAGTACCTGTATGTTTTAGTCAAGCTAAGGACCCCCCGTGCCTCCAGTACACAAGCAGCATCAGCTTCCAAACACTTACCAGAGCTCCTCTCTCCTGCATCCAAGGCGCTTGAGCTCAAGTGTTGGGGCTGGCTATAGCCTTCTGGGGTCGAGAACAGCTCCTGACTCCTAACCTCAGCAACCAAACCGCTCCCCAGCTCCGGGTTATCCAGCTCCACTTCCTCATCTATGACCTGTTTGTCAGGGTTCAGTCCAGTATCCAGTGGCCCCAGGCGCCTTGGGAATGGATGTAAGCTTGCTGCTGAGGATGGCTTCCAGCTCTTTGTAGAAGCAGCAGCTCATTGGCTCCGCACCAGAGTGATGGTTTTCCTCCCTGGCCCTACTGCAGCTCCTTGATTGTAGCTTGGCACTGCAGCGTGTCCCGCTCATAGCCCTTCTCCGCCATGGCCCGAGAAATCTGGCTGTAGGTATCAATGTTCCTTCAGCTAGAGCGGAGCTGGGACTGCACGACTGACTCTCCCCGAATACTGATCAGGTCCAGCAGCTCCAGGGTATTCCAAGCGGGAGAGCATTTGCTGCATGGAGCCACCATGGTCAGCTGGGAAGAAGAAATGCAAGCTCTCCATGCTGATCAATCAGGAAATGGAATAAAAATTTCAAACTTACTGTGACTGCAAAGGGGAAGGGGGCAAGTGGCTGCAGAGCAGCGGAGTGCAAACGGATGTCCAGAGTGGTCAGGCTTGGCATTGTGGGACATTTCTGGAGGCCGATTACTGTGACACTGACAATTTGTCACTAAAAGTTTGTTGCAAAAAGCCCCACACCTCTCTTCGAGGTGGTTTTATTTTTTCAACAAAACAGGGCAGTTTTGTCGACAAAGGGTCATTGCAGTGTGTACACCAGGACTGTTTTGTCGATAAAAAGTGACTTTTGTCCACAAAACTCTCTAGCGTAGACCAGTCCCCTGCATTCTCTCTTCAACACCTCATCCCCGAACATATACACACTTCTACAGGCTCATCTAAGGACTCCCAGATCCTAAATCTAATCACCAGCCCTTTCTTATCTTAATCACTCTGTGTGTAACAAAGTACTGACTCCCTGCCCCAGGCACACAAACTGGGAGCAGCCCCTTTTCTTTTGCAGAACTCACATTCCACACTCAGGTTGCCTGTGGCTAGGATGTGTGGCCTGATCAGACCTCCTGTACAAAACTGGGGGAGGGGGACTCTTGCTCCCCTAAATGACACCCCTGTGCACACCGCTTCCTGAGTGTGCTATGCCCCAGGCATCCTAGGCTGACCAGATGTCCTGATTTTATAGGGACAGCTCCAATATTTGGAGCTTTTTCTTATATAGGTGTCCTGGCTCCCCCCTCCATGCTTGCCCCATGGCAGCGTGGGCAGGGGACACCGCATGTCGTGTTGGTGTGGCATGCCTTTCCCCTGCCTGTGTGTCAGGGAGTGCCAGGTCTTCCATGGCATCGTTGCCCGGGCACAGAACACAGAGATTCCTATGTTGGCACTGCAGTTCTCTGTACTTCACACAGCGGCCGCCTTTTAGCATCAAGGTTCTTATCTCCGCTTTCTCTGTATATTTCATGGCCGCACTGCCGGGGAGATGGCACGGAGCACTACGCTGGCGTTGCCTTTCCCAGCATCACTGCCGGGGGACGTGATGGGAAGATTGCTAGGTGGGCATCTCAGGTCTCTATTTTCCCATTTTTCTGCTGGGGATTGCATTAGTCTCTTTCTCCCGTTAATTAGCTGTTTTATCACTCTTCCAGCAGGGACTCGGGCCATCCTTAATGATGAGACAGAAGGGTTTACTGTGGAGCTTAACACTCAGGGAATCTCAGATTTCAAATCCAGCTGTTACTTCAGAAATCCAGAGGGAGAACAAACACTGGGCAGAAAGCTGGATGGGACAGAATCACATTTCCTTCCCACCATGCGTAAAACCGCAACAGAGAAATGCCCGCCAGTAGGAGATGCAGACTGAGGGGGCCTGCACCGTAGGTCACTGTCTTCTCGTGGCTAGAGATGGGCCAACCTCAAAGAGCTGGAGATGCAGCAGCCAGTAAGATGATTATTGGGAACCCTGTGCCCCTGTTTCCTCCCCACCCCCACTACTCCCCCCCCCCCGGTGCACACCCCTGCTCTATCCACTCTATTCCTGCCCCCTGCTGAGACCTCATGATCTTGACTTGCAGATTCTCTAGTATTCCCATCCTACCCTCTGCTCCTGTCTGCCAATGCGCCTTTCTCCTGACCCACAACTGTTCTTATCTTGGGCTCACATGGCCCTGACTGCTACTGAGCACTGCAACTCCGTCCTGGCCTTGCAGCCAGGGATCACTCTTTTGTCTTTCCCAAACAGACAGAAAGCCAGGCAGCGTTCTGGAGTGATTCTGCAAGGAGACAAACATTCAGGGCTAAGATGGAGGACTAGCAAGCTCCTTCGCTGCAGGCTTTCCATTCTGAGCTCCAGAGGTGAACGGCTTATGCAGGAGCCCCAGGCTTGCACTTTTCGTAAGTTTCACTACATGAATGTCCCAGGCAGGCATGTGTAAGCCCCTTGGAGGCTTTTTCTGCAGACACCGCAGATAGACTCGCCATTCAGAAATCAGAGCTCCGGAGGCTTGTGAGGAACTGGGGTAAAAGACTGTGCAAGAGGAGAAAGAGGAAGACAAATGTCTGGAGGACCAGTAATTGGCTGAGCAGTGGTCTGGGTTTTGCCGTGTTAAACCCCAAATGTCAGGGATGGCTGGGTTCTGCTCAAATCCGGGAGGTTTGTTCCGTGTTATCCTAGCTCATCTGTGATTTCCCTCTCAAAATGTAACATGCCAAAGCCACTGCCCATGCATGGTCCCACCTAGATCACTGATTCGAATGGTGCCCAAGCAAGAAGTGGGCAGAAGCCAGGACAGGATGGCTGTTTGGTAGCTGATGTGTAATGAGCTTGGCGGTTCTCAGGCCAGTTCCTCTCAGTCTGGCAATCAGAAAACTGGCCCTAACAGAAATTGCAGTAGAGGGGCCAGAGGGGGTGTCGACCTGCTGATTATCCCTGGAAGTGGTCTGTAGAGCACCGCTCTGGCAAAGCAGCAGGATGGGAACGTCCTCCGTCGCCCATGCTGTGCCTGCCCTGTGGAGAAGGAGGCCACCTTTCACCAGCACTAAACACACTGAATGGAGAGAGATTCTCCTCAAAAAGCAGCTCACTAGGTTACTGAGCTTCACTCAGGCAACAGCAGCGAGGGGGATCTATGCCGACATATGGTAGAGCCTCACCTTTGCCATGCCGGCTCAGCAGGGGAGCCAAACTCCATTCTGTACGGCAGCGTGGGTGCCGTCAGTCCCCTCTCAGCAGCATTTGCGAGAAGGCTGTAATAAGCATTCCATTAAGCAAAGGAAAAATAAAATCAGCCTGCAGTACCCAGTGGGATGGGAAAACTAAACAGCTCCATCAAGGATTGTGAAAGCAGCCTGGCTGGCTGAGAAAGGAGAGAGTGAACACAAAAGGCGGAATGGAGGCAGGAGGGGAACAGCATCATTTTCTAAAGGATTTGTCCTCACCAGGCAGTTACGTTAAGAGGGCTTTTTGAGATGCCTTATTGTGTGGGCTCTTAGAGGGGAAAAGTCCGTGCAGCAGGCATTTGTAGTCACCAAACTACCTGGCTGGCAAGTCCTAGGCGTTTCCTAGGCTGCATCCCTCATGCGCCCTCAGTGAACACAGACAGGAGCCAATGGTGGAAGCAGGACAAGCTGCGCACAAGGTTTACGATCCCAGCACAAACGTCAGCTTTCAGGGTTTCAGGCACGTGCTGGGTAACACAGGGGAAGTGGGTGAAAATTTTCAGCTGAAACTTTTTTCAGTGAAAAATGCATATTTGATGACACCGAAACATTTACCAAATTCATGTCGGTTTCTCGGATTTGTTTTAGTCCAAAATTGGCCCTCCCTCCCACACAAATTCTGAAAAAGAATCAAAATGTTTTGAACCAACATTTTGAATTTTCCTTTTATTTTGTTTTATAAAAAAAAATTTAAAAAAGGTTGAAATCACAAAACACTTTGATTCTGTCGATCCAAAATGCTCCTGCTGACCCAAAATGAATTTTTACTTTTTGATTCTCTGAAGATTACAAAAAATTTCGTTTTCTAGTCATCCTAAAACACGTTTTTAAAAACATTTTTCAGACTTGCCAGGAAACTGAAAAACCCATAATCGGCCCAGCTCTAGTCTGTCTCCTTTCCATGACTTCCAAGATTGGCTCAGGACTTTGGGCAGTGTTTCCGAAAGGTGGGTCCTGACCCACCAGTGGGTTGTGGGAAGGGTGTCTGTGGGTTGCATATGCCATGGAGGCATTTTCCCCTCTCCCTCTGCACACATCGCCATGTCAGTTCCTCTGAGCAGCAGCGTGGGGTGCAGGATTTGGGCGGCAGCATTGCAGAGGAAACGGCTGGAACCCACCAGCGAGCACCCCGACAGCAGCACCTGGCCGGAAGAGAGGGGTCCCCTGAGCCTGAAGGAGGGGCAGGGCTAGGAGAGCCAAGCAGGGAGCTTCGGCTGACAAGGGGAGGGGGTAGTAGGAGGCTGGGAGGCTGAGATGGGAAGGCCAGGGAGAAGCAGGGGGAGTAGGGGGATGGAGGGATATGAATGGTAGGGGGCTGGGAAGGGGAAGGGAGGGGGAGTAGGGGCTGAAGGGCTGAGAAGAGAATGGGAGGGAAGAGCAGGGGGCTGGAGGGTTGGGAAAGGGAGGGGAGAAGGGGACTGGAGGGCTGGGAAGGGGAGGGGATGGAGAGAAGGGGGCTGGTGAGGGGCAGGGGTAATGGTGGGTTCCCAGAAAATACAAAATGTGGTTGATGGGCCACCTTAGTAAAACATTTGGGAACCATTTCCTTAGGGACATCCCTTACACTAGAGGAGGATCTATTGATTCTCTATATCCTAATAAGGAGGAGAGATGGAAGAGGATAAAATACAGGTAGGATCTGATGAGAAACAGTCAAATGCATTACATTCAATTACATCACATAATGGCAGAGAGCTAAAAGTGACAATTTTTAAAGTGCTTATATACAAATGCTAGATGTCTAAGTACTAAATTTCTTGACACCCTAAATGACTGCTATGTGGAGCAGCTAGTCCTGGAACCCACAAGAGGAGAGGCAATTCCTGATTTAGTCCTAAGTAGAGCACAAGATCTGGTCCAAGAGGTGAACCATAACTGAACCACTTGGTAATAGTGACCATAACATAATAAAATGTAATATTACTGGGGAGGTCCGGTAGCAATTAATTGCAGACAGGGGAAGTACACAAAAATTAGGAAGTTAATTAAACAGAAATTAAAAGGCACAGTGCCAAAAGTGAAATCCCTGCAAGCTGCATGGAAACTTTTAAAAACATCATAACAGAGGCTCAACTTAAATGTATACCCCAAATTAAAAAACATAGTAAGAGGACCAAAAAAGTGCCACTGCAGCTAAACAACAAAGTAAAAGAAGCAATCAGAGGCAAAAGGTGTCCTTTAAAAAGTGGAAGTTAAATTCTATTGAGGAAAATAGAAAGGGAGCATAAACTCTGGCAGAAGTGTAGAAATATAATTAGGAAGGCAAAATACATTTTTTTGAAGAGCAGCTAGCCAAAGACTCAAAAAGTAACAGCAAAATTTTTTAAAGTACATCAGAAGCAGGAAGCCTGCTAGCCAACCAGTGGGGCCACTGGATAATCAAGATGCTAAAGGAGCACTCAAGGAAGATAAGGCTATTGCAGAGAAACAAAATGAATTCTTTGCATTAGTCTTCTTGGCACTTCACAAATCACACAGATATGAATCACTCCACCTGTCACTGCAACACCTGCTACTCCTGGAGTGGAAACCGGCCATTGTTGAACAGCCTATGGCAACGAGGGGTGAGTGTGACACTGGAAAACCAGGTGCCAGCTCTTGCCAAGACTTCAGGCCTCTGCTGAGCACTGACAAATTCGTTGCTGGAAACCAGACCAGCTGATCCGTGTGTTAGTATGGTAAGTTGGGTACTGGACTTATATCAATGTGTTCAGACTTTATGAAATGCTTATAAGTTGCTGTATGCAGTATTCTAAGTTATAATATCTTTATTACTTGTTATAAGGTGATATTTAAGTTTTTTGCTTTATGACTGCAAAAAATGTTTGCTATGAACCCACGAACCCAGGAACAAGGAATCGTCAAGAAGGCCAATCAAAACTAAATAGGCCTCTGTGAGACATCACACTGCAAAGACTTTGCTAATTGCTCCTGACCCATGAGAGAGGCTACATGCAAAAGGACTCATCTCCTTAGCTTGAATTCTGGAAGAAGGAAATAATAGCTCGTGGACAAGAAATTGTTTCTGTTTTGCTGTTTGGACTTTCACAGGGCTGGAGCTACAAAACAGAAGCAGGGATCCCCAGGGTCAACCTGGGTTTGCCCTAAAAAAAATTCAGTGCTGACAGATTGCTACAACTCGGTCACCATTCTGAACCATACACATTTGTGTATGTATGTTTGCCTGATTTAACCTGCAAAGTTCTTTTTCCTAGTTAATAAATCCTTAGTCTACTATAGCATTGCCTACAACCGGTGTCTTTAGCGTGAGATCTGAGGTACAAATTGACCTGGGGTAAGTGACTGGTCCTTTGGGACCAGAAGCAACCTGAGTCTTTTGTGATCTTTGGTGTATTTCAAGCAATTATCAGTAAATCCAGCTTGTCTGGGTGGCAAGATAGACTGGAATGCCCAAAGGGACTCCATGGTAAGAATTTTATAGTGCTTCAGGAGTTCACATTTGTTCCTGGGGGGCTGGTGGGGATGTCTGCTTTTCTTTTTGACTGTCTGCCCTGAGGCTGGCACTTGTGGTCATGAGCCACTCCAGACGTGACAGTGAGGGTTATCCACTGTAGGGGTTGGGAGGCAGGTTTCCATGAAGTACATTTGATCACCGTACATGTTTAATGTGTGGACAATTGGCACATTTTAAAATGCCTTCTGATTTTAGATCCTGTAAAAGTTTCAGAGATATTCCATATTCGGAACCTGGGGACTTCTGCTAGAACCTGTGACTCCTCTAAATTCAGAAGGAACTTTAAAATTGCATCCCCTGTATAGTATAGGTGCTTAGAGATTTAGTCATAGCAAGCCCTGTGCAATTCAAAGAATATGGAAACAAACAAGTGTTAGCTGGGTGTTTTTGATAAAATGATCAGCAATGAAATAGTTAACAAATCAACATTAGGGTTCAGAATCAACACCCCATTATTATGAATAGAGACAATAGTTGGCAACCCTCAGAGCTGTTTAAGATCTGTCAGTCTGTGAAATGGAAATGTCTGTCAGCCTGTCCCAAGAAGGCTGCACTATAATGAGTGATTGAAGATTTTCTTCACAACTGCAAGAGCTAGAAACACCATTTAAAATAGATTAAATCTTAATTTCTGCCAAAAACAAGGCTTCCAGAGAACGGACTCTGGGTCACTTTTTCCCATGGCTCAGGTGTTTCATATTCACATCTGCACCAGATGACAGCTTTGGTATTGTTTAGACTAAGGTAAGAGGTTCTTTTCCCCAAGCAAGCTAAACTAGCTGGGTTGAGCTGACTCGGTTGAACACCCCACTTAACTCTGTCTTTAGACTTTAACACCTTTAGTTTGATTTTAGCATCGGAAATTAAAACCTAAGCTCCCTGCTAGACTTTCACTTGCCCAGCCAAGCATGTGCTACAATTGCTTTCCTTGGACTAGAGTTTCAGGTGTCAGATCAAGTCAAATATCACACTCTAACACCACATATTTAAACCATAGGAGAGACAAAGCCACTGGTGTGGTGTCTGTCTTTCCATTTGCTGCTCAGGTGAGACACAGCCACTCAGCCCTCATTTGCTCTCATCTGAACTGCTCACCTGACCAACGCCAACCGCAAAAGACTTGCTAGGCCGCAGGTATTGCTCTGTGAGACACGGCCAGCTGTGGAACATGTTCGCCATGACACAGCCATCCTCCACCCTCTTCTCAGCCCCAAGGGGATCCCCAGCTCCCAGATTCATTTAGTCTCTTTTGTGCTTGATTTTAAATGTGCTGACTGCTGTGACATTGAGATGATCCATGTAGGCAAACACACTCCAACTGTACCTGTACCTCGTCCTATTACCTCGGCCCCCATCTGTCTGTTCAACCACCTGTCATAATCCCAGACTGTGAGCTCGCCAGTGCAGGGGCGGTTCTTTGTTTTGCTTGTTTGCACAGCACCTAGCGCAACAGGGCCCTGATCCCTGACTAGGTAGGCAGCAGTACTGAAGTTTAACACCAACAAGCACCGAAACCTGCGCAGCTAGTTAGAAAGTTCTGGAGGGTCTGATGACACTCAGATTTTCAGGTCATTTAGGTCATTTTCTGATCTCCTGGGATGACGTCCTGCCCAACACAGGCCATAAAACTTCGCCCAGGAATTCCCACACCACGATGAGTCACTCCCTTCTCTCAGAGAGAGGATGGGGTGACCTGAGGTGACATGGGGGGTTCTAAGACCCCGCTCAGCCCACCTAGCTCTGTCACAGAGGAGCCTAGGGACATGCGGTGCCATGCCGTGTGACAGCCCAGCACGGGCATGTTACAATGCACAAATCTGTGTGGGCTTGGGACAGTTACTGTGCGTTTTCTGTCCCACCTCAGCAGGATCTGAATCTAGCTCTTAATCGATTCCTTGATATATCCTGCAGCCATCTAAAGCCAATCCTCTCAGCACAGCAGCATGCATCAGCCGGAGGGGGGCACAAACCCCCAGCCTTTCCAAGGCCACCACGGCAGGGTAGGGAGGGCACAGCTGGGGAGTTACCAAGTGGCTAATCAGGAGGAACTGGCTCTCCGAAAGGCACTGGAGGAATTGTAATGGCATCTGATGAAAGCATGTACCGCATAGTTGCTCGGGTCACATGAGCAAGACGCTCATCACAGCTCTGTTTCAAGGAAAGAAGTATTTCTGATCACACCCGTCACGCAGAGCACTCCCGGGTAGCCAAAATCCAGCTCAACATTTTCCTGCTTCTTTTCCTCCCCTGATCGCCCCCGCTCACTCCCCTGATCCTCCCAGCCTCACCTTGCCCTTGCCCCCACCTTTCCCTGTTGGCGACAGTCAGTTAGGGACCAGTTCAGACTAAACCAATACAAGCCATTCAGTTAGAAATAAGAGTGTCCACACAGTGGATTGCCTCACTTTAATCAATCCAGTGCAAATATGAGTGTGGACCAGACTAATTTGCTGCAGATCATTTTGGCAGGGAAGGTGTTGGGGTGGGATAATTTATACACAAAAGTGATTAGTCTATTACCTGGAATGATCTTTTGCTCCACTGATGAGATCTCTGCATGCAGTCCGGGGCATGGACCGTTCCTGTGCTGGGTTTGTACACCGCCTAGGGCTCGGGACTCATGGCGCTACTGCAGAACAAATCATACAAAAGTTGCACTGCCTTAGGTACTGCGGTACAGTTAGAGCTGCACAACCCCCTGCTGAGGATGCAGTTATATTGATGTAAAAGTGCTCAAGCCATGTCTAGAGTATGAAACTTTTGCCGGCATCGCTGTGTCAGCCAGCGCTGTAATGAAAAGTGGGTTATGACCACAAGAGCTGGACCAGCAAAAGCCCCCAGTGCAGACGCAGCTTACGCTGGCAAAGCCGTGCTATCAATATAATCTGTGCATCCCAAGTACCACATCACCATGCCAGGATAGCGAAAGCCTTCCTCGTGCAAAGGGGGGCATCTACCGGCAGAGCTACTCTTGCACAGGAAGATACATCGATATAAGGCACCTTTACATAGAAAAACTAGGGGGATCGTACTGGTGTAACTATATCTGATAAAAAATTCGCCCCCCGATTGACAGTTATACTGGTATGAAAGCTGTGTGCGGCCCATGCCTAAGCCATATAGTACCTACCAACACACAGATACATTAGACTGTGAAGCAAAACAACCTGTCCCCCACTGCCCTGGGAGGGGACATTGCCTAGCCCCGCACTACCCCCTTTGAATCGGCAGCTGCCCGCAGCCATCTCTCTGGCTGAGCCCTGGACTCGTGGCATCACATGCTGACGCCACCAATGTTTCCTGGCTGCAAGACCTGTGCTGGGAGAAGGCATTTAGTGGTCTTTTCTTCCCAGTTGCAGCAGCAATTAAAGAGCGAAAGAACCCAACAAACAGCCCCTTGGAGACATCAGGCTTTGCAGTTCGTGAACCAAGCAGCTCTTTCCCAGAGTAAATTAGCCCATTTGCACAAAGTTGTTCCCCCCTCAAAATTAACTGCAAGCGGAGAGAGTCACTCAAGAGCTAACTGCCTGGCTAACTGGACCCGTTGCCATGGTTATATTTTATTTTCCCTGCAGGCTACAATAAAGGACTGACTCCTCTGCAGGATGCAGCCCTGTCACACCCTCCCAGGCCTTGGCTACACACACAAGTTATCTTCTTGCAGTACAGCAGCAGAGTTAAAGCATGGACGCTTATACCAGTATAAATGTGCGGATTCCGCTATAGTTTATTCCTATACAGCTATAGCAGTATAAGGCACCTCTATACCGGTGTACCTGCAGCCACGCTGAGGATGTACCAGTACAATTATACTGGTAAAAGAAAGTCACCCACCTAACCCAAACTTATACCGATACAAAAACTGCGTAGACCAGCCTTAGAGATGGATCCCAGAGACAAAGAGACATCCGTCCCCTCAAGGGAGATTCAAAGTGACACTTCTTGAACCCTGTCCAATGACCACCCAATCGATACCTATAAATCTGAGGCTGGCCCCTTGGCATCAGACATTACAGAAGTTTCCCAGAGACAATCTGCCAGGATGGGCTTTTCTGCTCCACCTTCCGGGTCTTCTATCCCTCCTCCTCTCTCTGTTCCGTCTCTTTCCCTTGGATGTGTCTTGCTCTCCCGCTTCTCCTCACTGCCATTCTGTTAGTAGGAAAACAAAAGCTGTTGGCTCTTGAGGGAAAAAGAAGCTGCTTTGATTTTGATTAAAGAGAGCTGGAGATATTTGTGAAAGAGCCTTTGATGATTCCAGGAAAACTGCAAAAAGCCAGCTGTCTAGGAGCAAAGGTCGTATTTTCTGTCTCTCTTTCATATTTGTCAAGACTAAAGGATGCCGTACCTGGAAACGACTTATAACTTACTAAGAAGCCAGTCACTCCAAGTAACTCTGCCTTTCAACCCCCTGCTCTGTCTGCAACATCAACATCATTTTCCCCGGTGCTGGAGCAGATTATAATAACACAGAGGTGATACAGACAGCGGGTGCAGGGGGTTTGTAGATGTTCTGACTGAAGGGTAAAGAAGAATCGTCAGCTCAGAAATACCACTGCGTCCTCTCTGCTGGATCACAGCCCGGCACCTTGTGACACCCAGCACTAAGGTCTTGTCTCCATGAACAAGACCTCGTCTCCATGAAGGTCTTGGCTTCATGGCAAGCGGGTGCATGACTCTTTCCTGCAGTAGGCTACCGTGGACTAACTGTCCATGTGGAGCCGGCTGATGCACATTCAGAAGTTTCTTACTGTACTTTGAGCTAGTCCCGGTCACGGAGAACTAGCTCCAAGCACATTAACGACTGTTATTGTGCGTCAGCAGGGTCCACACAACCAGTTAATCCACAGCAGGCTGGCGGGGTGGATTCACACACCCGCTTGCTGTGAACTAATTGTTTGTGCACATGAGCCCTAAGACAGGACTGCATCGCCTCCGTCGTGCAATGGCATGGCATCCAGGAGACATTTCTGTTCTGCTCTGCAGAGCTGAGGCCTCTTATACAATGCCAATACCGTGTTATCTGAGCACTCCCAGCCCCTGGGGACCTCCACCACCGACAGGCACATGCATCCAAGTTATAGCACAGCGCCTGGAAACTCCCCATTCCGATGCCCATTAGCGGCAGCTATGTTACAGGCTATGTAGCACCCAGGATGCTGATGGCCGCAGGAGTTGCACCTCGTTCTATTACAAGCAGCAGCAGTGCATCCCCTAGTTTTGTGCTGAATTAGCATGGAAAGCACGTTCCTCTCTCAGTCACCAGCAATCAATTACCTTCCCTACGACAGACTCTTGATTCATTGCCATTTTCCCTGCGCCCTGCTATTGGATGAGCTAGCAATGAAATTACACCTTCCTCCCCACTCCCCCGCGTTCCCTCTCTGTCTCCTCGTCCAAACGCTGCCTGCTGTTGCTATTTTTAGCTCCCAGGCCGTGGGTCTTTTTTCTTAATGGAACATGTGTGATATGAAACATGTTCAGGCTGATCACTCTCACCACTGTTCCATGCACAGAGCTGCTGGGTGGCTGCATTTTTAAATGCCGATTTAATGTGAATGTAGTGCAGGAATGACAGGAACAGACACTGAAACGCTCTGTCACAGACCAGGTAGTGCATAGGCAGCGACAGTGCAAGCTTTTGTTACATCACCCCCTCTTGAATGAGTCTTTCTAGTGGGAAGTTAACAGGTTAGAGGAGAGTCTCCATGGCCTGGTTGTTCCTTGGCTGCTCCAATGAGATTCACAGATGCCAATTAGTGCCAGTTGTGATGGCACTCGCTGATCTCAGCCGCACCTGTGCCCTGGGAACTGGACTGATTTCACAGAGGCCACCAAACAGATGTCAGATAATTGCTTTTACTCACTGCCTGCCCGGGAGTGATTTGCATCTGCAGGTTTATTTACAGGGCTGATTACTAGTCGCTGTAACACCGGGGGAAGGGATGGAGGATTTACTGTCATCCTTCCTCCTGGACAGCCTTTCCCTCCCCGCATCCTGCTCAGCCACTCTCCTCTGCCGCAGTTCACACTGGCCCGGAGTATCAAAGTGGCAGGTTGTAGCGCACGAGCCTGACTCAGGAGCTGGTTGAGGAGAGAGAGGATGAGGACGGAGGGGAGGAACGACTGATGAGCCTGCCTTGCTGAGAAAAGGAGGGAATCACATGCAAGTGACAGCTTGTTCTTGCTTTCTTGCGGAACAGCAGCACTTCTAGCCAGGACTAGGAGAGCCGCTGGTCTGAGAAAATCATGGGCTGGCTCTCGCCTGGCATGCTGGTGGTGCAAAGAGGCTCTAAAGCCAGTGGATCCAGCTGCAGGACGACTCCCACTGCCTAGGGAAATCTTGGGGGGCGTAGATTAGAGCTGCTCCTAGACCATGCCTCTACAGGGTCAGCAGGGCAAGGGAACCGGGGGGAGAATGGCTGGTGAAGGGGCATGGCCAGGGATCCCTTACACCATAGAAATCCCATGCTGATGGAATGGCCCCTGGCTGAGATATATTGTTCATTAGGAGCTCCTGGGAAATCGGGCCATTTATTTAGGTGCCTAAACATGGTTCTAGGAGCCATTGGGCTTGTCTACATGGCAAGGCCCTGCACGGCCAGCCGGGATGTGAACCTACAGCGCGCCATTGGTTGCGTGGTAACGTCCTACATGGACACAGCTGCAGAGCAGGAGCTGTAGCCTGGGACTTTCACTGCTCCGTAGCCATGTCCACGTGGTGAGTTAGTGCACGCAAGCTGGTGCACGGTGAAGTCACACCCTAGTTCGTCACGCAGTAAACCACCGGGTAGACAAGCCCTAGTTTTAGGCTTCTGGTTCTGTGCCTTGATGCACACGAGTGACAGTTGTGTTAGGATTCCCATCTGTGGGGTAAGCAACATGCCCCACGTGGCACCTGGGCGGGTACGCCCATGCAGAGCCAATGTATTGTGAACGGAGGGACACCTAGGCAGGGGCAGGCAGCATGGGGAAAGCTTGCCCGGCTGCTGCCCACCCTGTACCCATTGGCGGTAGACAGAGGACTTTGAGCCAGCTTGTCAATCTGTCAGCAGACGGACTCAAACATTGATCTTTAGAGGAAATGAAGGCCTAGCAAGCTGGGTGTTTCCTGTTCATGGCCTGTGTCATCCCTGGATGCAGCTGGCCGATACGCAGCTGGAGGCTGGAGCCGTTCAGAGAGCCTTGGGTTTTATTCCCTGCTTCTCCAGGGCCATGGGCTGGAACCAATCATTTCACTGCATAGCACTTGTGCTCAGGCCCTTCCAGCGATGTACGCCACGAGGTGACCCATATGCCAGCAGGGCTGGCAGCCAGAGCGCCCCCACGGCCGGAAGGTCAGAGCCACAGCTGAGATCTAGGGTAGGTAGTGTGGCCCAAGGGCCTGGAGGTCTAGGCTCAGTCCTGGACTCCTTGTGTGACCTGGAGCCAATTACTGCACCTCCCTTTGCCTTCCTTTTCCTGTCTATAGAATAGGTCTGATGCGTGAAGTGGGGGGAGATCTCTGGGTGAAAAGTGCTACGTAAGAGCTGCAGGTTGTTACTGGCATCTAGAATAAGTCCTGGGGCAAACAGCAGGGCCAGGACAGCCCAGGGAGCAGGCTACTTGCTCCTTCAGCAGCCCTGTGGGGGCTTTTCAGAGGCACAGGGACAGCCATGCCACAGCCTCCTCTGCCGGCCCACTCCCACTCTACCCATGGCCCGGCCTGGCACATCTAGAGAGGCAGCATGGATTTGGCACCCAAGGAAAGAGACTTCCACAGATGGGGCATTCCCTGGGCTGAGAAAACCCTTTGCAGTAGCCTGGTTAGCTCCAAGCGGCCACAGGGCTGAATCAGGCACAGAGTCCTTAAAGATCTGGGCACGCTGCTGGCACATTTACATCAACACGCCCTCCCACCCCCCGCAAAGCTGGCCTAACTTCAATCTGTTGAGCGCAATCATAGTCAGAGCAACAGATTTGCTCCCCGTGGCGCCGCTCGTTCCATCTGCTGACTTGACTGACACAAACACGCTCTCGCTCCGAGCCCACACAGCTCGGGGAAGAGGGAGCTGACTTCTCCTCCGTCGCTTGCACTGACTGGGGACTCGCCGCCTGATGATGAGGAAGCCGCACAAAACATAGCTGGGTTTTCAAGATCCCAGGTGGACTTGTTGAGCAGCCAATGCCACAAAGTCAGCCTTTATTTTACAACACTGCCCCACAGAGGATCTCAGCATGCTTCATTAACGCTAATGAATTAGCCTCCCACCAGCCAGGTGAAGCAGGAAAGCATAATTACTCTCACAGAGGCAAAAAGATGTGAAGTGACTTGCTCAAGGTCATCCAGGAAGTTAAAGACAGAGTTAAGAAGAGAGCCCAGGCTCCCAGTCCTGTGTTTAAAGTCACAGCAGTCGTCCCTTCTGATGCTGGAATGACAGAGACTAAATCCCAAACCCCACAGTGATCTTTTACTAAGGTGCTCTTCTGTCCAGACCCACACTTGAAATTTAATGCTATTAAATTCATCCTGTTTCTATGGAGTTTCACACCATCAATTTTTTACGACGTGACATTAAGGCCATTTTGCATAGGTCACACGTCTGATCTGGGTCTGAGGGAAGCATCCTGTGCCCTCCTTCACAGTCACACCTACAGAAAATAGGCTTTCGCAGTCGTGCTGTCTTGGGGGCTGCGGACAGAAGGATAGCTCAGAACTGGCTTGCTGGCCCGGTGGAAAGATAAATAAAGAGAGAAGGGTCACCCTGGCAGACTGCAGCTCTTTAATCACTCCTCGGAGGATGCCTTCTTTGCAGCTTTGCTGGATCCACTGGTCTCATTCGAGATTTTCCAATCACAACAGAGAGAAATGTTATTTACTGCCCTCATCTTGTGTTCCTAAAATGACCGCTAGCGTAGAGTGGGCCTTTTCCCTACCCCTTCCCTCCCTTTGCTAAAAGGAGCAGGCTGACTGCTTCTGCCACAGCATAAATAAATAATAAAGACTCACTTTGGGAGAAATGATTTTAATTAACGTGTGTGTGTGGGGGGGGGGTGATCTCCAAAAGGCCAGAGCAGAAAAGGAAGCACCCCAGAGAAGGATGATTACAGAGGGCTGAAAAGGCTTCCAGAAAAGGAGAGACAGAAAAGTGATGCCTGCTCGGTGTAGAGGGATGGTAAACATGACAGAGGGATACAGAGTAATGAATGGAATGGAGGAGGCTGGTTGGAACGCTCCAAATTACAGTTTCTCATAATAATAGAGCAAGGGGCCAGCTGGTGAAACTGATAGGATGTGAAACAGGATCTGATCCAAGAGGTGAATATAGCTGAACCATTCCGCAATAGTGACCATAATGTAATTAAATTGAAGTAGGGGGCAAAATACCAAAGAAGCCCACCCCAGTATCATTTAATTTCGAAAAGGGGAACTACAGAAAAAGAGGAAGCTGTTAAACAGAAATGAAAAGGAAGAGTCATAAGTGTAAAATGCCTGCAAGCTGCATGGGAACTTTTTTGAAAACACCACAATCGAGGCTCAAATTAAATGTATATCCCAAATAAATACATTTTAAAAAAGCAGTGAAAGGACCAAAAATGTCACAATGGCTAAACAACAGAGTAAAACAGGCCATTAGAGACAAAAAGGCATCCTTTAAAAATTGGAAGTCAAATCCTACAGGAAAATAGAAAGGAACATAAGCTCTGGAAAGTCAAGTGTAAAAGTATAATTAGGCAGGCCAAAAAAGAATTTGATGAGCAACTAGCCAACGACACAAAAACGATCAGGAAAAAAGTTTTGAAACGTATCAGAAACAGGAAGTCTGCCAAACCATCTGTGGGACCACTGGATGATCGAGGTGCTAAAGGCGCACTCAGAGAAAACAAGACCTTTGTGGAGAAGCTAAATGAATTATTTGCACCAGTCTTTACTGAGGAGGATGTGAGGGAGATTCCAACACCGGAGTCATTCTTTCTAGGTGGTGATAAATCAGAGAAATTATCCCAGACTGAGGTGTCAATAGAGGAGGCTTTGAAATAAATTGATAAATTAAACAGTAATAAGTCTCCAGGACAAGATGTTATTCACCCAAGAGTTCTAAAGAGACTCAAATATGAAATTGCAGAATGACTATCTGTGGCATGTAGCCTATCACTTAAATAGCTTCTGTAGCAGATGACTGGATGATAGCTAATGTAACATTGATTTTTTAAAAAGGCTCCAGAGGCAATCCTGGCAATTGCAGGTTGATAAGCCTAACATCAGTACCAGCACATTGGTTGAAACTCTAGTAAAGAACAAAATTATCAGACACATAGATGAACGCAATTTGTTTGGGAAGAGTCAACGTGGCTTTTGTAAAGGGAAACGATGCCTCACCGATCTATTAGAATTCTTTGGGGGGTCAGCAAACATGTGGATAAAGGTGATCTAGCGGAGACAGTGTAAAAGCCTTTGACAAAGTTCCTCACCAAAGGCTCTTAAGCAAAGTAAGCAGTCATGAGATGGATCTGTAAGTGACTAAAAGACAGGAAGCAAAGGGAAGGTCAGTTTTCAGAATGGAGAGAAGTAAATCACAGGGTCCCTCAAGGATCTGTACTGGGACCAGCACTGTGCAAAGTTTCCATAAATGATCTAGAAAAAAGGGTAAACACTGAGTGGCAAAGTTTGCAGATGATACAAAATCTTTTAAGATAGTTAAGTCCAAAAGAGACTGAGGAGAATTACAAAGGGATCTCACAAAACTGGGTGACTGGGCAACAAAACGAGAGATGAAATCCAGTCTTGATAAATGCAAAGTAATGCACATGGGAAAACATAATTCCAACTATACATATGAAATGATGGGATCTAAATTAGCTGTTATTACTGAAAAAAGAGATCTTGACATCACCGTGGCTAGTTCTCTGAAAACGTGCTCAACATGCAGCAGCAGTCAAAAAGCTAACAGATAGTTAGGAACCATTAGGAAAGGGATAGATAAGACAGAAAACATCATAATGCCTCTATATAAATCCATGGTATGTCCACCCCTTGAATACTGCATGCAGTTCTGGTTGCCCCATCTCAAAAAAGATATATTGGAATTGGAAAAGGTACAGAGAAGGGCAACAGAAAGGATTAGGGGAATGGAATTGCTCCATGAGGAGAAATTAAAAAGACTAGGACTGTTCAGCTTGGAAGAGAGATGACTCAGGAGGGATCTGATAAAGGTCTATAAAATCATGAATGGTGTAGCGAAAGTGAATAAGGCCATGTTATTTACCCCTTCACATAACACAAGGACCAGGTGGCACTCCATGAATGAAAACAAGCAGCAGGTTTAAAACAAACAAAAGGAAGTACTTCACACAATGCACAGTCAACCTGTGGAACTCATTGCCAGGGGATATTGTGAAGGCCAAGACTATAACTGGGTTCAAAAACGTATTAGATACTTTCATAAAGGATAGGCCCATCAATAGCTATTAGCCAAGATGGTCAGTCAGGAATGCAACCCCATGATCCGGTGTCCCTAAGCCTCTGACAGCCAGAAGCTGGAACTGGATGACAGGGGATGGATCAGTCAATAATTGCCTTGTTCTGTTCACTCACTCTGAGGCATCTGTCCTCAGACACTGTCGGAAGACAGGAGTCTGGGTGAGATGGACCACTGGTTCTTATGAAAGTGCAAATTTTAAACTGCTCAGAGGAAATATCTTTCCACACAAAGCATAATTAGCCTGGGGAACTTGCTGACAGAGCATTTGATTTAGGGCTTAACATCACCCGCAGCTGAAGAGCAAGGTGAAATATTTATGAGTGATGGACCATCATGCTTCAGGTCATAAGCTAAGCTCTAACTGCCTCAGGGTCAGGAAAAACTCCTCCCTCCTTTATAGGCACAACTGTCCATTATGGTGGAATTTGCACCTGTTGGAAACGGTGCACAAGACAAGACAGATCTTTGGTCTAATTTTGCCTGGCAGTTCTTATGTGCCTAAAGTGTGTAAAACCATTTGCTCTTCAAAGGCGTCATATGAACACACCGACTTACAGTCGCACAGCTGGTACACTTGGCAGCTGTGATCATCTTCAGGAAAGAGGAGACCCTCTCTTTGGATTTTATATCAGGCCAAGGTTATCCTGTGAGGTCAATCAGTGTGTTCAGCCACTCTTCTGCCCCCTCTATTACTGGAAGCTGCATGCCAGGTGAATGGCAAAGCTCCTTTGCTCAGGACACTTCCAGCTAACTAACACCAGAGTGTTAATGAAGTCTCTTGAATCCTGGTAGCCACATAAGCCCCTGGCTCTGCTCTCTAGATCGATCAGGTGCTGTCTTCTAGCTTGACTTAGTGCCCAAGACTCCAGCAGCACCTGGAAATCTGTGGGAAGCAGATTGGCCCTTACTGTCATTTCATTTCCCCTTTTTCTGCAGCGAGCTTAATTTTGTCCTAAAAGTGCACTGGGATGGGTTACCTAAGGAGGTGGTGGCATCTCCATCTTTAGAGGTTTTTAAACTGCAGCTTGACAAAGCCCTGGCTGGGATGATTTAGCTGAGGTTAGTCCTGCTTTGAGCAGGGGGTTGGACTAGATACCTCCTGAGGTCCCTTCCAACTCTAATATTCTATGATTGATTGATTCTAAGTGACCACTCATCTGCTGATCATTCACCCTGTGGAAAGGTCAGGCTAGAATACACGTTGTGGAAGATTTTGTCCTGCAAGGGAAGGCTTCTGCAGGTGTCCCTGAGAAGGCCTTGTCTCTAAGCACTAGCTGTTTTATACGATTGGCTGGCTTAGTGCTCTGGATTCACTCGTAACCGTGGAGGGGCTTAGAGAGATGCCTGGAAAGCTGCATAGGAAGATCTGGTTAGCTGTGTAGCCTGGAAGCTGTGGCAGGGGTAACTAGAGATGCTGGGAGCAGGACTAGCGGCGTAAGCAGAGGAGAGAATAAGCATGGAGCAGTGCTGAGGACTCTGGAAACCTGTGGTTGGTTCCAGCCCTGCTGCTCTTTGACCTTGGGCAAGTTGCTTTCTCTTTCCCTTCCCTTATATTTAGAACATAAGCTCTTCAGGGTGGAGGCTCTCTGACTATATGTTTGTACAGCACCGAGCACAGTGGGATGCTGGTTAGAGATTTTAAACATTCTTCCCAGTCTGCATGAGGATGAAACGGAGACCTTCCCGAATTCTTCGCCTGTGACCCAGCCCTGAATAGCGCAGTGGTTAAGGCACTCCCCTGGGAAGTTAGCGGCAAGTTGTCTAGAGTGGCTCACAAGTGTTAGTCCCAACCTCAGGGCACACTGCGAAAAAGTGGGGCACAAACCCAAACTGGTTGTGAATTCGATACTTAGATTTCACCTACCGAGTACCGAGTGTAAACTCCTCAAGCACTATAACAGCTGTAACAATCAGAGCCAGGCCCTGGGTACTCCCATCTGTCTTGCCACTCAGGCAAGCCTACCTTTGTGATAGATGGTCCCTTACATCAAAAATCACAGCAATATTCAGGTTACTCCTAGTCCCAAAGAACCAGTCCTTGACCCCAAATCTGACACCAAAGACAATGTTTGTAGCCAATCCTATAATAAATGAACTAAAGATTTATTGACTGGGGGAAAAAATGATGGGAGTTATTAACAGGGTCAAAGCTGGTAAGCAGACACACACATAAAGGAGTTACAGTCTTAGGTTCCAAAAAGGGGAGCCAAACTGGTTTCCAGCCATGCGTCTGTCAGTGTCCAGTGAAGGCAGACAGGCACTTCAAACATTGCCCTATTCTGTGCCGCTGTAACGCTTCAGTGAAGGCGCTGCTACACCGATGGGAGAGCGTCTCCCATTGGCAGAGTTAATCCACCTCCGTGACAGGCGGTAGCTATGTCGATGGGAGAAGTCCTCCCATGCCCATTGACGTAGCACTGTCCACACAGGGGATTTAGGTTAGTACAAGTGTGTCGCTAAGGGGAGTGGATTTTTCACTCCCCTGAGCAATGTAGTTCTAGTGATGTGAGTGTGTAGCGCGGACCTGGCCTTTGGCATGAGCTGGCACAGTGGGAAACCCAGGTTCAAGTCCTGCCTCTGCATTGGTTAGAACAGGGAGCTGAATCTGGGTCTCCAATATCTGAGGGGACTGTCTTAACCACCAGGCTATGAGCTGGTCTGGAATCTCTCTCATTTTGACCAGAAAGTCCATCCTGGACCTGAGAAACCTTCCTGATGAGTCAGCATTGTCCAATGAAAAACCGTTTCATCACAAAAATGCCAAACTCTAGTCCCAATCTGGGTCGGGTCCTCTAGAAACCGCCATCATACAATCACAACAATGGCTGGTGACCTGGGCTCTCTGCTATTTCAACTGAAGGAAGTTTGCAGCCGTCTAGGACCCCATCTGCAGCACAATTACAACAGTGTCCGAAGACCCACAATAGCCTGGTTAAAAAGCCTCACGCACACTGGATCAACCACAGCTCTGTCTTCAGGATAAAGCCCTGACTTGTCCCCGTACATTAGCTGGTTATGTTACATCTACATAGCAGGTTTCAATAGTATTGTATGTGGATCCACTGACTCAGTGGGAGCTGGAGTGTGGAAGGGGCCTAGAAGGCTAATGGAGACACTTGAATGTAGGTGACTTTTCTTTGTGATTGTGCCTGACTTCAGGTCTCATTATTGTTTACCACCCCTTTGTGTGTCAGTCTCATTTAGGTGAAGACAACTTGGCTTGAACACTCACTACCTTTGAAGGAGTCCAGATCAGGACAGGCCCTGCCAACGTATTGATAACGTCACCCCTTCCAAAGGCAGCATCTTTGCTCCAAAACAGTCCCTGACGGTCAGGCTGTTTGTGCCCTGGCTGGCTAGAATGGGGTGGATAGTGCCCTCGACACACAGAGCTCTGGCAGGCACGGGAGGCGGCACTAAATAAAAATGAAACCTATGCTGTGGAGGGAAAATATTGAACAGGAGGCAACAAAGCAAAGCAAAAGCAATGTAACCTCAATTTCCCTTCCCCACACTCTGCTCTCAGCTCCCTGGCCCAGAGCAGAGCAGTGCACCATGGAATTGATGGGCTGGAGAGGGGGTGTCGAAGAAGTAATAACAGGTGTTAGCTGAGAAGGCAGGAATGGGAGGGGGAGGAGGAGAGAGATGGAGGAAGGTGCGAAATCCAGCATCCATCAATCTCAGTGTTGGGAAGGGGGAGCCCAGGTGAGGGGATGGAATTAAGCAGCTAGAGCAGACACAGGAGCCGATCTAGCAGAAGCCAGATCCGCAGCCAGCAGCCAGCGTTAGAGCCTGGAGAGACTCTCTATTTTCACACTCGCATGCAGAGGTACTGTGTGGTACAGCTACACTCCTGTTTCCGGCCCCTAAATCTGCAAAGCCAGGTACTGCCGGTGGGGAGGCGCATGGGGATCAGCTAGCTGGGGTCGAGGCGGAGATTTCACTGCTCCAGTGACTACTGTAAATCAGTCACTTTGATTCTTCCCCTTTCGCATGAACTTAGCCCCGCACCCTGGAAAGTCAAGTCCTCTCTCCCCAGAAGGGGCAGTAGCTACGCCAGCTTTCTCCACGCTGCCTCACCTCTCACCTCATGGCATCCCCCCAGGGGTTGAAGTCAGACTCGATGCCACGTGACTGCAACAGCAACATCCGGTCACAAAGAAGTGGATGGAGACCATGAAATGTTCCACGTAAGCCACGGCAGGGAGGATGCTGGTCCACTGCTGACCAGAACCGGATTGGAGCTGAAAACGTGGAGGGACGAAGCACAACAACCCCTGGCTGAGATGAGCTGCCCCTTTGCCCACCAGGCTGTTCATTTCAGGGTGGCAGTGGCTGATCTGTTGCTGGCGTGGTCAGTCCATTGCACGCAGTCTTTTAGTTGCTGGGCTGGGCTCGCTGCTCAGCGTGGCAGAGCTGAATGCTTGAGGGGGGAGCAGGACTGGCTCTTTCCCCTGGACGTGCGGTGAATAGAACTAGGTGAACCTAAAATGGCTTTTCGTCCAAAATGGAAATTTTCACTGTGGTCAAAATTTTCCCATTGTTCATCAAAAAACCAGAAACAAAACCACCTCTAGGCTGGGGATCTGCCTCCATCACCACACTCCACCTGTGCAAAGAGCAGCTTGACCTGCCTGTGGTGGGGGGTGCAGCCGTAGCAATGGGGGATCGAAGGGGCAGGGCGGTAGCAATCCCAGACTGCCTGCGTGCAAACCAAGATCCCGTCCATCACTCTTCCCAGTTCTGGCACAAAATCAAAACCTTTTCCGGCAGTTCACACCGCCTTATTATCTTGTCTGGCTGCTCTGTTGTCCCTCAATACGTTGCCTTAGGCACGCTGGGCAACAAGGAAAAGAAATCGATATGTGAAGCTGAGACAGCGGATGAGCGAGGGAGTGAAAGCAGCCTTCAAGCTGCTCCCCTCCCTGATAAAGCTCGTCTGCAGAGCATGATAAATAACCGCTGGAGGGGAATGTGCCCTGTGCCAGAGCAGTCGGGTGGGAAACCAAGAGAGGAAAACCAAGGAGCACAGTGGAGCAGACTCTCCCATCTGCGTGTGTCTTGGCGGAGAACTCCCTTCCAGTGTGATAAAAAGGGGACAGACTCCATCCTGGCCTTCCTGCCCTGCTCCAGCAGCGAAGCATCAGCACCACACTGGCGGGGGTGTCAGCTCCTGTGCTGAGTTAGTATTCTCAGGATGCCCTGACCACGGAGCGGGCCGTGCGAACGCTCTGGTTAGGAGGGACTTCCAACAGCTCCTAGGTGGGTCTGGTGTGGTTCAGCCTGCCACGCTGGCTAACTATAGACCAGGCAGCTTCCAGCGAGAGGCTTGACTGCAGTCATATGCAGTCAGTGTGCACACAGCAGATCAGGCCACCAGGCGGGGGCTCTGCTAACTGGCTGTGTCCTCTCTCGTGTCTGTCCCGGGGTCCGTTCGGGCCACTAACTAAAGCAGAAGAGACACCACCAGAAAAAAATATAATTCCTAGGCTGACCTATTCAGTTCAATGGAATTTCACTGAAGTCAGAGGGAGAAGGAAGGATCAGGCCTTGGACTGCAAGGCTTGAAGGCAGTAAGAGGCTTTGTGTCCCCAGAGCCATCCAGTCCCAGCTGCAGCACATCGGCTCGCAGTACGGAAGAGCTTTGGAAAGAGCTCCATGCTGTGGTTCTAAGAAGGAGCAAACAACCCTGCTTCCACCTGGCTTTGGGATCATGCCGAAGCACCAGATAGGGACACTCTGCCTTGGGAGGCTGGTCGGACCCAAGCAACTGGCTGCAGGGAGCCAGTCTGGCTCTTCTTCCAAACACAGATCAAAGCTGCTGGCTGCAGGGAGCTGGCCCAGCCAACCCGGGTGGTTTTCAGTTACCTGGCGTATCTTATAGATGAGACATTAAAAAGGCTTAGCTGAAGTTGGGCTGAAAAACACCTTCCAAGCCTGGCTCCTGCTTGAACCCCAGCAAAGGTTCTGGCACTCTTTCTGCAGGCACACAGCCTGGGCTCTGTTCTGCTAACAGGGGAGCGCGGCTCTGCCTCGGTCAGCAATCATTTTCCTAGTAAGTTGATTAGTGTTTACCACGACTCAGTTTCCGCTCAAGTATTCCTTTATTAGTCCAAAGGCCGTTAGGCGTTGGTTTCATCCAAAATACAACTACAAGTGCCTACACAATATCTCTTAGCAATAATGCAGTACAGCACTGGCCAACTGCTCCCAACGGGCTCAGGAGATGCCTTCCCACCACAGTGGGGCTCCAGGAAGATAAGGGACACGCTCGGACACTGTAATTAACCAGTGATGTCGTGGCTGGTTAGCAGGCCTTAGCTAAGGCCAGGAGGCATTTGTTAAATAACACGTTATTAAACAAACCTGTACAGCCAATTGCTTACTGCACCTGCTACCCAATCAACCACGTTTTCTTTATTGCTATTATCTCAACCCAAGCCCTAAACAAGAGAACTGAGTCACTACAAGTTCAGCACACACAACTCTTCTTTCTCATCACCTCATTCTTTTTGGTCACATGCATGGGGCCTATCACTCAGGCTAACACCCAAGCTTAATTTAAAACCATAGTTCACTCAGGTCTAGCGCAGGCCTATGTTCCTACCGCTTTGCTCTTTTACACATCCATACCACTGCCTGCCCGGCAAGGCCGATCACTCCCTCCCAGCCCCCTTCCCTGTGGGAGCTGGCAAAGGAACTGCTCCATCCCTTGCTCCCGCATCACCTCGTTTGTTCCGGGGATCCCCCACTTAGTCACTTGGTTTAGAGTTGGCTGAGTGACATGGGTGAAACATAAACCAGCTTCCCCTTTGTATTAAGCATATGGAACAATGGAAAGGAAAGGTGACTGGGGCCTGAGCGGAAGGGATTGCTTTGTTATTAACAAACAGCTAACGGCTTGTGGCACAGCCACAATTCCACGGGCAGAGCCTGCATTTCACTCTCTCGGCAGAGGGATGCTAGCAGGAAAACAAGCGTTAAGAGCAGATGCAAAGATGAAACTACTAGCAGCTCATCAATCAACTCTGTCAATAGATCCAGCTGCAGAGAGCTCTCGTGCACGGAGGGCCCTGTCCTTCTCAGCCCGCTGGCTGCTCAAGCTCACCACAGCCTGCCGTTCTGTTTCTGTGTTACACCAATGAGAGACAGACCCGAGCGGCACAGCTCTCTGACGCAGGGCTCGACAAACCCCGGGCTCCAGGTCACCATGGCACCTAGAAATTTAAGTCTGGCACCTAGTATTTCTTCGGGGGGAGCAGCCGCTGCGCTCCAGCCAGGGTTCCACTGCACCCACGTGGCAGGGCTAGGAATGGGGAGACAGGGCCCAGCTGCAGGATTCTTACCCCTCTCCCTCACCCCCTAAGTTGAGGAGTGTTTTGGCACAAGGGGATGGGTTGGGCCTTTCCCTAACCACACCAGGGGAGGGGGGTAGCTGTGGGTGAGGAGCAGCTGAACTCAGGAAACATAGCGTAGGTCTTCACTGCAGAATTAGCCTGGGCTTTTAACCTCACTTGGCCCCCCTCCACACACAAAACCCACTCACCTGAGGTCAGTGGTGCTTTCAACCCAGGCTGGCCGGCCCGGCTGGAGGTGTGGGTTAGAGCCCAGGTGCCTCTTTTACTTGGGCTGGAGCCTGCCTACTTTGCAGTGAGGACGCAGTTAAGTCACTCGAGTGCTGCTGACAGTCTTCCCAGACCTTCCCTCAATTCCTTCCTCCCCCTCGTGTGCCCAGACGGACAGACCAGTTCTCCCACGACTCACTGGGAAAGAGTCACAGAGCAAGTGCACACCCTGCAACACGGGGCCCAGGGGCAGCACCCCCAGAAGTGCTAGGGACACACCAGACACACCAGAGAGGCTGAGGCAACTCGGGCACGGCTTTTCTGTAAGGCTGCTCGTGCCTGGACTAGGGCAACCTGGGTCCCAGCCCTGGCTGCCCAACACCCCGGTTAACTCTGTAGTGACGACACAGATGCCATCCATGGAAGTGCCTTGGTGAGCAAAGAGAACGGGGAATGAACCAGCGACCAGAAAGACATGCAAGGGAGCAGATGGGTGTCAGCCAGATTTCTGTTGGATGGGGAGGGCCTTGCTCCTGAGGAGTTACCGAGAACGAACAGGGCTTGATGTCTATACGTTCTCCATGAGATGTGAACAGGGTTTGAAAGTAACGGCAGCTCCAGAGAAGGCAGCGCCCCGCCCAGCGCCTGACACACGAGTTGGGTGAGCCGGTTCATCCCACGTGGAGCTGCTAGAAGGCCAGAGTAGAGCGAGGCGACCAAACGGTGAGTAAATTAGCCAGGAGGCATTGCCAGCAGCTCAGGTCACAACTCGCGGCAAAGAGAGGCACTAGCCCAGCAAGACCTGCTGCAAGGGTCCTGGGAAGGAACAGTAGCCAGGAAACACTCCCTACAGCAGGCCTCTCAAGGTCCCAGCAGGCAGAAATGTTAGTCCAGCTGCTCAAGGTTGTTCACGCACGGGGCAGTTCCCTTCCCAGTGCCCGTTGCCCGGGGCCGGGGATCATGGAGATGCTGAGGGCTCTGCTGCTCCCCCAGCTGAAGCTCTTTGAGATCACCAGGAGCTGAAGGATGAAGCATGCGAGATGCTGTAGCTGTTGTTACCAGCCCTCCCCACCGCCTTGGGAGGTTCCTCTCCCTGGCTCCAGCCAGCCATTTGCTTGGGCATTTGTGTTCTAAAACCCATGAAAGGTGACGCCCTGGCACCTGGTCCTCAATCCTGTGTCAAAGCTTCTCCCAGAGCAATCACCAGAGTTTGCTGGAAGTGGGAATGTCCTGTTTATTTGCATGCCAAGCCCAGGCTGAGGGGAAGAAGGGTCTTGTGGTGAAGGCATTGGCCTGTGACCCAGGAGAGCTAGGCTCAGTTCTTGGCTCTGCCACAGATTCCCTGAGTGTCCTTGGGCAAGTCACTTGATCTATCTATACCTCAGTTCCCTGCCAGTCAAATGGGGATAGCAGCTCTGCCTTGTCTGTAAGACTCTAAGCTCTTCAAGGCAAAGACAGACTGTCTCATGTTATATGTATGTACAGCGCCTGGCACTATGGAGCCTCTCCATACTGGCATCACATAAATAATAATAAAAGGGGGTAGGTGTGGTGAGACAATGGCAAATGACTTATCTCCCTGCTCCTGTGAGAAATGGACACCAGCACTGGCCAGGGCTGTCATGCCTATGCAACAGGGCCATGTACTTCCCTCAGTGCAACGAACTTGTCGCCTGGTCCGAAAGGTTCCCAGGGCCCTGGCATCCAAGAGGCTAATGCTTGGTACTGCTGTTTCCACCCTGGGCCCTGCCATGCTTACGAAAGGGCCGTGCCTTGATCAGGGTCTCAGTGGATGAGTGGAACATCAGTTACTGGAACATTAATTACGAGATTGCGTCATCCTGAACTGATCTGGAGGCAGCCTCTCTCTGCTCTGCGGGGCAGGATGAGCAACGCTCCTGCATCTTTAACATAGTGAGAGTGCAGGCCAAGATGGGCCTTTTTAAAAATCAATAACCCCCTTCCCCCCCAGGCTCGTGTCAGCACAGCAGGGCCCATGGTGGAAACCCCTGCATCAGCCACTAATCCCTGGGGCATCCGGGCTCTGGGAACCTTTATGAAAACGGAAGATCCAGGCGAGCAGGCTCCTTGCACTGTGGGAAGTGCTGGTGAACCCTTCCGCAGCGGCTTTCCACATTTCCAGAGGCTTTCAACCTGGGGTGTGAGGGCTTGTAGCTGCTCTATTCTCCCACTTGGAGTGCGTCTTCATTCCTTTTCACTCCTGGCACCAAGTGCCCAGGGACCGTTCAGAGCGTCAGGTGCTTGCCAGAGCTCTGCTTTATCCTGTCCAACTCCATCTGGCTTGGCATGACAAACTGAGCTTCACAATGCCTCACCCGGGCTCTCTGGCTGGGAAGCTTAGTCCTTAAAGGTTCAGTCCCCAGTACCACAGCCATGTGGCCTCGGTGGGAGGTGCCCACTTGTGCTGTGTGGTTCTGTATCAGGACTCCCCGCTGTCTCCTCGCTGCTCTGTCAAGTGGGGCTCAGACGGGGGGTAGGAACCTGCCCTTCACCTTTACTGCACTGCCATGGCTTCCCAACAGCTTTTCAGGCCAAATCCTCTGTCTCATTCCCAGCCACAAACCAACAGGGGCAAGCGGGGATGGGAATCCTCCTCCCTCTCTGTCGGGTGGTTACAGGCTGCAGGACCCCCCCTGTGGAGGTAGGTGCGTGGTGAGTCTGCCAACTCTTTCCACTCTTGTTGCCCCATCCTGCGGTTTCACAGACCCTCTGCAGAGCCGAGGGCTAGGGCGCCCAGGGGTCCTTCTGTCCTGTCACAGTAGAACCACACTGGTTCCGCTGCCTCCTGGGTCGAAGGCACCCATGTGCAGGGAGGAGGAAGGATGCAGCTGGGGCGAGGTCCTGCCCCTGCCAGCATAGTTCCACTCCCCAGAGAGCAGGCTCTGGAGGGGCAGCAGACGGGGTGCGGCCAGAAAGTCAGTCCATGAAACGCCTAGACATTCAGCCTGCAGTGGGGCTGCATAAATGGGGCAGATCAGATACAGCCTCCAAGAAGTGGTCCTGCAAAGCAGAAGGGTCCCTCGCCCAGCGGCCCAGCACATGGCCCGGCTATGCTGACTGGGAGCTGGCACGTGGGTTTGCCCATTAGCCAGGAAAAATGAAAGATTTGGAGATGATCTGAGATTTTCAGAAGGCATCGAGCTAACGAGAAAGCTCTGAGCTGACCTCTGGGACCAGGGGCAGCTGCCACACATTCTGCTCACGGGTTTATCTCTCAGCACCACCTGTGCACGCAGCGACGTCCCCTCTGGCTCAGCCAGCCAGACATAAGGGACAAAATAAAATTGTACAAAAGCAGATTAGCAAATCGATACAAACAAGCTTGTAGAAGAGGCGCTCGGCCTCCACTCTCTCCACCAGAGGCGGAGGCTTCCTCTCCAAACACCACTGCACTGAAACCAATGAATGAGGCTATTTATTTGCCAAGGATAATCTTTTAAATTCTGGATACAAACAATACAATGTAACTCTTAGGGTTGCCATAGTAGCATGCTTCAGCTTCTCTGTTGCCAGTTCCTCTCCTTCCCCCAGTCACGTCCTGTCGAAGCTTTTCTTAGTTGGTGGTTTCATTAACACTCAGGTCCGTTGGGGAAGGTGCGGAGCTCTTTGATTCGCATTTACTTTGCACATCTCCCTTCAGCTCCGCACAGCAGGCCACGGAGGTGGGACTGAACCTTGCTAAGAATAGTACAGACAGCCTCCAAACACTGCCCCCAGGGGAGTGTAAGATGGGACGGTCGGTGCCGTTTATATGGACCAGGGCAGGACTTGTGTGGGAGAGGAGTCAACGCACGGATAAAGGGGCTCCCAGCTCTGCCCTGGGGCCACACGGCGCTCTGGGAAGCAGAAGCATTCCTTGTTTGCGTGGCATCGCCAGCATGCTGGGGGCTTTGTGCGCATCTGGAAAGGCAACGCGCCGGATGCTCTGTTGCACTGCAGACCCTCATGCCTCTCCAGCGGTATAAAGGGTGGTCGTAGTCTTGTCTACACTAGCACACATCTCCACTGGCGGTAGCAATACTGGAAATGCTAGCGTAGCCCAACTGCCAGTATTTTCCCTACCCTATCTGGTAGGTCTGATCTAAGCAGAGTGATAAAAATGCACCATATGCCCTGCGGCCTTCCATTGTTGCTATCACCTGTGGAGATGGATGGGTTCACATTCCTTTCCCCAGAGCAGAAGCGTCTCTAATGTTGGGTCTCTTCCAGTCACAATTTGTGATGGATCAGCTGTGAGAGGGCAGAGGGGCTGTTCAGAGTCCTAGAGAACCAGGTACCTGGCATTGTGGTGGAGCCCGAGGGAAAGTGATGTGTAGAGCCCTGCCAATATCTGCTTTATATCCACATGGATCAGATGCAAAGTATCCATGCAGGGCTCTAGTGGTGTGGAACCCAGGTCCTGATGCCCTGCGGCTTTGCTCCTGGGACCAGCCTGTCCTTATCGTCTCTTTATTATAAGCAGGCACTTTTCATAGTTCGTATCAGTCTAGAAAGGTGCATGCGTGTGTGCGTATGCGTTCTGGGCGTGTGCAGGTGTGCACTTCTGCACTGGGGGGAGGGCGTTCACACTTGTGCATTATGGGTGTGTGTATTCTGGAAAAGGCTGTATGTCCATTCTGAGCGTGCGTGTTTTTGTCCATTACGGGAACGTGCCTGTGTGGTGGGCAGGAGAGGAACACTGTGTATTGCCAGAAAATGATGAATTATTCAGCCTATTGATTGCCTTCCAGTTGCCTTGCTCCTCATGAACTGCAATTTACATACATATAAGTAGCAGCCTGGGACGCGCACTGCACATTAACGTAAGTAAATAAGGTGAAAACACTTTGACAGATAAGTTGAACTCATGTCACTATTTTCCATAACAGGAGAGGAGATGATTTTGCCAGCATGATCTCTTTTTAATCCTTAGGCCCTCAGCTAGGGACCAATGTGAAAAGCTCGCTTAAAAATGCAGGCCAGGCCTCGGATCCCTAGAAGGTCCCATTAAGGGAATGCATTGGTGTGAATTAATAGTCCACCCCATTGTTCACTTCATTTGTCCCTTAGTCTGCCGGCCTGCTCATTTTCTGTTTCACTTTCCTTTCTCTTCTCCCCCACCATTCATTTCCTGGGTTTGGCCATTGGCTCCCTCCTCGTGCCAGGCTTGCAGCACCAAGGAAAAAACAGCTGCTTCAGTAGCAAAGTGCACTGAGTTATTGGGCGGGGGGGGTGAGGTCAACCCCTCACCTCTGCAGTTTCCCCTTCTCTGACTTTTCTCCTGTCAAACCCACCTATACCACTACACAGTCCCCCAGCCACTGAGCAGGACACTTGTCAGGGGCAGTATCCTCTGAGCCCACGCTACACAGAGGTCATAAGAGATGGTTCCGCCGTGCTGTCGTTTCCACATCCCAGCCTTCAACCTGAATGGACCAGGACCAGGATACCGGCTGTGGTCTGGTGTGTTCGGATGCGGCGCATCAAAGCTTCTCAATAAGCCTGTGCAGGAAAAGGAGACTTGATCTTGGGTGGTGATTGGCGAGGTGTGTTATGTCTAGGGAGGTTCTGGTCAGGGATGGCCGGTCTAGCACATGCTTGATGGTGACAGGGAGCCACTCATAGTCCCACGCAGAGGGGGCTGAGGTTCCTCATGATGAGGCTGCTGAGAATTTTCTTCATCATAACTTTTTGCCATAGGCTCTACCTGTGCGTGTTGTCCTCTTCCTGTTCCCCAGGGAGCCTTTCCTGATCTTCTCAGCCAAGCATGGCCGCCCCCCACAGCTAGTGGGGTTGGGTTCTGCTGTGGATTTCAGCATGGAGGAAGCAGCTCCCTGCCCCGTATAGCTGCTGTTTGGGTGACTGCTATGGAAAAGAAGAAGGATCTCTCGGCCTGTAGTGCAGGCTTAGGGCAAACAGTGGAAATTCTTTGTGTTGTGTCTGCTGCAGCCCGAGTTTCATTCCACCACTACTTACATTTCTTCCTCTGCCCCAAGGCAGCCACGAACCATGGAGATGTGGGTGGTTGATGGGCAGAAAGGGACAACTGGGAGCCACTGGGTCAGTTGTAGTAGCTAGGGTGGTCACAAGGCCTCAGCAGCTCCACAGCTCCTTGGACTTTTGACAGGTTTTTTTCCTTGGACATGTCCTGGGGCCAGCACAGGGTCTGGGGTGGCATCCAGCTAGATCTCAGTGGAGTCTTGTTAACAAATCCCATTGAAATCCAATCTCTTCTTAATAATAGATAATAATACCTGGCTCTTCTGTCGCATTCAATCTCTCGGCGCTTTACAAAGGGGGCCGGTATCATTAGCCTCAGTTTACAGATGGGGACACAGAGGCACAGAACGGTGAAGTGACTTGCTCAGGTCACCCAGCAGGCCAGGACATAGGCAGGAAAACCTAGGAAACCTAGTCCAGGGATCTAACCACTCTACCACACTGCCTCCCTTTTGGCTCCTTTGAAACCCCCAGCTGAGGCCATGAATGGTTTGATGTTGCTCACCAGCCTCTGACCTATCCTAGCGTGAGCACGGATACCCCCGGCAGCCCGGAGCTGGCAAGCAGAGCATCAGTTGCGGGCCCGATCCAACACCCCAGCCGACTCTGCTCCCTCCGTCATTCACATCTGAGTTCTCTTAACTTTCATTTCCAAACGTGGCATCAGCCAGAGGCATCTGCAGTGGAAAGTTGGAGAGAGGGGCTGGCCCTGGGCCCCGGCAGGGAGCAAATGGCTGGCGCTCGGATCCAGCTCACGTCCAGCACTGAGTGCGAGCGGAATCTCACCAGAGGGACGGTAATTCTGCAGCACTGACAGTGAGGAAGGGCTCCCAACTGAGGCTTTAAACAGATATTTATCAGGGAAAGTAATTGAAAAAGGCTTTGAAATCAATTTCACTCATGCCTCCCCACCTGAGATGCACCTCCCTAACGTCACATGCCCAACAGTTGGCTTCAGGCCCTGCTTACTGACTCTCACGCGGATGGCTGATGGCAGGGACAGGGGAAAAGCAAGGGACAAATGCCACAGCAGCGGGCATCTGAGCCTAACATAGAGGCCTGGGCTGCACTTTAAGTTGAGAATGAGTCCATCTGCAAAGGTCAGGGGGTTGGATCCAGAATTTAGTTTGGTGACGTGGGCCATTTCCAAAAAAGCACCTCGGACTCTGGGTCTGAAACACCTTCCAAGTTCTGATCCCAGTCAATGCTAGTGGGAACCCTGTTTGAAACTTATTTCCAACCCCTGGTCAGGCGTGGCTTCCCGCTGCCTGGCTCGGAACAGTTTGTCTGCTAGTGTAGATGCGGGCAGACCACATTTGGAACCTTTTCTGAACCTTGCTGGAGCCCAGGGGAGGCTCATATAACTGCGTTAAGGTCTATGGCACATGGATGGTTTTATAACCCAAGCCTGGCACCCAGGCGGTCACCTAGCTCTCCTGCCCCTAAATCCGGCCCTGATTAGAGCCAGCTGGGGGGAGCAGGTTAGATGGTCCAGGAGGGCACTGAGAGAGGAACGCACGCTGTGGGAGGGAGGAGAGGCTCCTGCCAGCGGCAGCCCAGAGAAAAGACCAACCCCTTGACAGGTGGCCTGGAGGGAGACTTGGGAGAGGACTCCATGGAGCAGACCTGCAGTCCATAGCTCAGGGAGGGAGCCTAGAGAGGCGGTGCTCTGTCAGAGAGCAGCAAAGAACAGAGAGCGGAGCCCAGGAGCATTTAATGCTCCTTGGACGTTTATTTGGGAAATGAGGGTTCCTCAGAAGAGGACAGAGCTCTAGGGGGAGCTGGTTGGTGGACCGAGTCAGCTCACAGACTGCTGGAGTCAGGAGGAGGGGAGATGGGGCTGGTGGAGTTAGTGCAATGCTAGGGGGCTGACTGCGAAGAGGCACCGCATGGGGAGTGTGTAACTCAGATCCCTCATTGTCCTTAACAACGTGCTGCAAACAGTCCACAGGAGGAAAGTGGATTCTTCATTCAAGCAGACATACAAAGACAAAGCCCCCTAGCATCTTCTTTCTTCCCTTTTCTCCTTCCACTTGCCTCCCCACGCGCCCACAAGTGTTCTCAGCCACAGCCTGCCTCCCCCACCCTGGCTCTATTCATCAGATCCAGGCATGCTCACCGCCCTGCAGTGCAGTGTGACTAGGAAACAGCAGGGAGCCACAAACCACAGCCCTAATTGGAAAACAAGTCTCCCCTGGTGGAGTTTTCTGAACAACCAGACTAAGATTAGAAATCGCCATTAGCAAAGCATAGAAATGACTTGCAAAAGAGTCATCTCCAACCCTCTAGTCCCCAACGGAGCCTGAGGGGCTGATGAAATCCAACAGCCTGGCAGCGGAGACCTATGGTCCCAGCACGGGCCAGCTCCTGGGCTGTATCTGACACACAGGTGAGTGCTTAAAGGGGCCCACACAGTTTACTTCCACAGCTCACCAGACCCAGCGTGTGCCCCCACTCCTCTGCCTGCAGCCCCCTGTTTAACTGTGAGGGTGATCTGATTAACCCACCCCTAATGGAAGGGGGGGAAAAAAACCTTTGTATTAGTCAGTGTCTAGTGCAGCGTTCCTCAACCATGGGATTGCAAACGTGTCAAGGAGGTGCCACCACCATCCTCTTCGCACGCTGCTAGATAGCAGGGGTGTCCCAGCTGCATCCTGGCCGTGTGGGAGAGTCGCCGTACGGAACCACTCGTGTAGTGAACACAGCATGATCGACTGTGGAATATTTGTGGCCAAGTCGTTTATAAAAAAGGAACACTCACATAAACATTATGACTGTGACCCTTTGAAAGACGGCTGCAGTTGCCTGAGTAAAGACCTCACACTTCGCACCTGCTGGAAGAGTAAAAGGAACATTCCCCCTCCTCTAGATTTTGTCTTTTCCCATCAGGTAAATAGCGCTTGCTCTGTCTGTGTGTTTCCAATGTAGCTGAAAGCAGCCCAATTTATTTCTTTGCCTCTTGTGTGTGCGTCATAATCAGCGTTGGTTACGAAACATAACTGCTGAGGATGGATCACACGCAGTTGTTTCTGTGGAGGGCCTCTACAAATATCATTGTTTATCTGCAATACAGTGTTGTGGTCTTTTTAAAAAGATCAGATATTTAGAAGTCCAGGGATATTTCTACAGCACATGAGAAATACTATCACATGGTTGAAGAGTGGGCTTAAACCTGATTCAGGGAGGGGGCCAAAATCTCTGCCGATGTAAAAGGTGAAATGTTACTGACATGAATGGAGCTGCACCCATTACCACCACCCGAGAATGTGGGCATGTGTTTTTAAGCCCTTTTAGCCAAATGTGTTTTGAAGACAGTTTGCCTGCGCCTAACACAGTTACAAGCCGTGCTGAAAGTTGCCTCTCACAGACTAGTGGGATGATGTATTTATAACAGTCTCTGCTAGCAGACTTGTCTAAACAACCCTTGTCTACAGAGAGTGGAAAACAGTTGTCATGCATGGTTCAGTCAGAACCACGCTGGACCACTGGCTTAGAACATATCTGTGACTAGCAAAGTCCTGCCCCCCTTTGAACAGCAGAAAAGGCAATCAGCTACTCTGGAAATGCAATTGGAGTCCAGCGGTCGTTGTTTTACTTCTTGGACTCCATGCGGCAATGAATTAACCATATTTTAATATAAAAAATGAAACCTTAAGGAGCAGCAGCAATAAATCCTGCAGACTCTATCCATATTAAGCTGGTGCATACCCGGGGCAAGAACATTAATTAGACTCATAGAGAGCAGTGATTTATATGCGGTAGCAAGTTGAGGATATTCACACGCATGCTCACTCTCTCTCCCTCCCTCCCCTCCACCCTCCTTGCTCTAAGGTCCTGTCTGCACTGTAAATTTCAACACAGCTCCAAATTAACTGTCCCCAAGACCAGTCCAAGGTCTAACTAGTATGGCTCTGCTCTGGCTCTATTGCAATTCAGTTCAAGGTGAGCCCTGTGTCTGCTGCAAAGCCAAACCATATCTGAACTGCATCAGAGACAGCTGTATTGTTAGTGGTCCCCCAGCACAGTAAGAATCAGAGTGCAGCTGGGACATCAATGCTCTGCAATACATGTATTGGTTTATTTACAGGGTGAGCCTTGTCTTGCTCTGGGATGGCCTGATGGGAGGTAGTCCTGAGCCAAAGAATGCTACTGAAGTGAGCGGAGAGAGATGCTGTCCGGGAACATGCTGGGACAGGGGCTGGGTTCTGCATCTAGGAGAGGGTTTAGGGACTGTTGTTACTTGGGGGCTAACAGCAGGAGCACACTGCTCTGTACGCGTCCCCATCTTCTCCCTATTTACTGGTGGTTTGCATTATCATTTGCTAATTAAATTATGATGTGCTGTTCACCTTGGGAACTGCCCCCTGAAGTCACTGAGTCTTTCCATTGGCTCCTGTGAGCATTGGATCAGGTCCTGACATACTTATATGGCTTGAATCTGAGAGAGGGACAGAGCTGGGGGGAAGGGGGCAGGTTTCAGAGACAAAGGAAAAGAAGTTCAATTTCTTTTTTTCCAATGAATTTTTTCCATCTACCCCTGGTAAACACCTTTCCTTTGTCCTCAGCTGAACTTTGCCTCTGAACTGCATGGCCTAATCTGTGTTAACTGGTGAGAGAGAATCAGGCTTTTGTGCCTTCCTTTAATGGCTTTGGTTCCTGTTTTAGGCACTCTGCAGTTCGATCTAGACGTCATTGTGGCTCCTTATTCTGGTTACTCCATGGGAGAGTATTTCAGAGACAATGGGAAACATGCTCTGATCATTTACAATGACTTATCCAAACAGGCGACCGTAACCCTACAGAAATCCACAGGCGATGGATCCGCTGGGGGTAGATGGTGAGGCAACGGATAGGCTTTACTCTTCCGCTGACTCCATAGGGGGGAGAGGTGAGATGGCATGTGGAGGGGAGAGTGACCACTAACGCGTCATCTCAGGGTCTGCGTTTTATGTCTAGCCACCCTAAAAGGCAAGTAAACCTGGACAGCCGATCTTCCCTAACCCTCTGCAAGGACATTGCCAGTGCTCTATCAGAAGGGGCTCTGCCCTTGCAGCATGACAATCTGATGGACTAGTGTGCAGCACACGGTCCCCATGCTGGATTCAGCGACTTCCCCTAGGGGCTCTGTGGCCCTGGTGCTGGTTCACTGGGATGGGTGGCGCCAGGTTGCAACTGCTGCCCCGGATGCTTTCTGCACGCAAGAGCTCAGGGGTGGGATATGTTTGCCTTTCCCATGGTCTCAGAGCCAGTGCACAACATCCCTTGACAATCCTGGAGCGGGAACCTTGCTCCCCCCGAAAGCTCGGAAAGCTGGTGCATTTGGAGAGATGCAATTTCTTCCACTAGTGGTCTTGTGTATCCAGAGCTGGCATTGGGCGATCAGGATAGCCACCGGGGAGAGATAGGAGAAGGACACATTGCTCAGCCCCCCCCCCCCCTTTTTTTTTTTTTTGCTTTCTTCGCTGTTCGGGAGAGGGAATGAGTGCCAAAAACATTTTCAGCCCTGGCAGGGAAGTCAAAATGCCACTGCCTCACCTGGGCAGGCTCTCCCTTTGCCATTGGAAAAGCTGCATGGAGGCTAGTGAGGACTTAGGGGAGGCGAGTGTAGGCAAAACCCCAGTGGCCACGTCCGCCTGGCACCTCACTAGCGTCTCCAGGCCAATCTGCTGCGAAGCTAAACCTTCCTGGAAACAAGCACCGTCTCTTGTCTAATATATGCAGTTGGCTTTATGGAGGCCTCCTCACTGGCAGCAGAAAACGCTGCATGGCCCTGCTGCTGCCAGCTGGGACTGGGGCCTCCACATTCCTGCTAACTGGGAATAGAGGCTGGCGTTCCACATGGCTGCATGGGAGAGCGGATGAGACAGTGCGGGTGAGCGGCCACATGGGTGAAGGAGGGTAGCACCTTGGGTGCCGGCTGTGCTCACACCTGCTATCCGATAGCCAGATTGTGAAGACGAGAGCAGAGAGGTTCCCTTTTTCCTCCAACAGCCCTGCCTCTCCCCCCCCATTTTCAATATTACCCCCTGCCTGTGGCTGTAGGTTTAGTGGAAGAGGCTGCACAGGGTAGCCATCATGGTGGAAAGGGCAAATGTCATGGAACCATATATGATAATCCCCCACATAAACCAGTGGCCCCCTGGACCTTGGGACTATGCGTCACCCCACAGCCACTGAGAACTTAGTGCCAGCAGCAGAGAGATGCTGGTCACATAGATCTTCCCACATAGCCATCTAGCACCTATGATACACAGCAGGGCAGTGGTGCACAGCTATATGAGTGGGATCGGACAGGGTGCTCCACTCACTGCTAGGATAGCGCCTCCTCCTGGTCACTGGGGGAATAGCTCAAGAGGTCAACATCCCTTCACACAGTTGCACACTCTTTCTCTCACTCCATGCGTTGCAGCCTCCTCTTCATGACTTGGCCCTCCAGCTATGTCACCCTACACCAAAGTCTTCTTTCAGCAATCCTAGGCAGTCTTCCCATTCACTGCCATGTGGCACCATTCCTTCAGTGGCTGGCAGGGAAACCCAGGCCCACCCTCTACTCCAGGCTCTAGCTTAGAGACCCTCTAGCCAGCAGTCAAGGTCTGCCCCCTCCTAGATCTTACTGCCTTTCCCTCCCATCTGGCACACTCCCCCTCTCTGGGTGCGCCAGTCTTACCGCTCCCTCCTCCCAGGGACAAATGCAGGCAAGGTACATGTCTCTGTAGACTCCAAACACATCTCCCTTCCCCCAGGGAGCAACTGCAGACTTTCCTAGCAACCCCCTCTGCTTCCAATTTCCTGTCTTCCTAAACCCAGCGCACTTTATGGCTTCTCAGATGGGCTCCCTCACTGGGTCCCTGGATTACTTAGTCAACTGATTCCCCTCAGCTGTGGCCTGTTGGGTTAATTAGCCCCTTTCTCAAGCTACATTAATCCTTTCAGGGCAAGTGTGGGGTGTTCCCAGTGTCAATTATAGCAATTCAGTTAGGGTTGCACAAGTGTTTTCATTCCAAGGGGTCATTTTCTGAGTGGTTTATGACTCTTTCAGTCTCACTGTTGGAACGGAAACATTTCAGCCATTCTGAAGCTTGAATTTCTATTCATTTTTAAAAAGTGACTCTTCTTTTTTAACAGGACCAGTATATCAGTGGCAGACAGCAGAAACTTGAAATGTGACAGGGAGATAGCCCCCCCTTGCAGATGTGCCTTCAGGAAATCTGGTGAAAATGAGTTGTGATTTTCCAAAAGTTACAAGATGTCTAGAAATGTACTGGTTTTGTGCTGAGATCTCTGAATGGTCTGGTGTTCTTCAGATTCTCCACATGTATTCATTATTGTTATTAATGGTTTACATTGCCATAGCACATAGGAGCCCCACTCATGGACCAGGACCCCATTGTGTTAGGTGCTGTACAAACATAAGAAAAAGGCGATCCCTACCTCAAAGAATTTATACTCTAAGAAAAAGATACAGATAGATGGGGGAGCACAAGGGAACAATGAGGCTACACTGGCCAGCATGATAGGCCATCTCCTATGCCACTCCAGGTGCCTGGGGAAGGAGGTAGGCAGTGCCTTTAAGGAGTCTTGCTTTCTTCCCTATGACAGGAAGGCACGTGTGGAATAGGCAAGGGCTCTCAGCTCCATGTCTGAGGGCAGGTCGACATTAGAAATGCTAGCAATGTAGCACTGCTGTAGTGCATCTGGAGAAGATCTTCTCTGCCAATGGGAGAGCGCCCTCCCGCCAGCACACTTACTCCACCTCGGCGTGAGGCAGAAGCTGTGCTGGCAGGAGAGCATCTCTGTCACGGCGCTAGTGTGGATGGCGCTTAGGTTGCAGTCACTTGCATTGCTCAGGGGGGTGTCTACAAACCCGTGCGTGCACTGACTAGTCAGTTCATTACAGTAATTAAATTCGGTGTCGAGCACCACACTCCTTGTTTTCTAACCCAGGTAACTTTCATTTCCCTACCTTAGTCCAAACGACTAGGGTGGCGCTTGTGAACACAGGCATTTCCACACCAGAGCTGACCTTTGTAGACCCAGCTTTAACTCTCCAACGGATAGCCCTGGAGGGAAGGGAGAAACCTCCTCACCTCTGGAGGATTTAACGCTCTCGCAAAGGCTCTCAGGGAGAAAGCTGCCATTCTTATCACCACATCCACCCACATGCAACCTCCCAACGTGTCAGAAGTCAAGGCTGTTGGAAGAGAATAGCACGGAAAGCATCTTGACCCCTGTGACTAGCGTGATGAAAAGGCAGTCTTATTTACTGCCTCCCCCACAATGTTCCTATTCTTTAGCATATCCTGCACCTCATAGCCAGAGTGACAGCCGCAAGCCCCGACTGCTCATTGCAGCATGCTGTGCTCCCCCCGTGTGCTGTGGTTCTGTTAGGACACATCTACACAGGAGCTGCAAGGAGCAATTTCCAGCTCAAGGAAACATCCCTGCCCTAGCTCCAATCAAAATAGCAGCGTAGCCACGCAGGGGTTAGCCGTCCCAAGTACCATCCCATCTGAGATCCACGGTACCTACTCAGAGTGTACCTCTCTGAGCTGGAAAAGACACCTTCCAGCTGCAGCGTAGACATGTCCACAGTCACACCGGGTCAGCTCTCAGCCCTTCAATGGGAGCTCTTCAAGGAGCAGCTATTATTATTTCTGTTGCTGGTAGTGCCTGGAGCCCCCCACTGGAGCAGGTAGGTCTGCTCTCCTTGGCTCATAGCACAAGAGCACAGGGTGTTCAACGACGTTTGAAAGGGGGCAAATTCAAACCCCGCAAAAAGAAGGGCTTTTTTTCACACAACGCATCACTCGACTGCGGAACTCACTGCCACAGGGAGTTGTTGAGGTCAAGAACTTAGCAAAGTCAAAATGGGATTGGACATGTACGTAGATAACAAAGTTGTCATAGTGAATGATAACACAAATTCTGGAAGGGCTTAAACCAATCTAACTACCAGGGATCAGGATGAGACCGAACGTGGGGGAGAGATGATCTGATATGTGTCTACTGAAGGCCCTTACACCTTGCTCTGAAGCATCTGACGCTGATCTAGCGCTGATCATGCTGGTGACAGGATATAGAACTAGACAGACCAGGGCTCTGATCCAGTCTGGTGGTGCCAAAATCCAGGGCCCATTGTGCTCGGCCTACAGATAGTAGGAGATGGATCGGTGGCTGGGGCTCTTCTCTTCAAGTTACTACTGAATCAGAGCCCCAGCGTGTGAGAGGGCAGTCTGCTCCCGGAGGGGCTAGTGTCAAACTGGCATTCTAATCAGTGGTGGTAACTAAATCTCCTAGGATTCTTCTTTTGTCAGAACAGGGGTGTTATCCCCGGTGTCCTGGCGCAGTTCCTGCTCGGTAATTACATCCTGCCCACCTGAGCGCTGCTGCTGCACCATGTTCTGAGCACCACAAGGAGGGCGCTCTAGAACCACCTGGCTGAGTTTTAATTAACATCAAAATTCCCTTGGTGGTTTCAGTCAACCGTAATATCCTTCTCCCCTTCCTGCCCGAGACAGACAAGCGTTGCTTGTATGGTCAAATAGCTGCCAGATTCCATCCCAGGCATGGGTACATTTCAGCGGGCAGGAGTGAGTGATCCCTGTATTTTCTGACCTACCTCACTGGGAGGTTCTGAATCTTAATTCATTAAGAGTAATAACGTTCTCTGAGATCAGCGTGTCACAGTCAGTAGAGAAACGTCACATGTTCTTTTCATAGCTGCATGAATAATGTGCAATGAATAATTTACTTGAGGAATTTAGCTTGTTGGAGTGTCCCTTGAGCAGACAGCTATTTCCTCAAGTGGATTCCTTATTCAAATGCATTCAACATAATTTTCTCAATAGATTGTTCCCAAACAGTTTAGATGTTGCCTGCTCTCTCAGTTATAGTGTGCATCTCATGATATTTGCTGTGGGTTTTTTTTTCCTTAAAGCTCCAGCTCCTGGAGTCACGTGAGTACATGTTAAAATGAGCTTTCGCTATTTGTAACAAATAAAGTTTTTAGACCTCAAGATTGCACAGGAAAGCTGGAGAATGCAAATCTTAAAGGGTCACAAATTAGAGGGCAAATCAAAAGAACCCAGCATTGATTATTTTAAAAAACTTATGGATTTTTAAGCCAATCTGATGACTTTTGGGACCCTGACTCATGACTTTTTTTTAACCTTTGGGGTTGGCCATACTGTTGTTTGCTGCAAGGACATTCAATAGTCAATGCTGGCACTGTATTGGTTGGTTGTGATAGGTAGCACCGGCCACATGTTATTTTTTCTGCTCCCTCATTGAATGAGCATAACTGATAACCAGGAGGAGGGCAGGGCAGGAAGAAGCCACTGGAGATTTGCTCTCTCAGGGAGAGGGAACGTGATGTTGTCTGGAAGTGATCATTTATAATATTATTGATATCAACACTGCAAAATTACAATGAATCTTACAAAATATGCTGTGTCAGGTACCATCGGAAAGGTTATAATGTGCTAAGTATCATGACACAGCAGGGCAATTAAGGGCACCTGGCCCCAATGAAGGGCCCGGCAGGGGGTATTTAAGCCCTGCCTTCCCTGAAGGAAGAGGAGGGAACACCTGCAGGAAAAGCTCCTAGGAGGTCTGGGGCAGCAGCAGGCGAAAGTTCTCTCCCGGTCAGAAGACAAAACTCTGCTACTGTCAGGGGAGACAAGGTAGCTGGGGGCGTCCTGACCATGTGAAGTGGAGGTAAAGCGCAAGCCCCACGAGGGGGGAAGTTGGCAGTTTGCCACAGTATGCATCAGTTTTGTATTCTGAGTTCGAAAAATGTCTGGTATATCTGTATTTCAAACTTGAGCTGAGTTTCTGGGTGATGCCCCCAGACAGGATGGCAGCAGCGCTAAGCGTACTTAATGGCCCATCAAGGGAACTCAAATATACAATAAATTCAGTGAAAGATTCATGAATCCAGGGGTTACACCTTATGAGTCCCCAGGACATGTCAGAACATGTGTGTGGACAGGGGACGCTGAGGCTTTTCCATGCCATGTGCTGTGTGGCTGTGTTTGGGACAAAGGAAGTACAAGCCTCATGGCAGACACTATAAAATGCAGCTGCACCATCTCCATCTTGTCCTGCTTCCTACCTCCGGCTCAACTCATCTACAACTGAATCTGTGAAACAAAGGACTGAGACCCATTCAGGTACTGGATGTACACCAGAGGAACTGTACAAGCCTACAGACTCCACAATTCTGCTGAGAATCTGATATATATGGACTTTAAAGTCATTTGTATGTATCTGATTGCTTTGACCATTTAACATCTCTCTTCTTGTTTGTTTCTTTCCTTTATAATAAATCTTTGGTCTAGTTACTAAAGGATGGCTGGCAGTGTGGGTCACAAGTAGCATGATGAGGGAACCTGAGAGACTGTTAATGCTCTTCTTTCAGGGCCATTGTGAGCCTTGCCCGAGGCATCACCCCTGGGAAAATTAACTTACGCTAGGAGTATAACTACACTTCAAGCTGCAGATGTGAGCCCTAGCTTGAGGATATATACCTGCGCTAACTCTGAGTGAGCACGTACACTAAAAATAGAGGGTAGCCGTCACACAAAAGTGCCCTGAGTACATGCCTAGCATCTTGGATGTGATTGTATGTGGGCGGTTAGCCTCTCCCACCACTCATTCTGCTGGGGCTTCACTGGTATTTTTAGTGCACTGGCTTGATCAGAGCTCACTCGAATATGTCTGCAGCCCCAGCTCAAAGTGTGTAGACATCCCCTAAGTTGGACAGACTGGTGGCAGAGTTTAAGTAGAATTTTCTCTCATCCCCTTCACACAGTATTTGTGAATACATGAGCAGTCCTGATTGCAGAAGAAGAGACTATTCTTGTCTAGTGTCTGTGATGGCCTCTGCTGGGTTTTTATTATGATTTGTATTACTGGAGCACCTGGGACCAGGAGCACACTGCTAGGTGCTATAAAGACACAGAACAAAGAGATGGTCCCTGTACTAAAGAACTTCCAGTCCTGAGAGAGGTGCTTGATGAATTTGTCACCCTGCTGTTTTCAAGCAGTGTACCATCTCTGGCTGTATCTTAAAAAAAAAAAACAAAAAACATGTTGCTACTGAGGCTCTTTCCAGTTAGCTCTGTCCTACTACGGTGTCAGCGCTGAGAAAGGAGCTGAAGGTCAAGGGTGCTAGAAACGTCCTTTTATTTGTAAATAAAAACTAAGATTCTCACATGACTCCAGGAGCTGGGGCTTTAAACAAACCACCAAATATCGAGTCCCTCAATAAAATAGAAAGAGTGCGCTATGCAGCGGAGACTTTGCAAATCTCCCCCAGTAATCATTGCCTGCTTCATCTATGTCATCTCGAATGGTTACAAGAATTCTGGCATTGCCATGAAATTGGGATATACCATGACTGCAGCATGGAGAAAAAGGAGTTCTATACCCATCTTAGATAAAATTTTCTTTATATTTCCTTGTATTAGGAGAATTACAGAAAACTTAGATGCAAATTTAAGGCTCTGTAGTCTTGCCATTGATGGGAACAAGCCAGAAGCTTCAAAAATACACAAATTTGGGTTTGTTCTTCTTGCCCTCCTGCTAATGAAGTTAGGTCAAAAGGAAGCTATTCTAAATGAAGATGGTGCTGCAGATTCGGATGTGGCTATTTTGCTTTGTGACCTGACAAGCTGACATATTTGATAGTAAACTGATCTCACATGTCGTGTCTCTTTAATACTGAAATGCACGGTGAGTGTCTTTTGCTCTTGTCTTTGAATCACTCTTTCATTTTCCTTGTCCTTTGCTTGTGTTTTACTGGACTTCTTGACAAGGTGGGGGTTGATTTTTTGGTGAGAATGAGCATCTTATTGCATCCTTTCGTTACCCTCACACTGTATCTTATTTAAACGATAGACACAAAATATGCAACAATGAGATGAATAAATAGAAGTGAGAGGTTTCTTCTCTGCCAGTGACTGGCTAAAATAAAATCATTCGTACATACAGACAGTGACATGTGCCGTATCTGGAGAGAATGCACAACTGGAGGAGCCAAACACCGGCTCTTCTCCAGCATTCATTCGGGTCACGCCTGACGGATCTAAGCCACTGCCTTTCTCCTGCAGCTTGTTTGTCCAGCCTGTCCCAGTGGGGCTGATAAGTGATCGCATCTTCCTAAGTCAGAGTAACTCGACCCTGTATAAATTAAGCTGTAGGGGCAGGTTTACCTTGGGCCTCTAGTAAAGCTGTTTGGGAGCTGGCCCCATTAGGGAATTGGGCATAGCAGAGTTTTGCACTGCCATGCCTCACCCTGTGCCTCAATGCACTGTGCCTCCACTTCGGCCAGGCAGTACAGTCCCAGCACAGGAGCTGCACGGCCTCCGCTGCCTGCCAGCACAGGTTCTCTTTCCTCGGGGCACTCTCCAGTCAAAGTGCACTGTGAGCTTGGGAAGCTGTTTACTCAACCCAGGTGCCCCCCTGTGGTTGGCCATGGAAGGCTCTCCTCTGCTTCCCTGGCATACCCAGCTGACAGCTGGGGCAGCCCACGGATTTATCCCCTTTGTGAGCCAGCCCTCTGTCTAGGTCAGGTATTGATGTCCTCCCCTTTCAGGATACACAGGCTGGTAAAGGATAACCCTGTGGTCAGGCGAGGGGCTTCTGGTCTCCCCAGGACCAAGGTCTTGGGATCTGGACCATTTGGGGCCTTCTATCATCCTGATTTCACCCTTCTACCTCCTGCACTGCCTAGGGACTGATAGGGGAAGCCAGGCCCACCCTCTCCAACCCAGAAGCAGGCACCTAAGTTCTGCCCCCAAAAGTGCTATTTCCCTGGAACACTCCCTACCCGCCCCCCTTCCTAACAGATAAAGTGAAATCATTAAACAACTGAAATCAAAGATCAAGTCTCAGATCTGCTGAGTGTCACCAACACGTTCTCTCTGGGTTTGGCAAAGTCACCATAGCCAGTGGTATCAGGCTGCTGGACCTCCTACAGCGTTCCTTCTTAGGAGCTGAAAGCGTAGATCAGTTCACTCCCATGTCTGCCCTCTGTCTGAGCAGACCTGTTCCCCTTTGCACCTGTTTTACAGATGCTACAGGGTGAGGCCGCCTGGGTCCAGCACAGCATTTTAAACCCTGCCTTTTTGGTGTAGGGTCTGTGTTGCCCATCCCAGAGCCACATATAGACAGACCAGAGCATCCAGGCCTGCGTAGGGTCATTTTCGTTGATGCTATCCTGACATGGTAGCATTTTACACCCTTTTTGCACTGGTGCAGGGCAGGAGAGAGGCGGATTCTCCCCTCTCTGTCAATCAGGAATGACTCCAGAGAAGTCCCATGTGCTTGCACAGGTGTAAAAGGTAGGAGAATGAGGCCCAGTAGCTCCAAAGCCGACCCCAAAGGGGCACAAGCAAATTCCTCTTTAGATTCAGGTGGAAATGTCTGTCCCGGTCTCTGAGCACCTCTAATTAGTATGAATGTTCTCCTGGAGCATTTTTATTATCTTACCGTTTCTTGCTCCCTCCCTCCTTTCATATTTGACTTTGGCTGTAATTTACCAACCCCAGGACACATCTATTCAAGAAAATCTAATTTTTCTAACTGGCTCCAGGAACAGCAGGAGTGGGACCTGAACTCACAGGCTCTCAATGCACAGTCCAGATCCTGCACAAATGGGTGATCAAGGTGCGAGCTTCACCCTCTGACAAACTGCCCTGACTTGGAGAGCTTGGTCTGGCCCCACTCACAGGGGGCAAGAGTAGAAAATCCCCCCTCCGTGCTCACGCAGACAGGTTTACCCCATGCTTCCCCAGTACAGCCTGGACTAGACCCAGTTGGAGAAAAAACCAGGTCAGTGCCGTCTCTGATCAGTCCCAGGTCTCTCCTAGCCAGCAGATTGCTAGTTTCACTGGGGTGGATGTGAACTCCCATCCACTGCAACTGTGCTGAGCTCCCCAAACTCACGTCCTCTGGGGCCCTCCAGATAGATGTGAGCCCTGCTAGCCTGACACTCTTATTCTGAAGCACCGCAGCCTTGAAAACCTGACCAACTATTCCTATTTGCTTATACAAAGGCCCCTTGCTGTTGTGCTTTGCTTCAGTTCTTCCAGCTCTCTTCATGCCTCAGTGCTGGCCCAAGGACTCAGCAGGCGTTAATGATGCTCATGCGGACAGGCGCAAACACTAGCCCAGACATACAGACACCTTCCTGGGTTTCACACAAAAGGCCAGCTCCTCAAGTGCCGGAGATCAATGTAGTTCCACTGGCGGCAACAGAACTGCATCAATTCACACTGGCTGGCAAACAGCCCCCAGGTGTGCACACTTACAGACACCTCTCGTGAGGACATCGCGGGTGTGCACACGTAGGCACATGCCAACTGCAAACTTTTGCTGGCAGAGCCATGCCGGTTAGGGTGGGATCTATGATCACCATAGCTGGACTGGCACAATCCCTTAGTACAGATGCAGTTACAGTGGCAAGTGCACTTTTGCCAGTGCAGCTTCTTTTGCTCGGTGGCACTGGATAAGATACCCTGGCCAAAGCGCTGTTTGGCTGGGATGAGCCAGTTTAGCTAAGAGCGCTTGGCCAGTGCAGTATCGCAGCATAGCTCCTAGACTGCAGTGCAAAGTGCTCCTCTTGGAGGCCTGGCCTCAGTTCCTTACACACCCACAGCACAACTGCCTCTCCTGGCCAGTCATGCACACCGTGGGCATGTCGGGTAAACGCCTATAGAGATCCATTTGCACCAACAGGTATCCCAGGTACACTAGCACAGACACGCTCCCACAGACACCTCACCAAGGTACAAACACATGCACACAGGTGCCCACGTAACCAGCCCGGTCACACACTCTCCCGGCTGCACACCTCAGGAGGCGACTCTGGATTTTCCTGGGAAGGTAGAGGCCCCATCTCTCCCCTGTTTGAGGTTTGTGCAGCCTCTTCCCTGCTAGTCCCTTCCCCCCGCCCCTTCCCGTATTCAGCATTAATGTCACCCCAAATGGCTCATTTATCATCCCAAATTAGCCATTATTAAAGCCATCCATTTGCAGGGCTGGGGCTAAAATGAATTGTGTTATTATTCCAGTTACGACAATGAATGACCCGACATCAAAAACCATTTTGAATTCGCAGCGAGGAGGCAATCAATTATTTCGTTCCACTGCCTGCCTGGCTGGGAGCAGCAGCTTTTGCGCTGGAAACAGGCTCTGCTCCCTTTGCTCCATTACTGGTATTTGAAAGCCCCAGTCAGGAGAGTGGAGTATTTCATTTCATGTGCGGCAATTACTGAGGCAGCGTTATTAACCCCCTGCCGCCTCTGTCACAGCTCAGGCGTTTGGGATGGGGTTAGTATGCACCTTCCAGGTGGGTGGATGAAACCTGACTGGGGCTGCTTGTTTAATCAAGGCTGTTCTCAAACGGGGGGCTCCTTTTGATTGGCAAGATTGGTCCAGCCCCTTCACACGCTCACCCCTCAGCTAGCTTACACGCATGCACGCACTGCGGGTCACCGCAGTCCTTAGGGACACTTTTGTGCCTGCCCCTCTCTCCTGTTACAGCCCATCTGCTGTCCATTTCCACCATGCCTGCCTCCGCTTACCGCTCTGCTTTCAGCCCTGCTGGGAGCCTCTCAGGCAGGCAGAAGAAAGCTGGACTAATTAGCTGCAATTAAGTTTTTGTTGTCTGACTGTCCTGTCGCACAATTCATTTGCCTAAGGCTGTTGTGCTCCTGGCTCTACTCTGTGGCTCTCATTCACTTCCCTTTCTTTCACACACAATAAGAGTAACAATCATTGGACAACGGTTCCACCTTCCATCCGCCTTGGCACCTGTCCCTGAGAAGAGAGTGCATGGGCAGAGTGTGCGTGCAGCCTCCTCCATGTACCAGTCTGAAAGGGCTGGGAATAGGAGCGGTGGGAGGCTTACCCCACATGGCCATGTTGGTAAGCAGGCGAACACCCCTCCTGCACGTCAAGCAGTCTGAAATGGTGCCAGCCACCTGTCTGCTCTGACATGACTAGGACAGGCTGAGCCGCTGAGAATAAAGCAACAATACTTCCTACTTTCTGTGCCTTGTCCAGGGTCACAGCGACAGACGGGAGTTCTATTTCTGATTCACTCCCACGCCGCTATTCACCACCGCGTGGCCTCTTAACACAGATTCTTCCGGCCCCTCGCTGACTCCAACTGCTCCTCACACTTCTGTGTAGAAAACCGGTGTCGAACCCAATCACAGCAAATGGTCCAGTGGGTACCGCTGTTGACCAAAAGTTGTACTTGGGGCAGAATTGGCCATAATGACGTCTCTGGCGGCCCCATCAATTTCTGCAGAGTTTAAGCTTTCATTAATGAAAACAAGTCCTTAGCCTTCAGTGGCTGAGTGTGACCTGTTGCTATGATCTCTTCACAAGTCTGTGGATAAACAGAAACCACTCTGGGAAGGGTGAGCTACTGCATTCCTTTCAATGGCATGCTAAATCTGAAGACTAATGATTACAGTGCAAATGTCAATACTGTTTACTATTTCAATGTTCTTGCTTGTGTAGAAGCATCTGGCTATTCTAGGAGCATGGTCAGAGTAGGATTTTTTCCCCCTAGTTTAAGCCCTGCTGTCGACCTGCCATTCGCTGGTGCAAACATTTCTTATACCCGTGCTGTAAACATGGCATTGATGTTGCTTTCACCTTCTTCTCCAGGTATTTTATGCCCATATTTAATTAAAAGAATCCTGTGTGTTTCTCTCTCAACGTCCCTCTACACCTGCTTTTCAAGCACTGACTTACTCAACCTCCAAACTCCCCTCTGGCAGGTGTCCTCCCCTTTTTACAGATGAGGGTGCTGAGTCCCAAGGGAGAAAGTGACTTTTACCCAGGGTAATACAGTGAGTCAGTAGCAGAGCCAGGAATGGAATGTAGAACTCTTTACTCCTACTTCCCTTCTCCAGCCACTCTGCACCTCCCCTCCCAATGTGGTTTCTAACGGCTTCTTCTCTGCTTCACTTTATTCTTTCTCCAGGGGATCTCTGACACTAATCTAGATACCAGTTACTTGGCTGCTTTCCTGGCCATCTGGGCATGAGCTGCCCTTCTGGTAGCCCAGGATTGGGTACGCTAGAATGCACTTGCTCTTTGTTACCCTGCACATCAGCTTAGCACAGGTGAAAATATTCTATTCAAGTGTATCTGCAAGACAAATGCACCGGATGCAGTATTCTTTTTGACCTCCTGTTCTACCCGCCATGGGTGCTCTTGATGGAGAATCGCTTTTATGGGCCTCCTCCAGAGTAGGCGAGATTTCAGCAATGAGCGAGTGACACGAGACACATGTAGTTGGTGAGAAGCAATGACATCTTTCACAATGGAAGGCACTTCATAAGTACAAGCTCTCATTCAAAAGACAGGGTGTGGGTAAGTTGTCTCATTGCTTGGGTGAGAGGACCTCAAAGCTATGCATTAAATGAAGCACAACAGGCCCCAAAGGATGCACTAATTAAAAGCAAGTGTATAAATCACAGCACAAAGTGTTTACTGTGTTAAGGAAATAATGAATGGAGATTAAACTCCCCCTGCCGTGCGCAGAGAAATGGAACACTTTTGGGTGAACTGAGGAGGGTGAGGTGGTTGCAGAATATCAGGATCTGATTGGATAAAGCTGAAGGTGTGGTTTATTACTCCAGCTGGAACTGGACCAGGACTATAGGGTTAGCAATCTCCACACTGGGGAAAAAAATTCCATGGGACCTTAATTAAACACAAGTCTCCTCAGAAAGACTCTGCCAATGTCACGGCATCCCTGAGCACCATGCTAGGGCAATGGAAAGAATGCAACATCTGGGCCATCCTTGGAGGTCTTGCATGCAGTACTGACTTGGCACAGCCCCTCTTAGATGGTGATATCAGAGATGTGATACATGGCTCAAACCTCCCAAATAGTGGATAGTGCAGAGGTGGCCAAACTTACTGACTCGCTGGGCCACATACAACAATCTTCAGAAGTTTGAGAGCTGGGGCGCACCTGCCAGGCCATAGGGCTTCAGCCGTGTGGCAGGGCTTGAGTCTTCTGCCCCGTGGGGTGTGTCTCCTGAAGCCCCGAGCACAGCAGGCATCTGCCATGTGGCAGAAGCCCTGAGACCCCCCACCCTGCAGTGCTGAAGCCCTGGCAAGCACACCCTATGGGGCAGAAGCCCTGAGCCCTGGCAGGTGCCTCCTGTGGGGTAGAAGCCCCTAGTCCCACCATCCCACCTCAGGGCTGAGGCTTTGAACTCCCCACCCCTAGTCTGGTAGGTGGAGGATGGGGGATGGAGAGGGCTCCGTGAGCTGCCTTTTAACCGTAAAAGAGCCACATGTGGCTCGTGAGCCACAGTTTGGCCACCTTTGATATAGTGGGCTCACGTCAGCGTAAATCAATGCCGTATGGCAGCTAAAGTGATTTTCCCCTTTAACAATCCCCTCCTCCATGTTTAAAATAATTTCTGGCCCCTTCGGGGGGAGAATGAAAGCTTTTCTTCTGAACACTTATTTAAGACCTAATCTTCATCTTACTCAGCCTTATCAGGTTTTGAAATGGGCTGCGAGATTTAAATGTGGTGAAATGAAAAGACTTCAGAGACGAGAGGAGGCTCTTGAAGAGACTGAAAAGAATAATCTACAGTGATGAAGAAAAGCGATAGTGACTGAAGCAGGGAAGGAAAGCAAAGACCTGAAGAATAACAGAAGCAGCAGCAGTGAAGCGATCACCAATACGAGGGACGCTAGACGCTTGCTTTGCCGTACGGGCTCTCTGTTAGCAGCAATGGGAGTTCTGCAGTTGGAACTGGAGCAGAGTATGTTTGTCTGTAATTCTAGTCCCCTTCAAAGACATGGGCCCTGATCCTCCAATCCTTACTCACAGGAGTAAGCCTTGCTCTTGTGAGTTCATGTAGGTGGGAGCAGTGGTTGCAAAACTGGGTCCTGTAGCTGCAGGGCAGGAGGAAGAGACTTGACCCCCAGCATGTAAAAAAAAAAAAAAAAGTGTTTTGAATTAAGGGCCTGTGTAGTCGACAGCCACGTACGGTGGCAGAATCTAACCTTTGCCACAGACTGGAGTCCCAGAATCAAGGCTTTGATTTAAAATCAATCAATCAATCAATCAATCAAAGAATGCGTGGGATTTTCAGAAGCACTCAGTCCTGTCCTATCTCTTCCATGAACTCAGTAGACGTCAGTGGGAGAAGAGTTAGGACAGGGCTGAGCGCTTCTGAAAATCCTGTTTTGAGCTATATAATATGTGTGAACTGCCCCATTCATCTCAAATATTGTTAACTCTGAAGCCTGTGGATGTCAATTACCAAAACCTCCAGCTTGCCCTTGTTGGTTTGCACAGGGCAGTAACACATTGCCAATATGGGGAAAAATTAAAATGCAGGGACAGAGTCAAAGGAACTGATTTTCATATCAAAGGGCTACGTTCTAATATCACACTGAATATAATACCTTGCTCCATGAATAATTCTACTGAAGTCAGTGGGGAATATTTGTGGATCAAGATGCTACTCAGCATGAGTAACAATGAGCAGAATCTGGCTCATGATTAATCATATAAGGAAATCCTTCCTGATTGTATTATTCGTTATTCTATTTAATTAAAGAAAACATTCCATTTGCCAATTTATCTGGAGCTACCACAGAATTTCCACTCGTATGTGACCCCCATTACTGAAGTGAGTGAGTTTCCCTTCTTTAACGTAGTGCTAGTCTGAGGGAAGGGCGTTTTACAGCTAGGGGAGTGATTTGCCCAGGGTTACACAATACATCAGGGAATCAAAGCCTGATTGCCAGGCCTCAGGCTAACCACGGGACCATCCTTCCTTACCATGGTAGAGTTCTGCAGTAACCAGCAGAATTCAGGGCTCGGTTGCTGCAGGGTATGTGGGACCTTGGTTATGATGTGGTGACTTTGAAGGCACCTTTATTACACATCAATGTTGTCTATACACTTGCAGTTGTCTCTGGCCTCTGTTGCGCAAGGGAGATGTACCAAAAACAACAGGCCTGATCCAAAGCCCATCCAATTCAACAGGAGTCTTTGCCTAGGCTCCTGTGGGCAACGGATCAGGCCCAGTGAAATAGTTGAAAGAAGATTGAAATGATGACTCCTTCGGATGGCGTGCAGAATTGTCTGCCAGAGCATAAGATCCAATGGGGCCCATGGGAGAGACCACTGCTTAGTAAATTCAAAGGCATGGAGGAGATGGAAGGGCAGAGAAAAGGGAAGGAAGAGACTGAGGAACAAAGTGCACAGATGGGAAACGATGGAGAGAGGAAAGGAGAAAGGGAGAGAGATGAAGGTAAAAAAAGAGGCACTGAGAGCAGTTTTTTTAACTGCCTCTTTTGTTGTCTAAATATCTCTGAAAACCTGGCCCCAAGACCCTAACTCACGTGCCGGGCAATGACGAAGTGGCAGAGACATCATATACAGTGTATGTAAAATGAGAGTGTGCTTGCGGGGCGACAGGAGGAGTGGGGAGCGGAGGGGAGAGATTCTGTGATACCGTTGGCTAAGGAAATTCAATTCCCTGTTAAATTGGAAAAGGCAGTGCACTGAAGATAATGCTGATAGGATAAAGGCTCTAGAACAGAGACAAGGCTGCAGGTCATAGATGCGGGAAAGCGGGTGGGAGGGGTGTGACTGAGGGAGCCCAGAATATAGGGAAATATGGAAATTAATATAAAATCAGCCAGCTTGTAGGAGATTAAAATACACGGCTGCCCCAATTTGCTAAAAGCATCCCTGGTGCCATGCCACTGATGTCCCTGGAGTTACAGCAGGGGGATTTGGCCCCATCTATTTAGAATGTACTGCAGCCTGCCGAGCTTCGGTGTGGTTTTGAATGGTGCGGTGCAATTCTGTGCCATGCATTTTGCATGACGCATGGGGAGGTTTGCTCCTCTCATTCAGTAAATTCCCTCCTTCAGATGCGATGTTATACAGAGACCTAGCGGGGAAATGAGCTTGCTGGACTCAGTCCAGGATCTAGTGCCTTGCTGGCTCTCTCAGCATAGAGGTCAAGGAGACAGTGGGGCATGGAGACAGCTCCCAATGCATCCCGCGGGATGAGGGTGAGATGCAAGGGGGGCAGTTTCCTTGTCACGACTCGTTCTGGGGGTAAGTACAGGATTTACCTCGCCAGGGCTGTCAAGCTAGTCTCCTTCAGGAGCTCCTAGGCATGTTTAAAACAATAACCCCCCGTCATCAGCGTGGAAGGGCTGAGCTGTTACCCGCCAGTGTCCTGGCAGAATTGCAGCTGCTGTGCTTGCCCACCACCCGTGGCTACGATCGTCATCACTTCCTGTCCCAACCTCTTGGAAAGGCTGTTGATGTCTCCCTTTTAACCATCTCTGCTTTCCACGCTCCAGGCAGCCGGAGCGCCTAAGGCACATGGGTACACACCCATCAGAGAGGCAGTGGGAGCGGCCCCTCCTCCCCTGCCTCCTGCAGGAACGCTGGGCGGCGTGCATCTCAGACACAGCACCAGACCTCCCAGAGCTGCTGCTGTCTGCTCCAGTCCTGGGGAGGGTGTATAGCATGTTCTCCTCCACAGACAGCACAGCTCTCTGGTGTGATCCCTCCCCCACTTCCCTTTTGGGGTAGCGAGTGCAACACCAGGCGCCGTCAGGGAGGAATCTCTGGGTCTAGGCATGCTCGGGCCCAGCAGTGTGCTTGGACCCAGTGTGAGGATCAATGCGTCTTCTACTCCGTCCCGAGTCCCAAAATGGCCAGCCACAAGCTGGTCCATAGCCTGTAGGTTGCTTTGGGATCCCTTGGGGTTGGAAGGCACTAGAGAAACATACAACAGTATAATATGGCTGGAGTGTGCTCTAAGGTGTTAAGGAGTTCACCCTAGTCGTCTCGGTGAGGGCTGCTGCTGCCTTGAATTGGACCGGGAAGGTCGTGGGGGGAATTGTTTACTGCTGAAAACACAGGAGTGGAGGAATGTGGCTGAGGGGCAGGAGGAAGAAATGGGGGATCACACTAGAGACTGCCATCTACTTCTGGTTCGTACAGAGCCCCCATTACTCTAGTATCTGAGCAGTTCACAATCCGTAATGTATTTATCCTCATAACATCCCTCTGCCGTAGGGCGGTGCTATTACTCTGTTGTACAGATGGGGAACTGAGGCACAAAGGACTATGGGCAGATTTTTAAAGATATTTAAGCACATAAAGAAGCAGCTAGGAACCAAGGCACTTTTGAAAATATTGCTAGGCACCCATCTGCTTCTTTAGGTGCTTAAATACCTCTAGAAATCTGGCCGTAAATGACTTCCTCAGGGCCACACTGGAAGCATGTGACACAGCAGGGAATTGAAACCAGGCCTTCAGCTAGCACCTTATAACCACTGGACCATCTTTCCTCTTCTGCACAAGCCACTTTCCAGGCTCCCACCAGCCAGTCTTGGTCCCAGGATGAAGCGAGCGGCAGATATGGCATCACATGGTGGGACATTCGGCTCAAAGACTGCGCAGAAGATGGACACGAGGAAGTGCAGTGGGCTGCGTGGATGAACAGGGGTACAGGGGTGCCTGTCATAGAGCAGTTCTCCCCCCAGGTTTAAGGGAATCCCCAGGCAAAGTACTGCTCTGATGAATGAATTAGACACGGGCATGCAGGAGGTGGCAGAGGAGGGGCGCAGGCAAACACAACAGCTGATGTGTGCTCAACCTTGCCTCACACAAAAGGCAAGTTTCACTGGGAAGGAATCCTGGCCAGGATGCTGGGTTAACTCCTCCTCTTCCTCACTCCTACAAGGACAAAGAGATCCCTGTGTATGTCTTGGAAGAAGGAAGTAAGACCTGCCCTCTCCTGCTAATGCCCTGCAGCATCAGCATTATGTGTGTGCTCAGGGCTGGCTATGGGGCTTGAACCCTGAGCTGTTGAGCTAGAGGAAGACTGCTTCAAGTGAGCCAGGATCTAACAAGAGTAAGAGCCAGGGCCATTGGTAGGAGAGTCAAAATGTTCAACATCCTGGAATTTAAAAAGCTCATATGGTTAGAAGAGAGAAAAAGGAAGTTTGCACTAAAGCACCCACTAATCAGAGCGTGCCACAAGGGCAAGAAATAGGGCTCAGGAGAAAGTTGGGAACAAAGGAGAAATTTGGGGGGCTAATCTACTTGGATATTTTGGCAGCACTTCCAGGCAGTGGGGGGCTAGGACATGCCCGTTAGCCTGAGGAATGTCTTGGGGAGAACTGGGAAAACTAATCTCAGGAGATGATTAATTCAGCACACTTAGGCTGGGGTCATCAAAGGTGGCCAAAGGGAATTGTCTTTGTAAGCCCAGCCTTAGTTCCTCCTTATGCTCATGAACCATCCACAGAGGAACTTCTGTTTGCACAGACGAGTTCATTACCCGCGATTAATCAGCTCTCTTGAGCCTATACCTTTGCCATGACCAAATCCCAGCGACCATCGCTTTGAGCGTTCACTACTCCTAGTCTGACAGCTGCACTGTGTGACTGGTCATCTAAAACAGATTACATTGTTTCTGATGTTTTATTGGATGACATCCACGCCCAGGAGATGGCTGCCAAAGCTGTCTGGCACTGATTCCCATGCGAGGGCACAGTCACATGAGTATTCATTGTTCTTTCTCTTCCCACAAACGTAACTCTTGCATGCCAAAATTCTCTCGCTGAAGGAAAACAAAGGAAAGGCACCTCCAATTCCACCCCAGAGTATTCACCTCAGTTGGGGAGTCGTGTCTCAGCAGTGTCAGTGTCCAAACCGTCTTAGTGTCCCTTTAGAGCATGAATGAGACCAGCTCTCCTGTCGAGGCCAGATGCTGCATTGTGCAGCCGTCCCACTGGGGGAGGCAGAGACGTGAGACACAGAATTCCTAATGGAGTAATTAAACTGAAATAATTCAATTACGATGTTAATTGAATAATTGCATTTGGAACGTTACAGTTTAATTGAGCAATATTTGTATTGCCCCAGCAATGAGGAGCGGCCTAGCAGCCCTCTATCAGACAGACAGAGACAGCTGGTGCTAAGGAAGGGTAGAGGATAGAGCCGACGTCATGAAATGAAGTGCTGCCTCTTTTTTGGCCAGGGGAAGGATGACAGAGGTTTGACTTTTCTTGCTTTTAGACCAGCATCCTGGCTTAATTACATAAATAAATAGAACCTTAACTGGATCCTAGAAAACAGGTCTGCTATCAGTTAATTTTAACTGAAAGCCAATACAGTGCTTGGCTTACACCAGCAAGGATGGTCCCTGCCCTAGCTGGCTTAAAATCTCAACCCTGCACAGCCCTTAGGCTTCAAATCTTCCAGCAGCAGTGCAAGGCTCTGAAAGGCAAACTAATTTCCCCACAGTCAGCCAGCAGGCCCATGGCAGAGCCAGGACTAGAAACCAGGTTTCCCAACTCCCAGTGCACTATCCACAAAGCCACACTGCCTACATAGGGAAGAGATGAAGCTGCTGGTTACAGGCCCAGTGGGTCTGGTCTTTGATATGACTTAGGAAAGTGCCAAGAGGTGGGGTGCACACATAGCTATGTCACATGGCCACTTAATTCAATAACAAAATAATCCTTCCGTTATCAACGCTACCAGCTTTGCCTGCTTTGGGAGTTGTTCTGGGGACAGCCCTGTAACTTTTGCCATGTTGCATGCTAATAAGCACTAGGGCAATGAGCGGGACAGAAATTGAGGAGGGCAGAAAAGAGAAAGAAAAGGAATTGGGGATGGTGGGAGCGGCTGGTGTCATCTTCAACACAGCATTTTTTAATCTCATGTTTAAAATGAAGGGCTGCCTCCTCGCCTTTGGACAGCTTCACTGATAATTATTTGATTTGTCTTCAGCTCTTCACGCACAGATTGCTTTGGCCAGGAGTCTAGGATGTTTTTACTGCCCAGCTGCAGTCTTTCTTCTGCCACTATAAGATCTGCAGTCCCTCCACAGAGCTACCAACCCCCACTGCCTTTGGTGAATCTGCAGTGGCAGTCTCTCACCCATGGTCACATAGGTCCATACTCCTGTGCAGCCTCTGCAGTATACCTTCTCACACCTTCTGACATATAAACCACAGCATCCCCATGGCTGCTGTTATTTGTATCACAGTCGCACCGATAAAAGCCAGCTAAGGGCAGGGCCCATGGCGCCAGGCACTGGGCAAACCTCTAATGAGATACATTCCCTTCTCTGAAGAGCCCACAGTCTAACAGACAAGACAAACAAAAGCAGGAAGGGAAATACAAGCACAGATCAAGATTCCACTGCTGGCCAGTGTCAGAGCTGGGAATAGAAGGGAGGACTCCGGTGACCTGTCCAATAAGCCATGCTATTTACACGGAGCTTCATGTGCACAGGATTATCCTACAAACATAGACATGAGGCACACGCATGTACATGACTCACTTGCATGCTTTCACACACAGCAACCCAAATATGACACACAGGCCAAATTCATTCCTGGGACCTGATGGTGCAGCTCTTGATTTTGATTGGACCAGGAATGCTTTTGGCTCTTGCATGCTATAAATGACCCACCTACATACAACTTTACACGTACCTGATCTGTCCACATGTGTAGATGACACACTCCGTGGACAGATAGAGCTCCACAGGGCTATGACTCTTTCTCTCCAAAAAGAATGGCTACTTACCTGTGACTGCTGTTCTTCGAGATGCGGTTCACCCACGTATTTCCCTCAGGTGTGTGTGCAGCCAGTGGGCCCAAAGCCAGAGAATTTTCCATAGCAGTATCCGCTGAAGCAGTGCATGTGCACTACATCTCCTTGTGGCCTCTCCCAATTCTATTTCAGGGCACCATTTCCCCCCCCAAACCACCTCAGTTCCTTTGCACTGGAATACGAGGCTAGAAACTCTGATGCAGAGGGGACGGAGGGTGGACAGGTGAACCACATTCCAAAGAACAACAGTTACAAGCAACCATTCTTTCTTCTTTGAGTGGTTCACACAGGTGCCCTCCCCAGCTGTTTGGGTAGATGGTAGGGCTTAGAGTCTACCTGAATAAGGACTCAAAACTGTTTTTCCAAGACTTGCAACCGATCAGAAAGCAGTCATCATGACATGGTGCTGAGGATCACACAACAGCCCTGTGTATGTCTAGAGTAGAAACATCCCATAAGAAGGCCACAGGGGTAGCCTGCACTCTTGTGGAATGAGCTAAGAGCCCTTCCAGAGGGGACGGTTCACTATCCCGTAGGATGTTGTGATGCAAACTGTAATCCATCTTGGAACAGTCTGTGCTGAAACCATCCAGCCTTTCTTTCTACCAGCGTATGAGACCAAAAGGGGAGAAGATGCTCAAAAGGGCTTAGTTCTGTCTGACTAGAACGGCAGTGCTCTTCATATGTCTAAAGCAGGAGGACACTGTGAGTCATCACTACTGGAGAGCAGCTTCAGAAAAAATACTGGTAAGTGTATTGTTTGGTTGAGATGAACTTTGTCAAAAACTTAGGATGTGGCCTGAAGGTTACCTTGTCCTTGAAGAACTGGGTATACAGAGAGTGTGAAGTTCTCCCACTCTTCTGGCTGATGCTATTACAATAAGAAAAACTCTCTTCTGAGAAAGGTCAGCCAGAGAGTAATTAGCTAAAGTCTCAAATGGAGGGCCCATACAGAGCTGTGTTTAAGTCCTACATATGTCCTTTACAGGGGGTTAGTAATCAATAATACCTTTGAGGAATCTACCCACCATTGGATCAGACAACACTGACTTTTCCTTGGGTGGAGGATGAATCACTAAGATTACAGCTATGCGGACCCACAGGGACCTGAGAGAGAGAGAGAGATCTGAAGACCTGAGGTGTAACAGGTACTCACAGATATTCTGAACCTCAGTGAACCATGGCTGGATACCTTGAGCAGCTGACCAGATGGAAAAGTGCTTCCATGTAGGCAGGCAGGTAGACCTAGCGGATTGTTTTCTACTGTTTAGCAGGACTTGTGGAACTGCAGTTGAACTCTGCCATGACTAGCCATTCAACAGCTCTGCTGTGAGGCTCAGGCTGCTCAAGTTCAGTTGCCACCTCTGGTGTTTCGCAACAGGCCTGGAAGAACCCGTGGGGCCAAGCCAAGAGACTGTGATGGTCCAAGAACCAACATTGTCTCGGGGCCTCTGGGGCAGTGAGGATAATCTGGGCCTGGTCCCGCTTCAACTTGAGGATGACCTGAGGGATGGGAGGAATGGGGAAAAGCACACACGAGGGCCAATCCCCACTTCAGCAGAAAAGTGTTGGTTAACAAACCAGGACTGAGACCTGCCTGAGAAAAACTGGTAACATGTCTATTTGTGAATCAGAGCACATAGGCCACATGATGGGATGCCCCACAGCTCCCTGCTGCTGATGGACCCCTCATGATTCCAGGAAAAGATCCTGCTGACATGGTCACCTCAATGATTCTGAGAGCCAGGTATGTGAACAGCCATTGGGGTGATATTCTCCCTGATGCAAAGGTACCACAGTTTCATCACCTCCTTGTCTGGTCACATAATATATTGCAGTCATATTGTCCATAAGAATCTGAATTGATAGGCCTCTGGCATGAGGAAGAAAGGCACGGCAGTTGTTGAAAAATCACACGAAGCTCAAGTTCATTGATATACAGAGATGCCTTTTGCTCCATCCATACTGCCTGAACTTGCAGAATTCCAACTTGTTTTGGAAGTGTCCATAACCATGGTCTTTGTTGGAGGTGGACGAGCAAAGGGAACACTTCTGTATACGTTGTTCTGATCTAGCCACAGTTCCAGGGACTTCAGGACATTGGGGGAACTGTGACCAACTTGTTTAGTGAATGGAAATTCAGTCAACAGACAGACTTTAATCACACTTGAAGGCTGTGGAGGCACAGCTTCAAACATGCAGGAGTACATGAGGCCATATGGCCGAAGAGCCTCAAACATACTCAGATTGTGGTGCGGGGTGGGGCCTGAAAGACAAGCAGAGTTAACGAATTACTTACAATCTGTCCTGCAGAAGAAAAGCCATTGATTTTGTAGAATCGAGCAGAGCCCCAATGAACTTGATTTTTTATGTTGGAAGTAACATGTATTTTTGACTGTCTAGCATGAGACCTGGACAACTGAAAAGACAGGTGATGACATGGAAATGATGGAGAATTTGGCTTTTTGATTTGCCCGAAATTAGCCAATCATGCAGATGAGGGAAGACACGAATCCCACTCCTCCTCAAAGGGCTGCCATCATAGTCAAGCACTTGGCAAAGATGAGTGGGGCTGAGGACAGTCCAAAGGGAAGCACGATGTACAGATAATGATGGCTTCTGGCAACAAATCGCTTCCTTTGGTGTGGTAGAATTGCCACATGAAAATTAGCCTCTTGATGAGCAAGGGCAGCAAACCAGTCATTGCGATCTAAGAAAGGGAGAATCAGTGCCAGGGCAACCAGGCAGAACCCAGTGTAACTGATAAATTGGTGGTGATCGCATAGGAAGGAATGACAGATACTGCACCTCTTTAATATGCCTCTCACCAAGGCAGCACAGGTGGGGGTCATGTGACAGCCAGTGTTTGAAGCCTGGTGATGGCATGCCACCAGCCTCTAATCTAATCTAATCTAATCACTACCTGAACTATCAGTGTCTACTGGGTACTACTACTAAAGCTACAAAAACTAAAGAACATTAGGAGGTAAGAGAAAAAAAATTGCTAATAGTAATCATGAGGTAAACCACACGGGAAGCTCCAAATCAAGCTGGGGCGATAAGAAGGAACTGAGGGGGGTCGGGGAGGTGTTGCCCTTAAATAGCCTTGGGAGGGGCTGTGAGAAGGCATAGGGTGCATGTGGTTCCCCAGCCAGCAGTGCTACAGAAAATTCTCTGGCTCTTGGCACGCTGTGCACACCTGAGTACAATACGTATGTAAACCACTTGAAGAAGAACATTTACATGATTAACTCTCACATGTGCATGATCCATTGGCACATCTATGCACATGAACAATCCAAACACACAATGTACCCAGAGAACCCAAATGGACTTGCACAATTCCATGTACGTAATCCACCCAAGCACTTGGTCTAAAAGCACACTTATGTATGATTACCCCCCCAGAGGTGTACAGAATCATACCTATATAAAGAACATATGCACAACTAGTCCACAGTGAGCTCCCACTATGTACAAACACATAAACATGGCCAATGCATACATATATTGAAAAGCTCATGCATATCTATGTTAAATCAGACACATATGCACTGTAGCAGTCTATCATAAGAATGAATTTTACAGCCCCTCTCTAGCCATCTGAATGAACAGTCGTCTTCCCAAATCAGATACATCAAAAGAAGGAAAATCTCCATCTCACAAGGGCAAACTGATTTTATTAGTCCCTATAATGCCAAGATAAATTAACTGGGTCAGAACTGGCTCACACTGGCACTCCCACTAGGTGTAATGTTATTTATCTGCAGTGGTTACAATCAGATCTTATACCTTATATAAGGTATATACCTTATATCTTATACAATCAGCCCTACACAGCAATTCAGGTGAGGGGCAAACTCATTAGCACACATGGAAACCGGCTTTTGGAAAGTTAGATCTGAGCTAGCCAACCAAATGATCACTACAAGCATCCATCAGTAAAATCACATGGAACCTGCACGGGCTGGATCTGAGCTCTCACTGCTGGAACCCCTGCATGCTAAACTGCTAACAAGCTAACTCCCCATCTAGTTGATCCCCAAGACAGTACATGGAAGGCTGGCTACTTCCCTACAGAGGCAGAGAAAAGGGGGTGGCAGTGTGGGTGTAATACTCACATTCTTTATGCATGGCATTGGTGCCTCTCACTCTTCAACCTCCCTCCTTGTAAACCAATCTACATTTGATTTCGCTGCAAGATTCATCTGGGTAAGTAGATAATACAGGAACTGAGCTGTGGGAAAGAGAGAATTTCACCATGTGCTGTGTACAAGGTGGCTGGTTTGCATTCAGCCAGGCTGCTAAGGACTGCAAGTTGTTACTATCTGGTGGCTCTTCAGGGACCAAACTGAAATAAGTCCATTTCCAGCTGGAAAGTTATTCACTTCCCAGAACCCATTTCCACCTTGTGGTTAGTTGTCAGACTCTGCAGAGGTACCAAGGATTGAATGGGTCATGAAGAGTGAACTACACTCTTGCTGTTTGAGATTGTCCCTCCAGGTCAGTGAGAACAGGTAGGGCACTGGAATGGGAATCAGAAGACTGGCTCGGCCACTGACCTCGGGCAAGTCAACTCTTTGAGCTTCTGTCAGATGATGGAGTTCCAATCTTGGTGGTAAGAATAACAGTGAAGGCTGAGGGAGTGGCATGTTTGGGGAAAGTTTACATGACTGACCTATGGTCTAAGAGATTCTGATTTCTGAAGTTGAACATCCAGCACCAGAAAACAAAAGGAAATGAAGTCTGCTTCTCATTCACAGGAAGAGTTTAGCCTGTTGGAGGATGGACCAGATTCTTAGCCAGTGTATGTTGCCATAATGCCATTGAGTTCAGCAAAACAGCTGCAATTTACACCAGCTGAGGATCTGAGCAAGGTTATTTCTTTCCTGCCCGGAGAGTGAAAAGTTGTTAACAAGCAATACTTGAATCCGCTGCTGCCCCTTAATCAGGGAATGGCATGAAGAGGATCAGCTGAGTGTGACATCGCCCCGTTCTCTCCCTCACTCAGCAGCAATCTCTCTAGCATCTCCGCTGCCACTAAACCTCAGTTAATAATAAGTTTTCCCTCCCCACCTGTCCATCCTCTCTCCCTTAATGCCCAGTGCCTGATTACACAGACAGCACCGAAGCTCATTTGCAGAGGTAATTCCTTCCATGCAGCTGCTATTTCCTATTATTAAAGGCTGCTGTCACACCATATCACTGCTGCTTTTCTCTCTGCAGGCTCCCTTGGCTGATAATGACCACCTAGGTGGGGCTAAATGCGACTGCAAGAGTATTTGTCCTTATAGTCTAAATGACCACGTGTGCATTGGGGCTATGGGTTAATGTTACTGAAGGATATTTATTCTCACTCTGTCCACAGCCCATGAGTCCCAGCAGTGCAGACGTCCAAGTCAGAGCAGGCTGCCCGTACACACCTTAGCAAATCTTCTTATACAGCCTCTCTTCCCTGTCAGTGTCACTCATTCTTCCGGAATCGACAGGGTTAGGTGAGGAAAATACAGTATTTACGATGCCTGGGCCTTTAGGTACTGTACAAATAGGAACCAGTCCGCACAATGGCTCGACAAGACCAGGCAGCGTTGTTATTCCCGTTTCACAGACAGGGAAACTGAGGGCTGGAGCAGTTAAATGATTGGCCAAGCCTAAGCAGCAAGGCAGGGGCAGAGCTGGGAGTAGACCCCAAGTGTTTATGGCACCCAGGCTGCTGCCTCGAAAAGACCAACTCGCTCTTGGGCACCCAATCCCACTCCACCTTCAGCAGCCTGCACACACAGCAGTCCTGGAAGATGGTCAGCACCCCCACAGACCTCAAGTGAACCGAAACTGTGCAGGAAAAAACCCGCTCAGACCCCCACTGTCTGGAGGCTGAAGCTGCTGCTTCCTGTCTCCTCTCCTTTCTGCTGGCCCCTCCCTCCTGCCTGGGGGCCAGCAGCATGATCCCAGAGGCAAGTTTACTCCCATCCCATTCAGAGGTTTTGTGTTTCATACAATAGATCACACACACATAAATAAGGCATCAAGTGGGCCAAACTCATCTCCTGCCATTCACTACAATGGGCTTCAATGAGGGATGAATTTGCTTCAATGCGACAAACTGCAAACCATATGAAAAATCTCACACAGATGGCTGAGTTTTATGATATGGCACAAAACTAGGGAATGGATTTTTTTTTTCCTCTTCATTTCTCCTCATCTCTTCTTCCCTGTCGTGCTGGATTTCCCCCCCGAGACACAGCGGATGTCTTTGTGTAAAGAAATGTTTCATTACCATTTGCCCCCCAGTTACATAAGTGGTATTTAAATCGTCCACCCGTCTCTCCATGGGGAATGCAGTGCCAGCAGACGGAGACTTAGCTTGGCAAACACTGCCCAGAACAGCCCCTTATTTTCTTCCCACCCCCTTCCCACAATCTTCATTAACTTACAAATGAATTGCTCCTGGCTTGCTTTGGTTCTTATTATCCCAGCCTCCAACGACACAAACAATTTTCTCTTGACTGAAAGGACCAGGCTGAGAGCTACTTCTCTATGGCTCGGGCAGGGATGACGGCATCGGGGAAGATGTTTTATTCAAAAGAACAAAATTACTTGCCAATAATGGCAGAGGTCTGATTTAAATAAACTCGCAGAGCATGAGCCAGAGATTTCAGGGTTAAAGAGAGAACCGTGGAGATTGTGCTTTGTGGCCTTCCAACCACCCTCCCTCAGCCCAAGAGAGGAATTCGCTTTCCATTCAGGGGATGGATCAAGGCAAATGGCCAATGGGAGTCTTTCTATTGACTTCACTGGGCTTTGGATCAAGCCAGCAGTCCAGGGCTTCACCTTTACAGTGCCCCAGCAGCTGAGCCGCAGCCTGGAAGATCCTTCCTGAGTGCAAGAGAGAAATTCAGTGGCCATATCCATTCTGTACTAGCCATCAAGCACCCACTCTTCTCCCAATGGATTCCCCCAGTCTTGATCTGTAGGGGGCTCCTTTCTGCAGAACAAGAGGGGAATGCAGTCTTCACATGCTTTCAGAAATGAACTGCCCCCGCCATGCCTAACCAATGGACTCAAACCTGCCTCACTAGGTCCTCTTCAGAGAGGAAAGGAGGATGGAGTCCAGGGTGCACCTGCCTATGGTTCTAGGACACAGGAAGGTCCATTGGCCCTGGTTTGGTGGAGAGTCCCTTCCACAAAGCTTGTGCAATTCATACACCAATTCTACTAGGACAAAACAAACAAACAAAAAGTGAGGCCCTCACAGCAAATCCAGCTGCTTTAAGAAGGGCTTTTGTTGGGCAGAAAGGGTGCATGAATTGTAGCCCTCCCTCCTAGTCTCCATCTTTTCAAAACACACAAGCTCAGTTCTCCATGCTGCTTCCAGGACTCCTCTCGTCTACTGTTGGCTGGGGTAGCTGCTGGGGGTTGCCATGCATGGGCTGCTAGGGAAAAGAGGATTCCTGACTGGATAGATCCGTGCAGCCTTCACATCAGCTTCTTCTTAGAGACCAGCTGACCTTCAGGGCACAGGTCTCCTCCGCTAACTCATCCTTTGTGCCCAGGATTCCCGGAGGCCCTCTCGGCTTGGCTTTCTCATCAGGCTGCTCTGTCCTTTTCCTCCAGCACCGTGACTTTAGAGAAACTTCTGTATCTGTTCTCTCCTTCCAATTAGTAATTGTACAGCACGCGTCAGTCTCTCTCCCCATCACCATCTCGCACGGCCACCTTACCCTTTATGTCTCCTACTGGCTAGACAAGCAGCTCTGCTACTGCACTTCTCTCTTTACCTGCAGCCCCTCCCTCTGTTCCTGTCCTGGGTGCTCCACACAGCTCTGCCAGCATCCTCAAGTCCTGACTTACAGCTCCCCCTGCTACTTTAGTCCTGGAGCTTTCACACACTCCTGCCATTACACCTCCGTCACTGCCTGTCATACCTGTCCTTAACTCCTAACAAAGCCCTACAGATGCACCGTGCTCCTGACCTGACAGTACCCTGTTATTCAAGTTATGGGGCAAACAGCAAAGGGCTAGGTTGTGCCTTTAGACACAGCTCTGAGGGAAGATGGTGTGTGAGCTGCACTGCCCAAGGAGCAGCCTCACTCTTCCGAGTCACAATTCCTTCTCGCTCCAAGGACAGTGATCTAATGCTGGTCAGCAGCAGCAAATTACTAGCCTGGGCAAGTGAGTAGGCCGATGGAGGCAAGGACCTGGGGAGGGGCCCTGCTTACTCCTACACATCTGTGCTCAGGGTCTTAGTAACCCACATAAAGGTATAAGGAGGGATCTTACTCCCTCATGCAGGCATGCAACCGGAGGCACAGTCCAGCCCCATGGGCACAGAGACTCACTTCAGATAAGCATCCTATCCACACGGTTTAAGGCTCCCAACCTGCAATCACCCAACAATGCCCCTTCCTGCAGCCCCTCACACTCTACAGGATCTCCGACCCCAGTGAGACCATCAGCAGCTCCTTCCTTCCCTCCCTCCATGCATTCAACCAACCCCTCCCCATCCCCTGCCTATATATGGCTGCAGTGGTGCCTTATTCCCTTCCAGGAGGGGTCTGTGGCCCTCTCCTCCCCTGTTTGGAAGTGGTAGCTGCAAGAGATAAGTTGCCCCGTGTGGCATTGATGCTGTGGCAGTCTCTCTGCTGGCCTTGCTGCCACTGAGTTAACATGTCACTAGCAGACTTTTGGGGCTATGTGCCCCACATCATGAAAGATGATAATCCACCATCAGTACGGCCTGGCTGACAGGCTGCTGTGTTGTTGTACCCCACAGTGAGGGAGATTCAAAAGGTAATGGGGTAGGAGGGTTACCCAGGGGGGGGGTGGATTGTGAGGCCAGGAAAGAGAGGGTCTTAAAGGGCTGTAGGGAGCATGGGATCAGCTACCATGTTAGCGAACTCCTATCACCCACTGCTCCTTCTCTCCAGCCATTTAGGTGAATCAGAAGAGGGAGGCAAAGAAGGGAAATGAGGCTGGGGGGAGCCCTGAATCGTGATGTGTAAACCTCAGAGAGGCCAGAGATTTGGCTCTGATCAGATGAGCCCCCAAGATCTGAGAAGCTTCACTGTGCAGTCCAAACTGCTGCCTGTCTGGCCTAAACATGGGTCTCGGCACACCCTTTACTGGCCTGGCTGGGAGGCAGATGTGCAGAGGTGAAGCAGGGAACTGCCAAATAGCAAGGACGACAGCTCACCCAACTCTTTTAACCCTTTGGGAGAATTTGGGGTGAAGGGTCAGGATGGTTCTTACCTTATCTGGTTCACTCATCTCATGTCCCTAGCCAAACCCATTTTAACATGAGAGTTGTGGGGTCAGTTTGGTTTGCTTGTCTTTTCAGAGATGGGCCCCTGGCCAGCTCTGCCAATGCCCCTCACTCCTGAACTGCATCATCCCGCTATCCCAGCTCCAGACCCCCTGTGACGTGCACCTCCATCTTGACTCACAGCACCTGCTATTCATCTAGTCCTGGCCGCCAGCACACAGGGCATTGGCATCCAATATTGGACTGACGGCAACCTCTTCAACCTCTCTTGCTTCCGTGTCGGTTCTCCACCAGCCTGCTCCCAGTCAACCATCAGCTCCAGCATGGAAGATTTACATTGAGAGAGAGGAACTGGAAAATGTGAACACTGAGCCTGGCTTGGCAGCCGTCTCTCACAGAGGGCAAACACAGATAGCGAGATTCAGCACAGAATCTGCTGGGCCAGCCTTGCCTCGGACAGACTGTCTCGCCGGGTGTTCAACACCCATGACATCAGAACACACACTCGACGTTTAGTTTACAAAGCTCTGCTAATGCGCCTCTGGTTCGACCTGCAGTACATGTGCATTTCTGCCCCTCACATGCACACATACCACACACAGGGACTACGGGAGAATAAAGTCTCTTGTCCCTGCTCTAAGCTGAGGGGGAAGAACGGGTGCACTTTCTGTGGATAGAGGGGCGTGTAACATGCTGCTGGGGCTACCTAGAGAAGTGTTACCACTCTGCCTCAGCCAGAGGGAGCTTTGTTGAGGATGAGACTGTGTCAGCTCCCTGCCACTCCACTCTATCTTCCTCACCAGCAAACCCTGCCCAGGCCTTGCCTACCAGGGAACATAAAACAGCTCCTGAGAGCAGTTTCTCTGCGATACATGGTCTCTATCAGTGGTTCCCAATCTGTGGCCTGGGGGCCAAAAGTGGCCCACGGGGGCTTTCAAAGTGCCCAGTCACTGCCTAAGGATCCTGTGTTTCTGCAGAGCTAAAAGACAGGTGCAGGCTCTTTGCTGCAGCCAAGGGATGGGAGATCAGCGCCCCCCTCCTCCTGGCTGTAGCAGGGAGCCCGGCAAAGCACTCTGCCTAGGTCCATAGGCTCTGGGGTCCCTGCTGGAGCCAGAAGGAGGGGAGCACTGATCCTCCATCCCCCTGGCTGCAGAAGAGAATCACTGCCTAGGGACCCAGGTGGAGCACACAGGGCTACAGGATGTGTGTGGTTTCCCTGCTGCAGCCAAGGAGACAGGAGATCAGCGAGGAGATAGGCAGCCTCCTCGCTGAACTCCTTCTGTCTGGCTGCAGTTGGAGGGGACCTGCTGGCGGAGACCGGTGGCCCTTCAGGGTTATAAAAATATCATCTGTGGCCCTTGAGCCAAAAAGGTTGGGAACCACTGGTCTCCTTCTTCTGTGCATTCACAGAACATATTAACTTCACTGCTCTGTTAAAGACCAGCACATCACAGTTTATTAATTTAACGGCGGTAAACGTGGACATATTTAGGACACACTACGATATTACCAACATGGCTTCCACGTCAAACAGTAATATGGACACCACCGGAGAGAGAAAAAAAGGGCAACTAAGAGAAACATAACACAGAACAATAGAGAAAGAAACTAAACCCACCAGAGTGACATTCAGAAGCCTAAGACTGAAATAAATGGCAGAACTGGTGACCACCCGATGCACCTGAGGGTGTGAGAGGAGAAAGAAAAGGCATGTGACATCCCTGCATGCTACCTTGCAGTGAGGCATGGCACTGTGGGCGTGCCTCACCTTAATTTCCCCAATTGGGGCACCAGTAAGTTTACTTAAAAGTATCAGGCCGAAGGGAAACCAAATACAAACTAAGAAAATAGGTCTGTCCTCTTTAATAGGGTCTCAGGGAAGAAACAGTTTGACCACAGTTCGTAAAGCCCTCGCTTCACCATCCTGGTTCAAAGCTCCCAGCCTTAAAGTCCACAAAACAAAGTCTCTGACCCTGGCCAGGCAGTCTCCAAGAACCTAAGGCAGCAGCCATTACAGCCTGCATGGCTTTTAATCCCCTCTACTTGTTTAGTTTCCTAGTCCTGTTTAAATAGCCCAGCACCAGGATGGGTAGGGGCCAACTGGATTAAATCCAGGCTGCCTTGGTTGTAGGCTCCCGCCTTTCCCTTAATGGGATACTACACCCTTTCACAGATGCACTTAATTCTGAGCTCTGGTACAGCCCACTGTTGGAGACAGGAGACTGGGCAAGATGGACCATGGTTTGACCCAGTATGGCAGTTCTTATAGTCTTAACTTTCCCGGAGAACCAAACAAAGCTTGATGATACTTAATGGTTAGGGCTGCTGTTTAACCAGGCTGGTCATTTTGATTAAAGAAGATGCTTGCAGATGATGAAGTGGTAGGTGGCTGTGATGTTCAGAGGTAAATGCTGCTTTCAGACACATCTGAAAAGTCTCTGCTGGTGCTGGTTCAGCAAAGCAAAATTTCTATGATGCCCTTGCTTAAAGTGAACCCTCTTCTGGTGGACAGCATCTGAAGACTTCTGAGAGACTTGACGGCACCTCTGTCCCTCCAGTCCAATTACATTTCAGCTCCGTTTATGGGAAAATCCCTTCTGGCAGTAGCAGGCCTCTGTCACCTTTGATGGGAGGGGCGGGAGAATTTCAGAGCCACTTCAAGTACATTTCTGCTCATAATTAGGGAAATGCACTTGACTGGGATTGTTAGAATATAGATATTTAGGCCTGCCTGTAAAGGCCTATGATTGTTTAAGTATATTCTTATCATTTAGCTAGTTTTAGGGTTATAGAATCAAAATCAGAGACTGCCTGTCTATGGGCCTTTTCTCACTGTGACAGTCTGAAGCCTTGTACTTTGGTTAAGCAAAAACAAGCAGCAGAGGCAGTCACAGACTGGGAAGTGTGCAGTCACATCCACACATCCCAAACAAATTACATTAAAATAAGGCAATACCAGGCTGTTAAGAAGGCGATCCAGTATAACACCTCCAGATAAAGGAAAGATCCTAGAATGTTTAAAGAAAACTTTGTTTGAAAGCATTCTGTCTGGTTTTTAAACACTTGTCAACAGTTGTGGTTGTAGAATCTCCACTTCGTATTGTTTGGTCATTATGGTATCCACTTTTTTGATCATTTGTCTGATTCTTTTATTGTTTCTGTCTGTCGCATAGCTAATTGTAATCAGTTAAGGTGGTGGGCTAGGATTGGTTAGGAAATTATGTTACAATATGTTAAGATTGGTTAAAGAATTATCTTGTAATATTTTTAAGAAAATGATTGGTTAAGATACACTATAAAACTGAGGTCAAACAGGAAGTAAATGTGGAAGAAGGAAAATTACTGGTGTGAAGAATTAGGGTTCTTGCTTTATTATCACAGTAAACCCATACTATTGCCTGTTGCTGGACTTTGGACTTCTGCTTCTGTCAGCAAACCAAGAACGGAGGGAGGGGGCCCTAACAGGAATGATACTTGTACACAGAGGCCTCCTCTGTTACCAATAATCAAATAAAGACACACAGGGCCAAATTCACCCTATGGATCTGAAAACAGTCATGAACTTCCGCAAAGTTACTACTAGCAAATGAACCCATAAATCAATGATTTAAGTAGAACTTGATGCCTTGGGAGACATCTGGGCCACTAGTTCAAATCTGCCCTATGTTGGCAGTGGCCAAATATGTTGTCTGGAGGACGTTCAGTGCCTCTCTGAAATAAACTGGTGATTCTCAGCCCAGCTCCTATTGAAAAAGTGTTGATACCAGAAAAAGCACAATCAAAACTGCCCCTCTTCCCCTCTGTCAGTCTATGCAAGCTAGAGCTGTTTCTCCCAGGTCAGCACTGAGTCACAGAGGTAGAGGAAACTGACAAAGCTGCTGCTCGTACTGTACTCATCTTGGTGGATAGAGAGCTTCGGTCTCCAGGGCTGTCAATCTGCTATAATGTAGTGAAAAGGGAAAGGGTAAAGTCTTCAATATTGTAGCTTTCTATAACTAAGACCATGGAGAGTGAAGCAGGGTGACTGCTGTTTCCAGATGGCTATATATTTAGGGCTCCATTCCACTCTTGTAAACCCAATTCCTATTCTGTACCAGAGATAGCATCGTTCTGTCTGACTACAAAGCGAGCCTTTTTCCAATAAGGGTTTGTGCTGTAACTTCTGGCGGCAGCAGTGTGCATACATTCAGCCAGCAAAAATGATCTCAGATTTCTCATATATCAGCACAATCTCCTTGAGCATTGATTCTGAGTTAGAGCCAGTGCATGATGTGATTTATTGAAGCCCTCTGGCAAGGAGAAATTCAGGAGGCCCTTAGGCCTTGCCAGAAGTTAAGATGCAATTTGAGCAACTCCTGGCACCTTTGTTTTCCAGACACCATAGCAGGAACTGGGTAGTGTTACCTGGACCTCAGCGAAGGGACCAATTTAAAGGCAGTGGTTGAAATGCCTTGACAACCCTCGGTTTCTCCTAGGATGTGACATAGCCTAATAGAGACATACAGTGAAGGCTGAAAATTGTCATTGATCCAACAGAAAATGCTTCTCATGGGAAATCATTGGCAGTGTGTCATCTCCATCACGAGGGATCCATCTCCCCATTACAACCTGTCATGAAATTAACTGCATGGACAATGGCTGCAGCATAGCCAGCCAATCATCATCTTCCACATTCATGCCAGCAGGATGCAGCCCCAAGACCTTGTATTTTGAACCTGATTACAAGATCTTGGATGTTAAACATATCCAATCCATCAAAGCCCAGGTCCGGTTTGTCCTCTCTGCTCTCATCATTGAGTAGATACCTGTTTGCTTCCTGGATGATTAACTCCAGAGCATGTCTGTAGAGTGTTCCCAGGATTTATTGGTCTGGCTGGTAGTGAAGGAGAACTGTTTCTTGGTTACACACCGCTGTGTCTCGGGAATGTACTCCAAGGCTGCGGAGGAACCTCTGCAGTGGCTCAGCCACTCCGTGAAGTGACACTTCGTTACACGAACTTTCCCCGATTACTGTTTTTACAGGAAGTCTCTCAGGGTCTGGACCTCCTCTGAAGAGGGGTAGAGCTAGGAGACAGGCCCAATTCACTACAATGTGCATAAATGCTGGAACAAGGGGTGCTATTGCATCCCCTGGCCTGAAGTGGTTTCCATTATATACAGGGTGTAGCGTGCCATGTGGCCGGGCCCTCCTGGCCCTCAGGGTTCCCCTCTTGCACAAAGGGAGTCACAGCCATCTGCACTGCAGTTGCTGATTTATTTACAGTGCACACAGTCAGTTCCCCAGGCCCTGCCCCAGGCACTCTAGGGGCTCCGCGACTCACCTTTGCTGGCCCCGCCTAGCCAGCTAACAAACTGGCCTGCGTGTCGCTGCCTCTCCCCTGGTTTCCTGAGCTGGCCTACATATCATCCCTGGCAAGGTAGCCAGCTGTTCCCCTTTGCCTCATTATTCAGGATTCTGGCTTAGCCTAATCAGTGCGGCCAGCTGTTGCCTTCTCCCTTTTTAGGTCTTGGCTCCGCTGACCTGCAATGCCTCGGCCCAGCCCGCCGGGTTAGGGGTGACAGAGGCAGCTGAGGGGTTTACCACCCTCCACTCTGTCACACAGGGTTTAAAGTTTGGTTCAATGGCTCTCAGCACCCCCTCTGCAAAAACTGTTCCAGCACCCCTGGCAACATGTACTTTCATTTAATAAGACAGATGGGGGTAGAGATGGAGGCACGGTAGGGTGGGTCGCTAACACGGCACCACACATTTCAATAAACTGCTCTTCAATGCCAAGCAGTTTAACAGTCAGAATAAAGTGCATGCTACATTATCCGGCCAGCTCCAAGACCATTTAAAGTTGGTGGAAATGGTCCCCAGTGAATACCGACAGCACAGGTCTACCTGACAAGAAGAGAGCTGAAGCAAGGGCTCCCTGCTCATGGAGGAGGCCACTGGAGGCATGTTGGGGTGTGGGCACTACACTCTTATTTATTTGTATTGCAATACCACCTAGGAGCCACACTCATGAACTAGGGCCCTACTGTGCTTGGCAGTATACAAACACAAAAGACACTTCCTGTCCCAAAGAATTTATAATCTACTCTTCTCTGATTCTCGGGGACCATGGTAAGCAGACTATACATTAGAGGAGCCCTGAGGCTCTTCTAGCTTGCCTGGGCACCAGGCTGACCCCTTGCAAAGCCCCAGAAAACAGGAAGCACAGATGGTTTAACACCACCTTTGCCTCCTCCTCTCCATTCCTAGCCTATGCATGGGAATAGAACAACTGAGGATGAGGCCAATAGGGTTTATAACATGGGATCAGCCATAAAGATACCATATATTTTTCATGTGTTTGTTCTACGATTAATGACACATCGCACATATAGTATACATGAAAATATATATTTAAATATTGCAGATTGGTCAGTTTTCCTGTTTGGAACAGATGCTATGAATAGGCCTTCTAAATATGGGACATATAAAGTACACGGTATCTTATCATGTGGAGTGTTTTAAGCCCCTATCTCATCAAATTTCTCCCAATTTAAATGCATTAATGCCAACCGCATGACTCTCCTCAGTATTTTTAATATCCTTATGCACGTTCCAAATCTGTGTATAGAAATTACTTACACTCCTATTTTTAAATGTAACAGTGCTTTATAAATATGAACAGCGTTTATAATTAATCAACCTATCTGTAAATTAAGACTGAACGTTGGCATGATGTCTATTTACAAGATTCGGAAATCAAACTTACCAAGTAAGTTTTTCCCAGCCATTATATGTTTTGGTTTCAGTGCCTGATCTCCCCAAAAAGGTGTCAATGCGAGACATTTTAGTTAGGGTTGGAGTAACATTTTAATTATTCATGGAGAATAGACTAACATGTCACATTAACAGCAGCAACCCAGTGACAAATCATTTCGATCAAAAATATAGGTCTGGTCTCAGTCCTGCCCTCTGGGCCAAGTGATGCACCACCATTTAAAGCCTAGTACAAAGCTCACTGAAGTCAATAGGAGTGTTTCCATTGGCTTCAATGGGTTTTGGATCAGACCCATGGCTTCTATCCCAAAAGACATACTCATAGGCATCTCCTTTCTGAGATATGGAATGATGAGTGCTACCTAACAGGGCAAGATCAAGCTTAACCTGGGAACCCTGCACAGCAAATACTAGACTAAAGAGGGAATCCTCTCCATCCATTATCTCTGCAGGATTTTATTTAGGAGGCAGAAAAGATGTCTCGCAGTCCCATTCCATTGGCCATTACTGCTGGTGTCCTGGTTCACACTCATACACCAAGATGAGTTCAGAGAAAATTCAGCATTACTAAGAATTTGTATGGTAGGTCTGGGATCCCAAGCTCAGAGACAGAATTGCTCAGAGATAGATATACTATACTGTACTTGCTCAGAGAAACCTCTGACTCCTATTCACCTGCAGTAGATATATGGTGTGGACCATCACACTGCCTAACTGCACAACTAGGAGCTGTAGTGGAAAGATCTATCCTTTCTGAAGCATTCCCAAGGGGAATAGGCCACTGTATGGCTATCAATCAGGTAGCCAATAGATCACTGTTTGAAAATGTTCCCATTTTCCCTCAGGCAAAATTGATGAAGTCAAACTCTCTTTTCATCCTTAAGGTGACTTCCAGGGTCTCCTTTTCTGAGATGAAACAAGCTTTGCCATTCTTGCTGTCCACAGGGTGGGGGAGATGCAGTAGCAGCTTCCTAGAAAACAGGACATTTAGGATTTCTTAGCCCAGCCCTAAGTAGGCACTAGAGGAGGGAATGCAAATTACTGGCATCAGGCTAGTGTTTGCAATTCAGAAAAGAGAATTTGGTGGACCATGTTAATTTAGTGTGACGGGCTGGGGCCCAATGAACTACTGGGGCTTTGCCCCACTGGGCCTTCGCATAATTCCAACACTGACTCTCTCTCAACACACTTTTGGCCTCTCACAGTTCCTAAAGCTGCACAGTGGTATATTTCAGATGCAGAGTGAGAATGAGACACATCCACAATGCTGTCACAGTGGTAAAGATCTGAATAATGCATACAGCCTGAACGTGTGTTTGAAGAAAATGTAGCACGTGGAGCAGTAACCTAACCTCCCCAGTGAAGGAGAAATAACTGGAGCATCCTGATTAAAGTGTTTGGCCACCCCTGACACAAAAAGACCTTGAACCCAGGGGATCAGCGTAGCCAAGGATTACTCCAAGTGTGGGGGAATTCCTGGCTGGCACAGAGACAGCACACCTCATGGCTGCTCTAAACTCGGTTCTAAGCCATCATGTCCCTCCTGGCCCTCTGCTGGAGTAGCTGGGAAAGGGTGTGATCAGAGTTCTCTGTGCCCTGGCTGCTGGAATGGGCCACTGGAAGCTGGCATGGTTCAGAGCAAGCTAAGGCTGCTTGACAGTGGACTGACACACAGCCAGCCCCAGGACAGTTCCTTTGTGCTCCTCCTGCTCAGCTGTGCCCAGCATTTACTGAATGCATTTGAAAATATAGGGCCGAAAATCTTACTTTCTTTCCTAGTGAAAGAAATCGCAAGAACACTTGCGAAATCTACACTAGCTCAGTTAGAGCCTCATACAGCCTTTAGGTTTACTGAGAACCTCTTCTTTGCTGGATTCAGGACTTGTGATGTCTGGAAGTGAAGAAGACATGGCAAATCCCTGACTCACCAAAGAAACTGGATCACAAGAGAAACAGCATGTTGAGGTTTCCCTACATCTGCAGTCTTATCCTGATTTTGCCAACTAGCCGTTTTTGCCTAGGCAGTGGTTGCCAGCTGAATATGCATTTCTCCTGCTTTTCGACTGGCATCACTTCCAAAGGCTAGTGTTGCACTTCAGAAGGGAAATTTGGTGGGCCACATTAAATTAGTGTGACCTTCCAGTATTCATAGGTCTTTTGGTCAAATTCATCCTTGGTATAATTGCATTGACTTCAGTGGGTCTGGTTGGTGCTCAGAAAGCCCTAAGGACTATTGTTATTAGTGTGGCAATTGCTATATTTTTAATATTTAAAATAAAGGTTTTCTTTAGTATTTATCAAAATATGCCCTTTTGAAGCTCCGTGTATTTGTGCATCAACTTAAAAATAAACATTGGGGCTTTTTGGATCTTTTTGATGCAGGAAAAGTATGGGTTGGGTGTATATGTTCAACCTACTAATCACAGATACCCAAAACTCTTTAACTTGTTGGTTGAAGATAGGGAAAACATCTGATATTTCAACATAAAAGGTTATGCAGAGCTTGAAATGCTTTTGGAGGGATGAAGCTGGTGGTACTATATAGTTAGCCTATTAGGGACAACTTTCCTCTGTCCTTAATCCAGATCACACCTCTACAATCCACTTGCAGAGGGCTCTCCGTCTTTGTGTATATGCAGAGGTATGCATGTACGCTTGCATTTGTGTGCTAAATAACCAAGCAGGCATTCAAAACTGTAGGCGCAATTTTAGAGGCCTACAATTTTGGCCCATAAGGTTTGCTGTTTTAAGGCTACCCTTGACAGAGCAGGATCATAGAGGTCTCCAGAGACATTAGTCTTAGGGGGCCACAAACGCAGCCCACTATTAACCTAACAGATTAATAATGGCTGGGTTTCCATCTATCTGTATTTTTCCTTTGCAATTTTTCCTTTGCATATCTGTACCTTCACCTTTCATGCTGCTGATCGTTCACCTGAAGCCTTTGTTAAATTCCATTAGAGAAAACGCCACACAAACTTACAACAATTCTGCTTCACTTACTTTTTTGGGGTTCGAAGGTCAAGAATCTTGTCCTGGATGTCAAGTGTAATGTCTGGAGACTTTGTATCTGGCAGTTTGATTTTAATCTGAAATGACAGGTACAAGTAAGACCGAAGGGTGGGAGAGGTAATGGCAGGGGGAATCCAGAGAAGCATTGGAGGCTGGGATGAGTTTTGCACTACTATGGTCTGTAGGAAATACCCAACTTCCTTATGAATCCTTTTGGTTCTACAGGATCAGAGCTAGAATTTGCACGGGTGATTTGTATCAGAAGAAAGATGAAGTAGTAATCACTTCTTTCAAAGGTTCATGATGTCAACAGATACTCTTACTCTCTCTGCCAATCCTGAGTTGAAAACCTATATGACAGATATATTGCAGTCCCTTAAAGCCCCTGCTCTAGTGAAGGCCAGGGGCACCCTACACCAACGAGAAAAAAAGACACCTACAGAAAATATGTCCCTTCAGAATATTGCAGATGAGAGAAGTCACCGACAATATAATAAGGGGAGAGGATCAGATACCTATGACTCTGAGGGCTGTCCCAGTATTGTAACATTCCATCATCTCACACAGTGTCATGACCCACAGGTCTCAAACTCAAGTCCACGGGGTTCAATGGCAGCAACCACATGCCAACCCTCCACCTGGCAGTCTGCTGATCATAGCTTACCTGGGCCACATGAAGCCCAGCCCTAGTATGAGGCTCTGCCCACCAGCGCTGACTGGCAGAGTACCAGAGTGGTTGATTGGCCCACTGACCCTACTTAAGCCAGCGGCAGGAACAGGAAGCTGTCTGAGCATCTTGCTCTTGAGCTCCATCCTGTTCCTGCTTCCCTGGCATCCCAACCTGGCTTGATTCTTGGCATTTGACTTGTAGTTCCTGATCTCCGGTTTGTCTCCTGTCTCTGACCACCTGGCATCCTGACCCAGCCTGACACTGGTTCCCGATTTGTAGTTCCTGATCTCCAGTTTGTCTCCTGCTTCTGAACTCCCAGTATCCTGCTTCAGCTGACTCGTGACTCATGACTGCAGACTCTGGCTCTGACTAATAGGTCTGGTCACCCACAACCTGGCTGTGATATAGTCTACTCATAATTTGCAGCTCAATGAGTTTATGTAGGTGTAATAAAAAAACAAACAAAAAAAAACCAACTACACAGGGTCATAGATAAGTGGATACAACACCCTGTTGGACCTGCATCCACTTACACCAGGTCTGAACATGGCCCATATATCTGGGCAGGTTATATATTTTCTGAATATGCCAGGTTCCCAAGATGCTGCACGAGTACCCTCAGCCCGGTACAGGTCAGTGGCAATGGCAGATTCTCTGAAAGCTACTTAGAAGATCCTGCATAGCCCTAAAGACAATAAAATAGCTGTGTGTGCTACGTGGAAGGAGACAGTGAGAGAGAAAGAAGGAAGCAGTGAGGAAAGGGGAAGGAGAAGGGACTGGATATGGGGTGTCATGCTCACCAGCATGTCCTCACAGCAGGCTGTGGAGGGGTCCTTTCTGCTCATCCCCAGGAAGATGTCCTCCGCTCCCACCTGCTGCTTGAATAAAATCTCATACCTAGCAGAGACAAAACTGGTCATCAAACCCCGTCTGAATCTCCATGTTAAGGAAGGGCAGGAGAAGAGGAAGACAATATTTTCTCCCTTGGGAACATAGGTCCTTTTCTTCTCTGCTGGATGACCCATTTTCCTCCATTTTACATGCCCTTCAAAGAAACACCTGGACTGGGACTCTATTCAGAACCATCGATGTCTCTTATAGATAGCTGGCGGACTCATGATGAACAATGAGTCATCCTTCACTCCCCACCAGATTCTGGGCATGCTGCCTCCACAGCACAATCAGCCTTTGCAGGACCAGGGAATAAGACACTGGGGCTGGAAATTGAACCTTTTAGATATGGTATTTATCTACTAGACCTCCAAGACAGCTCCCTAGGGGAAACATTTAAAAAGGACGCTGTCAAGTAATTATCTTGCAAACAATTTCTTGGCCATCATTTGGCTCCTGTAGCCCCAAAATAACATAGCTTTCTCTGCTAATATTAATTATGTTCCATTTTATATACACTGATTTTTTTTCTCTCCAAATAAGTTTGTCTAATTCAGAATGCAGCAAAATCTGGAATTCTGTTCTCTTCCTGTTGGTATTTAAGGAATGAAGAAACACAACTGAAGATTATATTCAGCACATGTAATACTCTTAGTAAATTGAGCAAAATAAATAGAGCAATTTCTTCAGACTGTTGAAAGGTTGTATGAAAAGAAGCTCTTTTTTACATCTCCAGTGGTTATGTATGAATGTAACAAAATTCTAGTCTTTCAGTCAATGCAAAATCCGTCTAATAACAGCTCTAGATTTACCTTCAAGACATCTGTTTTCCTTTTGGGTCTTTTCCATGCATTAATTTGATGAACTATTACAAAGATTTATACTCTCATTTTATCTGTGCTACACAATACGTAATAGTTCAGGACGAGAGAAAAGCTGCCCCTCCTTCAGCAGAGACTGAATGGGTCCAGAGTGTTTGGTTCATGTCAGCAATGGACAAATTTACCTTACCCTGACAGGACAATAAATATAATAGTTTTTAAATAAAAATGTGTGCACAAGTGCATGTGGGTGCATAAGTGGAGACTACACAGAGAGCTGTTAAAAATGTTCATTTTTAAGGTCTAATTTTAAAGGGGAAAACTCAGCCCAGTTTCTAGATCAGGCAACTGAGTGACCAACTGTATATATGCACAGAGAAAAGTGGAAATTCTGGGCCAGATCTTCAGTCAGGTGAACACTGTGTAGCTCTGTTGACTTCAATGTAACTACTCCAGTTTACACCAATTAAGGCCCTCAGGGTGCAATGTTTTGTGATGATTAATGTAAAGGCTGCTTTTAGGATTATCTGATCCTTTGGAGCTAGAGAATTTTCCAGATTGCTTCAGAGCACTTCACAACCTAAACTGTGTGACAGCATCCACTTAAGAATGCTTTATTTGAGGTGGGGAAAGAAGAATTTTGTTACTATTTTTAGGCTTTTCTTTTACAATCCATCTCTGACTGAATGCCATTCATTAGAAGAGTAACACTGCCTGTAAAATACTCTTCTGACAGTAGGCATTTGCCTCTAAAGCATTTAATTCCCTGCAATATAAATATAAATCCCAAAACTCTGATATAGTGCAGCATTATGAAAAGAATGGACTCTCACTTACTGTCACAAAAGCAGCAGATAAATTCAGTAATGTATGCAAACTTGGCATGTATGAAGGCTAATAAATTATGGTGATGGCCTTCTTTCCCTCCTAATCTTACTTCATACACGCATCTGACATTGGGAATAATCGTATAACAGGGAGAACAGACTCCAAATTCCTGTTATGAGATTAAAAGGTCTCCTCCACAGAAGAAATTAAAATAATTTATTAATTGTTGCTGCTTTGGAGGCAAAGCTTATCAAGGTACATCTACACTGCAATGTAAATTTGTAATCCCAGTGGTATCTACGCTGCAATTACACTAATCCTTGAGCCCAAGGTCCTAGGACCCTGCAGGGCTGGAGAGTCCAAGCTTGAGTTAAACCAGAACCCAAGGTCCAAGCCTTACTGCTTTGCAGTATAGACACAGCCCTGCTTGACTCAGGTCCTGAGAGTGAGCATTCCACAATTCCATGGGACAACTTCCTTAGTCCTCCCTATTCCAACAATCTGCAATCCACTTGACTGAAAATGGACGCCACCTCCATTTTGCAGCCAGGAGCAGCTCAAGTTGGCATTAATCCATTCTCTTCTGAACACAGTTCTGCAAACACACTATCAGAGAGCCTCCTGGTTTTGCAATGGAGAGCGAACTCATCAAGCCTACTGCAAAGCAAGCTGCTTCCTGGAAATGTGCAGGGTAGCCAGTAAAGTTTTCCTATAATGCATCACTGTCTTAGGGCTGGGGGAAGTGGGTGTGTTAGGGACTCTGGGATATGGTTACTTTGACTTGGGTCTGTGCAGTGCAGTGTGGACACCAGAGACTTAGATTTCAGCACCGCTTAGAACAGTCTTAACATAAGGTTAAAATACAATGTAGATGTTCAAGCCCAAGGTTCCCTAACACGGGTCAGCTGACTTGCAGATGACACTAAGCTAGGGGGAGTAGTAGATACACTGGAAGGGAGGGATAGGATACAGAAGGACCTAAACAAATTGGAGGATTGGGCCAAAAGAAATCTGATGAGGTTCAACAAGGACAAGTACAGAGTCTTGCACTTAGGATGGAAGAATCCCATGTACAGCTAAAGATGGGAACGATGAGCTAGGCAGCAGTTCTGCAGAAAAGGAGCTGGGGGTTATAGTGGATAAGAAGCTGGATATGAGTCAGCAGTGTGCCCTGGTTGCCAAGAAGGCTAATTGCATATTGGGCTGCATTAGTAGGAGCATTGCCAGCAGATTGCGGGAAGTGATTATTCCCCTCTATTCGGCATTGGTGAGGCCACATTTGGAGTATTGTGTCCAGTTTTGGGCCCCCTTCTACAAAAAGGACGTGGACAAGTTGGAGAAAGTCCAGTGGAGGGCAACAAAAATGATTAGGGGGCTGATGCACAAGACTTATGAGGAGAGGCTGAGGGAACTAGGCTTGTTTAGTCTGCAGAAGAGAAGAATGAGGGGGGATTTGATAGCAGCCTTTAACTACCTGAAAGGGGGTTCCAGGGAGGATGGAGCTAGGCTGTTCTCAATGGTGGCAGATGACAGAACAAGGAGCAACGGTGTCAAGTTGCAGTGGGGGAGGTCTAGGTTGGACATTAGGAAAAAGTTTTTCACTAGGTGGTCAAGCACTGGAATGGGTTACCTAGGGAGGTGGTGGAATCTTCATCTTTAGAGGTTTTTAAGCTGCGGCTTGACAAAACCCTCGCCGGGATGATTTAGCTGAGGTTAGTCCTGCTTTGAACAGGGGGTTGGACTAGATGACCTCCTGAGGTCCCTTCCAACTCTAATTTTCTATGATTCTATGACTTGTGTCCCACTAACCCTGGGCTTACATTGCACTGAATAGGTACCCTTAGTGTACATCCCTTCTACCCTTCCATAACTCCAAGCTTTTCAGTGGTGTGTGTTTTATTGTAAACACAATATATATATGCTACATACAACATACTTGGATTTCAGCTGCACAAAACACAGGGACACAGTCTCAGTTCTGTTACACTTACTCTGGCTGTTCCCTTGGATCCCAGATATCATCAAACTCCGATCCTTCTGCAACCTCCTCTGCATTCCAGATATCTTTACTATTTCCAGACTTCACCTGAGGAGTGACTGGGAGAGGGGGTGAAAGAGAGAATTTGATACTGTCAGCTTCTAAGATAGGTCTGTCTTTCTAGGGTTGCTGTGTTTAAACATGGTGTGGTTGCTTGATACATGGTATTTCTAGGATTGTGGTCTCCCTAGGATTTACCTAGTCACAATCTAATTGGAGATTTAGGAAAGGAGGAAAGTTTTTAACTCCAGAAACTTAACTCTCCTTTGCCCACCCTATGTGTGGAATAGGTAAGGGAACATTCTTCTCCAGGTCACAAAACTTCAGACACTCCAAATCAAAATCAAATTGGGATGAGTGAAATTTAGAGGGTTTAAGGAATATTAAGACTTCTCCAAATAGGAATTTAAGTGAGCAGAGATGATTTGTAAAGGGATCCCTCTTCTCCTCTCATTTATAAACAGCACAATATATCAAATCTCTTCCATAAATACTTGGGGTATGCAAATCAAAGGTGATGACACACATTGGGGAAAGCATATAGGGAATATGGCAGGGATGTGTCTTCCCTTCGTTCAGTCGACGTACAAGTTGGGGTTCTTTAGGCTCCCTGATTATTTCTAGAGTCCTAAGCAGAAACAGTGTTGAAAAGCATCTATTTTAATATTTGTGACTATTTCTTTTGGACACAGGTCTCACTACAGTTCTCTGTGTCACCGTGACCTCCGTCTAGAATGACTCACTGCTCTCTGGCCACTCTTGAAGACTACACAAATGCTACAGCTGGTGAATAATGCAGCTGCCCAACTGTCTGATAGTGTTAGCTGCAAGAAGGATATTACACACTTTCTGAAAAGACTACTCTTTTCTTTCTGTCTTTCTTTCTGTCTGTCTGTCCATAAAGTTTAGGTTTCAGCTGTCTGAGAGCCTCACTCTCTCTTTATGTTTAGCCACTGGAGTTGTCAGCACTTTTGCTGCAACTCCCAATTTCACGACTGAGGACTACAGGCAGCATGTTCAATGAGGGGAACCTTGAACGTGGAATTTACTTTCTCTTTGCTCTGGCACAGTTTGAGTCTATTGATCTTCAGGGCACAGAGTAAGACTTAGTTCTTCTCTCAAGCTTTTTCCTAAATGGGTTTGCAGGACTTTTGGGAGGTAAGGGAGGGTTCTATGGTTTCATGGTGGTGAGGTAATAGTTTCTCCCCCTTATTGGGTGGATAATCTGAGTTCCATACAGTTTATTGTGTGAAGATGAGATCTTAAAAACCAAGCTCTTGTCTGCTTTGTGTGAGCATTAAAGAGTCCACAGCACTTTTTGTAAGAATAGAGATTTGCCCTAGTTGGTGCCTTTGGCCAAAATTTCCCCTCGTCACATAACTGGGCAGGGTACGGTGTTCTGTGGCTGACAGGCTCCATCTCAGAGGTCGCTACATTTTAGTGGCACTGTACATACAGAGTTGTAAAGTGTTGCAACCCTTCAGGATAAAAAATGCTATAAAATGTACATATAAAATATTATTGTTCCCCTCTCAACACAGAGGAAAGTGACCACTCTCAGTCGCAGCTGAGGCAAGCTGCGTCATTGGCAGTTGCTATTACAGCTATTATATTGTGTTAGCGTTATGGTGGATCCCAGTTTTTACTGACACCATTCCGCTACAACACAGCTTACCTGTGGGCTTTGCTGGTCCGATATCCCCAGGACCCACGGCACTAACAGAAGAAGAATGTGACTGAAAAAAAGTCAAATACAGCTGAAATGAATGTGTCCATAGCCCACCCCAGTAATAATACTTTATATTTACAGAACACTGTCCAACAGAGGATATCTACAATAGCTACCCATATCAGAATGCTTTACAAACATTAAACTTTTAAAACTTTCCTGTGAGCATTATCTTCATCCCCATTTTAGAGGTGGAGAAAATGAGGCATAGAAAAGCTAAATTATTTGTCCAAGTTCATACAAGTCAATAGCAATACCCAAAAGTCTCATGTCACGGTCTTGTTCTCTAACCACTAAGTAACACTTCCCTCCTCATTCTCACCCATGAGACAGTGGCTTTGATGTGTTGGATTTAAACAAGGACTCCATTACTACAGCCTTACAGCCATGTGTGCTAGCATCTGAGGTATCTTTCCTATAGGGCACCTGGGAAAACTGCTGCACTATACCTGCCATGACAGTGCTGCATACCAATTTTGTGCAGTACATGCAGTCCCATCATAGCATTTCGAGTCCTTTTAATGTCATCAGTCACACAAGGCAATAGCATTTATTTTAAATGATGAATCACTATAATGCTAATTGGCAGTTAGTGCGCAGCATTTCTACGTATCTAAAGATTTCTTGGTTTGATAAAAGTGTCTTACACACTGAGGACATTAAAATAAATCAAAACAAAGATTCCAAATTACCAAGAAGACTGACAAGGTGGGCGAGGTAATATCTTTAATTGAAGTTGGTCCAATAAAAGATATTAGCTCACCCACTTTGTTTTTCTAATATCCTGGGACCAGGTTACAACTACACTGCATACAAGAAGATTGACACAGACTTTATGCATATCACTGAGGGCAATTTTCAGTTGCTGACACAGAGGTGTTATTTTATTAATTAGAAATAAACAAATGATTGAGAATTCTTTCCTGACAAGATGTTACAGCAGATGTAGAAAAACTGAGGGATGATTAGGGACAGTGGAGGATTCATATTCTCCAGCTATTGAAGGTAAACCTTGAGGGATATGCATACAACCCCAACTGAAGACTACTAAACAAAAAGGTTCTATGACCAGCCAGTTTGTTCTTATAAGAGGGTCTCTGTGGATGCAAGATCATGAAGGAGGACTGAGACATTTGTCATTTTTATCCATGCCACAACAGAACATGTACAAGATACTATCAGACTTTTCAAAGAGTTGTGAAGACACCTTGAGGCACTGTAGGTTGTGATTCTCACACGTCTTAGCCACTGTGGCCAAAACACTTAACTCCATTGATACACACACTGAGAAAGTATCAACAACCGTGACAATAGCTTAGTGTGGGCACCGAGTACACTTTCCAGATGCCATGACTGTCATCTAGTCCCAAGATGATAGATGTTTCTCTCCTTAATTATTGTTCTAAATTATTCATCCTGCAATGATTACTCACCTCTCCCAATTCTATCCCCTCCATCAACATCTATTGTACTTGATGGGTTATCTCTAAAGTGTTTCAATCAGAGACATGCAGAATTAGTACACTCTGTCTCCTCCCACAGTCTTTACTCTGAAGTTTCACTGCATTTTTGTATCCCTTCCTATGAAGCCATTTGTCTCTAGGAGTAATTGCTTTCATCTATGGCAGACTGGGGGGACAGGGAAGGGTAAGTCTGTGTGTGAGGCGATTTCAGCTACATATTTTCATTTCCTTTAGAATTCAATCTCTTTCCTGTTCCCAGGCCACGAGCCTTCCCACTATTCCTTCTTTTCCCTCTGTGTAGAATTCAGTCCTACAGTCATTTTCCTCAGTTTCAATCAGTCTAGCACCTGAAAAGACTTCTGGGGTTTGATTCTCTTTTTACTTACACGGGTGAAAATCAAAATCACTCCATTGAGGTTTGAGTTACAGCAATGTAAAACCAGCGAGAGAAAGGAAAATCAGGCCCTTGGACTTTTGACTTCTGTGGGAATTGCACCATTTTCTACCAGACCTGCACTTGGCCCCATGTGACTACAGAGTTCTTTATTTCTTGCCAGGTACTCACCCCGAACTCATTGTCATCATTATCTTCTTCCTGAGGGTCAGCAAGCAGCTTAGCAAGAGCTTGCAGAGAAGAGAATGAGGAAACGCTGTCTAGATCCATATCCATTGCTCACCTGTGCACAGAAACATACATAACAGCTGAAGAAAGAACAGTTGCTTTTTCCTTGTCTGTGTGGTTTTTTTTAAAAAAGCACTTTCTTTGTTTTCTAGATGTGATCATTTCTCGGCAGAAGCTTACACATTGATCCTACTATTTATGAAGCAGGATACTTAGAAATCTTTCTAAGGTACTTATCTAGACCCCATTACCTTATTATTTTTTATTATTATTGTGGCACCAATCAGCCCCAGTCATGGGCCAGGACCACATTGTGCTACACACTGCAAAAACACAGAACAAAGAGAGAGTCCCTTCCCCAAAGAGCTTACAATCTAAGTATAAGGCAAGATACAGCCAATGGATACAGATAGATCAATGGCGGTAAAAGGAAACAATCTGAGCACCTCGTAATCTTTAATGTAGTTATTCTCACAAAATCCTTGTGAGCTAAAGAAGAGCTATTATCCACATTTTACAGATGGGGCACTGAGGCACAAAGCTGTGGTGGAGCAAGGACTTGAACCTCAGTGTTCCCATTTGTAGGTTTGTACCCTAACCCTTTTTTTCCTATTATCACAGAAGCATCTAAAGACCTCACAGAACTGGGGTTAAATTTCAGCTAGCCCTGTATTACACAAGATTTCTACCTCTATTATGGAGATGTTAGGATGTGAGAAAATTGCTGAGTTATATGGTGTTATAACTTAGTGTGACTGTTGGTGGGTCTGTTTGTTTTGTTTGATGTAATCTGGTGAAGGCTTTTTATGATAAGGAGATGACTTTGACTTCTCAGTTGTTTTTACTTATATATAATTATTTTGAGATATAACCACTTGACAGTATTAATAAAGTTATATGGTTCCTATAACCAATACAAATAATAATATAAAATAATAAAGATAAGCTTACGGAAAATTAAATATTTAACATTTTCCAAACTCTCTGATTCTCTAAGCCTTATGAGGTGAACCATAGTGTTTGCCTTCTTTTCCTAGAAGGGCTTTCAAAACTTATCAGACATTTTTGCTTCAGTTCCGTATGATAAAGTTTTGCTTCAGTTGCTGTGCCAGGAACAGTGGGATTTGTACTCAAGGGGTAAGGCAACTATAGCAATGTAGTACAGTTAGTAGGGATACAGGACAAAATGGCACACAAAACAACATAGCTAATGTTGATGGACATTACCCTGTGGTAATGCTGGTGTTATCCCACTGCCTCAACTACCAACTACCTTCTCTTCCTTTGTGCAGATGCAGACGGTAAAACCTAATCCTAAACTGTTTCTACAGCATAATACAGAATCTTTTTGTTCTTCTTCTCTCATTAATTGTCCTTTTTCTATGATAAATAAAGCTAGATCTAAACTAAACTGTTTTTCATAAAACTGCCAACTGTTGCTGGCACAACTCTCGTGTAGACCAGTCACTGGTATTTTAACTGCTGTGTCATCCAATCCTGTACAGAGCAGATACAAACAGTTTATGACAAGGTTTTCAAAAGTGGTTAGTGATTTGAATGCTTCAGTGTTTGGGTGCCCAATCTGAGACACCTTAAAAGGGCCTGATTTTCATAGGGTGGATGCTCAGCATTTTCATAGGGTGGATGCTCTTTTAAAATGTCAAACCGAGCACCAGAAAATTGAGGCAGGCAAAACTGGCAGCCACTTTTGAAAATCTTAGCCATTGAGGTTAAAATGCTGGTGGCTGCCTACTTACACTATGCTTGCACTGTTGCTACCAGTGCTGAAATAGAAACAGTGGTAATAAAGCAATGGGAAATTTGAAGCAAAATATGAGTGTAGACAAGGCCTCAGAATAACTTTTCTATCCAGTTCTAAGCCACTTCTTTTTATTTCAAAGGTGTCTGGCAGACTTCTCAATATGTATGGTGGTTGGGTGGAAAAAAGATCATTTTCTTTGGCTGATTCTGGGACTATTCCATTTCTCATAGGCCTGGGCATTTGGTATCTCTCCTGTTTTTTAGGCACATTGTCCCCTTTTTGCACTCACGAGGTCCTACTTCCAATACATGTCCTTCTTTACCCCTGCTCCTGGGCCAAGACTGAGACACAAGCATCTTCCCATTCCCCCCCGTCTGGCTCTTTCTTCTCCCACAGAACCTCAAACCCTGTGCTGTCCTTTTAAGTAAGAAGTACCCCCTAACGTCTGACACTTTTACCAAGTACCCAACACTCAAATTTCCACTCAGCAATTCCCCCTTCACCGACGGACACCTGTGTGCCTGGCACAGCAGGAGGGTACTGAGCTCTGCGTGCTGTGGGACTGTGGCCGATCAACCCCCCCCCGTTTCTCCCCCCTTCCTCCTCTTCCTCCCTACAGCAGCGAAGGTCAAGGCCAGCCAAGCATGGCCTGGCGGGGGGCAGGCGCTGCTCTCCTCTCGGGGGGAAGGGGAGGTTGAGCAGGCGCTAGGGCCCAGGGGCGTGCACAGCAGCGCTCCCCATGGCCGTGCCTGGGGGCGGGGGTGTGGGCCCCCCTTAACATTGGTGCCCTGGCACAATGGGGCTCCCGCCGGGCTTCCGGGCACCGGGCTTGGGCTGCCCTGGCCACCCTGCAGCGGCTGCGCGCAGGCCGAGGCCAGCCCAGCTCGCGAGGCGCAGGAGTGGGCCTGGCTGGGGGGGGGACACTCCGCAGGGGGCTCGCCCGGGCCCTTCCCCCCCGGCTCCCGCCCCAGGCGCTGCCCCTCCCTCGCCCCCGGGCCGGTACCTGGGGTCTCCCGCGGCGGCCCCCGGGAGCCAAGCGCCAGCGCAGCGTCTGCCGTTACCATGGCAGCGGTGTCTTCCCCCCCTCCCTTCCCGGCGGCCCGGGCAGGGCGGGATCTCGCCCTCTCAGCCAACCCGGCGAGAGCACGGCGGAAGGGCAGCACGCCCAGCCAGTGAGCTGCCGCACCCCGTCCACGCTGCGGGGCGATTGGCGGAGGCGGGGCCCACCCCGCCCGTCGCGGATTGTTGGCGCGGCGGGTAGGCGACGGACGCGCGCGCGCAGCCCGCCCGTCTCTGGCTGAGCGAGTCGCCGGCGGCGGGCGCGCGCCATTGAAGGCGGAGAGGAGCCGGGGCCGGGCCGGGAGTGACGCGGTGAGGCGGCGCCGGCTCCGGGCCGCTCTGAGGGGGGGGGGCTCGGGGAGCGACGGCGGCCCCCGCGGGACACGGGCCGGGCGGCGCCGCGCCCGGCCGGGCCTTGCCCTGCTCGCTAGGCCCGAGGGGGACCTGACGGGCCTCTGATCCTGTGGGCGGCCCAGCGGCGCCTGGGGAAACTCCGCCCCCGGTTCCCCGCCCCAGCCCAGAGACCCGGCCCCCGGAGCCCCTTCCTGTGCCGGCCCCGGGTGGCACGGGCCCCGCGCGTGGCGTCTTGGGGTGACCGGGGGGGCTGCGGCGGGTCCACGCGAGCTGCGGACACCGATCCCTGACTGCGCTGCCGGGCTGAGCCGGGAGAAGCCGGCAGCGGCTGACGGGGCCGGGGGCCGGATCACTGCAGGCCCTGCCGGCAGCAGCCCCCCAGCAGGCACGGGTGGGTCAGCCTACCCGCCCCCGGCGTGGTCCGCTGCGGCTGGCTTCTGCCCGCACAGCCAAGCTGCAGCTCAGTAAAGGCTCTCTGGATGCAGCGGAAGGGGATTTTCCTAGCGGTGCGTCCTGGCGTTTTCGGGTGTGTCCCAGGTCAGGTTGGCAGCCTCCGCCTTCCTCCTTAGATTGATAGATGTTAAGGCCAAGATCATTAGTGCTCATCCTCGAAACACTAGCGACTAGTAAAGCCTTCTCGTTCACATAGGTGTTATGCAGCCCTTGGTGTCTGTGGCGAATTCGTGCTTAGCTGGTAGAAATATTCATAGGAACACTTCAACGCTTTCATCTTTCCCTATTATTCAGGGTACAGCCCAGTAGCACATTGAGAGGGAATCACACTAACTGTATTTCATCACCTACTCACCATGCATGGTTGCATGCAACAGCTGAATTCCGTAGCCAGTCAGAAATGAGGGTGGCACAAAGTTCAATGGGCAGTTGGGTGGTCTTTTAATTATTCTCTTTCTCCCCAGACTCAGAAATCATCATGAGTCAATTTACCTTTGGTGGAGCTGGTTCTGCTGTGGGAGGGTTCACCTTTGGTGCTCCAAAGACAGCAGCCACCACAGCACCAACAGGATATTCCTTTCCCACACCTGCCACTGGAGGAGGCTTCACTTTTGGGACACAAACTCAGACCCCCGCAGCAAGCACCCAGTCTACAGGTTTGTTCTCCCTGGCCACCCCAGCTACATCTGCACAAGCTTCTGGATTCACTTTCGGATCACTGGCCACATCAGCTGCAGCCCCGGCATTCTCGCTAGGGTAAGAACTATACAGACTCCTTTAGTTGGGTGGAGATGCAGAGGGTATCCGCTTTCTGGGGTACATGTTTAAAATATGTATTCAGGTGAATGGATTGGGTCATATTTCACACCTCACTTTGGAAACAGTTCAAACAGAAGCAAATTCAGGATTGGTTCATATTGGAATCCAGCTTGTAATATGGCACATTTGCAAGAGCCTCTAGTAAGTCATATCCCTCACTAATTGTAAAGACCCTTGACAAATATGGACTAAGAATCTCTCCAACCCATCCTGCAGATTGCTCAACTGGTAACTGTCATGTGTATGCTAGTTCTTTTGAGACTTAGATCCCAGGGTTTGGGATAGATAACAGAAATATTATAGCCCTCCTAAGGTTTTGTGTCATTTTCAGGTGAGTAGAAGTTGATTTCAAGTGGTCTGGAGTTTTTAAAAGACTTCATGAAAACATACCTTCCCTTGCACCCAGCATCTGGAGCTTTGTCCTTTCCCAGCACAGGAAGGACCATCCAGCCCTTGTAAGAAGGTTGTTAATTTTAAGGCAGTGGTTGAGGATTTGGGGAAGCCTTCTGGATATTTCCCCCTGTAACTAAGTAGGAGAATCGTGTCAAATGCTTAGCCCAGTGAAATCACACTTGTTTTGCTTCTGCCCAGTATTTTTTGGCAGTGCTGATAGAAGTCAGCTTCATTCTGCAAGGATCATGTTAGTTTCACTAAGTTTCCACTGACACTAATGGAGAAACACCCCTATGCAAGTGCCCATGCTATCTTCTGTTGAATGGTCATTTGCAATGAGATACCCAGAAGATACTGGAAAAGGGAAGAGAAGAGAGAATGATGGGTACTACTAGTTATTGAGATTATTACCAGCGTTGCCATTCTGACAAACTTCAAGTTGGTTATGCTGATGGAACAGAGATTGCTGCAGATTCAGCTAAAGTGAGACTTTACCCAAATGTCAAAACATGAGCATTGGATGCTTAGATGGAAACTGAAACTCGGGTCAACTCAAGCCGGTATACTAGGCATCATGTCCTAGAGCTCTGCTGTTTGCTTGTCCGATTTTGAAACATGCAGTAGTCAAACCCTGGAAAAAAAAAGTTGTACTTTATTCTTCCCTTTCTGAGATCTCCATCATGCTTTTCAAAGCAATGCTTTCCATCACTTTTAAGTATGATCCCTCAGACTGTTAAATGGAGTTAGGGGAAAAGCTTATCAAACAAACCTTCTTACCCCTTCCAAAAATATTTTATCTTTATTTATCCTTCTTCACCATCATTAAGTATGTCAGAATCTCTCACATACGAAATTGAAATTGAAGCCTGCATATAGGTGCGTGATTAAATCAGAATCATGATCTTCATTATGTACATAGCATCAGAGCTGTTTACAAAAATACAAGAGGATGAAGATCATAAAGTCCATCTCCTGAAGATCTTACAGTCTAAATTAGGTAGTTAACGATATTTCATTGTGGTGGGAAAGGATGAAAGACAGAAGGGGAATGAGAGAGAAACTATAGGAAGCATCTGTTCTTGTCCTTCTCATGAGTTGCCATCATTGAGGGGGGTTTTTTGTAAATTTTTTTAACAATACATTGTGTGGGAGTGGCAGTGGGAGAAATCCAGTGGAAAGCCATCTGAAAGGATTGAGTTTTGTGGGGATTTCAAAAGAAGAAAGCTGGGGAAGATGCTTGATGTATAGCAGGAGAGTGGCTGTTCCAGGCATACCAAGTGGTATGGAAAACGTAGTCTTTACTGAGAAGAGATAATTAAGGAAGCCTCAAGATAAGTGGAGTTAGGGCATGACAGGGGTTGTAATACAGTGTGTTAGAACTGAGCTGTAATCATTTTGAGATTAAATCCAGTGCTCTACAAAGAAATCTGGTAAAGGACTGACCTTCCTAAAACTCTTTATCTAAAACGTTAAAGATAAGCTATAAACAGTTGCCCTTCAGCAGCTTGCTGCACTATATCATAAACAGATTAGTTCATCTTGCTATTTTTTTTTTCTGTCTAGGGGAAATGTACCAAAATTAAACTTGGGCAGCAGTGCCACTGGTCAGCCTACAGGAATCACTGGGGGGTTTGGACTTGCTAACAGTACTGTCCTTACCAGCTCTGTACCAAGCAGTGTGCCATCAAGTCAAGTAGCAGCTCCTGGCTTCGTTTTTGGCCCCACTACCGCCGCCACCACGCAGGCTGGGGCAACTGGAGGGTTCAACTTCACCAGCAGCGGAACAGCTCAGACTGGAACCCCAAATTTTAATATCAGTTCTGTAGGAAATACAGTTCAGCAAGTAGCACCTACAGGGTTAACCTTTGGAGCAGCCCCAGCTGCCACCACCATTGCAACGACTGCTACACAACCAGCCCCTGCCTTCAATCTTGGGGGACAGTCCACAGGTGAGTGTCAGATCTTGAATTGGCAGTCCAAGTGTTACCAGTACTATATCCATATTAAAACTCCTTCAGTCAGCTGACTTCTGAAATTATGTGAATTAAATGGTATTTAGAACTTTTAATAGGTAATAATATAGGTGAATTGATGGTTTGTTTGAGAAATGGACACCAAAGTCTGTTGTTTCAGTCTGGTGTGAAATGGAACCAGTATCTGTAGGTTAGTGTTTTCCAATATATGCCTGCCCAAAGTCTCCAGTTATCTGTAACATTTTTTTCATGTAGCTTTTGAAATAATGTCTTTAGGGGATGAGGATGGTCTCAATAATGTCACAGAATTATAGAGTACACTTTGTACCCTAAATGTCCATAGTTAGATTTCTCTCTTTCTTGAGGCCAGCCAGACAATATGGAATTTAGAAAATGCACACAGTAGAACCTTAATAGGAGCGTGTGTTCGTTTGCAGCTGTAGATTTCTATAATCATTGGTGACGGTAAGAATTTGAGTAAGTATATGATCATGCACTGATTCAACAAATCAATTTGTGGCCTACTTAGTCCAGCTTCCTTAAGAGGCAGCTGTCTCTTTTGTAGTCAGGAAATCTATTTTTCATAGCAGTCGAATCTAAGACTATAATGCTGTGATGAATGGTCTGCAGGCTTATCTCATTACATTTTGGGCTACTGACTTGCTCATGTCTTGTGTGTGAGTGTCTAGACACACACATACAGGATGGGATGAAAGATGAGTGTAGAAAGAAACAACTGCAGAGATGACAGTAGGATCATCTGACCTTTATTTTTCAGCACTTGGACTGTCTTTGCAATCATAGTTCCACAAACCTTTGTGGAAACGTTTTGGTACCATAGTACTGTGACTGTTGTAGATGAGTATCTCTTGTTAGAATGGTGTTTTCCTTAAGTTCTGGGGCTCAACATCAAAGGACTGAAATAATTCTGCCACTTCCTGGGTGCAGGCAGCAAGTTGAAAATGGCTGCATTTGTAAATCAGTTCTCTATAGAAATAAGATCTGTATGTGGGTAAAAAGACCTTGCATTGTAGTCAGTTGCTCAGTGGACTCTGCCAGGTATTTCAAGCTACTACTGTACTTCCCAGGCCATTAAAAATAGTTCCAGTACCTTGGACAGGGACAAAGTAGACAGCAGCAAAAAGTCAGGTTTTGCATATCAGCAGAAAGTTACAGTGATGGTCTTTTGGCCATTAAAAAGTGGGGGGAGTGTGGAGCCTGAGTGGGAGATGATCAGCTGCAGTTAGTCTACATTAGAGCAAATCCTAACAGTTGTTATAGACACAATTTTTGAGATCTAGTGAATCCCTTTGACAATGCTGGATCTAGGTCTGTCAGAGAAACATCAATATTAACCTGATAATAGATACTCTTAGCTCTACTAGTTGGGCTATTGCGGGGTTTTTCAGTCTCTCGCCACCGGTCCAGGTACTTCAGAGTCTCTGATGGGAACTGTTTGCTTTTGTTTCATTCTTTATCTATTTTTTAATCAGGGTTAAATTTTGGAATACTCGCCTCCACAGCAGCCACCTCTGTACCCACAGGAACGTTAACAGCTACTACCATCCAGGGACCTAGTTTATCATTTGGAACCAAACTCGGAGGTACGTGATGATTGGGGCATGGCGCAGGGAAGATGGGTCAGGGCGAAGGGGAGCTGACTGCCCTGCTTGTCGTAGTTCTGTTTGTTGGGGTGTGGAGAGTGGATCAGAATAGGAGTGGAGTGGACACATTATACTTTGTCTTACAGTGAGTGTGCTCATTGGCTAGATTCCTCAAAGCACTGCAAGTTCTCTAAGCACCTTCTTATTTTACCGTACAGCTTAATTTTATTTTTGCACAGAGTTTTGCATAGGAAACTGCATTTCACAATTTTTTAGGGGGTAAAAAGACAGAGGAGTTTGAGTGGTGGGGAAAAAAGAGATGCTTTCAGATTAAACTTGAAAAGATATGGAGTACTGATGCGGCATAATACAGGAAAATTGCTTCAGAAAACAAGCTGCAGAGAAGACTCTTGCATTAATAAAAAGGTTAGTGTATGTGAATGGAGAAAACTCATGTCCAAGAAAAGGTCCCATTTGCTGTCTTGTTCACTGTGAGTATGTGTCTTGAGGCTTCAGAGAAGGATGTGGTTTTTTTGTTTTTAGGCTTGACTGCACCATCCACAGCCCCTACCACTACAACTTCCCTTCTTGGTTCATCTGGGCCTACGTTGTTTGCATCCATAGCAAGTTCTTCAGCACCAGGCTCCTCTGCTGCCACAGGCCTTTCACGTAAGTCACAGAACATATATAAGACAGTTCTCCTCACAGTCCGTCCTGGTATTGGCAAGTAGATGGTCAAAGGGTAGGTTGGCAGGCTCTGTCTGCAGTGATGGTGTTTTTCCACTAAAGTGGAGGAATCATGATAAGATATCGACAGCTGTTTTGGTCTTTGATAGTGACAGTTTTCTCTGTCTGCTTTAAGGCAAAAATCTTGTCAGTGCTGCACCTGTTCATTGCATAGAAAATGTTGTGCGGAACATAATGCATGTGAGAAGCGTGGCGATTTTAACCAACTCTGAATTTTTTTTGTGTCCGCTGTCCTGATGTTGTCATTACAGCTGACTATGCCACTGACTCTGCTTACATGTTAACCTCAGGCCTGGTCTACAGTCCAGAGTGAGGTCAATGTAAAGCAATTTGTCAATATAATTCTGTAAGCATCTACACTACAGTGTTGCTCCTGCCGATGTAAGCCATCCACTACACTGACCTAATAATTCCACCTCCGTGAAAGGTGTAGCACTTAAGTCAATGTAGGAAACTGTGTCATTCTCTTCTGTTTACAGTTGGTGGCACCTCAACTGCGACAACTAGTCTGAGTACTCTTGGATTTGGATTGAAGATCCCTGGAACAACGACTGCAGCAACCATCACTACCACCAGTAAGGACTAGATGCTGAAAGTTGATGAAAAGGATGAGAATGGTCATGCTGATAAAACTATTGTATAAGACCATGTTTCTCAGTCTCTTTCTACCCAGGATCTAAAAACCATCCACTGTTTCTTGCTGTGATTCACCTGGTCCCACAATTCTTTGTGGCCATTGTGGACTTGTGTTCACAGCAAGAAATCACAGGTGGTCTTGAGCGGAGGCTGTCAGAGTTGGACAGTGGCTTACGGTGCTGGTAGTGGGAGAGAGTCTCCCTCCAGCCTTCCTACACAGCAGGCATAGCATTGCTTCAGGAGGCTGTGGAGGGCCACACGGCCTCTTAGAACATCACTTCATAGCTGAACATTGTGTGGGGATAGAGGGCAGGGAGAAATGGGGGGAGGACTGAGGAGCTGCAGTAGGATTAGTTGAGGTGACGGGGATGGGGTTGAAACAGGACAGGAAGGGAGCATCTAGCTCCTTCCCTGCCGTGGAACGTAGAGAATGCAAAATTTTGGAGCCTTTTTCCCACTTTCATCAACCAGGGTGATATTTGCACTTCTGAGTTGCACCTGACCATTGCAAGATCCTTGTCTAGACTTGGTTATAGCATACTACCGAGATCCAGGATGCAGCGTCCTACTTTATGATCTATGCCTTAGCTTTCCTTTTTGTAAGATAGTAGTCTTGTCCACCACCTAATGGCACTGAGGCTTGTCTCCTTAATGTTTATAAAAAGCTTTGAGATCCTGGCACAGAAGGTGGTGTACAATTGTCAAGTTTTATTAATGGATGTTCATCAGCATCATGACAACATTTTTTAGTTCACCAGCTCTGCTTATAGGAAGTTCAGTTTCAGAAAAAGCGTGGTGATACTATCAGAAATTGCATGCACTGGCAGAGTTGTGTGGCTCCACCATTACAGCAATTGGGGTGCTCCAGACCTTGGTTGAGAGAGAAGTGGGCAAAGCTTGCATTGTATCTTGCTCAATATTACTTGATTAAATATGAGCTTCCTGTCCTTCACTTTAATAGAGCCACTTAGGTTGAAAGGGAGTTTAGAGATCTTCAGTCCATCCCTGTCCATTGTAGCAAAATTGATTAGATGTAAATCAATCTTAATATAATTTGAAAATGAAAAGAAATAAGCCACTAATTCCTGCTTGTACAAGGTAGAGCTTTTTAGAGATCTCATAGCGTCTTACACAGGTGGGTAGGTAGCATTATCCACATCTTATAAATGGAAAAACTTAAATGAAGTAGCTAGTCTAAGATCACACAGTCAGTCATTTGTGAATAAAACTCATATCTTTTAATTTCTAGTCGTGTCTCCAAACCTCTAGATCACAACTGATTTCTCCTCCTCGGCACTCATTCCTCTCCTTTTATGTATTGTGTGATACTAAATATTTCCTTCCAGGCACTTCTTCTGCCCCTAGCACAGGCTTTACCTTGAATCTTAAACCGCTGACCACCACTGGTACCATTGGTGCTGTGACTTCTACTGCCACGATAGCTACCACAACAACCAGGTGAGTCCTTTCCACCAATTGAGTTACTGCCTACCATCCTAGTTCAGCGGCTAGGTACAGCGAGGGAGTGTTCAAATTCATGATGCAGTCAGTATATTGGATTTTGAGTGGAGGAACCAGAATAGGCTTCTTCAGGCAGAGAGACTGGTGGTATTGGAGTGCAGCAGTATAGAATGTATCAGAGAGAAACTGTCCTGACAAGGGTGCTCTGTTGGGCTCTGTTTGTAATTCAGTGATTGTGTGATTAATACTTGCTGTGGTGTCAGCTTTTATATCTTGTCATTTCTGAGCTTGTATTCATTCTAATGCTCAATGCTCTCTCAACTTCCCTGACCCCAGTGCTCCCCAAGTGATGACTTATGCCCAGCTGGAGAGTCTGATTAATAAGTGGAGTCTAGAACTGGAGGACCAGGAGAAGCATTTTCTTCACCAGGCTACACAGGTCAACGCCTGGGATCGGACACTGATTGAGAATGGAGAGAAGGTGAGATGGCATGCCTTATCAACTTGCTTTCTACATAGGGCCAGATTCGTAAAGGGGTTCGGGCACCCAAGGATGCAAATAGGCACCCAGTGGGATTTTCAAAAGCACTTAGGTGCTGAACTTCATTGGTGGGTTTTTTGGGGGCAAGGGATTCCATTAGGCATCTATCTGCTCCTGTAGGTGCCTTAAAGAACTTTAAAAATCTGGCCCAGCATAATTAAGAGTTGCCCAGATAAAATGAGAAATCTTAGGCCAGCCTGTTGCCTAGGAGTTGGCTTCTGTGGCCAAAACTCCAGTGCCAAATCTAAAATGTTCTTTATCAACATTTATACAACTATTTCCTCTTTCTAGTACACAATTTTCATGGTGGTTGTTTTCTCAATCCCTCGCCTTTCCTGCTACCCCTACATCATGACAGATGAATTCTATTAGCACAATCTGCTAAATGCTATGTGTTCCTGTCTGGTTTTAGATTACTTCGTTACATAGAGAAGTGGAGAAAGTGAAGCTTGATCAGAAGAGGTAAGAAAGAGACTGAGTGCTTCAGTGACTTGCTTTGTTTTCTTGGTGTAGTGTTCTTTCCATCTCTTTGCAGCCTTCTCGTGATGCTGTAGAGTTTATACACAACATCTAACTCTCCCCTATGTTGCTTTCAGTAGCTCACTTGTTCATTTGCCTTTTTGCAGGTTGGACCAGGAACTTGATTTCATCCTGTCACAACAGAAGGAGCTGGAAGATTTGCTGACCCCTCTGGAGGAGTCGGTAAAGGAACAGAGTGGGACTATCTATTTGCAGCACGCCGATGAGGAGCGGGAGAGAACGTAAGGAAGTCACCCTAGTTAAGCATCTGATAGGGCAGACCTAATGTGATTTGCAAACAGGAAGAACTAAACTCATACAGGGCATTATAGGAGGCTGTTATAGGAAGAGGAAACTAGTAACAGCTTTTTCTTGAACATAATTTTCCCAGTGACTTGCATTTCCCATATTGGAAGTGGAGATAGCGGAATGGGGAAATAGAGCTGCCAGTATAATTTATTAGGTAGCATAAATGCAATTCTCTGAGGGACGTAGACTCCACTAGCTATTTGAGGTCAGGCTATTAATTTTTGGAATGATCTCTCTAATACTTCTAAAAGTGAAATCCCATTGGTGCTGATTAGAGGCAGGGAGGCACTGTGTGAGATCTGAATAATCCTGCAAGCATTTTAGGGCAAGGACTGGTGAATTCTAGTAAGGCAACCAGAGAGTGTGTATGACTTGTCCAAGAGATGTCTCTTGCAAGGTCTGGACCAGTTGGTTTTATTTCTCTGGCAGGATGTGAGGATAATATTCTCTTGAATTTTAAATGTCAGAGCCCACAAGGCACAAGTCTTCACATGTCTGTCTTCTATGAAAGAATGTTGATGTTGCCTAGTTCATGTGGCAAAACGTTCCTCCAGAGTACCTGGGATATCTGTTTGACTTGAAACACTCTGACCTCATCTTCTCCCATGTGCTTTGCAGCTATAAATTGGCTGAAAACATAGATGCTCAGTTAAAGCGTATGGCCCAGGATCTCAAAGACATCATTGAGCACCTGAACACATCTGGGGGCCCTGCCGATACCAGCGACCCAGTGAGTATGAACCTAGTATTCTTGTGAAGGTGGTAAATATCTCTTATGGGCCACTTAATTTGTGTAGTTGTGACTACTCTTCACGTCACTTGTATTTTCAGGATTTGAGGAGGATTTTACAGCTTTTTCTCCCCAGTTGTTTTTTTTTCTCTTGGCCAAACTCCGCACAAGCCAATGAGGCTCTCTTAGGCTTACTCTAGGGTCACGTTTACACTATAAATGCTGCCAGCAGAGAGATTGCAAAACCTCCCTGCACAATTACTCACCTTTTGTATTTATCTTTCATATAAATATATTTGAAGTCTCGGAGATGTTTCCCACCATATTGTAGACTTTTTGAGACCTATCAGATTGCAGGTGTGAACTTTGCATCGTACTCTGTGTACCACTCAGCTGCCCCAAGGACAAAAGGCCATCTCTTACCTAGGTTTAGGACCAAATACTGTGTATGTTTACCACAGATAGCATGGCTGTAATCCTGCTTACTGTTATGTTTCTTGTCCGTTCCTTGTAATGGATCAGAATGCTCCTCTGTTCCATGTACATCTGTCGTTGTTTCCATCTTCTAATTCAGACCTGAATTCCCATCTATTTCTCCTACACATCAACTTGATTATAATCTCCGTCATGGCTTTTGTCTATAAGCTTGTTAGTGGAGAACTTTCCTTTCACTGAACATTGCAGAGCAGGGAGTTTTTCCAGCCTTTTCTCCCACACCACCTTAAGAGTAAACCTTTTATGGGTATAATGCTTTTAACTTCTATTAACCTAAGAGGCCAGGCCACAAGGATATTTTTCCAAACCAGAGGTCCCCCAGACAGCTGTGCTATGTGCTGTTTCCGGACCAGCTTCACCAGGGTGAAGTGACTGCTAGACTTGCTAATGCATGGAGAACTGAATTAGCCCTGACAGCTGCAGCAAGGACCAGGCTAGGCTGGTGTCTTAACTGGTATTTCTCTTTCAGTTGTTCATTTCCATGTACTGCAACAGAGTAACTCACACCTAAAATCTTTTATTTATTTCTCTCCAGCTCCAGCAGATCTGTAAAATTTTGAATGCACACATGGATTCATTGCAGTGGATTGACCAGAACTCTGGTAAGAACCTTAATGAAGCCTTTTGAAATAAAAAAATGGACAGCCAAATGGCAGGTCTGAACTGCACATAGGAAGGAAGATTGGATGCCTTGAAGGAGGAGGGGAAGAGTAATCTTACTGGCTTCTTTATTCAGGGCTTAATGGAGGGGCTGAAGGTTGAGAGATCAGCTAGATAGTGACTGGCACTGGTCGTGGACCGTGCAGGACAAACATTTGTTATGAAGTTAAAGTACTAAGTGCAATTCTGGTGTGTGTGGGTGGTGGTGGTTGTGGTTGTGATGTGTGTGTATTTCTTGATTGTAGATCAGTTCAGAAATATATACAAGGAGTCTTCCCCAAGTGCCTAGTTTATTGTCATTTGGATTCCCCCCTCTGTGCTCCATTAAAGGCCTATAGACCCAGTAGCTTCTGGATGAAGTTCCTGGCCATTTGCTCAAGATGTTAGGAAAAACACTCTTCTAAAACATATCAGTAGAAAATGGCTTCCCTAGTTATGAGCATGGGCTTTTATGATATCAGGCTTTTCTTTATGAAAATGTCTTATGAGGGACTCTCAGATACCAATTTTTAAAATGCTCTTGGTCACCCCTATTGGTCTTCCTACCTGGGGTTTCTGTCTTCTGACTTTCAGCACAGGAAGATTGTGCCTTACACTGTTAGCTGGGGTCAAACGTTCCTTCCCTGCAGCTGTAGTAACTCCATGTTCTGAGTGATGCTGCAGAAGTTTGAGTAATAATTTGAAAAGATAATGCTGAGCAGATGTTATGCTTGGTCTTGGAAAGGAAGATTGCTCTCCAGGGGCTGGGTTTTTTCACTAAAATATTGGGATGCTTCCAGGGTTTAATTGCTTTTTCTAAAGTTATTACACACTGTTTTCATGACCAGGAACCATCTGTCTCCCAGTAAAGGATCCTGAGTGTTCTAGCTAGTTTGTGTCTCCCCTTAACTAAACCTAATTAGCCACAAGGAGGCACTGTTGAATAATGTGGTGTGGACTGAGGTACACCAGCTCTACTGCACTCTCAACTGAGCTGTCGAATGTCCCCAAGCCCATAGTTTATACTCCTTCCCCTTGAAAGAAGGAACAATTCCTTGAGTTAAATAGAATTGTCTGCTTATAACAGGGCTGTATTTGGCTTCTACATACCTAAAAAGTGTTAACTTCTCAGTATCCAGGCGTGTCATCATTATGAGATTTGACAGCTTCTGGGATGTGTCCTGTAGCAGCGATTTGCGGGACCATTTGTAGAGAGTATCTGGAAACTTCAGCCTTGTAAAGCAGTTGCCTCTTTCTTCTGAAAATCATTATTAAAGGGGTTGCAATTTGTTCCGTCAGCATGAAAATTTTTCTTGTATTATAAATCGTGGCTGTACAGCCAATTAGATCACTAGGTTAATTGAATAGTCCATTGTCTATTTTTTTTAGTAGATATGCAAGTTTCAAAGAGGAACCTGTAAACTTTAGTATGGTATGGCAAGTCCCTCCAGCAGGGATAGTAACAGCTAATGTTAGAAAATGTACTTTTTCCCCCCTAAATGATTCATGTGCTTCCTTTGTTCCCTCAGGGTATTCAGCAAATGTAAGAGTTTCCTGTTCTTATTTACATTTTCCCATCACGTGCCCTCTTCTGCAACAGCCAGAATGGCTTGACCCCTTGGCAGGGCTGGGAGAAGTGGAGCTTCTAATATTATATTTTTCTTGATTTTAAAAATGTAAAACGTTAGAGACTTGACACAAGTTTGTAAATCCCAATCCCTTAAAACACCTCCAGGGCCACTTCATAAAAGCAGATGAGCTCTTCTAGACAATAAATGTAACATCTGTTATCTTGTGTGAGGGGTTTCTTAATAAGACTCATGTAACTTTAATACTTGCATCCAGAGAGCTGTATTAGCCCAGTAAGTGTGTAATGTTTTTAAAATATGGAACAGGCACCTAGTGGATTCCAAACTCTTTGGTTGCTGAGATCTGTAAATACACTGTTGGCTAATTTTTTCCCCATTTCCAGTGAGTCCACTTCTTCTCAGCACACTGTGCTACTCTAAGACCTTGGCTAGGGGGAAACACAGGTATTGTGTAGAAAATCTTAAATCTCCCCTCTTGCCAAAACAACTCTAAGGAATTTTACTTGCTTCTGATTTTCTTATTAAATGTTTGAAGGTTAGCATAGCTGACTGGACACTGGAGAGAGCTCTGCTTTGTAATGGGAGTATTCAGTTTTGAGATGCATGTACCTGTAGCTGATGGTGGGACTGAGAGTCACAGCACACAAAGAGTGCCCTGTGTGGAGCTTTTGAAAGGGTATTTAAATTGACAGAGTTATTTGTGCTTGAAAATATGGGCCGCTGCATGTATTCTAATGCATGTTATCTGCAAAGGGAAAGTGCATTTGCGCAGGAGGGAGAACTTTCCTGGGGTCTGGCTTAAGATTGGAACCAACTCCTGCAGACTCTTAAGTACCAACACAAAACGTGCTGCTTTCTGTTCCAAGTGCAGAATGCATTTCAGCCTGCCTTCACTAACAAAAACAAACAGCATGTCTTATGTTCATTAAAATGTGTATATATAATAATTCCATGTATAACTTTTCCTTTACGAAGAAAGAAAACATCATAAATGCTAGTTATATCACTTAATTTACTACTGGAAGACTTTCTGGTATCATGTTAGATGTAGTATAAGAACTTAAATGGGCTAGAATAAATATTGGTGAATATCCTTTATTCTTTATAGAATAAAGATTGGTGAAATGATTCTGGAGGAGTCGTTTATGGGCTTTCGGCAAGAATAGGCCTCTTTCAGTGCAGTGCCTACAGCATACAGAGCTGTTACAGTAATTTGCTTACTTTATAGACCATGATTCAGAATGGATTATAGGTCACAAAGGGGGCAGAGTGGCTAATGTATGCTTTTTTTTTTTTAAGTGCGTTTGCATATTTCAAAGTATGGAGCAGTTCCGGCTACTCAGTTCAGCAAGTGTTTGTTTTCTGATTTTGTAAAACTTCTCCTGAAAAAGTAAATTAAATAACATAAATTAACATGAATCAAATTGAAGTTCGATCAGCAAGGAAGATTGAAATGGAAGATTGGTTAAAAAGTCCTCTTGGGCTTGCCCACTTGTTTTTGAGTGTTGCTGGAGTTTCTGCCATCATAGCCATTCAGTGAGCCTTGTGCAGTTCTGCAGTGTCCTGTGCTGGGTTTTTCTCTCCTGTTCCCAAACATATCTTAACCTCTGACCTTCATTCTTTCTGAAATACTCTTCTTTCTTTCAGACCTGTGCTGCCCAAGGCTGTCTCTTATGATGTTCATGGGATCCTCATGTGTGTATTGTTTTTTCCCTCTCCCCACAGCTCTGCTGCAAAGGAAGGTGGAGGAGGTGACTAAGGTTTGTGAGAGCCGCCGTAAGGAACAGGAACGCAGTTTTCGGATCACATTTGATTGAGTGACCCAAGAAGCCTTTACCGCTGTAATATTTACCTGATAGTCATGTAAAAACTTAGGAAAAACAGAGTCAAAATTGTTATACCACCTTGTTTTTTGTTTCAATAAAGTGTTTTTTCATGCCAAACCTCCTATTGTCTGCAGTCTCTGTCTTACTGAAATTCACATTGACTCATACCATAGGAGATGGCATGGAGCTTCTTTGTTCTGCAGCATGTGTGTCCTTTTTCTGTGTTTTTGTACGTTTCATGTATTTTACTTGATTCTTGTTTGCTGTCTTTGAGTATTTTAAGCCCCAGGGAAGTCACATGACTAGCTTCTCCAGCTCAATTTTGCATTAAAATTGGATTTGATGATCTATATTAAGACCTAAACTTAGTGCATGCTATTAAAATAATTTAATTTTAGAAAGTTCAAGCATTATATATTTGCTGCTGAAGTTTTAAAGCAAGTCAGATCACTGAACTGGTGGAAGTCACTGGCTAAGTCCTAGGAGCCAGTTTGTTGAAGTGCTAAATCAGCTTTTGAAAACAATAGCCTTTTCTGCAGATGCAGAGAATATTTTCTTAATTTCAATTTATTCAGCTAGTTCAGTTCAATGGCTAGTTCATTAAATGTTAAGCTGATTGGAGTTGGGGAAAAAAGGGATGCTTGTTTTCTCTTCCAGTCTGACAAAGTTGCAAGCAGATGAGATCTTCTAGTTCTAAAATTCTGAAGGATGTGGTAACCAGAAACAATTTGTTCCATTCATTAAATACAGATACTTCCCTGTTTTAATAAATAGTCTTAAATACAAAACAGGTTTAGATAAACTTTTTTCTTATGTATTCAGCACATGTAAGCTTGCTTGTTTTTGGTTAAATGAAATTTTTAAATGTGGAGGGAAGGGAGGATTTCTAATTGAATTCCACATTCCATCCAATAGACTTTGATCACTATTTTCTAACAATGTAAACATTACAAATCTTATTTTATTAAGCTATAAAATTACTTAAATGTGTATAACTATAGTGTATCCTGATGAGTAAAAGGTAGCAAATTTAGAGTAAAGGCTATTTAGTCGCAAATCATTTTTAATGATTAGCCAATTAATAAGAATCAACCTTTCTTTAGCAAACTAACTGAAGTACAAATGTAAAACAAGGTTGAAATTGGTAAATTAAAACAAAGGTCCTTGCTTGCTGACTTAAATCAGTCCATCCTAAATTGGGCATATTTCCACTTTTAAAAATTTGGCCTGAATTCTGCCATCCCCAATAAGTTGGCTGCTCCCTTCCTGCTTGCACCCCACAAGTCTTTTCTGAGATGTTGTAACTTCGGTATCTTTTTTTTCTGATTCAAAGATGGTTAATCAGGCTACAGGGAAAATGTTATAGGTGTGTTGGTCCCTGATGCTAGGGAGACAAGGTGGATGAGGAAATAC